>CM045988.1:71625757-72225757 GCA_025175895.1 Wurfbainia villosa
TTACGTATTGCTGTTGGATTTCTAAGGTTTGGAATCAAAATGATTTATATGTTCCCTCAAACCACATCATGATTTGTGCCAATATATTTGACCTAGAAATACAAAGCGAGCATATATGAAAATGATTTTAAAATGCATCAATATACATTTATAAATCCCATTCATTTTTAATTTCAAAAACCCCAAAATCACTTGGAGATTGTAGGTCCATCTCCGAATGGTGATATCCATCATAGTTATGAACAACCTTGGAGAGAGTCCAACAAGCCATTCATAACTCTGATGGTAGGTATCATCTATACGATTGCATATCACGTATATGCAACTATCACAATGTGCTATCAACTAATTGAATGTTCACACATACACGGGTTGTTAACACATTAACAAGTATGCATCATATGCATAGCACCCAACTTCACCTCCTTTACATCGACCTTGGAGAGAGTCCGACAAGCCGATGCTCGGGTTAAAGCCAACCCATTAATCGGGACATAGTTTTAATATGGTTAGGCGCATTCAACCAATTAGCCCAGCTTGGAGAGTCCAACAACCAAAGCTAACGATTGACCTCGACTCTTACCATATTAGTATTAAACTATTCCATGGTTTGAACATATTGAGTTCGAGGGCTTGGAGAGAGTCCAACAACCCAAACAAAAGCAGAACTCTGGTTCTAACCATATTAATGGAAGGTGTAGGCTTTAATATTGATTAAGGGTTTTATGTCTCATCCTCTTTGCATGCAAATAACTATTATCTACATGGCATACATGGCATACATCTACATGTCACGACACATGGCATAATGTTATGCATCTAATGCAATTACATGGCATACAATTATGTCATGTATATATTTCCTTATATGTCATAACTATTTATGGAAATAAAATATGTTTAAGATTTGATTCTCCAAATCAAATCATAATTAAATTAGGAAACAAATTTCCAAATCTAATCACATTTTATTCATGGAATTATTTGATTAAGGAAAATCTATTTAGGAAACCAATTTCCTAAATCATTAAAACTACTTATGGAAATAAAATATTTTAAGATTTGATTTCCCAAATCAAATCATGATTAAATTAGGAAACAAATTTCCAGAATCTAATCAAATATTTTATTAATGGAAAATATCAATTTCCATAAATACTTCCAACTTTCCAAAAGTGGAAGATTTCCATAAATACTTCTAGACTTTCCAAAATTGAAAAATTTCCATAAATACTTCTAAATTTCCAAAATTAGAAAATTTCCAGAAATACATTATGACTATCGCAAAACCATTTTACGATTATGTCGAAACACAACCTGGGCTCTGATACCACTGTTGGGTTTCCGGCACCGCGGCGTGTGTGTGTTCGATCATGTTTCGTAAACATGAGCACAGCGGAAGCAATAAAAATAATAAATACTCCTATTTATTACAACACACAACACACGCATGCTATTACAACAAGTGTAGACATAACCGTAAATTAAAATTGCGATAAAAGGAAATTAAACTACGTTATACCTTGGTATGGCGTGTAGCGGAAACGGCATCAGCGAATGATCCTCGTAAGAATCGTCTCTATCCGTATCCACGCCGAGCTCCTCGGGATGACTTCGCTAAGTCACGAGCTTCGTCTTCGTACGGGTTACTAGCCTCGTGTTGAAGACGACGTGATCGAGAGATGATCACGATCCGAATCCAAATTCGGATCCAAAACGAGTTCTCAAAACTCGCTTCTCCGGAGAGGTATTCGTCAACCGTTTGACGAATCCTTCGTCCTCCACCTCAGAGGATTACCGGAGATCAAATCCCCGGTATGTTAGCCGCTGTCGGAGCACTAACCGTCGTCCAAACGACGCTCCGACGAGAGGAGAAGAAGCTGTCCAGAAAAACTGGACAGCTTGGTGGAGGAGATAGGCGCCGGCCAACAAAGGAAGCCAATTATGTCATGTCTATATTTCCTTGTATGTCATAACTATTTATGGAAATAAAATATGTTTAAGATTTGATTCTCCAAATCAAATCATAATTAAATTAGGAAACAAATTTCCAAATCTAATCACATATTTTATTCATGGAATTATTTGATTAAGGAAAATCTATTTAGGAAACCAATTTCCTAAATCATTAAAACTACTTATGGAAATAAAATATTTTAAGATTTGAATTCCCAAATCAAATCATGATTAAATTAGGAAACAAATTTCCAGAATCTAATCAAATATTTTATTTATGGAAAATATCAATTTCCATAAATACTTCCAACTTTCCAAAAGTGGAAGATTTCCATAAATACTTCTAGACTTTCCAAAATTGAAAAATTTCCATAAATACTTCTAAATTTCCAAAATTAGAAAATTTCCAGAAATACATTATGACTATCGCAAAACCATTTTACGATTATGTCGAAACACAACCTGGGCTCTGATACCACTGTTGGGTTTCCGGCACCGTGGCGTGTGTGTGTTCGATCATGTTTCGTAAACATGAGCACAGCGGAAGCAATAAAAATAATAAATACTCCTATTTATTACAACACACACAACACACGCATGCTATTACAACAAGTGTAGACATAACCGTAAATTAAAATTGCGATAAAAGGAAATTAAACTACGTTATACCTTCCGTATGACGTGTAGCGGGAACGGCATCAACCGGAATGATCCTCGTAAGAATCGTCTCTATCCGTATCCACGCCGAGCTCCTCGGGATGACTTCGCTAAGTCACGAGCTTCGTCTTCGTACGGGTTACTAGCCTCGTGTTGAAGACGACGTGATCGAGAGATGATCACGATCCGAATCCAAATTCGGATCCAAAAGCGAGTTCTCAAAACTCGCTTCTCCGAGAGGTATTCGTCAACCGTTTGGAATCGCCGTCCTCCACCTCAGAGGATTACCGGAGATCAAATCCCCGGTATGTTAGCCGCTGTCGGAGCACTAACCGTCGTCCAAACGACGCTCCGACGAGAGGAGAAGAAGCTGTCCAGAAAAACTGGACAGCTTGGTGGAGGAGATAGGCGCCGGCCAACAAAGGAAGCCAAGTGCTTACCTTGATGCCAAACCTAAGGAGGATCGCCGGAACTCTTCCGGCAGCAGCTCGACGCCGGCGAGGAGGAAGGAAGCCGCCTTCTGGACGCCGGTTGGAGGAGCTATGGTGGCGGCAACACAAGCCGTGGCGGCAACTTTGTGTTGGGCGGCTAGGGTTTGGATGATTGGATTAGTTAGGGTTTAACAATCCCTTAAGCCCACTTTTATAGAGAACTAATTCTCTTAATGGTTAATGGATCATATCCATAAAGCCCGTTAACCCGCTCCATTAAGATAAGTTAAAATAAACCAAACCATGATGGTTTATTTTAAGTTAAAACGAACCGAACCAACCTTTGGTTCATTCGTTTAATATAAACCAAACCCTTTGGTTTATTCTCATCCATTGGATTAGGACCAAACCATTTTGGTCCATCCATTATGTCTTCATAAGACACGGCCCATCCACGCTTCCATTGCGACTGAAACAATTTCATGCTCGCTTTATGTTTGGTCCAACCAAACATAGTTTCTCTCGGTCTGAGAATCCCATTCTCAAGCTCGTTTTAAATCCTTTGGATTACACTCATTGTGCGTGTGACCAAATAGGTTCTCGGTTTATGTTGGCCGTCTATAATTAACCATTAATTATAGAACGATCATGAGTGACACCTAGTAGTACATCATGATCCCCAATTAACCGAAAAGATCAACGGTTGATCCAGAACTATTTCTGAAACCCTTCAGTAGCTCGAATGAATCGTGCCCCATTCCCTTCACTCATCTTATACCCACTTGGTTCAGGACATGGTCTATTGTGTCAGTCCCCACTAGGCTGACTACGTCACACCTAGCCCAAGTATCATTTCCTCGTCCTACGGATTCTAGTTACTCCACATGTATCGAAGAGTACCTTACTCTAAACATGTATTGCTTTGGCCAAAGACTTTAGTAACAATCCGACGAGAGGCCATGGGTATACATCTCCTCGCAAGGAGTGGTGAATCCTTTATAGGCTATTCAAACACCTTCGATCACTTCGACTTATACCCAATCATCCCGGGTCCACATCTCCTTAGAGATGTTTGCTTAAGATGTCAAAGCATAAGTCTCCATGATCAAGATGACTTGAATACCGCAAGTCAAAGGAACATCGCACTTAAGCTACAGAAAGAACTTCATTGACATATCTATATATGCAGAGAACCATATGAAGTCTTACGGCTGGTCACTCCAATGAACTAGTTACCATAACTAGCATCCACGATCAACTCCGGACATCACTATGTCTCGGCCCGGTGAGAATCACCGCTTGGATACACCAAGGAGTATACCTCGTGCTAGTCTCGGCGAATTGATGGTGTCCAAATCCATCAATTCATCGACTAGGATAATTCCGATACATCACAATTACACATGTAGAGATACTCACTAGTTGTGATCCAATCACAAATTCTCTCATCTATGAATCGTATCGTGGAAATTGATAAATGAGTTTAAGATCCAATCAAATACATTAAACATGTATACTCAAATAGTGAATCTTCATTTATCATATAAATGGTTCATACATAAGGCGATTGCCTTAGGACATCTCTCATATATTACTAACACGAACACGTCGGATCCCGACCGTTGTAGTCCAATGGAACACTTAGCAGTCGACTGATGGACCTCATCGCGATCGTTGCCTCCGTAGTCGTCGGCCGATCGGCTACGCGGTCTGGTCAAACCCCATTGACGATCATTGCTACCTTCGATCGTGATGGTCTTGGCGATCGACTTCCCACGATGGCGATCGGCACGCCTAATCGATCGATCGTATACGGTCGAACTCACTCGACTCGGAAGCGATCGGCCCGCCATGACATGGCGATCGGCCGTGTCGGGAAAACCCATCCGACACTTGGCCAGATGGCCAAGTTTCACCTAAGAGCTACCCTTCCCTGGGTTACAATCGCTCACTCTCATTTCTCGGAGTCCCTCGCCTTCGAAGTTCTCTTCGTTCTCGGCCACGTCCCTCGGCAGCATCAGGCGCACGGCTCTGCAATGCTCCTTCGCGTCTCTTTCCTCGAAGTCTACTTCCTCCGGCTTCACTCCAAGCTTCTCGTCCGGCGGTCCCTCGGATGCTCCAAGCGCACGGCTTCCGCAAAGCTATCCTTCACCGACTCAAGGCACGAGTCATGAGATGTGAAACTCGCCACGGCTCCATGTGCAAATTACTAAGTCCTGCACGACTTCAACGCACATATCACATCAACATATCAAACTAACTTAAACCCTTTGCCACACCATCAAAACCATATTACGGCAAGAGATTGCCCTAACAGTACATGTGGCCACCACCTTCACCTGGAGAATAATTCTGTTACAGATAATAAGAGTGAAGACTCCTTGGAATATTACGTGGGGCCTCCTAAGCCATTGCCTAACACCTTTTCCTCTACTTTTTGGGAAACTAGGTTAGAATATCTCCCTCAACCCTCCGCATTGAGTGAAGCTAGCTTAGGTCTATAGCCCATGGGTGCCCTAGCCCTAGGATTCCTCATCATCCCGAACCAATTCCCCTTTTCCCCGCACCAGACTTCCTTCGTATAATCATATCGATCAGGCTAAGTCGACCCTCTATCCATCCCGTCGGCTTCTGGAATTATCTTGCCGAACCAATTCTTGCTCCACTCTTTAGTGAAGTCCCTTTCGTCTCTTCTTTGCTGTACCAATTGCTTCTGCTAACTCTCCCGTGCCAATTGTTTTCGATATTCTCCCGTACCATTGGCCTCTGATATTTACGCCCGGACCAATAGCCTCTGATATTTGCGCGGACGATGCTTCCTTTTCTCCCTTCACTGAACCGAATATTTTGGCTCGGATCATGGGCCCCCACTAACCCTTCTATTGGGGATTATGTAGAAAAGGTACCAGCAGTATCATTAGTCAACCCCGAAAAATAGTCAAGCGAAGTTATAAGCTTGACTTTCCAAATGTACATGAAGTTTCTGACCTACTCATCATTTCTCAACTTAGATACATCTGTTCCCTTATACCTCCCTTAGGTATACTTAAGGATGCCCGATGGGCTTATGGACTCCGCTTCTTCTTCTCCTTTTGTGCAGTTGAATCATCACGGAAAACCCTATATAAACCCCTGCCTTCTCCTTTTAGGTGTCGTTTAGTGTGCTTAACAATCTAGCCTGTTCTTCTCCTTCCATGATTTTCACCGGCGGCTTTTCGGCGACCCAGTCCTTCCTTTCCCCACATGATTCTTCCTTAACCTCCGAGTAAGTGCTCTGCTTTGTTCGCACCCATGGCTCCTAGGACCATCTCTTCACCCGCCTGGTATGAACATACCATAACCCAGTTAGATTGTAACCATTATTTTTTTAATATTAAGAACAACTACATAGACCCCTCTATAAAATGTTGTTTCACAACTAAACTGCATCGGCCTCATAATCCTCCCTCCGGCTTGACATGCTTTTTCTCCGAACAATTTCTTAACGGCCTATCCTTGCTGGTACCGTCGATCTATTTGGACCTTCTAAACTTCTATGTGTTGGTGCAGGGGCACTAGATAATCGAACCTGTGTTTTGATTATGGCAAAGACACAAAGTTAAGTTTACATCGTTATCTCATGAGCTAAATCGAGTGTGTAGAAAAGTACTAAAGCTAGAGCTGAAGGCTAGCGACACTCGGAGGAAGCTGCGGTGGTCGGGCGACACTCGAGTGACTTCGGAGGGAGCCGAAGGAATCGAGTGGAAGGCCGGAAGCGAAAGCATCACAGTAAGAATCGAGGTAAGCTCGTGTGAGTGAGAGATGGTAAGGTCGTGTCCTCTATACGGGGACGACCGTAGGCGGCGATTCGACTAAAACTTCTTGTGGAAGGTCTAGGTCGAGATCGGACGGTTAGAAACCGTCGTATTTATCATTTTCCGAGCTAACCTCTCACTGCAAGGAAGTGGCCAGGCTGGCAGTCGACTGCTGGACATGGAGCAGTCGACTGATGCCCATCAGTCGACTGATGGGAGGCATCAGTCGACTGATGGCGACGACTCAGCCTTTGCGCTAGGTCAAAACGGATAACGCTTAGAAAACTTCGTGATCCGTTCCAAAAAAAGGGAGACATATTCAGAGCCCAAAGTCTATAAAAGGAGGAGGATTCCAACTCCAAAGGACATCAAGTTTATTCATCAAGTGCTCTCTGGCGCCAGCGCTCCAACAGTCATACTTGTCGATCGGCGACAAGTTTCGATCTTCTTATTTTGATATTGTATTCTTTATTTTTATTTGTAACGAGGTGAGGTAGGCTTGTTGCCTCATCCTCGTAATTTCGGTTTTGTGATCGTTGTCTCCTACCTCCAACGAGGAGGAGACGTTATAGTGATTTGCCCTCCGTACGCGGTCTAGGACCGATAGGGCCTTGGAGTAGCAACCGCTGGGTTGTGAACCAAGTAAAATAAACGTGTCGCTTTATTTTCCGCTGTGTTTACTCATTTAATTGTCTACTCGAACGAAACGCCAAAAAGTTTTGCGATCGCTATTCACCCCCCCCCCCTAGCGATGCTTCTCGATCCAACACTATGGACTACTCCTGAACCAATTCACCCCCAACTCCTTTCGAATTTTATCGGGAGCTCACATAGTATTCCAACACTTGAACCTTTCTTTAACCCCTGAAATATTCCATTGCTTCTTCCAACTAAAATCTTCTAAGGCAGGTCTCTTCTATCTATCTAGCCGTTCAGACTGCTAATTCTTAGTGAACCTACCCACTTCGCACAAGGGCTGGGAAGAATTGTATTTCTTTGTACAGCTTCCCGAGTCTC
This sequence comes from Wurfbainia villosa, assembly GCA_025175895.1. Lineage (NCBI taxonomy): Eukaryota > Viridiplantae > Streptophyta > Magnoliopsida > Zingiberales > Zingiberaceae > Wurfbainia > Wurfbainia villosa. The sequence goes on from CM045988.1 coordinate 71,633,613, forward strand.
TGCCCTATTCTGATACATGGAAGGTAGCCCTTCCTGAATTGCCTCCCTTCCAGGAAATGAGGACCAAATGCCCCTTCCCGGAAGTGTATAGAGTATTAGGAGAGTTACATTACTGCTCAAACCATCTAATAGAAACTCCTCTTTTAAGCCACTTTGGATTGTCTCCCCTACCTTTGACGACTTCGATTGCTGTAGGTAGGGTGATACTTACCCTGCAATATGACTTCTTTTCTAGTTTATTCATTTTTCTTATCAGTATACCTTGTAGATAATCTAATGCAGAAGGCTTTGGTGGAAGGGGAGGCGATCGAGGCAGCCAAGAAGAAGAAAACATCGACTAAAAGAGGCAAGTCGGTGAGTCATCCCCCCGGAAAAAGCTGTGGCTCATCAAGAAAGGAGCCTCAAGTTCATCGGCTCTTCTTCCCTTATCTTCCGACCAGCCGGGGTCTCAATCCCAAACCATTTATGAGCCAAGAAGGGGAGGTAGTACCTCCCCTGTCCCTTCTTCATCTCCCCAAGGAGGGGATTCTCCCTCCCAATTTCTTTATTCCTCCCCATCTGCACAAAATTCACCCCTACCTTCTCATACAGAATCCCTCCCAGCTCCTATACCTTCCGACTCAAGAGCTGCTCCTACCCCCCTTCGTCGTATCAGACCCCCATCCTCCTCTAAAGGGGAGGATCCTTCCCTTCCTGTTCCTCCGAGGGCCACGTTGGGATCCCTGCTGAAGATTCGGCACCCCTCGAAGGTGAAATTCTTCAATCATTCGGGCATACAAGGCCCATGTGAACAAGTGAGCAAACTGTTGGCAGAGGTATCTACTCTTTCTTTTCCTCCTCTTCATTATGGGTATCTCTATATGCCGATATATACGATAACTTTTTCTTCCATTCAGGCCTCCACCCAAAGATAACAACATGGTGGTTGGTGATTCCAATCTAGTGTGGAAACTCGCCACTTTGCTACCGTATCACAACAAAAAGAGCTCGTTCGGCGGTTGAACGAGCAAGAGGCCAAGGAAGCGGACTTTAGGGGCCAGTGCGAAGATGCCATGATGCAACTAGCCTGGTCCGGCGAAAGAGGAGCGCAACGAAAAATGAAGAACTTGAATAGCGCCTCTTTGCACCCGATCCAGTGTGCAGTGACGTGACCAACCGGGAGTACAAGGGATCTCTTTGGGACGCCATGATCAAGGCCTGACTCTCGACCACTATTATGCAGCTTCAACAAGAGTGACACCGGCTTGATTTGGAACGTCGAGCATGGGAAACCACCAAGGAATCCTGTACAGAGAAATGCCAGGAGCTTTCCTCCATGGTGGTAGCTCTTTCTCACACCTTATCGCCGGTGGCTCGACAGCTGATCTACCCTCCACCAGAGTACCTGAAGCTCTTTCAACCTTGGGGCGCAAGCTATAAAGCGACCACCAGAAAGAGATGCTTTGGCGGAATGTGTGAAAGTCAAGCTCAAGTGGTCGATATCGGGATCAATTGAAGGAGCAAGAAGGGATGCTATGTCAAGAAGGGGTAGACTTATTTATACTAGGCTTTGAGGGTCCTCGGCTCAAAACGCCCGAACAAGGATATCCGCCTCTGACGGACACTACTATTTAGATCCTCTAGGCGCTAGCTAAGTGTCCACCGATCTTTTTGAGTTGTAATTTCTACTATTCTCCTTTTTGGTAATTTTGTCACTAGCCTTTCTTTTGCTTCTCAATGAGAATTTGTCCATATGTTTAATTATCATTGTCTTGTCATGTTTCTTGTGGATCGAATTCTCAGACCAATTTTAAACTCCTCCCTTTTATACGTTATCTCTTTTCTCGTATCATATGGCGCAATCACCTCACGGGTTCGGGCTTATTGGAAAATTCTTGAATAACATTATTCACCTCGCCCCAATTTTGATTCGAATCCGCTTGAAGTATCATGCCTGATACTATTCACATTCGTCCCATTTTCGGTTCGGAGGTCCGCCTGAAGTATTTTGCTTGATATTATTCACATCCGTCCCGATTTTGGTTCGGAGACTTGTTTTAAGTGACTCTTGCCTATTGGTTTTCCCCATTCCTTTTGCCGCTTCGGAGACTGCATCAATCTCTTCGTCTTCTTCACCTTCCCAAGAACTTCTGCCGTCGCTTTTCTTCCATTATAAATTATTGCCATCCATGTCTCCTTTCTCATATCTCACTATCATGGCTTCAGAGGGGCACCCCATCAAAATTTCTTCAACTTCAGAATCTTTCGAGCTGTAGGACTGGGTTTACGACACCTTTGAAGATTCGAGACCAGCTCAACCGCCACTTTAAGCACCTCCTCTTCCTTTTCCACCTCACACTCCAACTCCAACCCCTCCTACAGGGAGGTCCTTTCGTGCTCCCTTCCCTTCCTTCCGCAATAGAGTGTGGAATCCTCCCTTCACCTGGGAGTATACAGTGGGAGACCCCCATGCCGCTGACGAACTCCCTCCACTTCCACCAGCGCTGGCTTTCATCCCAGTCCCCCCGGCGGAAGCTCATCCTTCTCTGTTCGATGAAGGCCCATCAGTTCCTCCTCCGTCCCAAGGCGAGTGCTTCAAGGTCATCTTGGCGCCTTCTCCCCCCAAAGAGACCTCTCCCGCCTCGTCTGTTAGGAGTAATCAGAGGAAATCTGTATAAATCAAATTAATGTAATCATTTCAAATATATCAATAAAATTGAGGGAGGAACTTGATATTTTCTTTTGTCTTTTTCTCGTAGAAGGTTTCTGTCTTCAAAAGGACGGTAATCTGGTCCGAACATGCCTTCTTCTTCCATCGCCCGAGGATTCGGACCCTCTTAATTACAGTTATAGTCTCGTCGAGCTTCCCAATACTGCCCCCACGTTTCCTCTTCTTTACTGGCATTTATGGTCCCTATTTCTTCTACCAATAAATGCACTTTTCCCCTTCGTCGCTATAAAAGTCCCCGACCCTTACCTGATAGCTTCCATCCTTTCCTTTTCTCTTTATTTGCCATGGACAGAATATCTGAACAGGGCAGCATTTCCTCTCCTTCTGAAGAACAGATAAATGATCGCTGATACATAGCTAGCCTGGAGGAGCAAGTGAAGTACTTACAGCAATGGCTGAAGGAAACTTCCGCCAGTAATCGCTCCCTACACCAACAACTGGTCGGGTCCTAAAAGGAATTGGCCAAACAGATCTTCCTGCAGCAGTCTTACCGGCGGCAACTATTGTGCCAACCTCAACCATACAAGAGAGCTCCCTCCGTTCCTCCCAACAAAGAACTGTAATACTCAAGATGTATAAGGGTTTCTGTTTGTTATTTTCCCTTGTAAATGACTCAAAATATGTAATTCTTTCGCATCAATGAACTTTCTCAGTTTATCTTCTTTCTCCAGTATCTTCGGAATTGTGCCACGCTTTACTTCTTTCGTATTCACATAGACTTACATATAACTGAGGCATATTTCGGCTCTTCCGCCTTTTTACTCTGCTTGGTATATAGAACCATTAAATGAATTGACTCTGCTATTTTGCAAGAATAAAACAATATAAAGTTAAACAAGGACTTCAACTTCTCCCCCTTTACGGGGACAAAAGGTAATATATAACTGAGGAAATCTCAGCTCCTCCATTCCGCCACCACACGGGGATATCTTCCGCTTCGCGGGGATAAAATTTTTGAGTATAACCGAATGAATTTCGGTTCTTCCGTTCCGCCACCACACGGGGATTTCTTCCGCTTCGCGGGGATAGAAATTTTGTATACATAATATATAACCGAGGAATTTCGGTTCTTCCGTTCCGCCACCACACGGGGATATCTTCCGCTTTGCGGGGATAGAAATTTTGTATACATAATATATAACCGAGGAATTACGGTTCTTCCGTTCTTCCACCACACGGGGATATCTTCCGCTTCGCGGGGATAGAAATTTTATATACATAATATATAACCGAGGAATTTCGGTTCTTCCGTTCCGCCACCACACGGGGATATCTTCCGCTTCGCGGGGATAGAAATTTGGTATACATAATATATAACCGAGGAATTTCGGTTCTTCCGTTCCGCCATCACACGGGGATATCTTCCGCTTCGCGGGGATAGAAATTTCGTATACATAATATATAACCGAGGAATTTCGGTTCTTCCGTTCCGCCACCACACGGGGATATCTTCGATAGAAATTTTGCATATAATATATAACCGAGGATTTGGTTCTTCCGCTCCGCCACCACACGGGATATCTTCGCCAGGATAGAAATTTTGTATATATATAATATATAACCGAGGAATTACGATTCTTCCATTCCGCCACCACACGGGGATATCTTCCGCTTCGCGGGGATAGAAATTTTTTCTATATATTATATAACCGAGGAATTTCGGTTCTTCCGTTCCGCCACCACACGGGGATATCTTATGCTTCGCGGGGATAGAAATTTTGCATACAATATATAACCGAGGGATTTCGATTCTTCCGTTCCGCCACCACACGGGGATATCTTCCGCTTCGCGGGGATAGAAATTTTGTATATATATAATATATAACCGAGGAATTTCGGTTCTTCCGTTCCGCCACCACACGGGGATATCTTCCGCTTCGCGGGGATAGAAATTTTGTATATATATAATATATAACCGAGGAATTTTGGTTCTTCCATTCCGCCACCACACAGGGATATCTTCCGCTTCGCGGGGATAGAAATTTTGCATATAATATATAATCGAGGGATTTCGGTTCTTCTGTTCCGCCACCACATGGGGATATCTTCCGCTTCGTGGGGATAGAAATTTTGTATATATATAATATATAACCGAGGAATTTCGGTTCTTCCGCTTCGCGGGGATAGAAATTTTGCATATAATATATAACCGAGGGATTTCGGTTCTTCCGTTCCGCCACCACACGGGGATATCTTCTGCTTCGCGGGGATAGAAATTTTGTATATATATAATATATAACCGAGGAATTTCGGTTCTTCCATACCGCCACCACACGGGGATATCTTCCGGTTTGCGGGGATAGAAATTTTCTATATATATAATATATAACCGAGGAATTTCGGTTCTTCCGTTCCGCCACCACACGGGGATATCTTCCGCTTCGTGGGGATAGAAATTTTGTCTATATAATATATAACCGAGGAATTTCGGTTCTTCCGTTCCGCCACCACACGGGGATATCTTCCGCTTCGCGGGGATAGAAATTTTGCATATAATATATAACCGAGGGATTTCGGTTCTTCCGTTCCGCCACCACACGGGGATATCTTCCGCTTCGCGGGGATAGAAATTTTGTATATATATAATATATAACCGAGGAATTTCGATTCTTCCGTTCCGCCACCATACAGGGATATCTTTTGCTTCGTGGGGATAGAAATTTTGTCTATATAATATATAACCGAGGAATTTCGATTCTTCCGTTCCGCCACCACACGGGGATATCTTCCGCTTCGCGAGGAAAGAAATTTTGCATATAATATATATCCGAGGGATTTTGATTCTTCCGTTCCGCCACCACACGGGGATATCTTCCGCTTCACGGGGATAGAAATTTTGTATATATATAATATATAACCGAGGAATTTCGGTTCTTCCGTTCCGCCACCACACGGAGATATCTTCCGCTTCGCGGGGATAGAAATTTTGTCTATATAATATATGGCTCAGAAGCCATCAACGTAAAGGATGCAACGTTTTCATATCATCCCTCTTTTGTGCTTGTCTTCTGAAGGGGAACGCCTATATCCGCCCCTTCTTATGCAAATGAAAGCTTTAGTACATACTGGATATTTAGAAAGTATAACCCTTTTTCCTTTTCACTTGGGGCCTCCTTTACCACAGACGAGGAGCCCAATAATGATTACAAGCCCACTCTCCTCCCTTTTTTAGGGGATCCTTTTGTCTTCGTTTCTTTTTCTATTTTCCTCCCCTTGCCTTTTCATCTCCTTCTTCTCCGTCTGTTCGTTCCTCCGCCGCCATACTCTGTTGCCTTAATCCCTTTTTTCAGCCCTTTCTCTTTATTTTCAGACTTTCAAAATGCATTCTACCTTCTTCCAGCAAATAGCGGGTCGTTATCCACATCGCAAGAAGAAAACCGGTCAGCCGTCGGCTTTGTCTTCTTCTTCACTTTCCCCGATCACCACCACACCTGCTTCATCTCGTCCATCTTCTTCTCCTCCCCCTGCATCCCTTTTTACTTCCGTCCCGAAGGAAATCAAGACAATTAGTTCTTCCTCGATTTCTCCGGCATTTACAAACCCTAGCTCTTATGCTTTTTCTCCCTCTGCCACCAATATTCAGAAGTCGCCTTCTCCTTCACTGCAACCTGTGGATGAACCCGGGGAGGATGCACTTCCATGTCAGCCGACGACAGAGGCTGGCTCACCCCTGCCTTCTATCTCCCCTGAATACCGTTCTTCCTCCGAACCCATGGCGGTTGATATCCCCTTACCGCAAACTTCCCCCTCCACTCATCGCCTGAAGAGCCCTTCTCCTCCCACAAATATCATCCCCCTTCTCCCCCTCACCAGTCAACTTCCCACCTCAGTATCATCTGTCCCATCTTCTTCCTTTTCTCCCAGGAGTCTTCGGATCCTGAACTTAGAGGAAGTGGTTCCTCGCATGGAAAGCCTACGCCATGCTCTGGATTTGGTATGTTTTCTCGATTAGCTCTCTTAGCTTTGTCTTACTAACCGATTTCTTTTTCACAACTGGCATGCAGGCCTTGACCAACCATCAAGAGTTGGATCGCTCCCTCCATCAATATCGGGCTCAAGCTCAAGAATGGGAGCGACAACAATGGAAAGATTTAGCGAATACTCAAAATCGAGAACGACTCCTGTTGCAACAATTGCACCTGTGCCAGGAGCAATTATCCGAGGCTCGCCAACAAATTCAGAAGGATGCTGATAGCATTGCAGCGTTAAGGGAACAACAACATCCGGTGTGACCACCGTCCCCGGAAGTCCAACCGCCTTCTTGATAAGGAGTCTTCCGCTCGTCTCAAGGGCGTGCAGTGCGAGCTCCTCAAGGGAAGCAAGCGATTCGATGCCATCGCCGCCTTCGGGTTCAACCGGCGCGAGGATAAGATAGGGATCTCCACACCGCTTGTGCAAGGAGGTACAAGAAAACTCATCCCTCATAAATTCTAGGGCGCATGCTCACGCCCGTCTACGCAGGCAAGAGACTTCTCTCCAGAGGCTAGGCACTGAACTTGCTCGGACCATCTTATTCAAGCAAAGCGGAGGGGATTTGGCTTCACGTCAAAACATGGTGGAGATGACGCACCTTGTGCAGCAGGACCAAAGTTCCCGAGCCGATGATGTTTCCATCCTAGCCGATGCTATTATGGAGGTGTCGTGACGCTATGTGGACGTGCGTCGAAAAGTTCAAGAGCAACAAGAAAAATGCGAGAGGCTGCATCGAGAGCGGCACCGTCCGAACCGCCCGAGAGACTCATCATTTTCTTGCGCCACTTATCGTGACGGATTTAATGAAGCGGTTCGGCAAGATAAGGATTACCTCCTCCAACTTATCCTTCATTTTCTTTAAATTGGGAGGCTGATTTTCGGCGTTATCCCCCGACGATTTAAAGCGTAATTCGATATCTTGTTTTGAAGCAGAATTTCCTTTCCATTTTCTTTCTCTTCTTCATGATTGATAATCAGATGCCGTATTGCTCTTGTAAATAACTCATTAATGAAATTTGGAAGTACTTAACATCTAATTAATGCGATCACGTTAAGAGTACACTCCTTGAGTCTCATAATTTCTCTTCTTCTATTTTCTACTCCTCATAGTGTGAAAAAGTTTTAAATGAATGGCATTCCAAGGTCGTGGAAGCTCTTTGCCTTGGTCATCTTTCGATAATATCTGACCACCTTTCACGCACATTATTTCATAGGGTCCTTCCCAGTTTGGAACTAGCTTTCCGGGGTCTCCAGCGGGATTAACTTTACGCAAAACCCAATCCCCTTCTTGAAATCTTCGAGGCATTACTTTCTTATTAAATGCTTCTTTGCCTCTTTGTTTGTAGACTTCGCTCGCCTCCATGCCATTTCTCGCTTTTCTTCCACCAAGTCCAATTCGATTTTGGATAAGTTGGTTACGATTTGGTTAAATGCGCCTTTATCCAAGCGCTATTTAACAAAACTTCAAGGAATAACGCTTAGTCCGTACACCAAACTAAAGGGAGTTTCTCCTGTTGCTGTCTTGGGTGTAGTTCGATAGGCCCATAGGACGCCTGGTAACTCTTCTACCCAGTTCCCCATATGAGCCCCCAATTTGGTCTTTAATCCTTGAATGAGGATCCTGTTAGTCACCTCCATTTGCCCGTTCGCTTGAGGGTGAGCGACCGAAGTGAAATCCTGCCGAATGTTGAAACTCTGGCACCATTCTTGGATCTTTTTTCCTTGGAACTGTTGTCCATTGTCACTGACTATTTTCCGAGGAATACCATATCGACAAACAATATTTCTCCATAAGAACTGTATTACGACATTCTCAGTAATTTTGGCTAAGGGCTCTGCCTCCACCCATTTGGAAAAATAATCCACAACCACCAATAAAAACTTCTTCTGTAAGGGTGCCACTGGCATCGGACCTACTATATCCATCCCCCATTGATCGAAAGGACAAGAAGAGACTACGGCTTTCATTAACTCAGCCGGCCATTCGGAACGGTTGCTATGCTTCTGACAAGTAGGACAAGCTTGCACCATACGAGCAGCATCTTGCTGGAGAGTAGGTAAAAAATATCCTGCTAATAGGGCCTTTCTTGCTAAAGCTCTCCCTCCTAAATGATTGCTGTAGCAACCTTCATGAATCTCCCGGAGCACCCATTCTGTATCCTCCTTTCCCAAGCATTTCAATAAGGGTCGTCCGAAATAAGTCTTGTACAAATCTCCATTTAAGAGGGTGAACCGTGTGGCTCAGCTTATTAAAGCGAATGCCGCTATTTTTTTCTTCAGGGACCTTCCCCTGCCGTAAATAAGCTATGATGTCAGTCCTCCAATCAAGAATTAGGCTTGATTCGGGTGCATCTTCCTCCACGCTGCATATTGCTAGGGAAGTATGAATTTTCGTATGGACCGTTTCCGAGGACTTCATTCCTTCCATAGCACTAGCCATCCGAGCCAATTCATCTGCCTTCCCGTTATTCTCCCGCCGAATTTGCTTTAAGAGGACCTGACGGAATTGAGCCTTTTCTTTCTCAAAAGCCTTCAAGTACTTATGCAGCCTTTCCTCTCGAACCACAAAAGAACCTTGAAGTTGTGATATCACCAGTGAGAATCGAATGGATTACAATGGAAGAAGCCCCCCAGCTTTGCGACCGCAATCCCGCTTGAATGGCTTCATATTCTGCCTCATTATTAGATGCCCGATATTCCAGGCGAACGGCTAGTCGAGTTTCTTCACCATCAGGGGAAATTAATAGAACACTGACGTCGCTGCCCGCAGATCCTGAAGAACCGTCTACGAATATATTCCATACCCCTGATCCCTCCTCTTTGGTTGTCGAACCCTCTTCAGAGCCGCAGGGTACCTCTCCTAGAAAATTAGCAAGCACTTAGGCCTTGATAACCGTTCGAGGTTGGTAGTGAATATCATACTCACTTAGTTCTACCACCAATTTGGCTAATCTTCCAGAGAAATTGGGCTTAGTGACGACCTTGCCCAATTCGCTGTGTGTTAGAACGGTGATGGGATGAGCCAACAAGTACGACCTTAATTTATGGGCGGTTAGCACTAGGATATACGCCAACTTCTCCAGCTCTATATAACGGAATTCTGCCCCCTTCAGGATATGGCTGGTATAATAAATATGCTGTTGGTGAGACCTTTCTTGTTTCAATAATACCGAACTAACGGCTCCCTCTGAGACGGCCAGATACATCCATAACGGTTCTCCGGCTATTGGTTTGGCTAGCAGTGGGAGTCCAGCCAAATATTTCTTCAACTCCTGGAAAGCCTGTTCACATTGATCATCCCACTGAAATTTAGTAGCCTTGCGCAGGATCTTGAAGAAAGGCAGTCCTTTGTCCGTTGATCTTGCTATGAATCATGATAAAGAAATGATCCTGCCCACCAGCTTCTGGGTTTCCCGCAGATTAGAGGGTGACTTCATGTTAGATAGTGCTTGCACCTTCTCAGGGTTGGCTTGTAACCCTTTCTCAGTCACGATGTACCCCAGGAACTTGTCGCTCTTTACTCCGAACAGGCATTTGTTAGGGTTTAGCTTCATATTAAACCGCCTTAATGTAGCAAAGGTTTCATTTAAGTCCTTGACTAAATCCCGAGTGGTCTTCGATTTGACTAATATATCATCCATGTAGACTTCCACATTTTTCCCTTTCTGCAAGATTTTATCCATAAAGCGATAGGTGGCCCCTACGTTCTTTAATCCGAACGGCATTACCACATAAGCGTATAACCCTCCTGCAGTCACAAAGCTAACCCTCTTTTGATCTTCTTCGGGCAAAGGTATTTGATGATATCCTTGATATGCATCCATTAGGGACACCACTTCATATCCCACAGTAGAATCCACCAATTGATCAATACGAGGCAAGGGGTAGCAGTCTTTAGGGCACGCTTTATTTAAATCACGAAAATCGATACACATCCTCCATTGCCCCGAAGGCTTGGGGACCAGGACTACATTGGAAACCCATTCGGGAAACTGGATCTCCTTTACATGACCAGCTTTTAGCAATTTGTCCACTTCTTCGGCTATGACCTTGTCCTTTTCTGGTCCAAAATGTCGCCTTTCTGTTGGACGGGTCGGACTCCTTTAGTGATATTGAGCTGGTGTTCAGCCATTCGAGGGTTGATCCCCGTGAGATCATGCACGTCTTTTGCGAAGATGTCTTCATTTTCCTTCAGGCAAGCCACCAGCTCTTCTTTGGTTTCCAGCTGTTGTGCCACCCGTGTGGCCTTTCCTGGAGCGATTTCCACCAGTTCACCTTCCTCTATTTTGCCAGCCTTGGGGGGGGATTCCTCCAGGACGCAGACATCAGTGATGATGACAGCTTTGCCTTTGAGGTCATTGGTTCGGGCTTTCTTCTGATCGTCCCGAACCATTTGCACGTAGCAGCTCCTGGAGGCCTTCTGTTCTCCACGGACTTCTCCCACCGATGGACCCACCGGAAATTTCAGCTTCTGGTGGTACGGGGAAGCCACGGCCTGAAAAAGGGTGAGGAAAGGATGCCCAAGAATAGCGTTATAAGTGGACGGAGCGTCCACAATGAGGAAAGGGATTATACTGGTTTTTGGTGGGCTTCGCCCAGTCGAGAGCGATGAAATCGCCGTAGGGTGTACTACATGTTCGGCGAATCCAAAGAGGGGGGTGGCCACATCTTCTAACTGGGCATTCCCCAGCTGCATCTGTCCGAAGGCTTCTTGAAAGAGGATGTTGATGGAACTTCCTGAATCGACCAACACAACAAATTAGCCAAGGATATGCGAATAACCAAGGCGTCCGTATGGGGCAGTAGGACACCCTGTAAATCTTCTATCCTGAATGAAATGGGCGGTGCAGCTTGAATAGTCTGGTCAGTGGTGATGGCCAAACTCTCCAGGAGACGGGCATACGACTTCCGCGCTTGGTTGGAGTCCCCATCGGTAGGTCCTCCAGCTATAACATGAATAACTCCTCGTGTGGGAGCGTCATCTAAATTGGATGAAGGGCCCTCACCTGATGGGCCTCCTTGGGAAACAACCTCTTGGGATGACATTTGAGGGAAAGTGACTTGAGGTTGTTGATTATAGGGCCCTGGACGAGTTAAATTGGGTCGGGAGCCTCGCCGTGCTGGTCCTCCTGCCTGGAGCCTTACTTGTGGATATGCAGTATGGAGGCGATCCAAATCCTCTTGTAACTTGAAACATCGGCCACTCGTGGTCGTATTTGATATTAGCGCGAAGAATGGGGCGGGGGGTTACGTGGATCCCCACATCCTAAGGGTCATTGACCACTGTTGGTCATAGATTTCCATTTCGTTCTTTCTAAGTCCTCACAGAGGAAGCGTTTGGCCGACCATGATTTGTAAGAGCGGGATGGGGCGAGCACTGCGATTGGATGAGGCCTGGAACCTCTCAAAAGGTCTTGTATACTCCGTCGAGAGTGCTTGAGGAGCAGCAGCGAGCTCTTTCGGTGGGGACTCTGCGGCGATCCGTTGACTCAGTACCTTTAATCCTTCTTCTTCGCGGATAAACTGCTCCGCATGACTTAGTAGCTCCTCATAACTATCTGCAGGTTGCCTTAACAAGGAACTGAGGAAGGGGCCCTCCTTCTGCCCATGCTGAATAGCGCCTCTGAAATATTCGCATCGGGCGGAGGGGATTCCCCTAGCTGCAGAAGTGAATCGGTGAATATACCCCCTAAGGGATTCTGAGGGTCCTTGGGTGATATGCATTAACATAGAGGCATCCTGTTTATATGCCTTGCAGCTGACAAATTCCCGACTAAACATTCTCTAGAAATCAGTGAAACAAGTGATGGATTCTGGGGGCAGAGTATTGAACCACTTTTGTGCCGAGCCAATTAGGGTGGTTCGAAAGACTCGGCACTTGAGAGCGTCAGTATAACAGCGGAGCGAGGCCGCTCCGTCAAATTGAGATATGTGCTCTTCGGGATCCGTCGAACCGTCATACTTATTGATCTGAGGATTTCGGAAGTAAGATGGAGAGAGCTCAGAGAGAATGTCCATTGTAAAGGGACTAGGCTCGTATATTTCCGGAGGTCGGGTTGATTGACTCTCGCCCTGTTCTTCCCGACGGGTTTGGGTGAAGGGCATAGTATTCTGAGGCGTTCTTCCCCCAAGTCTGCCTCCAGGTAATATTTCCACATTGACGGCTGTACGAGATGGAGGAGGCATTTCTGGGGGTGGGCCTCTAGAAGAAGGTTCACCGGAATGCGGATGCAGATATTCGGTCCTTCTCCTTTCCCTAGCGAGGGCTTCTGTAATAGCGTCATCCACCAGGGCCTTCAGCTGCGATGGTAGAAGGGTGATGGGGTGCTCTTCCGCTGCAGAGGTAGCAGGTTGTTGTACTTCTTCAGGTTGCATCTCGACGTCCAGCTCAAATGTTCCCACAGACGGCGCCAGTGAAGGACAGGTGAAATCTGTTCACTCCTTTTTCAATGCAGTGAAGCACTGAGGGAGATCTCAGAGGGTTTTCACAGGCCGCAGTCAGTAGAGAATAAGAAGATGAAGCAGATGAAATGCAAGAAATCCATGTCAGTACTCGAGACTCAGACACAAGATGTAACGTGGTTCGGAATAAGGATTCCTACTCCACGGAGGTGAGCTTTTCTCACCGGATGCAGTGCCTAAGCACCTTCACTATGAAGGTCCTCCTTTACGGAAAGCAATTTCCCGAAGGTGGAGGAGAAAGACCTCTTACAGTGATATCACAAAATGAGAAAAATACAAGAGATGTAACAATCGACAGATCTCCGTCCTTCTTCTCCAGCGAGGCAGTTGTCGCTCTCCTTCTTCTCCTGCATCCCCTTCTCTCTTGCTGGGTGGGAATAATTGCGGATCCTTTCTTCCTCCTCGCTTCCTCCCTTTTATCTTCCCCTTTCCTTCATCGTAACGTTGTGGGTTATCTCCATCGTACACATGGCCACCACCTTCACCTGGAGAATAATTCTGTTACAGATATAAGGAGTGAAGACTCCTTGGAATATTGCGTGGGGCCTCCCAAGCCGTTGTCTAACACCTTTTCCTCTACTTTTCGGGAAACTAGGTTAGAATATCTCCCTCAATCCACTGCATTGAGTGAAGCTAGCTTAGGTCTATAGCCCATGGGTGCCCTAGCCCTAGGATTCCTCATCAACCCGAACCAATTCCCCTTTTCCCCGCACCAGACTTCCTTCATATAACCGTATCGATCAGGCTAAGTCGACCCTCTATCCATCCCGTTGGCTTCTGGAATTATCTTGCCGAACCAATTCTTGCTCCACTCATTAGTGAAGTGCCTTCCGTCTCTTCTTTGCCGTACCAATTGCTTCTGCTAACTCTCCCGTGCCAATTGTTTTCGATATTCTCCCGTACCAATGGCCTCTGATATTTGTGCCCGGACCAATAGCCTCTGATATTTGTGCCCGGACCAATGCTTCCTTTTCTCCCTTCACTGAACCGAATATTTTGGCTCGGATCATGGGCCCCCACTAACCCTTCTATTGGGGATTATGTAGAAAAGGTACCAGCAGTATCATGCATCAACTATCATTCTTTGGTATGGATTGAATTGATCGTAATATACTTGCTCTCCACTAACTGTCCTTTGTATGTTTCGTCCAACCTCTTCATCGGATATAAACGGTTCACCATGACAAGTCCAATTATAATAATTTGGCATATAACCAAATCTACAAAGATGTTCTCGAACTTTATCACATTGGAAAAATTTACCATTATGATATTTTTTGTACGGACACCTTAATTTATTCCCATCCATAAACTCAACATTATTATTAGCAAATCTCAAAAATTGTTCCAACCCAATTATAAATTCATCGATTAAACCACGATGTTCTGGTAAATTCTTTTTATACATCCAACTTCGTTCTCTCTCCATCAATCCTGTTTTCAAAATTATATCAATGATTAATTTTTCTAGATTTAAACGGAGGTCTTATGGATATTTCATGGGGATAAAGCGGATAGACTTTTGTAAAGCCTGTTTAGACTATCTGCAATTGAGGAATTAATAGGTAATTAACCTAAGTTTGAAGTCGTCGATCCTTTCTCTTTCCCGACGCTCCCTTTTGTCTATCCCGACTTTCTTTCTTCTTCCTCTCCTCCCTGATGGCATGATTCTTCTACTCGATCGGCCTCCTTCCCGCTTTTCTTCTTCTCATGCTCGCCGCCCAAGCTGTGCACTTCCCTCCTCACCTCACACCCATCCTTGATCACTCGCGGCCCCGGGCAGAGCAGCACGCGTGCTAGCCGCCCCTGCTCGTCGCGTGCACAGAATCAATGGTCGCTGCCTCTGCACACGCGGCTGATGACCACCAACCTTAGCCATCACCACTGATCACCACCGCAAGCCCTCTACCTCAGTCGCCGATCGCTTGCTTCGTCAGAGCAACTGGCCGATCGCCGCTGGAAGTTAGGTAGGCTATTGATTCTCTTCTGATCTTGGACAAGATCTGAGTCCTAGCTATGGTTGTTCCCTCGCTGAGCATTATCCATTGTTTGGGCAGCAGTTGGTGCTGGCGAACAAGGGATAGGAGAAGGGTTGGGCTGCCGGTGGAGGCTTCTAGGGTTGTGGTTTCTATCGGTGGAGTCCCAAGGGCAGGTAAAAACTCGAACTGTCTCCTCCTTTTAGTATGTTGTTTGTGTTCTGTCGATGGAGTTGTCGGATGTTGCTCGGCTATGAAAGAGATGTGCACGACTATGGAGTGGAGGTTGGTTGGCTGTGATGTTCTGTGTGTGGAATTGACGATTGAGGCGAGGATGAGATAGTAGAGGAGCACGCATGGATGCTCTATTATGCCTTGTGTTGGAGCTGGGGTTAAATTGAGGTTGAGGTAAGGTTTATGTTGATCCATGATTTTACCATTGTCACGCCCCGAGAGCATGCCGAACCGAAAATCAAACGGACGACACCTCCCCTGTACGTGGCAACATTTCGGGTTAATACAAGGCCCGTAGGCCCACAATAACAACAATATATATGTATGAAAACAAAACTACACAAGACACAGCGGAAACAAACCACAACAATACAACAATCTCACACATGCATACCGGTATGACTAACACACCCCAACAACATAACAAAACTACTACGACAAATACATAGCGGAAACGATACAACAACAATACAATGTCACACCCGGGCAGCAGGCCCAAAACAAAATACGGGAGCCTCGTGAAATGAGATGACGTCAGCCGGCGGTGCTCCAAGCTATCACAAAGTCTTCTACATTACACAGGCGTGTAAAACCCTGTGGTCCTGGGTGGTGAGTAAAACTCAGCAGGTAATAGAAAACATGTATATATGTAATATCACATGTATTTCGACAACATAATCTAGATGTACAATAGGTATATCAACATAGTATATAAATACAAGAATATACCGTCTAACTGAATGAATAATATAAAATGCAAACATACCTGAAGTCTGCTACGCTACTCTGATCCAACCTGAACATATATCCAACATATATATATATATAACAGGAAGAGTAGATCAACTCAAAATAAAATCTATCTACAGGTCAAGGTATCTATGGTCTATCCAACACATACCAATATCTGACACAATTGTATAACATATGCAAGAAACATGCATGAATATGATGTCCACCCAAATGCAGCAAGCATAGTACAAACAAATGCAACATCACAATAATCAGATATATATATATATATAGACTGTATCCATATATATATATTAACCTCAACCATCCATATATATATATACATGCATATATGTATATATATATGGTAATATGCAAAACGCCATCAGATACGGCAATGCAGCATGCATGGTCATGTCGGCTCACCCTAAAGCTACCACGACCCCAGTGTGGCCTCGGTGCCTCGAGCATGACAACTGTCCCAACTCAACACCAACCACTACTCTCGAGTGGCCGAGTGGGCAGTATGATCGAGTAGCATATAAGCGTAAAGAGCAAGCTACACGATGGGGGTCCCTGCTGTTGGTCACTCTGACAGTCACTACCCATGAGTGGTCGAGTACCACACACGCAGGACTATGACACGCAAATCCAACTACCACCGTCTATAGTGATAGAGTGCGGCACCTCAATGCTCTGCCCTCACACGGGTGACTCCTCCTATGAGTAACCGTGGAGGCAGGATGACTGGCGACACTCTCAACCACAAGGGAGACCTCGTCGCCAGCGTGCATGTAAATGCATGAATGCAATGTCTCACATACCGACATCCACCATAGACTCTCTGTTCTACAGAGAATCATACTAACCAGATCTACGCACTCTCTATCCTGTAGAGAGTCGTACTCAATCGATCATAATACTCTCTATCCTGTAGAGAGTCATACCAATCTAAGCGACACACTCTCTATCCTGTAGAGAGTTGTACTCAACTAATGGACACACTCTCTATCCTGTAGAGAGTCGTACTTATCTGATTATAACAAGCTAGGACCATCGGTCCGTAGCGATACCCTAAGTATCATTCCTCTGACCATTTACACAATACAAGTTCCGTGGTAACATACAACCTAAGGGTACTAGAACTAATCCTAGGTTAAAGACATTATCTACCTACGGATGACCTTTTTACCCAAAGTACAATCAGGTTGTCATCCGGACTTTACTATTTGCACTTAACTTAAACAAATTCTAAGTTATTTACATCATCTATATGTATAACTCCTAATCATGATAAAATAAACATGATATCAGCAATGGAGTTAATAGCCGACGGTAGAAGATCAAGCATGCGATAAAAAGAACAGGGTCAAGGTAATATGAACACCTAACATGCTCATATCAATGACTAAATCTGAATGAAATATAACTACCCGGACCAGGTAGGAAATTTGTAGCGCCCGCCCTTATCTGCTCTCAGGGCGGCGCTACTTGGGTCTATATATTTTTTTTTTATTAGCATACTACATATGGATCCGTTCAAAGTCTACATGCTTAAACAGGTTATCATAACAGAAACCTTCTTTGGCACATGCATCACCTATCTTATTCATCATTAGCATGACCACATATCTTATCTCATTTCATAACATGCATAACGAAAGGATTCGTTCATGAGTTCTAACATATTGAACCTCTTAAATAAAGGGATACTCATTAAACACAAGTCTTATAAGCGGAAGCAATGTCTTAAATTGTTCTTAGAGCATATAAATATAAGCAGATAGTGAAGGGTCTTCTTCCACCATGCCACTATCACACACGCACATGGCCCCTCCTGCCACTTCCTCTAGTGCAGACTTCCTTTATCTGCAGTATATGGACAACATAAACTATAAGCATATAGCTTAGTAAGATCCTTGCCTACTCACAAAAGCCACGATTTCATCAAACTATTAGAACATGAGCATGCTGGCATAGAAAATGACCTAAGCATTTCATAGCAACACTAATCAACAACATATCCAGGTAATAGTACAAAAGAACTAAGCATGGCATAGAATTGTTCATAAGCAGGTTAAGCATAATTAATCTAAGCAGGGCATACTTTGAACATGAGCGTTATAACTGCATAAACTAAGCATGCATGAAAGAACGTAATCATAAGCATTTGGTTAACTTGAACACAAACATTTGTAATAACATAAACCCTAATCATGCAGAAGGAACATAGTCGCAAGTATTCTTAACCTTACCCTTAACCTTCACCACATCATAAATCCTAAACTAGCATAAAGTACATAGTCACCACATACTTAGACTTAACTCTAACCATCATAACTTCATAACATCTAGCATGCATAAAGAACCTAGTTCGTAAGCATTCAGAGCATTTAACATAAGCATACACAATATCATAAAAGTCTTTTCTTTTCAAAACATATACTTATAAATACTTCAATATCATCATAACTTCATAACATCTAGCATGCATAAAGAACCTAGTTCGTAAGCATTCAGAGCATTTAACATAAGCATACACAATATCATAAAAGTCTTTTCTTTTCAAAACATACACTTATAAATACTTCAATATCATCATAACTTCATAACATCTAGCATGCATAAAGAACCTAGTTCGTAAGAATTCAGAGCATTTAACATAAGCATACACAATATCATAAAAGTCTTTTCTTTTCAAAACATATACTTATAAATACTTCAATATCATCATAACTTCATAACATCTAGCATGCATAAAGAACCTAGTTCGTAAGCATTCAGAGCCTTTAACATAAGCATACACAATATCATAAAAGTCTTTTCTTTTCAAAACATACACTTATAAATACTTCAATATCATCATAACTTCATAACATCTAGCATGCATAAAGAACCTAGTTCGTAAGCATTCAGAGCATTTAACATAAGCATACACAATATCATAAAAGTCTTTTCTTTTCAAAACATATACTTATAAATACTTCAATATCATCATAACTTGTTTGGGGGCCCTGTGTTAAGTACCACATAATGCGTTCCCTAATAGGTCGGTAGCGAGCCACCACCCTACTAGAGCAAGACCTCTTACTTCTTACCAGTGCAAGACCTCTTACTTCTTCTTATGTCACTATGGATTAGATTAACGACCACCCACGGGTGGGTACTTAACCTCTTGCAAAGTAAAATACTTAATTCTTTCCTTTTTATTGTCATAATATAAAGAATGCTCTTGATCCCCAACACGAAAGGTCACGAATCTTGATTATATCTTGTCATAGAGAGAGCTCTTGATCCCTACTTGAAAGGGAAGCATCTCCATCTTATCATATCATAAGGAGAGCTCTTGATCCCTACTTGAAAGGGAAGCATCTCCATCTTATCTTGTCATAAGGAGAGCTCTTGATCCCTACTTGAAAGGGAAGCATCTCCATCTTATCTTATCATAAGGACACATGCATTCATAACGTAAGAGTACCCTAAAGGGGTCCTAAAGCATAAACGTGTTCATCACATAAGCATGTTTCATTGCATCGTAAACATGAAGCATATTTCCTAAGCATATTCATGACATATTAAATCACAAAACATGTTCTTCACCTAGGCAAATCACAATATTCATGGCACATTACATCATAAACATGTAGCACATTTTCTAGGCATATTCATGGCATATTGAATCATAAAACATGTTCATCACATGGCCTAATTTCATGGCATACTAATTCATAAACTTGAAGCATATTCCTAAACATATACATGGCATATTAATTCACACAACATGTTCATCACCTAAGCATATTTCATGGCACATTACATCATAACATGAAGCTTATTTCCTAGGCCTATTCAAGGCATATTAAATCATCAAACATGTTCATCACATAGCCTAATTTCATGTTGCATTGAATCATAACATATTCATCACACAAGCATAGTTCATGTCATATTAAAAAAAACATACCCATAGCACAACTACATATAGGGTGTTTTCATGAAACCCTAACCCTAAAATCATTGGTTGGCGAATCTTGTAAGGGCTCAAGCTTATGTTGTGTCCCCTAAAATTCATTCATAAAGCATTATAACCTATCATATACTCATTAGGTATATTTTAATTCATCCATAACCCTTGTTACCTAGGGTGTACGAAACCTATAAGGGCTCAACTAGGGTTCTTGTCACCTAATATTCATTCATGAGCACTACACCCTAGCATAGCATCTTTAGGGATATTTTCATGCAACCCTAACCCTAGTTACCTAGGGTGGCCGAAACCTATAAGGGCATCATCTTGGATGGTGGTTACTTAAAGGTCTTACTTGAAACATACCATCTAAGAACATAACTTTAGAATCAAGTTCATGCAACCCTAACCCTAAAATCTTGGGGTTGGCCGAACCATATAGGTCATCCCCTTTGGACTTTGGACTCCTAAAGGTATCTACTTGAAACATACCACCCATACAAACCTCCCTTAGTAGCATTTTCATGAATCCTAGCCCACCAACTTAGTTGGAAACTTATAAGGCTACAATTTCATATTTCTTTCAAGCAACCTAACCTATCAAACTAATACACTGCAGTGAGGGAAAACTTACTTCCTTTCGCTTGCTTGAGGAGATGACCTAATGGAAGTCACCTAGCTCTCTCCTAGCTTTCAAGGGGCTCTCGGCCAAAGGAAGAAGAAGAAGGGCTTAGGTTTCGGTGAGAATGAAGAGAAGAGGAAGAAGGAAAGAAGAAGTGGCCAAGTGGAACTTCTCTCTTCTTTATAAAGGGGAGGAAGAGAAGTTTCTCTTCTCTTTGTCAAGCCTCTTCATTTACCCTCCTCCCATTTATCTATAGGTTCCCCTTTTCCTCTAATGATATGATTCTATTGGGCTCATGGTTAGTGGGTGCATCTATAAGGCTTGGCTATCTCTAGAGGTGGGGGGTTCAATTCCTAGGCTTTGCATCTCTTTTTGGCTTATTTTCTTTTATTTCTCCAAAAAGGCCTACATAAAGCCTATCATCATAAAGCCAAAAATTCTCGTAAAATTGCTAGAATTTCACGGGCGTTACAAAATTACCCACCTGCTTTGTAGACACCAATCGTCTTCACATCCGTGCATGTCTCGACCGAAAATCCTGCAACGTGAAATTATGCATATCAATAGATCTCTAGCATAACCCTAAATCAATCCAAATTCTGATTAGTTAACCCCTACCACTCATTCCCTTTATGAATTCATATAATTCACGGTTTCATATAATTCACGGTCATCTTTAAGATACCCAAACACTATATATAAATTCACAAATGGAACCAATAGTAAACTAGCAATAGATCTAGATCACATCCCAAATACCTAGATTACATTTTCCTCACTACGTTCCATTTAACCATTTATTCTTGAATCCATATCAGATTAACTTCCAATAAATCATATACTACTATATCAGGTTCCAATCTAAACTTACCAAGCTTAGCGTCCGACACCCAACCTCTTGATCCAAACTTGAATCCATCGCTAAACTGGATTTACAAGAAACTCAATTCTTTTAATCCTCACAACTCACAAACACGTAAATCACACTTATTACCCTTCTCCTACAACAGGTGCATCATCAAATTAACCCAAATGCAAATCAGATCCATATTAATAGTATTGAAACATTACCATATGAACCAGGGCACATGGTTAATTGGTGAGGTCCGGAACCAGCAATCCCCCAGAAATCCCATTGTCGATACCTGAATAAATTCACAAACACTAGGGAATAGGGAAAACTGTCCAGATGATGCTGGAGGTTGCTATGAATCTGCCGGAGTTGTTGAACAAGGTAGAAGATCAGCCGATCGGAGGAAATCCCCTTATCCTATCCCCTGTTCGTCGGCACCAAATGCTGCCCAACCATGGATCATGCTTAGCGAACGGAAAATGGACTGTAACCCTAAATCTAGTCCAAGGTAAGCCAGAAGCAAGCTCTTACCTAATTACTGCAACAATTGGGGCAACGGTGACAGCAACGACGTTGATATTGATTCCTTGCTCGCGGTGAACGCTCGCCCAAATCCCCCACCAAATCCATCTATTCGCCAAAAATCTTGCTGCCCTAGTCTTGCTCCGGCGAGATCGCAAAGGCAGATTACGACCGAACGCCATCGATTTCCAAGCGCTCTGCCACGCTTGCTCACGTCGGCCGACCGCTCCTTGCTCGCTGAGGCCAGTCACCGCCACCCACCGCGAGGAGAAAGCACGAGAGGATGAGGTTGGCTGCGGCGAGAAACAGCGACGCGAGGAAGAGGAAGGGCGTTCGGCAGCGGAGGGTCGCACGCTTTCGGAAGAGGAGGGGAATCGGCGTCGGCTGAGAAAGGAATCGCGCGGTGATGAAATGGGGAGAAGGGGGATCGCGGAAAGAAAAGAACAGTCGCGTGCGTTACGAAGGGAATGGGTCGGGTTTGGCATTGGATCGGGTTTAAAACTCTATAAGCAGATAACCCAAATAGGCTTTTCCAAAGCCTATTCAATCTTTCCTTAACAATACCATAGAAACTCCATTTAATTTCAAAAAATTCCTAAAAATTCTTGAAAAATTTCACAAGATAAATTCTTAATCGGCAAGGGATATATTTTTTTTCCCCGGTATTTTACATTCTCCCCCACTTATAAAAATTTGGTCCCCAAATTTCCAACTCCTGTACGAGTACGAGACGTCACAAAACCATCTCAAATATCTGGAGAAAAGTCACACGCCTCACGTGACTAAATAGGGTACTGAGCTTGAATATTATTTTCCAACTTCCACGTAGCCTCCTCATCGGTATGTTGTCATCCAACCTTTACGAGTTGGATGGCTTTATTCCGCAACTGACGCTCCTTGCGACCAAGAATTCGCACTGGAATTTCCTTATAGGTCGCATTTGGCTGAAGTGGAATCGGTACCTCCTTCAGATCATGCTCAACATGCAACACATGTTTCCTCATCATAGAAATAGGAAATACATTGTGAACATCCGCCAGTGTCAGAGGTAAAGCCAACCGATACGCTACACCTCCATAATCCACGACACAAGATCTGAATAGATCCTCCAACGTCTAAATGATACACTCAGACTGTTCATCTGTCCGCGGATGAAATGTTGCACTAAGCCGAAGCTCTGTGCCCATCGTCTGGTGCAGACTCTGCCAAAATCGCGAGGTAAATCGTGAATCTTTATCCGATATGGTACTTAAAAGTACCCCACGCAATCCGATAATCTTCCGACAATACAACTCTGTCGACGATCCAATGGGTACTACCCACGAATAGGAAAGAAGTGAGCTGATTTGGTCAGTCGATCCACAATCACTCAAATCGCATCACGTCCTTTACGGGTTCTAGGCAATCCCGTAACGAAATCAATCGTGATATGCTCCCACTTCCATTCCAAAATCAGAATTGTCTAGAGCAATTCAACGAGTTTCTGATGTTCAGCCTTCACCTACTGACATACTAACCATCGAGCAGCAAAATCTGCTATATCTCTCTTTATACCGTTCCACCAGTATAAACGTTTCAACTCTCGGTACATCTGAGTACCATCAGGATGAATAGCAAATCTCCAATGATATGCTTTCTGTAGCGACTCTTCCTTGACTGGACGCGTGTCCGGAACACACTATCCTTATCAGAGATGGGGAATTATCTTCTCAAAAGAGGAGTCCATCAACCATTCAAAATCCACTCTACCACACACTCTGTAAGTGCATGGAAAACTATAGCGATCAATCTCACTTGTTACAATTGTTTGCGTACCAGCAACTCTATAGTAGCTACCCAGTAGCTAGTCAAAACTCCATGAGCACTTCTGCTCCATTCAACTACAAATCCAGACAATAACTACTAAAGTCACATCATGTATATGACAGACTATCTCGTAGTTTCTTAACTGTTGTAAGCATAAGATACGTCTCATGCAACTGTATCAGATTCGCTCCGATCCCTGAAACGATGCATTTGCGTACAACATCCTTTTTGTCCACTCCGGAAGGATTAACTAATACTCGTGTAAAAGTTAATCGTCATCTAGGTCCTGTAAACTGGTTTCACCAGCTTCTGACTAAATGATTTACATCATCATCTTTGTCAACAAGTCCGTGGTATAGTAATGCTAAGACATTCTATCCACATCTACAGTACTAACCAATTCATACAGGGCAAACCGCCATCTACGGTGGTCGAGTGCGCAACTCCAACTACCACAATCAATAGTGGCCAGGTTACACAACTCCAACAACCATAAACTGATCCAATCGTGTCCAGGATACACGATTCTCAAATTCATGGACGACTAAATCGTTAATTAGTCTAGCAACTTAAATCAAAACTCATAACAATTCATACCAAGTATGAAATTGTCGTCTTTACACACCTGCATCCCCTTTACTCTAAGCTGATGATATATATTAATCATCACATCGACAATGATAATCGTATGACATCATGTCACTACTATATCAGTACTCCAGTCATAAACCAACCTTAGAGTATACACAGGTGTCTTTGGCTGATCTAAATAGATCATCTATCCACAACAAGGATATTTATCATGACAACTACTATATTCCATCATCGATAATCGATGCATACCTTCAAAGGTCCATCTCTCTTTCAACAAAGAGTTCCGGATCTTCTCAAGGAGAAATACTGGGATAGATAAATATCCCCTTCAACATCTCCTATAATCGCAACTCACGTTATTCCAATTCTTTTATAGTGTTTAACAACACTGATACCAACAAAAATATCACTCGTTATGTGATCTTCGATACCGGACTATTTTCGTAATCATTTCTATCGCTTACTCCACTTGCCTATGCAGCGACAAGCCTAGGAGTTCATCCAAAATTACATCCGAGTACTCTCGGATTATACGCATATCCAAGAGACATATCATACCATACTTCCACAATTTGACCATCCGTAAGGATATGTCTACAGTAAAAGTATGTCTATCAAAGTCTAAGGGTCTCCCTTGACTTCTTAATTGTTGGTCCACATTTCACCAGACGGTAGAGATACCACCGACCCACAAGTCGATGTAAAGGACCCTTCTAATCCAACTGAGAATGTTCTAATTACAGATACCTGTAACTACAAGCATCTCTCAACATATTAATCCAGAGGGTAAAACTAGAGTAATACCCTGAACGATCAAATATCTGTTGATCCGATCCAAAAGGCTCCACACAGGTCTCGACCTTTCTCCGAAGAGAAAAGATCAGATCCAACAGTCCACGACAAAGCGGTCGCATTTCTGCGATGAATGATCCGAGGATCATGCTAGATCATCTGATCACATTACTTAATCCTACGAGCTGCAACTGTAGAATACCGAATAGATACGACCTTTGTCGTATACTCTCTCTCGCTAAGCAAAACACGAGGTAATCGCTTGTTGTTGTTCCGCATGAATCTTCTACGATGTCTTCTGCGGATCTTTCGCGATCTTGATCTTTCTTTGAAGGGGAGTATTACGGAACTTCGACCACGTCTGAGGTAGTAGGTAGTGGTTGTTGCTGTTGAGATAACCCAATCTTCTGTGTTGATCTCTGCTGTCGAGACGGTGCATCATCCTCCTGGAACGCCATTGGTAGTCTTCAACTGAATCTTCAAGGTACACCTCCACTGTACTGGTTGCTCATAAATAGCAACAGCTGAACTGCTCCAATAGATATTCTGGCTTCACGTGTCTTCGTGATCTGCACTACACGCACACAATCCCTTCGGAGTCTTTGTTCTGATTTTGCTGATATCCACAAGAACCTTCTGATGATCTGCGATTGGTCTTCTATAATCGGAAAATAGCTCAAAGCCTATAACTCCGATCTTCCTCCTTCTATCCAATAGTCGGAGACTTCTGACTCTAATCAGTTGACCTGCAATAGTTGTCTACCGGTCTCCAACTCTTAAACTCTTGTACGGAGTCATTTTTAAACTCCCGTCTCAATCCAATGTCTTCTGGCAGGATCTGGTAGAAGACCCCGACATCCCAATCCAACTATAAGCCAATAACTCTGGGTGGCTTAAATCATTCATTCATCTTCTTAAGCTATTAGGTGGTAGTAACCTCTGCAAGTCTCACGACTCTGCACAGTACACTATTACTAACCGATCGCCCTTTCCGGAAGCTCAAGAATTCCTTACAATGTGTCACTAAAAGTGACTCAGGGAAATATTCTCTTTCAACATCACTAAACCAGTATCAAGTGATGTTTTACTTCCCGAAGGTCATTTTCTGCATTTATCACCAAATACCGACTTGATCCCGATACTGGTATGCAAACAACTCTTCTTTCTCGGTATAACATGAGTTAAGTACTCAAAAGTACTCTCAAAGTTATACAACTCAATACTAACAACCCAGGGATAAAATTCCTATGAAACACCATAACCTAGCCTTCCGCTATCTGCATCAACAATAGTCTACAAGTCTGTTCATTACCCACAGGTAATGATCCGACTAGCACAGTTAGTGGAAATCTCTAAGACTGTAGTCTCTGATTTCCATAATAAATGTGACGACTTGGCCCTTGCTTTCCGACTCGGTATCAGTCGGCCCTCAAAGGTAAATCACCTTTTCGACACAGGTTCAAGACTCACAAACTTAACAGGTCATTTCCGGGGTCAATACATACCACGGTTACGAACAATAACTAACAAACTACAGGTTATTCCCTGTTATAAGCATCTAAATGCATAGGCAATAAAACTGGGAGTATAAACACTAAGGTAACTCCGGTTGGTCGTCTCGGTGGACGACCCCTACTAAAAGTCTACACAGGTGTCATAACTCTATTGTATACACCTACTGATCAAGTTAGATAAATATCTACTAAACCATAAGTTTTTTTTTTTCAGGAATTCTTACCTCGTGCTGCTTGGAGCTCAGGCCGCTGTCCATCTCATCTCAAAAACCAAAACCGAATAAATCGACTCCCGAGAATCCAAGACTCGACTCAAAAACAACATTGTATGGCATCGCAGAACCTTGGGCTCTGATACCACTAAATTTGTCACGCCCCGAGAGCATGCCGAACCGAAAATCAAACGGACGACACCTCCCCTGTACGTGGCAACATTTCGGGTTAATACAAGGCCCGTAGGCCCACAATAACAACAATATATATGTATGAAAACAAAACTACACAAGACACAGCGGAAACAAACCACAACAATACAACAATCTCACACATGCATACCGGTATGACTAACACACCCCAACAACATAACAAAACTACTACGACAAATACACAGCGGAAACGATACAACAACAATACAATGTCACACCCGGGCAGCAGGCCCAAAACAAAATACGGGAGCCTCGTGAGATGAGATGACGTCAGCCGGCGGTGCTCCAAGCTATCACAAAGTCTTCTACACATTGCAGGCGATAAAACCGTGGTCCGGGGTGGTGAGTAAAACTCAGCAGGTAATAGAAAACATGTATATATGTAATATCACATGTATTTCGACAACATAATCTAGATGTACAACAGGTATATCAGCATAGTATATAAATACAAGCATATACCGTCTAACTGAATGAACAACATAAAATGCAGACATACACGAGTACGCTCGCTACTCTGATCCAACCTGAACATATATCCAACATATATATATATAACAGGAAGAGTAGATCAACTCAAAATAAACTCTATCTACAGGTCAAGGTATCTATGGTCTATCCAACACATACCAATATCTGACACAATTGTATAACATATGCAAGAAACATGCATGAATATGATGTCCACCCAAATGCAGCAAGCATAGTACAAACAAATGCAACATCACAATAATCAGATATATATATATATATAGACTGTATCCATATATATATATTAACCTCAACCATCAATATATATATATATACATGCATATATGTATATATATATGGTAATATGCAAAACGCCATCAGATACGGCAATGCAGCATGCATGGTCATGTCGGCTCACCCTAAAGCTACCACGACCCCAGTGTGGCCTCGGTGGCTCGAGCATGACAACTGTCCCAACTCAACACCAACCACTACTCTCGAGTGGCCGAGTGGGCAGTATGATCGAGTAGCATATAAGCGTAAAGAGCAAGCTACACGATGGGGGTCCCTGCTGTTGGTCACTCCGACAGTCACTACCCATGAGTGGTCGAGTACCACACAGGCAGGACTACGGCACGCAAATCCAACTACCACCGTCTATAGTGATAGAGTGCGGCACCTCAATGCTCTGCCCTCACACGGGTGACTCCTCCTATGAGTAACCGTGGAGGAAGGATGACTGGCGACACTCTCAACCACATGGGAGACCTCATCGCCAGCGTGCATGTAAATGCATGAATGCAATGTCTCACATACCGACATCCACCATAGACTCTCTGTTCTACAGAGAATCATACTAACTAGATCTACGTACTCTCTATCTTGTAGAGAGTCGTACTCAATCGATCATAATACTCTCTATCCTGTAGAGAGTCATACCAATCTAAGCGACACACTCTCTATCCTATAGAGAGTTGTACTCAACTAATGGACACACTCTCTATCCTGTAGAGAGGCATACTTATCTGATTATAACAAGCTAGGACCATCGGTCTGTAGTGATACCCTAAGTATCATTCCTCTAACCATTTACACAATACAAGTTCCGTGGTAACATACAACCTAAGGGTACTAGAACTAATCCTAGGTTAAAGATATTATCTACCTACGGATGACCTTTTTACCCAAAGTACAATCAGGTTGTCATCCGGACTTTACTATTTGCACTTAACTTAAACAAATTCTAAGTTATTTACATCATCTATATGTATAACTCCTAATCATGATAAAATAAACATGATATCAGCAATGGAGTTAATAGCCGACGGTAGAAGATCAAGCATGCGATAAAAAGAACAGGGTCAAGGTAATATGAACACCTAACATGCTCATATCAATGACTAAATCTGAATGAAATATAACTACCCGGACCAGGTAGGAAATTACCCACCTGCTTTGTAGACACCAATCGTCTTCACATCCGTGCATGTCTCGACCCAAAATCCTGCAACGTGAAATTATGCATATCAATAGATCTCTAGCATAACCCTAAATCAATCCAAATTCTGATTAGTTAACCCCTACCACTCATTCCCTTTATGAATTCATATAATTCACGGTTTCATATAATTCACGGTCATCTTTAAGATACCCAAACACTATATATAAATTCACAAATGGAACCAATAGTAAACTAGCAATAGATCTAGATCACATCCCTAATACCTAGATTACATTTTCCTCACTACGTTCCATTTAACCATTTATTCTTGAATCCATATCAGATTAACTTCCAATAAATCATATACTACTATATTAGGTTCCAATCTAAACTTACCAAGCTTAGCGTCCGACACCCAACCTCTTGATCCAAACTTGAATCCATCGCTAAACTGGATTTACAAGAAACTCAATTCTTTTAATCCTCACAACCTGTCAAACACAGAAATCACACTTATTACCCTTCTCCTACAACAGGTGCATCATCAAATTAACCCAAATGCAAATCAGATCCATATTAATAGTATTGAAACATTACCATATGAACCAGGGCACATGGTTAATTGGTGAGGTCCGGAACCAGCAATCCCCCAGAAATCCCATTGTCGATACCTGAATAAATTCACAAACACTAGGGAATAGGGAAAACTGTCCGGATGATGCTGGAGGTTGCTATGAATCTGCCGGAGTTGTAGAACAAGGTAGAAGATCAGCCGATCGGAGGAAATCCCCTTATCCTATCCCCTGTTCGTCGGCACCAAATGCTGCCCAACCATGGATCATGCTTAGCGAAGGGAAAATGGACTGTAACCCTAAATCTAGTCCAAGGTAAGCCAGAAGCAAGCTCTTACCTAATTACTGCAACAATTGGGGCAACGGTGACAGCAACGACGTTGATATTGATTCCTTGCTCGCGGTGAACGCTCGCCCAAATCCCCCACCAAATCCATCTATTCGCCAAAAATCTTGCTGCCCTAGTCTTGCTCCGGCGAGATCGCAAAGGCAGATTACGACCGGACGCCATCGATTTCCAAGCGCTCTGCCACGCTTGCTCACCGTCGACTCGCCCTTCTGCTCCATCGAGGCCAGTCACCGCCACCCGCCGCGAGGAGAAAGCACGAGAGGATGAGGTTGGCTGCGGCGAGAAACAGCGACGCGAGGAAGAGGAAGGGCGTTCGGCAGCGGAGGGTCGCACATTTTCGGAAGAGGAGGGGAATCGGCGTCGGCTGAGAAAGGAATTGCACAGTGATGAAATGGGGAGAAGGGGGATCGCGGAAAGAAAAGAACAGTCGCGTGCGTTACGAAGGGAATGGGTCGGGTTTGGCATTGGATCGGGTTTAAAACTCTATAAGCAGATAACCCAAATAGGCTTTTCCAAAGCCTATTCAATCTTTCCTTAACAATACCATAGAAACTCCATTTAATTTCAAAAAATTCCTGAAAAATTTCACAAGATAAATTCTTAATCGGCAAGGGATATATTTTTTTTTCCCCGGTATTTTACAACCATGTTTTGTATGCTACATGTATGGCTGTGATATTGGAGTTGTCTACAACTGTGAGATCTGGAGGGGATATTTGAATTTAGATCAAGAAGCTCTTACCATAGATTCGAAACTAGGTAAATTTCTATGGATCGTTACTTTAACTGTAGATATAAATGTTTATTGAGTTAGCTTGATTAGCTATTATTAAATTGCAGGTGTTTAGGTTGGATTGGATTTAACAGATTCATATATGGGTATTTATAAATGCATAATAGGTTGCTAATTAGTCTAATGGTTGATAGGGATTAATGTGGAGGATTGATTGGGTTAATTAGATAACTAGATCATCAAGTTGATCGGGATACGAAGTCGATGTAGGAGTCGATTTGATCCTTCATTGTATGCTTGCACTTAATCATAATATTTGATATGTGCAGGACATGGATACGAGACAGGACCGCGACCGTGAAGATACTATTCTAAGCTTCTTAGAAGGTGGGTAATTTCCTACCCTGGTCAGGTAGTTGTAGTTGCATTCATATTTAGACATAGATATGATCATATTATATGTTCATACTATCTTGACCCTGCTCTTATTATCCTTATGCTTGATACTTGTCGTTGGCTATATATGCTCAAATGTTGATATCACATTTTTCCTTTATCATGATTGAGGAGTTACAAATGTGATTTAAGTAGATCTATAAATGTTTAGTTAGGTGTAGACGTTGGAGTACGGATGATGACCTGATTTGTAAATTGGGTAAAAGGTCATCTGTGGGTAAGTAAGGTCCTGAACATAGGATTGATTCAAATACCCTTATGTTCCATGTTTACTACCGATCAGGTGTTGTGTAATGGTCAGGTGAATCGTGACTAGTGTGTTGCTACGGATCGGTGGTCCTAGCTTGTTATGATCAGTTGAGTACGACCCTCTACAGGATAGAGAGTCCATCGATCAGTTGAGTACAACTCTCTATAGGATAGAGAGTGCATCGATCAATTAAGTATGACTCTCTGCAGGATAGAGATTGCATTGATCGGATTGGTATGACTCTCTGTAGAATAGAGAGTCTATGATGGATGTCTGTAGGCGTGACTATGCATTCATATCATTTGCATGCATACTGACGACATAGTCTCCCTTGTGGTTGAGAGGGTCGTCAGTCATCCTGCCTCCCAGGTTACTCATGGAGGAGTAACTGGTATGAGGGCAGAGCATTTATTGTGCCAAACTCTACCACTATAGACGGTGGTAGTTGGAGTTGCGTGCAGTTGTCCTGGGTGCATGACACTCGACCACTCATGAGGAGTGTTAGTCGGAGTAGCCAGCAGCAGAGACCCCCATTGTGTAGCGAGCTCTTTACCCTCATATGCTACTCGATCATACTGCCCACACGACCACTCTAGAGCAGTGCTTGGTGTTGAGTTAGGACAGTTGTCATGTCGTGCCACCTAGGCTACACTGGGGTCATGGTAGCGAGTAGGGGTGCGCAGGCATGACCATGCATGATGCATTACTGTTTCTTATGGCGCTTTGCATATTACCATATATATACATATATGCATGTGTATATATATATATATATGGATGGTTGTGATTAGTATATATATAGATGCAGTCTATATATATATGCTTAATGTGATGTTGCATTTGATTGTACTATGCTTGCTGCATTTGGTTGTACAACATCTTCATACATGCTACTCGCATTTGTTATATGGTTGTGTTAGATACCTGTATACTTGTTGGTTGGACCATTAGATACCTTTGACCAGTATTTATGATGTTGTATGGTTTAGACCATATTTCCTGTGATATATACATATATATTGTGGATATATGCTCATGTTGGATAGGTGTAGCAGAGCAGACTTTCAGGTATATCTGCATTTTACATTGTTCATTTGGTTAGAAGGTATATGCATGTATATGATTATCATGTTGGTGTTTACCTGATGTACCTGTAGATTTTACTATTGAATGACATGTGATATTTGATATATATACATGTTTTTCCTATTACCTACTGAGTTATACTCACCACCACGGACCCTGAGTTTTTCTGTCGCCCAGGTAACAGGTAGACGTCTTCCTGATGGCTTGGAACACCGCTGGCTGGCATCGTCTCATCTCAACTTCGAGAATCCGAGATTTTTGGATTTATTGTTGATGTTTTATTGTCTTTGGTTTTTATGTGATGAATTGTAGTCTGTGACACTATTATTGTTGTACCTTTCTTTTCTGGTTTTGTTATGGTGTTTTTTAGTTTGGTGTTAGTCATATTGGTATGCATGGTGTGTAGTTTGTATTGTATATGTGTGGTTATGGGTATGTGGTTTTATGTTTTCTACTATGTTTGATATATATTTGCTTATTATGTTGTGGTTGTGGGCCTACGGGCCTTGTATTTGTTGGATCAATGTGGTTCGCTAGAGGGGGGGGGTGAATAGCGAAAAAAAACTTTTTCTTTCGAATTCGTTTCAAGACAAATGTACGCAGCGGAAATGTAAACGACTCATATTTGGCTTGATTGATATGGAAGATCAATCAGTCCTGGTCAGAGTCGGTTAGTATGTATGATTATACTCCATGGTTCATAGCGATGCACTAGCTCTACATCTGGAACCAGGAGTAAGGTCCTAACATCTCACGCCCATCTACGTGGCTAAGTACACAAACACATTAGTCCTATGTGTTGTGAGATGTACTGGCTCCTTAAATCTATAGGTGCATGATATCTAAGGTATGTCCTATGCTAGTTCCATGAAATTAAAGAAATAGTAGTAAGAACATATAATTTGCAAGTACCTATTCTATTACGCACATGCCCAATTTTCGTCTTAATAGACTAAATTCGGCTTCGGGTAGGGGTTTAGTAAATAGGTCTGCTAAGTTAGACTTCGATTCGACGTATTCGAGTTGTATGGCTCCGTTGGCCACATGTTCTCGAATGAAATGATGTTTGACCACTATATGTTTGGTCCTAGAGTGACATATTGGATTCTTTGTAAGATTAATTGAACTAATGTTATCTACGTGAAGTTTAGTATTCGTAAAGTCTAACTTAAAGTCGCGGAGAGTGTGCTTCATCCAAAGAAGCTGCGTGACACACTCACCCATCGCGATGTATTCGGCTTCGGTGGTAGATAAAGCAACACAGTGTTGCTTCCTACTGCACCAACTCACTAGACTCGAGCCGAGAAGTTGACAACAACCACTCGTGCTCTTTCTATCGAGCTTACTACCGGCATAGTCCGAATCGGAGTAGCCGGTTAGTTCGAACTCGGTAGATCTAGGATACCAAATACCGACATTAAGTGTACCCTTTAGATATCTAAGGATACGCTTAACTAGGGTTAGGTGAGACTCCTTAGCACAGGTTTGAAACCTGGCGCACATACTGCGAATAGGATGTCAGTCGACTCATGATTAAGTATAGGAGACTTCCTATCGCACTCCTATAGTACTTTAAGTCAATAGACTTACTTTCTAGGTCTTCTCCTATGTTAACATTAATCGCCATTGGGGTGTTTATTACCTTAGCGTCTTGCATTCCAAATCTTTTAATTAACTCCTTAGTGTATTTTTGTTGATATAGGTATATACCATCCTTAGTTAGTTTAATTTGTAGAACTAAAAAGAAACTTAACTCGCCTACCAAGTTCATTTCGAACTCACTTTCCATGAGCGAAACAAACTCGTTTAGTAAGGCTGAGTTAGAGGTTCCAAAAATTATATCGTCTACGTAAATTTGAGCTATGAATATTTCTTTACCTAAGGTTTTTACGAAGAGAGTTGGGTCAACTAAGCCTTGGTTAAACCCTTTTGACTTAAGATGGATTGAAAGTCTCTCATACCAAGCTCGAGGAGCTTGTTTAAGTCCATAGAGAGCTTTCTTAAGTTTTAGAACATGGTCGGGTTTATCTAGATTTTCGAATCCGGGGGGTTGGCTAACATAAACTTCTTCTTTAATGTATCCATTTAGGAATGCCGACTTAACATCCATTTGAAACAGCTTAAATCCTCGATGTGCGGCATAAGCTAGCAACATTCGAATGGATTCGAGTCTAGCTACTGGGGCATAGGTTTCATCGTAATCTAAGCCTTCGACTTGACTAAACCCTTTGGCGACTAACCTAGCCTTGTTTCTAACTACTTCACCTTTATCATCAAGCTTATTTCGAAACACCCACCTTGTTCCAATTATCGTTTTGTCTTTAGGTGGTGGTACTAATTCCCACACTTCATTCCTAGTAAATTGAGCTAGCTCTTCTTGCATTGCAATAATCCAATCGGGATCAAGAAGAGCTTGTTCAATTGATTTGGGTTCTATCTTTGAAATTAAAGAAATTTGACTAAGGTTCCTATAGGATGCTCTAGTTCGAACTCCTAGATTAGGATCTCCTATAACTTGATCGATAGGGTGGTTAGTCTGAATCCTAGATTGGGTTGGGTTTGTGTCACCTAATGCTTGATCAATGGGGTGACTTGGTTGAACACTAGTTTGACTCGGATCACTTGTCACTTGGTCGACAAGAGAAGTTGGTTGATGTGGATTAGACTCGATCTCAGGGTCGGAGACGAGTTTGGTATCAGTGGGCTCAACACTTGGGGTCATTAAGGGTTTTGTAGGTTCGGGTACTTCATCGAACACTACATTAATAGTCTCTTTGACTTTAAGGGTATCGTGGTTATATGCCCTATAGGCCCTACTCGTGGTTGAGTATCCTAAGAAGATTCCGATGGAAGTTTTGGATTTGAATTTCCCTAGGTGGTTCTTAGTGTTTAAGATATGTACTTTACATCCAAATACCCTAAAGTACTTGATGTTGGGTACTTTATTGTGATAAATCTCGTAGGAGGTCTTAAGGTGCCTCTTTACCATAAGGATCCTATTCTGGACATAGCAAGCCGTGCTAACGACTTCTGCCCAAAACCTATCAGGTAGGTCGTATTCGTTCAACATGGTCCTAGCGGCTTCTTGTAGAGTTCAGTTTTTCCGCTCCACTAGGTCATTTTGTTGAGGGGTCCTAGGGCAAGAGAATTCATGGTGGTATCCGTTTAGGTTACAGAAGTCGGTGAACCTTTGATTTTCGAATTCACCACCATGATCGCTTCTAAGTCTTTTAACCTTTAGGTTTTTTTGATTCTCGATTAATTTGAATAGATTGATTAATTGATCTAGGGTATCATTTTTATGTTTGATGAACCTAACCCAGGTAAACCTGGAGTAGTCGCCAATTATGACTAAGCAATATTGACTTCTATTGAGTGACTTGGCTCCATGTGAATCGAATAGATTCATATGCAGGAGCTCAAGTACACTTGAGGTTCGTTCTTGGTTAGTTAACTTGTGTTGTGTCCTAGGTTGTTTTCCTTGTTGACAAGCATTACAGATTTTATTAACCAAATTATTAAGGTTGGGTAAGCCTCTGACTAAGCCACTCTGACTCATCTTGTGGACGAGTCTTGGGTGCGAGTGACCGAGTCGTCGGTGCCACAACCATGATTCCTCTTCCTGTGTCATAAGACATTTGGCTGAGGATTTGATTAAGTTAATTGTATAAATGTTATTTGTCCTAGTTCCTTTGAGTATTGTTTTAGCCATTTTATTTGTTTTAATTACACATTCATTTTCTAAAAATATGACCTTATAGTTATTGTCACATAATTAGCTTACGCTAAGCAGGTTATATTCAAAATTCTCTACAAGTAATACATTTTTAATAACAAAATTCGAGTTAAGCTCAATATAACCTGATCCGATGATTTTGAGCTTGCCGTTATTCCCAAAGGCTACCGATCCTTGTCGTTTGAATCGAAGCTTCGTGAATTTGAGTTGATCCCCGGTCATGTGTCGGGAGCAACCGCTGTCCAACATCCATTGATCCTACACACAAGGTGGTTGGATTGGATGTTAGATTTTTTTTAAAAAAAATTGGTTGTAAGTTGAAAAGTTAACTTGTTAACAAAAAGTAATTTACTTAACTTTAAGTTAACTTGTTAACAAAATGGAAGTAAAGGCCAAGGTTAAGAAATCAATTTTTTGATTTCTTAACTTAAAACTTATTTTAAACACTATGGCCAATATTAAGTAATTTCGGTTACTTAATTCTTTTTTAGTAGCAAATATCAAGGGGGAGAGTTAAAACTCTTTCTCAAGTACTCACCCTCGGTCAAGGAGGAGGTTTCCTCAAGGGGGAGCATTTGAAAAAGAGTTTTTATACTCCTACACATTCATGTATATCTCATACTCTTTTTGCTTAATTTATTTTTCTTAACTTTGTATGTGGGTTTGCCATAAATCAAAAAGGGGGAGATTGTTGGTGCAGTAGGCACCTAAGTCGAACCTGAGTTTTGATTATAGCAAAAGATACAAAGTTAAGCTCATGTCATTATCTCACGAGCTGAATCGAGTGTGCAGTAAATTGCTATAGCTGGAGCTGAAGGCTAGCGACACCCGGAGGAAGCCGCGGTGGTCGGGCGACACTCGAGTGACTTCGTAGGGAGCCGAAGGAATCGAGTGGAAGGACAGAAGCAAAAGCAACATGTAAGTATCGAGGTAAGCTCGTGTGTGAGAGTGTAAGTGAGGTCGTATCCTCGTTACGGGGATGATCTTAAGCGTAGATCCGACCAAAGACATCCTATAGATGGTCTAGGTCGAGATCAGACGGTCGACGACCATCGAAATTATGTTTTTGTTGAGCTAACTTTGACTTGCAGCAAGCATCAGTCGACTGCCATCTTGGAGGACTCGATGGCCAATCGCCGATCGCCGGAGGTCAAGACTGATCGATGTCGCCATCGGCCGATCGATGATGACCATCGGTACCGATCGATGGTGAAAGGATCAGCCTCGAGGAGTCAAGGTTTATCACCAAATTTCAAGGGGAGTGGTGCTCAATTGTGATTGGCTAGGGTTCCTCTCGAAAAGGGGCTCAAAGGCTATAAAAGGAGGGCCAAACCTAGGGTTTCATCATCAATTCTAAAAAGCCTCGCGACTCTCGGCAACTCTCGACAACGAAGTGCCAACAACCCTAGTTTAAGTCCTATCTTCGAGTTGTTGGTATAATCTTGTCTTGTCATTTCTTTTAATCTTGCAATTAGTTTGTTAATCGAGGCTTTCTATCGTTGCATTTTCATTTTAATAGAAGAGAGGGTTTGTCTCTCTATCTTGTGCTTCGAAAGTTTTTGTTGTAATCGTAAACTCCTACCTCCAACGAGGAGTGTTTTAGTGAATTGCCCTCCGTACATGGTCTAGGACCGTTAGGGCCTTGGAGTAGTAGCCGAAGGCTACGAACCAAGTAAAAAACTATTTGTCTCTTTTAGTTTTTATTTACATTTCCGCTGCGTACATGGTATTCAAGAAAATGATGACTTGACTCACCTAAGACTATTTCCTAGTCTAACTGGTTATTTTTGAAAAGAGGCTCCCCGAGGCTCAATCTTTTCGAAGGATTTTAGTTGGTTATGTACGTGTTCTAAGTGAGTTCACAAGTTTAAAAAAAAACATGCAATTTCTAAGTTAAAGCACAAACATGTTTTGTACTGGCTCCCCCTAGACCGTTGAATCGGTTCGGTCTATCCACATAGTGGATTTGGTCCTTGGGAACCCAGTACGGGTTGGATCATAGAGTTGAAATCAAAAAGTTCTTAGGGACCCATGCTTGGACATGTTTCCTATGTCGACTTACAATCGACATATACGACCTATTAGTCGTGTTTGAGTTAAACCCTAGTCCAGCCTTGTTGTACACGGCCCTTTGAGATCCAAGTAGGAGGTCAAGTCCTTTGGATCCCGAAGTGAACCTTTCCAACGTGTTCCTAAGATCTTCAACTTGACTTTTCAAGAGAGAGTTCTCAACTTCGAGCTTTTCAGCTCGAGTTGGGTCCTCTTCTCGAACTTGACTAGTCGAAGAGGTTAGGGAGACCTTGTGTTTGAGGAGTTTGACCTTCTCAACCAGGGTCTCAACCTTGGACTCGGACTTAACTAATTTCCTAGACAAAAACCTAACCGTATTATGTAAAGTATTAAATAAAGTTCGACTCACTTTAAGGGTATCTTTTGAACCGGATGCATATCCGTGGCTTGACTTGAAGGTAGCTTCGTAGTCCGAGTCATCCTCAGGTTCTGACTCAAGTTTAGGTTTGGTCTCCGTGTCTGACTCAATCGATTTCGCCATGAAGACGTGGTCTTCGTCTTCTTCGGATGACGCTTCTTCCCATGTCGCGTTGAGGGCCTTCTTGTGCTTAGGTGCTTGGTGTTTGAGCTTGGGGCACTCGGACTTGATATGTCCAAACTTGTTACACTCATAACACCTAATATTAGAACTTTTAGGCTTACCTTGGTTGGGTCGAGTCGTGGTTCGCTTTCGTCCCTTGGCTATCCTTCGAGCTAAGTTCATTAGTTCGACAGTCAACTCCGGGTCAACTTCTTCTTCGGAATTGTCTTCCTCCTCGGTTGGTGGTGGCATGCTTGCGATTTTCTTCTTCTTTGAACCTACAAACAAGGCTATACCCCTCTCGGGTTCCGAGTTGGACTGCTCATGTAATTCGAAATCTGAGAATAATTTGTCTATTCTAACTTTAGAAAGGTCCTTGGAGACCTTGTAGGCGTCGACCATGGATGCCCACAAGGTAGTCCTCGGAAAAGAGTTTAGGACATACCTTATAAGGTCGTGGTTTTCGACCTTTTGCCCGATTGCGTGTAGGTTGTTGACGATGTCCTGGACGTGGGCGTGCAATTGTGTTGCCGTCTCGTGTTCCTGCATTTTTAGTGTGTACAATTTATTGAACAACAAATCGCGTTTGCAAACCTTAGCTTGATCCGATCCTTCGTATAACTCGATCAGCCTCGTCCAGAGATCTCTTGCACTGATGAAGGGTCCGACTCGGTTCAGCTCCTCCTTGGATAGCCCGCACTGCAGGATTTGAGTCGCCTTTGCATCTGCCTCGACTTATCGTTTAGTGGCAATGGACCACTGATTGTAATCCAAGGATTCACCTTCTTCATTAGTAGAAAGGGTGAACCCGGTTTGGATCACAATCCACATCTCTATTTGGGTTTTTAGGAAGCACTCCATCCGACCTTTCCAGTAACGGAAATCGTCACCATTGTAAAACGGTGGTCGGACAGTGCTAAAACCCTCAAGATGGGCCATTAACACGAAAGACACAAAGAGACGAAGACGAAGAAACTAGCAACGACAAAAACACAAAAACAAGTACCAAGACTCGCGTCTTGGATTAGTAGTGCGGGAGAAAAACTTAACAAAGCGAAATAAATAATAAAAAAAACAGAATTAAAAGAAAAATAAATCTGTAAAAATGGATAGATTGGTGGTTTCACCAAACTTAGCAACCGCCGGCTCTGATACCAATTGTTGGATCGATGCGGTTCGCTAGAGGGGGGGTGAATAGCGAAAAAAAACTTTTTCTTTCGAATTCGTTTCAAGACAAATGTATGCAGCGGAAATGTAAATAAAAACTAAAAGAGACAAATAGTTTTTTACTTGGTTCTTAGCCTTCGGCTACTACTCCAAGGCCCTAACGGTCCTAGACCGTGTACGGAGGGCAATTCACTAAAACACTCCTCCTCGTTGGAGGTAGGAGTTTACGATTACAAAAAAAACTTTCGAAGCACAAGATAGAGAGACAAACCCTCTCTTCTATTAAAATGAAAATGCAACGATAGAAAGCCTCGATTAACAAACTAATTGCAAGATTAAAAGAAATGACAAGACAAGATTATACCAACAACTCGAAGATAGGACTTAAACTAGGGTTGTTGGTAGCACTTCGTTGTCGTAGAGTTATCGGAGAGTCACAGCGTTGCGGAGGCTTTTGAGCACTTAGAATTGATGATGAAACCCTAGGTTTGGCCCTCCTTTTATAGCCTTTGAGCCCCTTTTCGAGAGGAACCCTAGCCAATCACAATTGAGCACCACTCCCCTTGAAATTTGGTGATAAACCTTGACTCCTCGAGGTTGATCCTTTGACCATCAGTCGACTGATGTTCATCATCGTGATTGTAGTATCATCGATCAGTCCGACCTCGGCGATCGATCGATTGATGGCAATCGAGTCCTCTCCGCGCAATCGTGATGCTTGCTGCAAGTCAAAGTTAGCTCAACAAAAACATAATTTCGACGGTTGTCGACCGTCCGATCTCGACCTAGACCATCTATAGGATGTCTTTGGTCGGATCTACGCTTAAGATCATCCCCGTAACGAGGATACGACCTCACTTACGCTCTCACACACGAGCTTACCTCGATACTTACATGTTGCTTTTGCTTCCGGCCTTCCACTCGATTCCTTCGGCTCCCTACGAAGTCACTCGAGTGTCGCCCGACCACCGTGGCTTCCTCCGGGTGTCGCTAGCCTTCAGCTCCAGCTATAGCAATTTACTGCACACTCAATTCAACTTGTGAGATAATGACATGAGCTTAACTTTGTATCTTTTGCTATAATCAAAACTCAGGTTCGACTTAGGTGCCTACTGCACCAACAGTATTAACACGATATGTTGCCACGTACAAGGGAGATGTCGTCCGTTTGATTATCGGTATGACATACTCTCGGGGCGTGACAATCATGCCCTGCAATCTTGGCTTCACACTATAAATTAAATAGGCTATTGAGTTTCTAAAATTTATACAACTTTGAATAAATTTGACATAAATTTACTATTGACTAGGCTTATTATACTCACTCAACACCACCACCAATGCATTCTTGAAGCTCTTTGATTCTAATTATATTTAGAATTTTAAAATCTAAACATTGTACAACCATTAATAAGTTTTAGCTAAAATACTAAAACTCACTAATGATCTTAAACATATCAGAATCAATCTAAATTAAGATTAATGCACTTTTAAAAGCCTCTTGAGTTTCACTATGACTAAAATTCTAGATTATAAGTATGCACAACCATCAGTGAATTTTCGAAAAAAAAAATCATTGATAGTCATACAATATCTAGAATATAAAATTTTGGGCAAGGTTAGAGTCAGAGGAGTCCTAATAAACATCAGTGAATTATGTACAATAATATTCTTGTTGAATGAATATAATAGGCCCAAGTCCAATAGTGAATTTGTGCTAAAATTCTAAAAATTTGTCTAAATTTTAGAAAACTAAAGCATGATATCTAAGTTGTGGAATTAAAGTTTGAAGGCATGGTGAGACTAAGGAGGCTTCTAAAATAACCTTAGTCCTAATTTGAGTTTGATGGATCCGAGATTTTCAGCTAGAGCATGTTAGTAGTTGTTAGAGATAATGTGGTAGAACACCATGTGTTTACTAAGCTTAGTAGAGATGGAGTGTCATTGTCTATTTAGAATTTCGAGAAGTCTTGGTTTTCCTGAGTGTCATATGCTTTTTCAGAGTACAGAAGGGTTGAGTATAGCAATTAAGTCAGATGCATACATCCTTATCTATGCTGAGCACCATATGCCTCTCCTGAGCATCATATATGTTTTCAAAATACAGAAGAGTTGAATATCATAATTGAGTCATATCCTTATGTTCATGTGTATGCTGAGCATTATATGTCTTTCTTAAGCATCAAGTGTGTTTCCTGAGCATAGAAGGATTGAGCAGTATAGTGAAATTAGAATATGTGTTACGACCTAGGTTGAGCATAGTGTAGGTTTTTCGAGTATTATGTATATTTCTTGAGTACTCTATGTATTCTCATAGCACCTTGTGTTTCTTGAATACCCTGTGTATTTCCAGAGCACCTTGTGTTTCCAGATTACCTTATGTATTTTATAGAGCACTTTGTGTATTTTATGAAGGTCGTATGCTTTTCCAGAGCACGGAAGAGTTTAGTATCATAGTTGAGTCGGATTTTTATGTTGTGGTTTTTGCAGAGCACTCTATGTGTTTTTAGAGTAACATGTGTATTTCCCGACCACCCTGTGTATTTCTGAATACAATAGGGCTAGACAATATAGTTGGTCAAGAGCTTAGTTTTGTGAAATGTCTGTGTTGAGCACCTTATATATTTCTTGAGCACCATGTGTATTTTTCAAGTACTTTGTGTATTTCTCGAACATAGAAGGGACAAACAACATAGTCGAGCTAGTGTTCAGTTTTGTGAAATGTATATGTCGAGCACCTTATATGTTTCCTGAGCACCATGTATATTTTCCGAGCACTTTGTGCATTTCTCGAGCATAGAAGGGACGAACATCATGTAGGGATGTATACTGAAAAGTCTATCTTTTCTATGAACATCTTTATTTTTGAAATAAGAATCACATGATCATTGTTTGCATATTTTTATGCATATTGTCTAATACATTACATTTTAGATAACATGGTGTGTGGTGTCACATGGGAGATCATGTTATCGGCCCCTTGAAAAGTATAAGTAAAGGCTCACAACCGAGATGGCTTTGGACAACCCATCAGAATGGTTGTAGTGTGATTTGGCATTGGTTTGTCTTAACCATAGAATCACACTAGTGCACTTTGTGTGTATTGAGCAGGACCGACTTAGAGGTGATTCGATTTATTGTTGACTACATAATCGAATCGGACCTCAGATATTATTTAGTACATGCTCTTAATCCTGATATAATAACGGACACATATACTTAGTACTCATCTCTTTGATTTATCAATGGGCGAGATTTATAGATTAAATCGATAGGCTCGGTAAGTTGGGAAATGTTATTACTTATATGGTGTGTCATTGATTATAGGAGGAAACCGTGTCCTATATATTAGGATGATGATGTCCCCTTGAGGAGCTCATAAGGTTCACCATGTAAACCCTGCAGGTGGACTTGGTCCGGCATGATGAAAAGGTTGAGTGGTACTACTCAAGGAGTTAGATGTTGATTAATTAATGGTCGGTAAATTAATTAATCGACGAACATTCGAGATCTTAAACACGGGGAGAAAATGTACAAATAATATATGGAGCCCATATTATCATATGGGGGTTGGTGAGGTAGATCAATGATGAACCTTTAGTGGATTGGATCATCATTAGTGGATCGAACTTTATGTGGGCTTGATCCATGGGTGGCCAAGACCCAACTCCTCCTCAT
The DNA here is from genome assembly GCA_025175895.1 of Wurfbainia villosa. NCBI lineage: Eukaryota > Viridiplantae > Streptophyta > Magnoliopsida > Zingiberales > Zingiberaceae > Wurfbainia > Wurfbainia villosa. Next base: position 71,677,323 of record CM045988.1, read on the forward strand.
GGTCCCTAATGTAGCCTATTAACACCTCATGATGCTTAGATCCAAAGGATAGAAACAAAACTCAAAGATCCATTGGTAGAGATTAAATCTCTAAGAACCGATGGTTGAGATTAAATCTCTAGATCCGACGGTTGAGATTAAATCCCTAGAACCAATGGAAGAGATTAATTCATGACTTATTCCTAACTCTATAAAAGGATGGCAAAGGGATTTGGCATGAACTACAACATAGGAGAGCTAGGGTTTGGGCGGCAAGAAGGAATCCTTTTTGATATAGGATTAGGATTAGGGTTTGGAGGCAAGGGTGGCACCAAATAAGGAAGGTTCTTTCTCTCTTCTTCTTCGTCTTTTGGCCAACATCCAGCAGCCTTCCCAGCTCTTTTCCAGCCTTGGCCGGTGCCCAAAAGCTCCCTTCTCCTTCTCCTTAGGTGGTGGAAACAAGATATAGGGCTTCCCTTGGTGTCTTGGTTGTTTTCCACCATCTTCTCCTTCACCTTGTTGGCCGCGCGGCAAGGATAGTTTTAGTTCCTTGTTGGTTGTTTCTAGAGAGGAGCAAAACCTTGTTTCTATTCTTCCTCTTGCTTTGGAAGAGCAAGGAAGGAAGATTTGCGATCTTGGAGCTTCGACTTTTGGTAGAGCGTCGCCCACACGACGTCCGAAAGGAGGAAGGACATACATTAGAAGATCGAGAGGTATATCGATTCTCTAATTTTTATATGTTACATGTTTGTATTTATTTTTCATTTATGAGCATGATATAAATCTGTATATGGCAAAATAATACTTGGATCCTGAGCATAAACACAAAAACCGGTGATCCGAACATCGTCTATTCCGCGGCTACTCGTAGAATAGAGGATGGTCGCTTGAACAACTAGTTTGTTCAAGTGACCTCTCTAAACGAATAGCACGACGATGGCTTGGTTGTTTGGGCAATCCCTTTTGTCTAGGATTAAATTTTTAATCCGGGGACATCGAAGGGGTCGCCATGATCAAACAACCTAGGTGAAGTGGGAAGCGAAGTTTCCCCTCACGGACTCGATAAGCTAAAACCATTAAATTCGTATGAGAGCTTCCGGGGCAAAACCCTTCAATTGGTATCAGAGCCAAGGTTTTCGATTTTGTGTGTTTAGGATTCGATTAATTTTTATTCACTTTTTCATATATTATATGTGCCGGATAATAGTAGGATATGCGTAGTTTAACTCTTTGGTTGTAGGCATAAGATTAGACTATTATGGCCATATGTGTGTATGTGATTGTATGTGTGTAAATATTTATTTTGTTGAATCCTCGGGGTTGATGAGGCTAGTATTTAATTTTTGATAAATTAATACGACATTGTTTAGCCGCTCTTTATTTTATTTTACTTTCGATCTAGATTTCATGTACACTCCCTCGTGGAGTATAGGATCGATGGATGTAAAATAAAATAGGTTTTTGTCTTGGCTTGGATCTCCGGATGGCTCGTACATGGTGTAGGAGGAGCGGACGAGATGGCGATGCGACGGGAGTCATATTGAAGACAAAAGCCATAATAGTTGGAAAATAATTAATTTTTCATATTTATTACTTTTTGTTTGATATGCATGTCGTAGGCTAGGAAAATTCCTCAATTTCAAATTACTAAGTAGGAGAGGGATATTTTTTTAAAATTCCCACGGCCTCCATTACGATTTGACATGTGATGCAAACAAACTTGCGTGTCGGCTCTGAGTGCCTTCCTCCCCATCGGATGAGTTTGTTTGTGGATCACAGGGTTGAATATGGTTATAGGAAATTATTTAGGAGCGTGTGTACTTGCCCATCATAAGGCACATAACCCGAGATAATTACCTTGGTACCGAGTAATGGTGAACAATTAGATACAAATATAAGTATCCTCCCCATCGGAGTCACTGCTTTTATTTGTAGGGCCGAAGAGAAACCAACTATTAATTTTACTTGTCAAAAAGTTAGGTTGACAAGATGGTAAAATTAATGGGTAAAACCTCCCTTACAAATGTAGAATTCGTATACGTCCACACGATCGTGGCATGCAATATTCTCGATGTTTAGAGGTGTTGGTTGATTTTAAAATTTTATTGTTTGAGGAATCAATAATTTTTTAAAATCTACAGTAATGATCTATGTGATTCTTAGGATTTTCAAGAATGCCTTTCAGTCCACTTACTAATAAACTTACTGTACCCAAATAAAGTTGATTGGAAAAGAATCTAGATATTGTCTTATCTGCTAAGGAGTATAAGTATGCACTCTTCGAAGAGTTTCCTCAAGCCATGGTTGCTCAAAAAGGTTTCTACTGTTAGTAATATATGAGAGATGTCCTAAGGCAATCGCCTTATGTATGAACCATTTATATGATAAACGAAGATTCACTATTTGAGTATGCATGTTTTATGAATTTGATTGGATCTTAAACTCATTTACTGAATGTCCACGATACGATTCACAGCATGAGAGAATTTGTGATTGGATCACAACTAGTGAGTATCTCTACATGTGTAATTGTGATGTATCAGAATTATCCCTAGTCGATGAATTGATGGATTTAGACACCATCAATTATGTCGAGACTAGCACGAGGTATACTCCTTGGTGTATCCAAGCAGCTGATTCTCACTGGCTGGAGACATAGTGATGTCCGGAGTTAATCTTGGATGCTAGTTATGGTAACTAGTTCATTGGAGTGACCAGCCGTAAGACTTCATATGGTTCTCTGCATATATAGATATGTCAATGAAGTTCTTACTGTGGCTTAAGTGCGATGTTCCTTAGACTTGCGGTATTCAAGTCATCTTGATCATAGAGACTTATGCTTTGACATCTTAAGCAAGCATCTCTAAGGAGATGTGGACCCGGGATGATTGGGTATAAGTCGAAGTGATCGAAGGTGTTTGAATAGCCTATAAAGGATTCACCACTCCTTGCGAGGAGATGTATACCCATGGCCTCTCGTCGGATTGTTACTAAAGTCTTTGGCAAAAGCATTACATGTTTAGAGTAAGGTACTCTTCGATACATGTGGAGTAACTAGAATCCGTAGGACGAGAAAATGATACTTGAGCTAGGTGTGACGTAGTCAGCCTAGTGGGGACTGACACAATAGACCATGTCCTGAACCAAGTGGGTATAAGATGAGTGAAGGGAATGGGCCACGAATCATTTGAGCTGCTGAAGGGTTTCAGAAATAGTTCTGGATCAACCGTTGATCTTTTTGGTTAATTGGGGATCATGATGTACTAGTAGGTGCCACTCATGATAGTTCTATAATTAATGGTTAATTATAGACGGCCAACATAAACCGAGAACCTATTTGGTCACACGCACAACGAGCGTAATCCAAAGGATTTAAAATGAGCTTGAGAATGGGATTCTCAGACCGAGAGAAACTAGGTTTGGTTGGACCAAACATAAAGCGAGCATGAAATCGTTTCAGTCGCAATGGAAGCGTGGATGGGCCGAGTCTTATGAAGACGTAATGGATGAACCAAAATGGTTTGGTTCTAATCCAATGGAGGATAATAAACCAAAGGGTTTGGTTTATTTTAAACGAATGAACCAAAAGTTGGTTCGGTTCGTTTTAACTTAAAATAAACCATCATGGTTTGGTTTATTTTAACTTATCTTAATGGAGCGGGTTAACGGGCCTAATGGTTATGATCCAATAACCATTAAGAGAATTAAGCCCTAATCCAAAAACCCTAGCAAGGAGTTGCCGCCCACCCCATTGAGGGAGTTGCCGCCCAACCTCCTTTGCTGCCCAGCTTTTGTGCCATCGTCCAAGTCCTTGCCGGCGTCCAAGCTTCAGCCAGTGATCCTCCGGCGACCCTCCGGTGATCTTCCTAGGCTTCGGTGAAAAGGTGAGCACTTGGCTTCCTTGTTTTGGCCGGCGCCTACTCCTCCACCAAAGCTGTCCAGTTTTCTGGACAACTTGTTCTCCTCTCGTCGGAGCATCGTTTGGACGACGGTTAGAGCTCCGACAGCGGCTAACTTACCGGGGATTCGATCTCCGGTAATCCTCTGAGGTGGAGGATGAAGGTTTCGTCAATCGGTTGACGAATACCTCTCCGGAGAAGCGAGTTTTGAGGACTCGTTTTGGATCCGAATTTGGATTCGGATCGTGATCATCTCTCGATCACGTCGTCTTCAACACGAGGCTAGTAACCCGTACGAAGACGAAGTTCGTGGCTTAGCGAAGTCATCCCGAGGAACTCGGCGTGGATACGGATAGAAACGATTCTAGCGAGGATCGTTCCGGTTGATGTCGTTCCCGCTACACGTCATACGAAAGGTATAACGTAGATAAATTTCCTTTTATTACAAATTTAAATTTACGGTTATGTCTACACTTGTTGTAATATGCATGCGTGTGTTGTGTGTGTTGTAATAAATGTAGATTTATTATTTTTATTGCTTCCGCTGTGTTCATGTTTACGAAACGTGATCGAACACACACTGCCTTGCAGGTAAACCCTTGATGGTATCAGAGCCCAGGTTGTGTTTCGACATAATCGTAAAATGGTTTTGCGATAGTCATAATGTTATTTCTGGAAATTTTATAATTTTGGAAATTTAGAAGTATTTATGGAAATTTTTCAATTTTGGAAAGTCTAGAAGTATTTATGGAAATCTTCCACTTTTGGAAAGTTGGAAGTATTTATGGAAATTGATATTTTCCATAAATAAAATATTTGATTAGATTCGTGAAATTTGTTTCCTAATTTAATCATGATTTGATTTGGGAAATCAAATCTTAAAATATTTTATTTCCATAAGTAGTTTTAATGATTTAGGAAATTGGTTTCCTAAATAGATTTTCCTTAATCAAATAATTCCATGAATAAAATATGTGATTAGATTTAGAAATTTGTTTCCTAATTTAATTATGATTTGATTTGGAGAATCAAATCTTAAACATATTTTATTTCCATAAATAGTTATGACATATAAGGAAATTATATACATGACATAATTGTATGTCATGTAATTGCATTAGATGCATAACATTATGCCATGCGTGTCGTGACATGTAGATGTATGCCATGTATGCCATGCCATGTAGATAATAGTTATTTGCATGCAAAGAGGATGAGACATAAAACCCTTAAACAATATTAAAGCCTACACCTTCCATTAATATGGTTAGAACCAGAGTTGTGTTGCTTGTTTGGGTTGTTGGACTCACTCCAAGCCCGGCTCGAACCTGAACATGTTTAAATCATTGGAATAGTTTAACTCTAATATGGTAAGAGTCAGAGGTCAATCGTTAGTTTGGGTTCTTGGACTCACTCCAAGCCTGGCTAATTGGTTGAATGCGCTCTAACCATATTAAAACTATTTCACGATTAATGGGTCGACTCTAACTTGGAGCATCGATTTGTTGGACTCACTCCAAGGTCGATGTGAAGAGAGGTGAAGTTGGGTGCTATGCATATGATGCATACTTGTTAATGTGTTAACAACCCAATATATGTGTAAACATTCAATTAGTTGATAGCACATTGTGATAGTTACATATACATGATATGTAATCAGTATACTTGATACCCACCATCATAGCTAAGAATGGCTTGTTGGACTCACTCCAAGGTTGTTCTTATCTATGATGGATATCAGCCCATTCGGAGATGGACCTACGATCTCCCGAAGTGATTTTGGGGTTTTTGAAATTCGAAAAATGAATGGGATTTATAAATGTATATTGATGCATTTTAAAAATCATCTTTCTCATATATGCTCGTTTTGTATTTCTAAAATTGATCATGTTGTCTTTTAATTTGCGTTCCATTTTGGATTCGAATAAATTGACTAGGCCGAACTTCTTGGACTGGCTTAGAAACTTGAGAATTGTTCTCAAGGTGAAAAGCTTGTGTATGTCCTCGAAGCGCCTCTTCCCGCCCATCCTAGTGATGATGCAACTCCAGACCAATTGTTGGTCTATCAGAAACATGTGACTGATTCTGAACTGAAAAGTTGCATCATGCTAGCTGCAATGGAACCTAAGCTACGAAAGCAGCATGAGCATATGGATGCTCATATCGTAGTCCTTCATCTTTATGAGTTGTTTGATAAGCAAGTGAGATTCGAAAGGTTCGAAGTCTCCAAGCTCCTCTTCACCTCTGAGATGCAAGAAGGTTCATCTATGGTACTGCTCAACATGCTGAAGACTGTGGAGCCTTCTGAGAAGCATGAGCAGGGGACGGTGTTGTTAGTTGATTCCTCGAAGAAAGGTTCTAAGAGGAAGTCAAAGGAACAACAGAAGGGAAAGAAGAGAAAGGCTAAGAAGGTAGAACTAGCACAAAAGGAAACTTGCCATCATTATGGCAAGGAGAGCCATTTGCGAAGAAAGTGCAAGATTTATCTTGAGTCCGTGAAGAAGAATAAGGCATGGGATGCCCCATCTTCTTCAGATATCTTCGTTATTGATTGTCATTCTATTTCCTAAAACACTTGGGTATTGGATACTGGGTGTGGCTCACATATATGTAATGACATACATGGGCTAAGGAATAGAAGAAGACTCGTTAAGGGAGAGTCAAATTTGCGTGTTGGGAATGGAGCAAAGGTTGCTGCAGTCGCCATTGGAACGCATTTGTTGAAACTCCCTACAGGACTTGTCTTAGAACTGGACAATTGCTTTTATGTTCCTTCTCTAATAAAGAACATTGTTTCTATTTCCTGCTTAAATAGAAATGGTTTCCATTTGACGTTTAGTAACAATTGTTGTTATATAACTTTGAATGGCGTACTTTATGGAACTGGAACTTTGAGTAATGACATTTATACGTTGGACGTATCCAGTGACATTTTCAATATCGAAGCGAGCAACACGCGTGCTCGAAAGGATAATCAAATAGACTCCTATATGTGGCATTGTCGTCTTGGCCATATAAGCAAGAAACGCATGTCCGAATTACACCGATGTGGAATTCTGGAATCGTTTGAATTGGATTCATACGATACATGCGAATCATGCTTAAAAGGCAAGATGACTAAGTTACCTTTACTTTGGAAAAGGTGAGCAGTGGGAGAGTTACTAGGTCTACATACTAATGTATGTGGACCTATGTCAACTCAAGCATTAGGAGGCTATAGCTTCTTCATTACCTTCACCGATGATCACTCACGGTTTGGGTATGTGTTCTTGATGAAACACAAGTCTGAAGCCTTTGAAAGGTTCAAAGAGTTCAGAAATGAAGTAGAGAAACAACATGACAAGTGTATTAAAATACTTGATCGGATCGAGGTGGTGAATACTTGAGTCGAGTTTCTTGATTATCTAAGAGACAATGGTATATTGTCTCAATGGACTCGCCATATACACCACACATAATGGTGTATCCGAGAGGCGTACTTAGGACCTTGTTGGACATGGTCAGTCAATGATGAATCATGCGACTCTTCCCAAGTCCTTTTGGGGCTATGCACTTGACAGCTGTTTACTTGTTAAACAGAATGCCTACCAAGGTAGTCTCAACTACTCCATATGAGATATGGAATGGTAAGAAACCTCATGTATCTTACTTGAAGATATGGGGTTGTCCTGCTTATGTGAAGCGGACTGTATTAGACAAATTGGATGCTATGTCTGATAAATGTCTATTTGTTGGATACCCTAAGGAAACAAGGTGTTACCAATTCTATCATCCTGTGGAACAAAAGGTGTTTGTTTCAAGGCATGCTGTGTTTCTAGAGAAAGAGTTTCTCTTGCAAGAAAACAGTGGGAGTGTCGTCGAGCTTGAGGAGGCTCGAGAGACTCAAATAGACATTGATGAGATACCTGGTGAAGCACAACAGCCGACAACTCATAGTGATGAGCAATCGGCTGGACCTATTGTAACACCAGATCTTCGTAGATCTGGTAGAACATGCAATATTCCTGAGAGATATGGATTTCTCGTAAGTGAATCGAACGACGTGTTACTCATTGATGATGATGAGCCTACCAGTTATGAAGAAGTGCTGACAAGTTCAGAAAGGGATAAGTGGCTTGGTGCCATGAAGTCGGAAATGGATTCCATGTATGAAAACCAAGTTTGGAACTTGGTTGACCCGCCTGAAGGGATAAAGCCTATAGGGTGCAAGTGGGTTTTCAAGAATAAAACTGACATGGATGGTAATGTGATTACCTATAAGGCTAGATTGGTGGTGAAAGGATATCGTCAAAAACAAGGTGTTGATTATGACGAAACCTATTCGCCTGTAGCTATGCTTAAATCCATTCGGATGCTCCTGGCCATAGTGGCTCATTATGATTATGAGATATGGCAGATGGATGTGAAAACAGCTTTCCTTAATGGAAACCTGCTCGAGGACGTGTATAATCTGACGACTGAGGGTTTCACATCGGTTGATAAAACCAAGGTATGCAAATTGCGACGGTCCATTTATGGATTGAAGCAAGCATCCAGGAGCTGGAATATCCGTTTTGATGAGACCATCAAAAAGTTTGATTTCTCACAAAATCCAGACGAACCTTGTGTGTACAAGAAGGTTAGTGGGAGTGCAGTCGTGTTCCTAGTATTGTATGTCGATGACATACTACTTATAGGAAATGATGTTTCAATCTTACAGTCAGTGAAGGTTTGGTTATCCAAGACATTCTCCATGAAAGACCTGGGAGAAGCAACCTACATTCTTGGGATTAAGATCTATAGAGATAGATCGAAATGGTTGCTTGGTCTTTCGCAGTCTACATATATAGACCGAGTGCTAAAGAGGTTTAGCATGTCGGAATCCAAGAAAGGTTTCTTACCCATCAGGCATGGGGTACACCTTTCGAAGTCTATGTGTCCGCGCACAGAAGACGAGAGGATTTGCATGAGTAAGATTCCCTATGCATCCGCAATAGGATCTATCATGTATGCTATGTTATGTTTGAGGCCCGATGTATCGTATGCTCTGAGTGTCACGGAAGATACCATCCGATCCGGGAATTGGATCATTGGCGGTATTAAGGCGATCCTTAAGTACTTGAGAAGAACTAAGGATGTGTTCCTAATATATGGAGAAGGGACATGGTGATACGCGGGTATCGGATGCGGCTTCGACAGACAAGGATGATTCGAGTCTCGATGCGGATCGTGTTCACCTTGAATGGGCGCGATGAGTTGGAAAAGTTCCAAACAAGAGATAGCGGATTCTACCAGAGGCGAATACATTGCGGCTTGGAAAGAAGCGGTTTGGATCGAAGTTCATTCATGAACTTGGTGTGATTCCGGCCATTGTTGAAGCAATCTCGGTCTCTGCGACAACAATGGAGCAATTGCCTGACGAAAGAGCCAAGGGCTCATCAGCGATCCAAACATGTGCTTTGCCGCTATCATCTTATCAGAGAGATCATCAGTAGGAACGAAATACAAATCGAGAAAATTCCCACTGAAAGGAACTTAGCGGATCCTTTGACTAAGGCATTACCTCAAAGTAAGTTTGAGGGTCATGTTAGAGCTTATGGTATTGGATCCCGTAGCGATTGGCATTAGGCCAAGTGGGAGTCTGTTAGTAATATATGAGAGATGTCCTAAGGCAAGCGCCTGATGTATGAACCATTTATATGATAAATGAAGATTCACTATTTGAGTATACATGTTTTATGTATTTGATTGGATCTTAAACTCATTTACTGAATGTCCACGATACGATTCACAGCATGAGAGAATTTGTGATTGGATCACAACTAGTGAGTATCTCTACATGTGTAATTGTGATGTATCGGAATTATCCCTAGTCGATGAATTGATGGATTTAGACACCATCAATTCTGTCGAGACTAGCACGAGGTATACTCATTGGTGTATCCAAGCAGCTGATTCTCACTGGCTGGAGACATAGTGATGTCCGGAGTTAATCGTGGATGCTAGTTATGGTAACTAGTTCATTGGAGTGACCAGCCGTAATACTTCATATGGTTCTCTGCATATATAGATATGTCAATGAAGTTCTTACTGTGGCTTATGTGCGATGTTCCTTAGACTTGCGGTATTCAAGTCATCTTGATCATAGAGACTTATGCTTTGACATCTTAAGCAAGCATCTCTAAGGAGATGTGGACCCAGGATGATTGGGTAAAAGTCGAAGTGATCGAAGGTGTTTGAATAGCCTATAAAGGATTCACCACTCCTTGTGAGGAGATGTATACCCATGGCCTCTCATCGGATTGTTACTAAAGTCTTTGGCCAAAGCATTACATGTTTAGAGTAAGGTACTCTTCGATACATGTGGAGTAACTAGAATCCGTAAGACGAGGAAATGATACTTGGGCTAGGTGTGACGTAGTCAGCCTAGTGGGGACTGACACAATAGACCATGTCCTGAACCAAGTGGGTATAAGATGAGTGAAGGGAATGGGGCACGAATCGTTCGAGCTGCTGAAGGGTTTCAGAAATAGTTCTGGATCAACCGTTAATCTTTTCGGTTAATTGGGGATCATGATGTACTACTAGGTGCCACTCATGATCATTCTATAATTAATGGTAATTATAGACGGCCAACATAAACTGAGAACCTATTTGGTCACACGCACAACGAGCGTAATCCAAAGGATTTAAAACGAGCTTGAGAACGGGATTCTCAGACCGAGAGAAACTAGGTTTGGTTGGACCAAACATAAAGCGAGCATGAAATCGTTTCAGTCGCAATGGAAGCGTGGATGGGCCGAGTCTTATGAAGACGTAATGGATGAACCAAAATGGTTTGGTTCTAATCCAATGGAGGATAATAAACCAAAGGGTTTGGTTTATTTTAAACGAATGAACCAAAAGTTGGTTCGGTTCGTTTTAACAATAAACCATCATGGTTTGGTTTATTTTAACTTATCTTAATGGAGTGGGTTAACGGGCCTAATGGTTATGATCCAATAACCATTAAGAGAATTAGTTCTCTATAAAAGAGGGCTTAAGGGATAATTAAGCTCTAATGCAAAAACCCTAGCAAGGAGTTGCCGCCCACCCCATTGAGTGAGTTGCCACCCAACCTCCTTTGCCGCCCAGCTTTTGTGCCGCCGTCCAAGTCCTTGCCGGCGTCCAAGCTTCAGCCGGTAATCCTCCGGCGACCCTCCGGTGATCTTCCTAGGCTTCGGTGAAAAGGTGAGCACTTGGCTTCCTTGTTTTAGCCGGCGCCTACTCCTCCACCAAAGCTGTCCAGTTTTCTGGACAGCTTGTTCTCCTCTAGTCGGAGCGTCGTTTGGATGACGGTTAGAGCTCCGACAGCGGCTAACTTACCGGGGATTCGATCTCCGGTAATCCTCTGAGGTGGAGGACGAAGGATTCGTCAATCGGTTGACGAATACCTCTCCGGAGAAGCGAGTTTTGAGCACTCGTTTTGGATCCGAATTTGGATTCGGATCGTGATCATCTCTCGATCACATCGTCTTCAACACGAGGCTAGTAACCCGTACGAAGACGAAGTTCGTGGCTTAGCGAAGTCATCCCGAGGAACTCGGCGTGGATACGGATAGAAACGATTCTAGCGAGGATCGTTCCGGTTGATGCCGTTCCCGCTACACGTCATACGAAAGGTATAACGTAGATAAATTTCCTTTTATTGCAAATTTAAATTTACGGTTATGTCTACACTTGTTGTAATATGCATGCTTGTGTTGTGTGTGTTGTAATAAATGTAGATTTATTATTTTTATTGCTTCTGCTGTGTTCATGTTTACGAAACGTGATCGAACATACACACGCCGCGGTGCCGGAAACCCAACATCTACTTCTAAGCCGAAAGGCAAGAATAAGAAGAAACAAGGTGAAGCAAAGGTGGTGGGAGGATCTCAGGGAGGAGTGAAGAAGCCAAAAGGCAAGTACTTGTAAGCAGGATGGACATTGGAAGAAGGATTGTCCCAGTCCGAAACAGAACAAAGGTATATCCTTTGGACTAGTCATTGAAACATGATTAGCGGTGTTATATACCAGGACCTGGTGTGTAGATACAAGAGCCACTAATCATGTCTGCAATACTTTGCAGGGGTTCCAGGAAACCCGACGACGAGCTATGGGAGAGATTACCGTTTACTTGGGCAATGCCATAATGCTGGCGGCTATTGCAGTGGGAGAAGTTTTATTTATCTTTTGAGAAAAATTAAACTTTGGTTCAAGAAAATTCCCTTTATGTACCTTTATTTAGAAAGAATTTAGTTTCAGTTTCTAAATTGTTTATGGATGGATATTCTATTTCTTTTAATGATAGAGTTATTATAAAAAGGAATAGAGAGAATATCTATTCAGGTACATTGAAAGGAAATTTATACACAAAACCTCCCTCGATGCAAATTGAAATTAATAACTCATCTTCTAATTCCAATAAGAGAAAAGAACCTTCGAAGATAAACCAAACATATCTTTGGCATCTTATGCTTGGTCACATTAACGTAAGCAGAATTCAAAGGTTGATAGCTGATGGACTTTTGGGTTCATTAGTGGTGGAGGATCTCCCAACCTATGAATCTTGCTTGGAGGATAAAATGACCCAGAGGCCTTTTTAAGGCCAAGGGGTATAGAGCCAAAGATGTGTTAGAAATGGTTCATTCTGATTTGTGTGGTCCTATGACTATCCAGGCAAGAGGTAGTCTTGAATATTTCATCTTTTTCATAGACGATTATTCAAGATATGGATGACACTACGATCTGATCGTGGTGGAGAGTACCTCTTGAAAGAGTTTAGAAACTACTTATCAGAGGTTGGGATTCAATCCCAATTGACTGCACCGGGCACACCCCAGCAGAATGGTGTAGCAGAGCGAAGGAATAGGACTCTTATGGAAATGGTTAGATCGATAATGAGTTATTCTGACTTGTCAGATTCGTTCTAAGGATATGCTCTATATACGACAGTATACATTCTGAACTTGGTTCCATCTGAATCAGTGCCTTCTACTCCCAGAGAGTTGTGGACTGGGCGAAAGCCTATTCTAAGACATATTCGGATATGGGGAGTCCATAACATGTGCTGAAGGCAGATGCTGGTAAGTTGAAACCTCGTACAGAAGTACGCATGTTCGTTGGCTATCCCAGGGGAATGAAGGGTGGATTGTTTTATAGTCCTAGAGATCAGAGGGTGATCGTTTGCACGAATGCCAGATTTCTAGAGGATGACTATGTGATGAGCCACAAGCCCAAGAGTAAAATTGTTCTGGAGGAGTTAAAAGGGGAAGTCACTTCTTTAGTACCACCGGTACAAGAGGATATACCACGTGTCACTGCACCGCGTGTCACAGAGGATACATAGGTGATACCCCGTCGTAGTGGGAGGGTTGTGAGACAGCCTGATAGATTCATGTTCTTGGGAGAATCTTCTGATTTGGTCCCTGGCGAACATGAACCTGATCCCTGGACATATGACGAGGCAATCCAAGATAAAGATGCAGTATCTTGGCAAAGTGCAATGAATGCTGAGATTGAATCTATGGATTCAAATCAGGTCTGGGAGCTAGTAGAACCACCCGATGGTGTAAAAACCATTGGATGCAAGTGGATCTACAAGAGAAAGAGAGGAATAGATGGGAAGGTTGAGACCTTCAAAGAGAGGCTTATTGCGAAGGGGTATACTCAGAAAGAGGGTATCGATTATGAGGAGACCTTTTCGCCGGTGGCCATGCTTAAGTCTATCCAGATTCTCTTATGCATAGCAGCTCATATGGATTATGAGGTGTGGCAGATGGATGTCAAGACAGCTTTTCTTAATGGAAGTCTTGAGGAAAACATCTACATGAAGCAACCAGAGGGATTCATTACTAAAGGCAAAGAGCATCTTGTATGTAAGCTTAATCGGTCCATTTATGGATTGAAGCAAGCTTCAAGGTCTTGGAACAACCGATTTGATGAGGTAAATCAGTCTTATGGATTTATTCAAAATCCGGGTGAGTCTTGTGTATACAAGAGATGTGATAGAAACGTAGTGGTATTTCTTGTATTGTACGTAGATAACATTTTGGTGATTGGTAACAATATCAAAGTGTTCTCGGACGTAAGGGTATGGTTGTCCAAACAGTTTGATATGAAGGACTTGGGAGAAGTGGGACACATCCTTGGGATCAAGGTTATCGTGATTATCCCAAGCTTCATACATAGACACGATAATGGATCGTTTTAGCATGCAAAACTCTAAGAAGGGTTTTCTACATTTCAGGCATGGAGTTCCTTTATCTAATGAGATGTGTCCTAGATCATTTGAGGAGATAGAGGAGATGAAGGCGGTTCCTTATGCTTCGGCAGTCGGAAGCCTCATGTATGTGATGCTATGTACGAGACCAGATATCTGCTTTGCCGTGGGCATGGTCAGCAGATATCAGAGTAATCCAAGATAGGGACATTGGACTGCGGTAAAGCATATATTGATGTGCCTGAGAAGGACTAGGGAATATATGCTAGTTTACAAGGCAGACCAATTAATCCCTGTGGGTTACATGGATTGCGACTTCCAATCAGATAGGGATAATAGTAAGTCTACCTCAAGTTTTGTGTTTACTTTGGGAGGTGGAGCCATTGTATGGAGGAGGGTCCAGCAGAAATGCGTGGCAGACTCTACCATGGAAGCTGAGTATGTGGCAGCCTCTCAGGCGGCCAAAGAAGTTGTATGGCTCAGGAACTTCCTGATGGACTTGAATGTGATTCCTGGTTTACCCAGAACTATCACAATTTATTGTGATAATAATGGTACAGTTGCAAACTCGAAAAAAACACGAACTCATAAGGCAAGTAAACACATAGAGTGCAAGTACCACCTGATACGAGAAATCGTAAAGGAGGTAGAAGTTGCTTTCGCCTAGATTACATTAGAGGATGACCTGGTAGACCCTTTCACTAAGGCCCTTCTAGCGAGAGCTTTGATAGGCATGTGGAAGAAAGGGGAATCAGATGTATGGCAGTATGAGGACAGCGTAGTCTTTTAGTATAAGTGGGAGATTATAGGGATGTATACTGAAAAGTCTATCATTTCTATGAACATCTTTATTTTTGAAATAAGAATCACATGATCATTGTTTTCATATTTTTATGCATATTGTCTAATACATTACATTGTAGATAACATGGTATGTGGTGTCACACGAGAGATCATGTTATCGGCCCCCTAAAAAGTATAAGTAAAGGCTCACAACCGAGATGGCTTTGGACAAACCATCGGAATGGTTGTAGTGTGATTTGGTATTGGTTTGTCTTGACCATAGAATCACACTAGTGCACTTTGTGTGTATTGAGCAGGACCGACTTTGAGGTGATTCGATTTATTGCTGACTACATAATCGAATCGGACCTCAGAAATTATATTGTACATGCTCTTAATCCCGATATAATAACGGGCACATATACTTAGTACTCATTTCTTTGATTTACCAATCAGCGAGATTTATAGATTAAATCGATAGGCTCGGTAAGTTGGGAAATGATATTACTTATATGGTGTGTCATTGATTATAGGAGGAAACCGTGTCCTATATATTAGGATGATGATGTCCCCTTGAGGATCTCATAAGGTTCATCATGTAAACCCTGCAGGTGGACTTGGTCCGGCATGATGAAAAGGTTGAGTGATACTACTCAAGGAGTTAGATGTTGATTAATTAATGGTCAGTAAATTAATTAATCGATGGACATTCGAGATCTTAAACATGGGGAGAAAATGTACAAATAATATATGGAGCCCATATTATCATATGGGGATTGGTGAGGTAGATCAATGATGAACCTTTAGTGGATTGGATCATCATTAGTGGATCGGACTTTATGTGGGCTTGATCCATGGGTGGCCAAGACCCAACTCCTCCTCATGGTCCCTAATGTAGCCTATTAACACCTCATGATGCTTAGATCCAAAGGATAGAAACAAAACTCAAAGATCCATTGGTAGAGATTAAATCTCTAAGAACCGACGGTTGAGATTAAATCTCTAGATCCGACGGTTGAGATTAAATCCCTAGAACCAATGGAGGAGATTAATTCATGACTTATCCCTAACTCTATAAAAGGATGGCAAAGTGATTTGGCGTGAACTACAACATAGGAGAGCTAGGGTTTGGGCGGCTAGAAGGAATCCTATTTGAGATAGGATTAGGATTAGGGTTTAGAGGCAAGGGTGGCAATAAATAAGGAAGGTTCTTTCTCTCTTCTTCTTCCTCTTTTGGCCAACGTCCAGCAGCCTTCCCAGAACTTTTCCATCCTTGGCCAGCACCCAAAAGCTCCCTTCTCCTTCTCCTTAGGTGGTGGAAACAAGATATAGGGCTTCCCTTGGTGTCTTGGTTGTTTTCCACCATCTTCTCCTTCACCTTGTTGGTCGGCGGCAAGGATAGTTTTAGTTCCTTGTTGGTTGTTTCTAGAGAGGAGAAAAACCTTGTTTCTATTCTTCCTCTTGCTTTGGAAGAGCAATGAAGGAAGATTTGCAATCTTGAAGCTTCAACTTTTGGTAGAGCGTCGCCCACACGACGTCCGAAAGGAGGAAGGACATACATTAGAAGATCGAGAGGTATATCGATTCTCTAATTTTTATATGTTACATGTTTGTATTTATTTTTCATTTATGAGCATGATATAAATCTGTATATGGCTAAATAATACTTGGACCTCCAGTCCATAGCGACACTGTATCGACAAATCACACGTCCATACACGACTACATGATCCATAGTAGATATATACACAACATCAAGATATGATATGAAAACTTTACTTCTTGAACATCACCCACCCCCGGATGATTTATCTAAATTGCACAATTCGGTTTTATAACTGAATTTAGCTACATACACATTGGTAAACCACTACAGGTCCACTTACCATAATATCTATAATTCATAACAAAGATGAATGAATAGATAACAACAATGATAGAGTATTTAAGTGCAAAGGCAAGTATCAAGCATCAGAAAACTATATTGGAGTCAAGGATAAAGTGACAACAATATGAAGTCATATACTTCATGGTTTAGCTACTACCTAACCAGGGGAGGAAATATTACCCACCCGTTAAATAGCTCCGCTAGCTATCCATGCATACAAGCATCTGTCATTTAACAAAGTCCTGTAAGACAACATGAACTACGATTAAGTTCTCACATGACAAAATCGAATCCTACATCAATCTCATATTCAAATCCATTATCCAAATACTAATTAAAGTCTCGATCACACATCCTACATCACCTTTATATCTCGATTAGTTAAATGAACACTTCATCCATTAGCTCTTAATAAGCAAACCAATAATACGCTAGCTATAGATCAAACATTCTGATCCATATCACTTTAATCACAACTCACCTTGATTAGTTTCACCCGTACAACTTCTTGCCCCAATTCTAGGATCCCATAGTCGAATCATAAGAAAATGACCCCAACTAGTAGCCTTCACAAGTAATCTACCATAACAACATCACCAACAAGATAAATGGAAAAATCAATCCTCAATCACAACCTAACTTATAATTTTTCTATACTGCATGTAACTCCAACATTAACACTATTACCACTATAATAATAGACAAAATTCCGATTGCATAACCTTAATGCATCCAGATCCACTTACCACAATCAACCACAACCAAGTAAACCTCCCATACACAACCGACAACACCCCTATCCACAACCATTACAACAACACAACAACCAACAAATCTCATTTACAACCATTCACAACAACTTACAACCCCTTCTTAGCCAAGAACAACCTTATTCACAACCAAATCATAACCCTCCACAACTTCACACAACACCTAAATCAAAGTTGTGCTTACCTTCTCGTTTCACACAGTTCTTCCGGTTGGACTATCTGAGCCGCAAAAACCACTTTTTGCATTGCGGAAACCCCGAAAGTCTGCCACGGATTCGTGCGAAGATAAAAATTTTTTACATGTACGTGTCTTAAACCCTTATATCTACTCTAGATCTACATGTTAAGAGTTTTACCCTTGATGCGATGACCTTCGCTTATCTCGCTCGTCCAAACAGTTTGCCAGAACTCGAGAGTGTCAAGTGTACACTCCTCTATCGGTATCCACAAGAGCAATAGGTGGAGAAAAGCAACCTAGAGTATGCTAGCACCCCTTAGAGGCTTACGGCAAGATGAGGAAGAGAGAGCTTGAGGGAAGAGAGGAGGAAAAAGATGATGAAGTTACACAACTTAACTTCACACTTTCATAACCCATCAATAGTGGCCAACCACTATAAGGGGGTTACATGTATGCATGTAACTCCAAGAGCCAATGGCTCTTGGTCTCCCTCATGAGGTGGAACCCCATGATGTGGAGCATCATCATTGGCTGGCCCCATGCCAAGTCACCATGACATGACAATTGGTCAAGTCAAAATTGACCATTCATCTTCCCTCTCAAGTCAAGTCAAACTTGACCTCTTATCTCCCATGGTTGATCAAATCCAACCATTTGATTCAAGTCAATTTGATTTAATGAATCTCAATTCATTAGTTTAAATTGACTTGATGAATCGAATCTAAATTAGACTCATTCAACACTTGAATCAAATTGAGTCCAACTCAATTAGTCTAATTTGGATTACTCTTAATCCAATTTGGTTCATCCCATGAACCTAATCCTCATGGTTCATCATATGAACCTAATCTTCATCTAATTTCCCTTTGTGTGTGACCCTATAGGTTCTTATAACGTTGGCAATGCTCCTAAACAGATTTAGGAACATAAGCAATGAGCGGTATCTAGCAACACATCATTGCTACCCAAGTTACAAGAATGTTGAGATCCAACATCACATTTGTGACTACTAATTGTGACTCTCACAATATGTGACAATGTCCCTCTATCCTTGACATCTATATTGACCAATTGAGGCATAGACCGTGTCATCCTCGGTACAATCTATATCTTGAACTCCAAGTAGACTTACTCTAATCAAATGAGCTCAATATCTCATATTGACTCATTTGGGCATGACCATGCACTTAATGATCTCACTCTATCAAGAATAACGATGTCACTCCCGTCATATAGGAGGGATAGATCCCATCTACATCACTCACATCCCTCCGCATAATTTGTTACATACCCAATAATTGCCTTTATAGTCCACTCATTTACAGGTGACGTTTGACGAAGCCAAAGTATGCAACTCCTTATGTAGGGAACCATGGTGACTTCAGGTCCAAGGACTAATAGTCATACTAATAGTCACATGAGAAAGTATATGACACTCATATAACGATCCATGATACTTTCTCATGGTAGGTCATTCAGTATACATTCTCCAATGCATACCCATGTGTCAACTTGATATCACATATCCATGACTTGTGAGATCAAGTCATCATGTTGACCTACATGCTAGTCTCATTGCATTAACATTGTCCCTAAATGTTAATACTTGACTAGGAATGATTAAGAGTAGTGTTCTCTATTTCATCTCATTATCTATTCAACCAATCGATTGATATAGATAAGAACCTTCTACTCAAGGACATTATTATACTTAGTTATTTGGCACCAATACAAGTAAGTATAATAACCATGCCTTTATAAATAGGAATATGATACAACAAAGTCCATACAACAATCATCACATGATTGACTCTAGGGCTTTCACTAACACTTCTTACCCAATTCACTCACTCACAGTCGATTCACCCCACTACATGCCGCTCAACACCTCTTCACTCATCCACAGCCGAACAAACTCCACCCAATCATGATAATAGGAAATCAACAATCAACAACAACAAATGAAAAGGAGATAAATCAATCTTACCAGCCCTAGAACTCCTCTGGCGATAATCCTCCCCAAATCCTCTGTTCATCGAAGCATCCACACTGACAATCTCTGCCTAAAACTACCGATCCATGATCAATGAAGGAAGTCACAACAATCCAAGATACGAAGTGGAGTAGTTCTTACCTACTCCGACGACGATTGACAGAGACCCCAAATAAGCAGCTCACCGTCGGACGTTGCCGATTCAAGCTCCCCTCACCACTAACTTGCTCTATGCTCTTGTTCGTCTGCAGAGGTCGTCGAGGGGTCTAGTCGCCGCTGCTTGCCACGAGGAGGAAGAAGATCAGTGAGCGGCGAAGGCGTGAAAGAAGAACGATTGTGTGGGGAAGTTGGGTCGGTGAGTAGAAGTCGGGTCATGAGGAGAAAGAAATAAAGAACACGGCTGGAAATGCTTGCGCAGAGAAAGATGGCAAAAACAACTCAACTTAAAGAAAACAACGGGTCAGGTTTCAAATAAAGAAATGGGTCGGGTTTCAAATAAAGAAACGGGTCTGGTCCATTTTATATGTTATTAAACTTAGGTTAGGTCTAATTAAATCCCTAACCATGTTTTATATATTTATTTAATTTTTTTTCACTGTATCTCATATTCTGCCCCACTTAATAGAATTTGGTCCCCAAATTTTGAACTAAAATGTGGAAATTAATTCAAGCCAATTTCCGAAATGATCACATACCTCAAGTGAATAGATGAGGGTATCGAGTTCGGATAGTATTTTCTAGCTCCCATGTAGCCTCCTCATCAGTATGGTGTTGCAATCCAAATTTTACAAGTTAGATGGTTTTGTTCCGCAACTCTTGCTCCTTACAACCAAGAATTCGTGCTAGAATCTCCTCGTAGGTCGCATTAGGTTGAAGTGGAATTGTTACCTCTTTCAGAACATGATCTGAATGCGACATGTATTTCCTCAGCATAGAAACATGAAATACGTTATGAACACTCGCAAGTGTCGGAGGTAAAGCCAACCGGTAAGCTACACCCCCAATCCGCTCCAATATCTCAAATGGACCAATGTAGCGTGGAGCTAACTTTCCTTTTAACCTAAATTTTTTAACTCCTTTGGTGGGTGAAACTCGTAGGAATACATGCTCCCCGACTGAGAATTCCAAAGACCTTCACCTCCAATCTGCATAACTCTTCTGCTGATCTTGTGCCACGGATAACCGTCGTCTTATGACTTGCACTAACTCTGCATCATGTTGGATACTCTGTGGCCCCAGCAACTGTCGCTCCCAAACCTCTTGAATACATGATAAGGCCTTGAAAGGAGCCATCTGAATAGAAAAGTGGTAGCTGTTGTTATAGGAAAATTTCACTAAATGAACGTGGTCCTCCCAACTGCCTCCGAAATCCATAACACAAGATCTCAGCAAATCCTTCAATGTCTGAATGGTATGCTTAAATCGTCCATCATTTTACGGATGAAATATTGTACTAAGCCGAAGCTCTGTGCCCATGGCCTGCTGTAGACTCTACCAAAATCGTGAGGTAAATCGCGGATCTCTATCGGAGATAATACTTAGAGGCACTCCAAGCAGCCTGATAATCTCTCGACAGTACAACTCTACCAGACGATCCAATGAGTCCTTCCCATGAATAGGCAGAAAGTGAGCTGATTTGATTAGTCGATCCATAATCACCCAAATCGCATCATGTCCTTTAAGGGTTCTAGGCAATCCCATAATGAAATCCATAGTGATATACTCCTACTTCCATTCCAGAATTGGAATTTCCTAAAGCAACCCAACGAGTTTTTGATGTTCAACCTTTACATGATGGCATACTAAACATCGAGCAACAACATCTGCAATCTCTCTCTTCATACCATTCCACTAGTATAAACATTTCGAATCTCGATACATCTGAGTACCACCAAGAAGCATAGCAAATCTCAAATGATGTGCTTCCTGTAGCAACTCTTCCTTAAACTAGATGCGTGCCCAGAACACATAATCGTCCATGGAAACATAGTACTCCATTCTCGTCACTCGAGAAATCCCACCACTATCCATAATCCACTCTATCACACAAAACTGGAAGTGATTGGCAGATGATAATGACCAATCTCTCTTGTTGCATCAGTCCATGTTCTAGCATCTCTATAGTAGCTACCCAGTAGCTAGCCAAAATCTTATGAGAATTCCTACTCCATACATCTACAAATCAGGATAACATCCACTAAGTCCACGTCATGTGTATGACAGCTTGTCTTGTAGTTCCTCAATTGTCGTAAGCTTAAAATATGCCTCATTCAACTGCATCAGGTTCTCTCCGATCCCTGAAACAATGCATCTGCATACAACATCTTTCTATCAACCCCAGAAGGATTAACTAATACTCGTGCAAAAGTTAACCACCGTCTAGGTCCTGTAAACTGGTTTCACCGGCTTTCGACTAAGTGAATTCCATCACCCTCTTGGTACACATATCCGTGGTATAGTAATGTCATACATTCTATCCACATCTATAGTAATAACCAAATCATACAAGGAAACCACCAACTACAATGGCTGAGTGTGCAACTCCAACTACCACCATCAATAGTGGCCAAGTTATGCAACTCCAACAACCACAACTAATCCAATCATGTCTAGAATACACGATTTCTCATATCCATGGACGACTAGCACATTAAATACATCTAACAACCTTATCAACAACTCATAAAATTCATACTAAGTATGAACTGTCATCCTTCATGCACCTGCATTCTTCTTAAATCAAGCTGATGATACATCAATCATCACACAGACAATGATAATTGTAGGAGACTAAGTCACTACAATATCAATGCACCAATCTTAAATCAACCCTTGAGTCTACACAGTGTCCTTTAGCTGATCTAAACAGATCGTTTATTCACAACGAAGGATATTCATTTCCTTCTACAATATTAGTGTTTAGCAACATTGATACCAATAAGATTATCTCCTGGTAAAATCATCATTCCAACAAATACCTCCTATGCATCATCAACCTTGCCAACTTTGCAAAACCGATCACCGAGGGTATCAAACAATCTGATTAGGCTCACAACCAATGAATGTCATTGCATTGAGTACATCACAAGCTTCAACTACATTGTGTGCTTTACACCATCCCTCAGTCAATACACCATAAGTAAAGACATTTGACTCTAAAATATCATTACCTATATTGTTAAAGTAATCATCAAAAATTTTCTATCGACATGAGGTCTTCAGTATGAAACTATACCTGAAATCACTCCGATTGTATACTCCACTTGCCTATGCAATGGAAAACCTGGGAGTTGATCCGAAACTACATCTGAAAACTCTCGGATTATACACATATTCGAGAGACATTTTATACCATCATTTCAACATCATAACATCCAAGTTAATATCAAGATATCCACATCATATCAACCAAGTCAACAATATAACAACTAAGTCAACTCTCCACCATAATATAACATCTCCAACAATAACCTCTAAACATCGAAAATCAATATCATAACCCTCTGATAATCATCACAGTAAGGTAAACTACAGTAATACCCCAAATGATCAATCCTTCAACCCTCTACATCTCCTCTCGAATAAAGATGTAAACTCATCTAACTTCTGCTGTTGACGACTGAGCTCATGTAGGTGCAAAAGACTACCATGGAGAAACTAAAGTCAACTGTCAAAATGGAGATGCAAATCAGAACAGCTCATAACCCATGACTCCAATCTTGCTTCTTTTATCCAATGTTCAGAGACTTCTGATTTTAATAATTTGACTTGCAATATTGTTTATCAGTCTCCAACTCTTAAACACTTGTACAAAGTCATTTCTAAACTACTGTCTCGATCCAATGTCTTTCGGTAGGATCTGGTAGAAGATCCAAACATCCTAATCCAAGTGTAAGATAATAAACCGTGGGTGGCTTAAAAATCCATTCACACTCTTGAGCTATTAGGTGGTCGTAACCTCTGCAAGTCTAATGACTCTGCATGGTACTCGCATTACCAACCGATCACCCTACTGGAAGCTTAAGAATTCCCTAACAACGAGTCAAAAGAAATAACACGGGGGAAATACTCTCTTTCAACATCACTAAACTGTGACCAAGTGATATCTTATTCTGTGAAGGTTATTTCCTACATCTTCCACCAACTACCGGCTTAATCCTGAAAATGGTATGCAATTAACTCTACTTTCTTTGCACACACAGGTTAAGTACTCAAAAGTACCCTCAAAGTCTTAAAATCCAACACAACCATCTCAGGGATCAAAATCCCTATGAAACACAATATACTAATCCTCTACTATCTTCATCAACAATAGTACGCATGCCCTGTTCATTACCCCCAAGGTAACGATCCTACAAGCATAATCAGTGTTAATCTCTAAAATTGTAATATTTGATTTCCACAAGAAATGTGAAGACTTGAACACTACTTTTTGACTCGGTAACAATCGACTCTCAAAGGAATTCACCTTTTCGACATAGGTTTAAGACTCACAGACTCAATAAGTCGTTCCCGTGGTCAACTCAAACCACGATTACGAATAATAACCAATACACTACATGTTATTCCCTGTTATAAACACTAAATGCAAAGCCAACAAAATCGATAGTATAAACACTAAATGCAACTCCAGCTAGTCGCCTTGGTGGACAACCCCTACTATAAGTCTATATAGGTGCCATCCCTCTATCCGTATACACCTATTGAACAAGTTTAGATAAGTATCTAACTAGAATATAAGTTATCATGAATTCTTACTTCGTGCTTCTCAGAGCTCTTGTCGTTGTCAATCTCATCTCACAAAACCAAAACCGAAACAAATCGACTCCCGAAAATCCAAAACTCGACATAAACAACATTGTATGGCATCGCAAAACTTAGGGCTCTGATACCAATAAAATTGTCATGCCCCGAGAGTATGCTGAGCCAAAAAGCAAACGAACAATGTCTCCCTTATACGTGACACAATATCCTGTTGATACAAGGCTTACAAAACACAGCGAAAACTATCATAATGAAATGACAACTACACACAATGCATACCGGTATGATTGACCACAACATAAAGGAAGCATCGTCAAAACCCGAATCAACAAGTGCTTACAACAACAATGCCTAACACAACATCCACCATATAAATCCGGATAAATATAAGAAACATTTAAAAAGTAAAGGAAACATAAATCCAAAGCTGGGACCCTTGGAAGTGAGATGAGAGGTTGCCAGCCATCATTGCTCCAAGCCCATCATGAAGTCAAGTACCTTTTACCTGGGCGACAAGAAAATCCAGGGTTTGTGGTGGTGAGTACAAAACTCAGCGGTAATAAGAATAGAAGTGCATGCATAATATATATATATATATATATATATATATATATATATATATATATATATATATATATATATATATATATATATATATATATATATATATATATATATGACATGCGAGTGAACAATATGATGTCAAAAGGTATAACAGGTATACACCGGCATGATACAACAATTGTATAACTAAACTTATCAAAAATAACAATATAAGGTACTGACATACCTGAAGATCGACAATGATTTAACGCATACCACCTGCGCATAAGTACCATAATACAACACCTACAATATGGTAGAATAAATATTGACTCTGTAATTAATAACACCGACATACTAACATTCTATGTCAAATACATAATGAACCGGGTCCATCCTGTATCACCTCAAGGTACTGGTCAAAGGTATACAACAATCTGACCAACACAACTCTGGTATGCGACCATATAGAATATGCAAGTAGAATGACAGATGATGTACAATCAAATGCAACAAGCATAGATCAAACAAATGCATCATCCAACGATCATATATATAGGCTCTCTCTCTCTCTCTCTCTCTCTCTCTCCCCGGCACCCTACTGCCCTACTGCTACCATGACCCTAGTGTGACTTTGGTGGCACGACATAACAACTATCACAACTCAACAATAACCACTGCTCTCGAGTGGCCAAGTGGGCAGTATGAAGTAAAATATAAGTGTAAAGAGCTAGCTATGCAATGGGGTCCCGGCTTCTGGCTACTCCGACTATCACTAGCCATGAGTGGTTGAGTGCCACGAACCTAGGACAACTGCATGCTACTCCAAAAACAACTATCAATAGTGGGGCGAGTGTGGCACAATAAATGCTCTACCCCCACACCAGTTACTTCTCCACGAGTAACCTGGGAGGCAGGATGACTGAGGACCCTTTCAACCAAAAGGGAGACCATGTAATCAGCATTCATGTAAATGAAATGAATGCATGACTGTACATACATATGTCCACAACACACTCTCTATTCTATAGAGAGGCATATACAACTGACAACAACCAAACTAGGATCTCCAGTTCGTAGCGACGCTGTATCGATAAATCACACGTCCATACATGACTACAAGATCCATAGAAGATATATACACAACATCAGGATATGATATAAAAACTCAACTTTACTTCTAGAACATCACCCACTCCCGGATGATTTATCTAAATTGCACAATTCAGTTTTACGATCAAATTTAGCTACGTACACATAGGTAAACCACTACAGGTCCACTTACCATAACATCTATAATTCATAACAAAGATAAATGAATAGATAACAATAATGACAGAGTATTTAAGTGCAAAGGCAAGTATCAAGCATCAGAAAACTAAAGTGGAGTCAAGGACAAAGTGACAATAATATGAAGTCATATACTTCAGGGTTTAGCTACTACCTGACCAGGGTAGGAAATATTACCCACCTATTAAATAGCTCTGCTAGCTGCCCATGCGTACAAACATCTGTCACTTTCTAAAGTCCTGTAAGACAACATGAACTATGATTAAGTTCTAACATGACCAAATTGAATTCTACATCGATCTCATATTCAAATCCATTATCCAAATACTAATTAAAGTCTCGATCACACATCCTACATCACCTTTATACCTCGATCAGCTAACTGAACATTTCTTCCATTAGCTCTTAATCAGCAAACCAATAATACGCTAGCTATAGATCAAACATTCTCATCCATAACACTTAAATCACAACTCACCTTGATTAGTTTCACCCGTACAACTTCTTTCCCCAATTCTAGGATCCCATATATCAATTCCATAGTCGAATCATAGGCAAATGACCCCAACTAGTAGCCTTCATAAGTAATCTGTCATAACAACATCACCAACAAGATAAATGGTAAAATCAATCCACAATCACAACACCTAACTTACAATTTTCCTATACTGCATGTAACTCCAACATTAACACCATTACCACTATAATAATAGACAAAATTCTGATTGCATAACCTTAATGCATCCAGATCCACTTACCTCACTCAGCCACAACCAAGCAATCCTCCCATTCACAGCCAGCAACACCCCTATCCACAACCATTACAACAACACAACAACCAACAAATCTCATTTACAACCATTCACAACCACTTACAACCCCTTCTTAGCCAAAAACAACCTTATTCACAACCAAATAATAGCCCTCCACAACTTCACACAACACCTAAATCAAAGTTGTGCTTACCTCGTCATTTCACACACAAATTCTGACCCAATTCACTCACTCACAGTCGATTCACCCCACTACAGAGTCGCACAACACCTCTTCACTCATCCACAACAGAACAAACTCCACCCAATCATGATAACAGGAAATCAACAATCAACAACAATAGATGAAAAGAAGATAAATCAAGCTTACTAGCCCTAGAACTCCACCAGCGGTAATCCTCCCTAAATCCTCTATTTATCGTAGCATCCATGCTCACAATCTCTGCCCAAAACCACCAATCCATGCTCAATGAAGGAAGTCATAGTCATCCAAGATAGGAAGAGGAGCAGCTCTTACCTACTCCGGTGATGATCGGTCGAGACCCCAAATCGACAGCTCACCGTTGGACGTTGCCGATTCACGCTCCCCCGCCACTCTCTCACTCTCTTCTCTCGCTCATTCGCAGAGGTCGTCGAGGGGTCTAGTCGCGGCCGCTTGCTGTGAGGAGGAAGAAGACTAGTGAGCCGTGGAGGCGCGAAAGAAGAACGATCATGTGGGGAAGTTGGGTCGGTGAGTAGAAGTCAGGTCACGAGGAGAAAGAAATAAAGAACGCGAATGGAAATGCTCATGCAGAGAAAGATGACAAAAATGACTCGACTTAAAGAAAACAACGGGTCGGGTTTCAAATAAAGAAACGGGTAGGGTTTCAAATAAAGAAATGGGTTGGGTCCATTTTATATGTTACTAAACTTAGGTTAGGTCTAATTAAATCCCTACCCATGCTTTATTTATTTAATTTAATATTTTTTTTCACCGTATCTCACAAACAGTATGGCTAGGTGGTATAGTTGATCTATAGCTCAGTTTTGTGATGTTTGTGCCGAGCACCATATGTATTTTCTGAGCACTATATATATTTCCCAAGCCTAGTTGAGTCAAACAAGGTAGTTATCCATTGCTCAGTTTTGTGATGTTTGTGCCTAGTGCCATATGTATTTCTGAAGCACCATATGTATTTCTTGAGCACCATATATATTTCCCGAGCCAAGTAATGTCAGACAAGGTAGTTGATCAAGATCTCAGTTTTGTGATGTCTATGTCGAGGACCACATTGTTAGTGCAATCAACCCGTGATATGGTTTTGATGTGTGTGGCAAAGGGTTTAAGTTAGGATGATTGGATTTGATATGTGCATTGGAGTCTTGCAAGACTTAGTAATTCACACATGGAGCCTAGGCAACTATCACCACTCACAACCTCGTGCCTGAGTCGGCGAAGGAGCATTGCAGAGTCGTGAGCTTGATGCATCCGAGGGACCACCGGATGAGATGACTTGAAGAGAAGCCAAGGAAGCAGACTTCGAGGGCAAGAGACGCGAAGGTGCATTGCAGAGTTGTGCGCTTGATGCTGCCAAGGGACGTGGCCACAAACGAAGAGAGCTTCGGCAAGGGACTTCAAGTGAAATGAGAGAATGAGTGAATTTTAAGTAGCTCATTAGGTGAACTTGGCCGAATGGCTAAGTGTCAGAAGCTCAACCGCAAGGGTTGAGGTTTACCAGACCGCCGGACGCTCAAACAAATGTTAAGTTTGAGGTCTACCTGGCATCAGTCGACTACCATGTCATGGCAGTCGACTGCTCCAAGTCGAACGGAGTTCGACTAGTGTTTGGCTAGAAATTGAGTCGACATCAGTGGACTACTTAAGGGAAGCAGTCGCCTGATCACACTGTGCACGAGCACAGAAGCTAGTCGAGCTCGTGGGCCACTCGACTGAAAGTCGACATCAGTCGACTGATCATGTGACTGTTGGAGAATCGGTCACGGATCCCATGAATTTGACCTGGTCAGGAGCCATTGGAGTCAACATCAGTCGACTGATGAAGGCATCAGTCGACTGATAGTGGCCAACAGGAAGAATTGCTTCTTCTTTATAAAAAGAGAGGGTGGGGGCTTATAGATGGTTAATCTTCATGCTCAAAACATTCTACTAAGTGCCCCACAAAGCTCAAACTCCTTCTTCTAGTTTTCTTTCATATTTATTGTAAAAGAAGGAGTGATCTCTTGTTGTAAAGGTTTACCTCTACCTTGCTTGGGCTAAAGGGAGAGACCAATAGTGGATTGGTTGCGGAGTGATTCACCGGGGATGAATCGGACCGTGGATTAGCGGCGAGGATGTGAACCACGTTACATTGTGGTGTTAACGTTTGTATTTTTACTCTTTACTTTGCTTTGTCTTAATTGTCTATATTAGTATATTCCGCTTGCGCTAATTAAGTTTGTAGACGAGCAATCAACGAACGACTACTATCGTCTACGATAAAGGGCTATTCACCCCCCTCTACCCGGCCACTGATTCCCTACAAGTGGTATCAGAGCCAAGGAAGCTTGTTGAGGACTAACCGTCGGAAGAAGCACAATCAAGGATGGCCGGTTCCAACATTCACCCACCCAAATTTGAAGGAGAATTCTCTTGGTGGAAGAAGAGAATGGAGGTATTTTTCAAAACTGATTTTGAAATTCTATTAATAATGGAAAATGGTTTCGAATTACCTAGGGGTGAAGATGGGGAGCAAATAGAGAAGACAAGATGGACAAAGAGACAAAGAGAGGAGTACTTGGCAAATTCGAAGGCCAAGCATCACTTGTACAACGTACTCCCCCAACAAGAAATCAACCGAATTGGAGAGTGTGCAAGTGCTAAAGAGATGTGGGAGAAGCTAGTAGAGCTTCATGAAGGTACCTCGGAGGCTAAGCTTGCAAGGAGAGACCTCCTCCACTCCCAACTATCAAATATTAAACTTGAAAAGGGAGAAAAGGTAATCTCATTACATTCTAGGTTTAAAGAAATATTAATTGGGCTAACAAGTGTAGGAGAAAGACTTTCGAACCGGGATATGCTCATGAAAGCAATCGATGCTTTTCCCCGATCATCGAAATGGAGCTCAATGGTGGACTCCTTCTACATGTCAAAGAATTTAGAAGTTAGCACCTTGGAGGAGTTCTTCTCAACCATGGAGCTCCATGAAACAAGGCTTGAGGGAGTAATTGAAGAATCAAGTATCAAGCCATCAAGAGGAGTAGCCCTAGTAGCAAATAAGGGGAAGAAGAAGAAGATAGAAACTTCCTCCTCCTCCGATGAAGCATCCTCATCATCATCCATGAATAGCAATGAAGATGCTTATATGGTAAGGAAGGTAAGGCGTGCTTTAAGAAATTTAAAGTTTAACAAATCCTATGATAGGAGAAGGCACAAGAGGAAGACAATATGATACAATTGCCAACAAGAGGAACATATAAGAGATAATTGTCCCCTCTTGAACAAGAGCAAAGAAGAGAGGAAGAAGAAAGAGGAAAAGAAGAAGGGGAGCAAGAAGAAAAAGGAAGAAGAGAAGAAGGCCAAAGAAAAAGGAAAGGCCAAAGCACTCAAAGCAAGAACATGGGATGACCCTTCCTCTTCATCATCATTCATCAGAAGAGGAAAACACTTTTGTCACCAACCTTGCTTTTGATGGCATTTGATGACCTAGACACCTCCTCCTCCGAGCAAGAAGAAAGAAGCACAAGTGAGGAAAGCTCTAGTGAAGGGGGAGGTTCATCATCATCCTCCTCATCCGAAGAAGAATACATGAAGACTATGGTAATGAATCTCTCACCAAATAAAATAGTTTCCATGATTTCTAGCCTTACTAAGGACATATTTAGGGCTAAGAAAAAGAATAAATGCATGCTTGATCAAATTAAGGGCTTAGAAAAAAACTAGAAAAATCATGCTTAAATATTAATGATAATATTTCCTCTAGTCATGATGATGCATGCTCACATGATAACTATATGCCATTTGATGTTAATGATGCATGTATTGAGGAAAATAGGGCTTTAAGGGAAAAGGTAGATCATTTGACCAAAGCCCTAGAAAAATTCACTATAGGCTCCAATACGTTAAACATGATTATAGCGAGCCAAAGAGCAAGCTTTAATAAGAAAGGCCTAGGATATAAGGAAAATGAAAATGAAAATGCCTATAAATGTTTAATTGCTAAGGGTCAAGATAAAAAGAAAACAATAGCTAGAAAATGGATCCCTAAGGAATTTTTAGTGAACCCCATAGGAAAGAATTTGTTTTGGGTTCCTAAATCCATCCTTAAGGGTTAGGAAAACTATAGGATAGTCAACCATATGGAATTTACCTATATCATATTTTTAATTGACTTAGGATGACGGGACAAAATTGTTGAAATAGTATTGGGTGATGATAATGCATCCTTAAATAGTTTAAATCATGCTCAACACTTAGTGTTATATATGTTGATACTCATGACCTATAATTTTTTAGCATAGTGTTGGGTAATGATAATGTGCCCATAAATTGATAATAATGCTTAAATCATGATAGTTAATGTAATTGTATATATGTTTGTAATCATGATTCATGATCTTGACATTTAATATATAATCATGGGCAATAGGGTTAAATCATGATTGACTTATTATCATCCAATGCATGATTACAAATTGATATATATATATGTGTGTTTAATGATCATAATGTGAAATCAATGCATGTATGCCTTTATGATCATGTGGTATGTTAGGATGATACTTAACCTTGTATAAAATTGCATGAAATTAATGGTTAAGTATGTACAAATACATTTAGGAACATCTCACACTCACTATAGGCTACCTTGATTGAAAACATAGCATGAGTGAGATGAAAGGATGATACTAATGGTCCACTAATGCCTATGGCATTTAGATGGTCATGTAAAGTATCAAAATAGCAATAATAGATCAATCATGGGGAAGACTTATGTTTAATTCATAGACATATTGCCCAAATATCATGGTTGGATATTTCAAATGTTTTGAAAACAATTTCTTGTTTCATAAACTGAATTTTCATGTTTTGAAAAGCTTTAAGGCAAAACTAGGTTTCAAAGTTGATACAAACTTTAGACATTTTCCAACTTTTGAGATTTTGCCTAATTTTAAAAAATATAATGATTTTTCATGAAAATCTATTTTCTATTAATAAAGGCACTTACAAGAAATGTGTTCCCCAAATTTCATAATTTTTTGAATTTTATAGAATTTTTTATGCATTTCTGAAATTCAGCCTAAAAATCAGAAAATTCTGAAATCAGAGTGCCAGTCGACTGGTAGTCTAAACCAGACGACTGATCGATTGAAAACATGAAGGTTTTGCCCGAAAGCTCTGATACCACTTGAAGGGAGGGGAAACTTCGCTTCCCACTTCAACTCGGTCACTTGTTCATGGCGATCCCTTCTATGTCCCCGGATAAAAAAAAATTATCCTTGACAAGAGGGATTGCCCAAGCAACCTTGTCATTGTCGTACTATTCGATTAGAGTGGTCACTTGAACAAACTTATTCTTCAAGCGACCAACCTCTATTCTACGAATAGCTGCGGAATAGACGATGTACGGATCGCTGACTTTTGTGTTTATGTTCGGGGTCCAAGTATATTTAGCCACAAAACAGAATATATATCATGCATATAATTGAAAAGAAAATATAAACATGTAACAAATGAAAATAGAGAATCGATATACCTCTCGATCTTCTATTGTATGACCTTCCTCCTTTCGGACGTCGTGTGGGCGACGATCTACCAAAAGTTGAAGCTCCTAGATCACCAATCTTCCTTCCTTGCTCGTTCCAAGCAAGAGGAAGAATAGAAACAAGACTCTTCTCCTTCCTTTAGCCAACCAACAAGCAACAAGCAAGTTGCTTGCCGCCGGCCAACAAGGAGAAGGGAGAAAAGATGAATGCCGGCCAAAGCTCCAAGGGAGGACCCTAAGCCTTGGTTCCACCGGTCAAGGAGAAGAGATTGAGGGAGTTTGAATGTCGGCCAAAGTGAGGAAGGGGTTGTAAGGTGCCGGCAAGCTTGAGGAAGAAAAAGATAAGGAAATAGTTTCCTTATTTGGTGCCGCCAACCCCTCTTCTCCTTGCTGCCCAAAACCCTAGCCTCTCCCCTTGCCTCTTTCTCTCCATGCCAACCCTAAAGCCTCCTTTTATAGAGTTTAGGGATAAGCATTATTTTAATCTCCACCATTGGTTCTAGGGATTTAATCTCAACCGTCGGATCTAGAGATTTAATCTCAACCATCAGATCTAGAGATTTAATCTCTACCTTTGGATCTAGAGTTTTGTTTCCATCCATTGGATCTAGGCTTCATGAGGTATTAATAGGCTACAATAGGGACCATGAGGAGGAGTTGGATCTTGGCCACCCAATGGATCAAGCCCACATAAAGTCCGATCCATTAATGATAATCCAATCCACTAAAGGATTATCATTGATCTACCTCACCAACCCCCATAAGTTAATATGGGCTCCATATATTATATGTATATTTTCTTCCCGTGTTTAAGATCTCGAATGTCCTTCGATTAATTAATTTACTGACCATTAATTAATCAACATCTAACTCCATGAGTAGTACCACTCAACCTTTTCATCATGCAGGACCAAGTCCACCTGTAGGGTTTACATGATGAACCTTATGAGCTCCTCAAGGGGACATAATCATCCTAATATATATGACACGGTTTCCTCCTATAATCAATGGCACACCATATAAATAATATCATTTCTCAACTTACCGAGCCTATCAATTTAATCTATAAATCTCACCCATTGGTAAATCAAAGAAATGAATACTAAGTATATGTTCCCGTTATTATATTCGGATCAAGAGTATGTACAATATAATATCTGATGTCTGATTCGATTATGTAGTCGGCAATAAATCGAATAACCTCTAAGTCGGTCCTGATCAATACACACAAAGTGTACTAGTGTGATTCTATGGTCAAGACAAACCAACACCAAATCACACTACAACCATACCAATGGTTTGTCCAAAGCCATCTCGGTTGTGAGCCTACACATATACTTTACAAGGAGCCGATAACATTATCTCTTGTGTGATTTACCAATGGGCGAGATTTATAGATTAAATCGATAGGCTCGGTAAGTTAGGAGATGATATTATTTATATGGTGTGCCGTTAATTATAGGAGGAAACCGTATCCTATATATTAGGATGATGATGTCTCCTTGAGGAGCTCATAAGATTCATCATGTAAACCCTGCAGGTGGACTTGGTCCGGCATGATGAAAAGGTTGAGTGGTACTACTCAAGGAGTTAGATGTTGATTAATTAATGGTCAGTAAATTAATTAATCGACGGAAATTCGAGATCTTAAACGCGGGGAGAAAATGTACAAATAATATATGAAGCCCATATTATCATATGTCGGTTGGTGAGGTAGATCAATGATGAACCTTTAATGGATTGGATCATCATTAGTGGATCAGACTTTATGTGGGCTAGATCCATGGGTGGCAAAGACCCAACTCCTCCTCATGGTCCCTATTGTAGCCTATTAACACCTCATGATGCTTAGATCCAATGGATAGAAACAAAACTCTAAGATCCATAGGTAGAGATTAAATCTCTAAGATCCAACGATTGAGATTAAATCTCTAGATCCGACGGTTGAGATTAAATCCCTAGAACCAATGGATGAGATTAATTCATTGCTTGAGCCCAAATCTATAAATAGAGTCATGAAGTGGGCGGCAAGAACAAGGATGGATGAGGGGATTAGCTTGGGTGGCAACCAATCCTAATTGGATTAGGATTGGGAGTGGTGGCTAGGGTTAGGGTTTTGGGAACTAGGGGTGGGTGGCAACTCAAGGAGGTGTTTCTTCTTCTTCCAAAGGTTGGTCGGCCCCTATTCTTCTCCTCTCTACCTTGGCATGAGCTCATCCTATTCTTCTTTCCCTCTTCCATGGCTGGCCATAAGGAAAGCTAGGATTAGGGTTTGGAGGCTTAGGATTTAGGAGGTTTGGGTGGCACCAAATAAGGAAAGTTTTGTTTCTTCTTCCTCCTTTGGTGGCCGGTGCCCACAGCCCTACCCCAGCCCTTGGGTAGCATCCAAAGACCTCTTTTTCTTCTCCTTAGGTGGTGGAGACAAGATATAGGGCTTTCCCTTGGTGTCTTGACCGGTTTCCACCATTATCTCCTTCGCCTTGTTGGCCAGCGGCAAGCATTTCTTTTGTTTCTTGTTGGTTGGCCATAAGAAGGAGAAGAGATTTGTTTCTATTCTTCCTCTTGCTTTGGATGAGCAAGGAAGGAAGATTTGCGATATAGGAGCTTCGACTTTTGGTAGAGCGTCGCCCACACGACGTCCGAAAGGAGGAAGGACATAAATTAGAATATCGAGAGATATATCGATTCTCTAATTTTATATGTTACATGTTTGTATTTGTTTTCCATTTATGAGCATGATATAAATCTGTATATGACTAAATAATACTTGGATCCCGAGCATAAACACAAAAACCAGCGATCCGGACATCGTCTATTCCGCGGCTACTCGTAGAATAGAGGATGGTCGCTTGAACAACTAGTTTGTTCAAGTGACCTCTCTAAACGAATAGCACAACGATGGCTTGGTTGCTTTGGCAATCCCTTTTGTCAAGGATTAAATTTTTTAATCCGGGGACATAGAAGGGATCGCCATGAAGGAAGCTACCGAGGTGAAGTGGGAAGCGAAGCTTCCCCTCAAGGACTCGATAAGCTAAAATCATTAAATTAGTATGAGAGCTTACGGGGGCAAAACCCTTCAAGAACAAGGATAGGAAGATTGATGATCTAGGAGCTTCGACTTTTGGAAGATCGTCGCCCACACGATGTCCAAAAGGAGGAAGGACATACAATAGAATATCGAGAGGTATAAATGTTGTTTTATATTCTTTTGTGTTATGTCTATGATTGTTTTTCAATTATATGCATGTTGTATGCTTTGTTTAATGGCTAAATTAACTTGGACCTCGAATACAAAAACAAAAGCTGTTGATCCATACATCGTCTATTCCGCTGCTATTCTTAGAATAGAGGTTGGTGTTGGCAATGTGCTATTCCTCGGAATGCTCATCGGCTCCCATGTCCCCGGATTAAAATTTTCACTAATGAAAAACTAATCCGGATGGGATGAGTTTCCTTAAGCACAACCAATTCATCGTCGTGCCAACGACTCGAGCAATCACTTGAACAAACTAGTTGTTCAAGCAACCAAACTCTTCTAGTCGATTAGCCGCGGAAGAGACGATGGACGGATCGCCGGTTTTTGTGTTTCTTATTCCGAGTCCATGATTATACAAATACATACAAATGTAAACTAGTATAATCAACATATACTAACATAAGCTAGCATATCAATAAGAACATGCAAAGAACAATAATAAAAGTTATAAAACTTTTATACCTTTTGATCTTCTATCGTATGTCCTAACCTCCTTGTAGACTTCGTGTGGGCGAAGATCCTCCACAAGTTGAAGCTTCCTAGATCTTCTTCAATCCAAAGAAAGAAGAACTCTCTTTCCCTTCTTGCTTGAGCCAACCACCAATCCACAAAAGGATTGATGCCGCCGACCCCAACAATAGAGAGAACATAATGGAAACAACCAAGGTACCAAACTAGGGACAAACCCTTGTTTTGGTGCCGCCGGCCAAGATGGAGTGAAGAGGATAAAGGGAATATGTTGGGCGCCGGCCACGGTGGAGGGAATAGAGGAAGGAGCCGGCCACAACCTAGGAAGAGGAAGAGCTCCTCTCCTATAGTTGCCGCCCACCTTCCTTGCATACCCTAGCCACCCAACCATAGGAGCCAAACCCTAATTAGGGTTTCCTCCTTAGGTCTTCTTGCCGCCCAACCAAGGTGGAAGGAGGAGATCTAAACCGGCCACCTTTCCTAGGAAGAAGAAGAACTCTTCCACAAGATGCCGCCTACCCTCCTTCCAAACCTTTGCCGCCCAACCCTAAAGGAGCCAAACCGTAATTAGGGTTTCCTCCTTAGGGTTGCTTGCCGCCCAAGCCATCCAACTCCATCAACTATGCGCCGGCCATGGAAGAGGGGATAGAAGAATAGAATGTGGACCAACCAAGGTAGAAGGGTAGAAGGAAGGGACCGGCCATGGTTTAGGAAGAAGAAGAAACTCTTCTTCCACTTGTTGCCGCCCCATCCCTTTTTCCCAAACCCTAGCTGCCCAAAAGATTCTAAACCAACTAGGGTTCCTAGCCTCCAAAGGAAGCAAACCCTAATCCCCTAAACCATCCATGATCAATTTTTTTTTGCCGCCCACCTTAAGCCTATATATATATAGAATTAGGTTTAGGCCTTGGTTTAATCTCCATCGTCAGTTCTAGGGTTTTAATCCCAACCGTCGGATCTAGAGATTTAATCTCAACCGTCGGTTCTAGGGTTTTAATCCTAACCATCGGATCTAGAGATTTAATCTCATCATTTGATCTAGACTTCATGAGGTTTATATTATGCTACGATAGGGACCATGAGGAGGAGTTGGGTCTTGGCCACCCGATGGATCGGAACCACACAAACTTGATCCATCAATGATGTTTCATTCCACTAGAGGATCATCATCGAACTTCCTCACCAACCCCCATAAATTAATATGGGCTCCATATATTATTTGTACATCCATCTCCCTGTATTTAAGATATCGAATGTCCGTCAATTAATTGATTTACTGACCATCAATTAATTAACATCTAACTCCTCGAGTAGTACCACTCAACCTTATCATCATGTTGACTAAGTCAACCTGCAGGGTTTACATGATGAACCTTATGAGCTCCTCAAGGGGACATCATCAACCTAATACATAGGACACGGATTCCTCCTATAATCAACGGCACACCATGTAAATAATATCATTTCCCAACTTACCGGGCATATTGATTTAATCCATAGAAATCTCACCCTCTGGTAAATCAAAGAAATAAATACTAAGTACATGTGTCCGTTATTATATCGGGATTAAGAGCATGTACAACATAATATCCGAGGTCCGATTCAATTATGTAGTCGAACAAATTGAATCATGCTCAATACACCTATGTGTACTAGTGTAACTTTATGTTCAAGACAAAACAATACCAAGCTACACTACAACCATGCCAATGGTTTGTCCAAAACCATCTTGGTTGTGAGCCTCTACTTATATTCTACAAGGGACTGATAACATGATCTTCGTACACACCAAGCACCATGTTATCTACAATGTAAAATATTAGACAATTTTGCATAATCATAAAAATATGCAAACAATGATCATGTGATTCTTATTTCAAAATAAAGATGTTCATACAAAAGAGCTAGGCTTTCAGTATACATCCCAACAATCTCTCACTTATACTAAAAGACTATGTTGTCATCATACTGCCATACATCTGATTCCCCTTCCCTCCACATGCCTATCAAAGCTCTCGCTAGAAGGGTCTTAGTGAAAGGGTCTACCAGGTCATCCTCTGATGCAATCTAGGCGACAACAACTTCTACCTCCTTTACGATTTCTCGTATCAGGTGGTACTTGCACTCTATGTGTTTACTAGCCTTATGGGCTCGTGGTTCCTTCGAGTTTGCAACTGCACCATTATTATCACAATTAATTTGTGATAGTTCTGGGCAAACCAGGAATCACATCCAAGTCCATCAGGAAGTTCCTGAGCCACACAACTTCTTTGGCTACCTCATAGGCTGCCACATACTCAGCTTCCATGGTGGAGTCCGCCACGCATTTCTGCTGGGCACTCCTCCATACAATGGCTCCACCTCCTAAAGTAAACACAAAACCTGAGGTAGACTTATTGTTATCCCTATCTGATTGGAAATCACAATCCATGCAACCCACAGGGAGTAATTGGTCTGCCCAGTAAACTAGCATATAATCCCTAGTCCTTCTCAGGCACTACAATACATGCTTTTACCGCAGTCCAATGTCCCTATTCTGGATTACTCTGATACCTACTAACCATGCCCACGACAAAGCAGATATCTTGTCTCGTACATAGCATACATGAGGCTTCCTACTGCCGAAGCATAAGGAACCGCCTTCAGCTCCTTTATCACCTCAGATGATCTAGGACACATCTGCTTAGATAAAGTAACTCCATACCTGAAAGGTAGAAAACCCTTCTTGGAGTTCTGCATGCTAAAACGATCCAAAATCATGTCTATGTATGAAGCTTGGGATAAGCACAACAACCTTGATCCCAAGGTTGTGACCCACTTCTCCCAAGTCCTTCAAAACTATTTGGACAACCATACCCTTACGTCTAATAACACTCTGATATTGTTGCCAACTACCAAAATATTATCTACGTATAGTACAAGAAATACCACTACGTTTTCGTCACATCTCTTGTATACACAAGAATCATCCAGACTTTGAATAAATCCATAAGTCTGGATTTACCTCATCAAAGCGGATGTTCCAAGACCTCAAAGCTTGCTTCAGTCCATAAACGGACCGATTAAGCTTACATACAATATGCTCTTTGCCCTTAGCAATGAATCCCTCTGGTTGCTTCATATAGATGTTTTTCTCAAGACTTCCATTAAGGAAAGCTGTCTTGACATCCATCTGCCACAACTCATAATCCATATGAGCTGCAGTGCACAAGAGCTCCCAGACCTGACTTGAATCCATAGATTTAATCTCAGTATTCATTGTACTTTGCAAAGATGCTGTATTTATATCTTGGATTGCCTCGTCGTATGTCTAGGGATCAGGTTCATGTTTGCTAGGGACTAAATCAAAAGATTCTTCCAAGAACATGAATCTCTCAGGCTGTCTAACAACCCTCCCACTATGACGAGGTATCACCTGTGTATCCTCTGTGACACGCGGTGCAATGACATGTGGTATGTCCTCTTGTACCGGTGGTACTAAAGAAGTGACTTCCCTTTTTAACTCTTCCAGAACAATTTTACCCTTGGACTTGTGGCTCATCACATAGTCTTCCTCTAGAAATCTGGCGTTCGTGTTAACGATCACCCTCTGATCTCTAGGACTATAAAACAATCCACCCTTCGTTCCCCTGGGATAGTCAACGAACATGCGTACTTCTGTACGAGGTTCCATCTTACCAGTATCTGCCTTCAGCCAATGTGTTGTACTCCCATATCTAAATATGTCTTAGACTAGGCTTTCGCCCAGTCCACAATTCTGTGGGAGTAGAAGGCACTGATTTAGATGGAACCAGGTTCAGAATGTATACCGCCGTATCTAGAGCATATCCCTAGAACGAATCTGATAAGTCAGAATAACTCATCATCGATCTAATCATCTCCATAAGAGTCCTTTTCCTTCGCTCTGCTACATCGTTCTGCTGGGGTGTGCCAGGCGCAGTCAATTGGGATTGAATCCCAGCCTCTGATAAGTAGTTCCTAAACTCTCCCAAGAGGTACTCATCACCACGATCAGATCGTAGTGTCATGCGTATCTTGAACAATCATCTATGAAAAAGATGAAATGTTCAAAACTACCTCTTGTCTGGATAGACATAGGACCATACGAATCAGAATGAACCAATTCCAACACATCTTTGGATCTATACCCCTTGGCCTTGAAAAAGGCCTCTTGGTCATCTTACCCTCCAAGCAAGATTCGTAGGTTGGGAGATCCTCCACCACTAATGAACCCAAAGGTCCATCAGCTATCAACCTTTGAATTCTGCTTAGGTTAATGTGACCAAGCCTAAGAAGCCAAAGATATGTTTGGTTCATCTTCGAAGGTTCTTTTCTCTTATTGGAATTAGAAGATGAGTTATTAACTTAAATTTGCATCGTGGGAGGTTTTGGTTCAAATTTCCTTTCAATGTACCTGAATAGATATTCTCCCTATTCCTCTTTATAACAACTCTGTCATTAAAAGAAATAGAATATCCATCCATAATAATTTAGAAACTGAAACTAAATTCTTTCTAAATAAAGGTACATAAAGGGAATTTTCCAGAACCAAAGTTTTATTATTTTCAAGAGATAAATAAAACTTCTCCCACTTCAATAGCCGCCACCATCATGGCATTGCCCAAGTAAATGGTAATCTCCCCTTTAGCTAGTCATCGGGTTTCCTGGAACCCCTACAAATTGTTGCAGACATGATTAGTGGCTCCCGTATCAACTCACCAGGTGCCGGTAGATATCACCGCTAATCATGTTTCAATGACTAGTCCAAAAGATATACCTTTGTTCTATTTTGGATTGGGACAGTCCTTCTTCCTATGTCCATCCTGCTTGCAAGTGAAGTAATTGCCTTTCGGCTTCTTCACTCTTCCCTGAGATCCTCCCACCATCTTTGCTCCACCTTGTTTCTTCTTCTTCTTGCCTTTCGGCTTAGAAGTAGAAACCCTTTGTGAGCAACGATGGCTTGAGGACACTATTTGAAGAGCTCATACTTGTACTCCTTAGCAAATAAGACAATATCTAGAATCTTTTCCAATCAACATTATTTAGGTACAGTAAGTTTATTTCCTTTAGTATCACAGTAAGTGGACTGAAAGTCAATTTTGAAAATCCTAAGAATCACATAGATCATTACTTTAGATTTCAAATATTATTGATTCCTCAAAACAATAAAATTACGAAATCAACCAACACCTCAAAACACCGAGAATATCGCATGCCACACAGTGTGGACGTATACGAATTCTACATTTGTAAGAGGAGGTTTTACCCATTAATTTTATTATCTTGTCAACCTTACTTTTTGACAAATAAAATTAATAGTTGGTTCCTCTTTGGCCCTACAAATAAAAGCAGTGACTCCTATGGGGAGGATATTTTTATTTGCATCTAAGTGTGCACCATTACACGATACTAAGGGAATTATTTTGGATTATGTGCCTTACCTCTGTGGAAGTACACATGCTCCTAGATAATTTCCTATAA
Organism: Wurfbainia villosa; assembly: GCA_025175895.1. Classification (NCBI taxonomy): domain Eukaryota; kingdom Viridiplantae; phylum Streptophyta; class Magnoliopsida; order Zingiberales; family Zingiberaceae; genus Wurfbainia; species Wurfbainia villosa. Next base: position 71,719,351 of record CM045988.1, read on the forward strand.
CCATTATTTGACCTAGTGATCCACAAACAAACCCGTCCTCAGGGAGGAAGGCACTCAGAGCCGACACACAAGTTTGTTGCATCACACGTCAAATTGTAATGGAGTCCACGGGAATTAATTAAAATATCCCTCTCCCACTTAGTAAATTGAAAATGAGGAATTTTCAAGCACACACAACATGCATATAAAACAAATCAGCAATAAATATGAAAAAATCAGAGTTTTTCCAACTATTATGGCATTGTTCTCCAATATGCGTCCCGTCGTGTCGCCACCTCGTCCGCTCCTCCTACGCCATGTACGAGCCATCCGGAGATCCGAGCCGAGAATAAAACCTATTTTATTTTACATCCATCGATCCTATACTCCACGAGGGAGTGTACATGAAATCTAGATCGAAAGTAAAATAAAATAAAGAGTTGCTAAACAATGCCGTATTTAATTACAAAAATTAAATACTAATCTAGCCTCGTCAACCCCGAGGATTCAAATAATATACAATCACACACACATGCAATCACATACACACATATATAGCCATAATAGTTGGATCTTATGCCTGCAACCAAAATGTTAGCCTACGCACATCCTACTATTATCCGGCATACACAATATATGATAAGTGCGTGAAAGTAACCGAATCCAAAACACACAAAACCAGAAACCGTGGCTCTAATACCATTTGTTGGCAATGTGCTATTCCTCGGAATGCTCATCGGCTCCCATGTCCCCGGATTAAAATTTTCACTAATGAAAAACTAATCCGGATGGGATGAGTTTCCTTAAGCACAACCAATTCATCGTCGTGCCAACGACTCGAGCAATCGCTTGAACAAACTAGTTGTTCAAGCAACCAAACTCTTCTAGTTGATTAGCCGCGGAAGAGACGACGGACGGATCGCCGGTTTTTGTGTTTCTTATTCGGAGTCCATGATTATACAAATACATACAAATGTAAACTAGTATAATCAACATATACTAACATAAGCTAGCATATCAATAAGAACATGCAAAGAACAATAATAAAAGTTAAAAAACTTTTATACCTCTTGATCTTCTATCGTATGTCCTAACCTCCTTGTAGACTTCGTGTGGGCGAAGATCCTCCACAAGTTGAAGCTTCCTAGATCTTCTTCAATCCAAAGAAAGAAGAACTCTCTTTCCCTTCTTGCTTGAGCCAACCACCAATCCACAAAAGGATTGATGCCGCCGGCCCCAACAATAGAGAGAACATAATGGAAACAACCAAGGTACCGAACTAGGGACAAACCCTTGTTTTGGTGCCGCCGGCCAAGATGGAGTGAAGAGGATAAAGGGAATATGTTGGGCGCCGGCCACGGTGGAGGGAATAGAGGAAGGAGCCGGCCACAACCTAGGAAGAGGAAGAGCTCCTCTCCTATAGTTGCCACCCACCTTCCTTGCATACCCTAGCCGCCCAACCATAGGAGCCAAACCCTAATTAGGGTTTCCTCCTTAGGTCTTCTTGCCGCCCAACCAAGGTGGAAGGAGGAGATCTAAACCGGCCACCTTTCCTAGGAAGAAGAAGAACTCTTCCACAAGATGCCGCCTACCCTCCTTCCAAACCTTTGCCGCCCAACCCTAAAGGAGCCAAACCCTAATTAGGGCTTCCTCCTTAGGGTTGCTTGCCGCCCAAGCCATCCAACTCGATCAACTATGCGCCGGCCATGGAAGAGGGGATAGAAGAATAGAATGTGGACCAACCAAGGTAGAAGGGTAGAAGGAAGGGACCGGCCATGCCTTAGGAAGAAGAAGAAACTCTTCTTCCACTTGTTGCCGCCCCATCCCTTTTTCCCAAACCCTAGCCTCCCAAAAGATTCTAAACCAACTAGGGTTCCTAGCCTCCAAAGGAAGCAAACCCTAATCCCCTAAACCATCCATGATCAATTTTTTTTTTTGCCGCCCACCTTAAGCCTATATATATATAGAGTTAGGTTTAGGCCTTGGTTTAATCTCCACCGTCGGTTCTAGGTTTTTAATCCCAACCGTCGGATCTAGAGATTTAATCTCAACCGTCGGTTCTAGGGTTTTAATCCTAACCATCGGATCTAGAGATTTAATCTCATCATTTGATCTAGACTGTAGGGGATCGGTACGGCCGGCTAGAGGGGGGTGAATAGCCCTCGTTCGTTGGATGTCGTAATTCGTTCGTTCTTCTTGCGTTGCTTGTCTACGATTGTCGTTAGCGCAGCGGAATAACAATAATAATGAAGCTAACAATACACAATCACACAACACAAGATATACGTGGTTCGGAACCGAATGGTTCCTACTCCACGGGCGAGCTCACCGAGCTCTAGTTATGCGCACGACACTAACTATAACACTCCTTCTCGACAACACGTCGGAGGTGGAGAAACCTCTCACAAGCAATTACAATGTAATATAGAAATACAAGCAAATACACAAATACAATACAAAAGAAAACTTTCACCGATTGCTTTGATCGCTTTGCTTGTTGCTTGCTTTGATTGGCTCTTGAAGGACTGGAATGCAGCAGCAATTCCCCTCCAATAGCTCCACAAAAGACTTGGCGAAATCCTCCAACTCGTGCTCCATTTATAACCTGCATCAAGCTGTTTTCGCGCCTAGCGATGCCAAAGGCCCGATTGGCGCCTGTGCGTTGTCTCACAACGGCGGATCCACGTTGGACAAGTTCCAGCGGATCACCTACGATCGTGATGATGCCCATCATCGACTAGTATTCGATGAGTCGATCGCCCGGACATGAGCATTTTGTGCTCGCGACACTCCCATCAGTCGACTGCTGTCGACTTCAGTCGACTGCCATGTCCATGGCAGTCGACTGCCAAGCACAAAACCCTAGCCTTACACCAGTCGAACTCTAGTCGACTTGGATCAGTCGAACCGGCACCTATGCCAGTCGACTGATGTCGGGCAACACCTCAAACACTAAGTTGTTTGAGCATCCGACCGTCGGGTAAACCCTCAAACATCAAGTTTGAGCCTCCGACACTCAGTCTTAGCCACTTGGCCAAGTCCACCTTATCCCTCATGGAGTTCCCCACCAAAGCTCTCTTCCCTCGGCCTACGTCCCTCGGATGCGCCAAGCGCACGACTTCGCAACGCCATCCTTTGCGTCTCATGCCCTAGAAGTATGCATTTGCAGTTTTCAGCATTTCAGAAATGGATTTCCGAAATCCATAAGTAAATATACATAAGTTTAAAATTCGTGAAATTTCATATGCATATTACTTATCCTAAACATTATGGGTGAAAAATATTAGAAAATTATTTTACCCATTAAATTAGGAGATTGATACAAAGTTTAAAAGTTTAGAAAAGCTTCAATAAAGAGCCCTCTTTGTATCATCCCATTCAATGGTGATAGCTATCAAAAGATAGGCTTCACCAAGGTTTTTCAAAATGTTTTCAAAAAGTTTTCAAAACCTTTAATTTCTTTTCCTTAAACATCTCACTTATATCTAGATGTGTAAAAACACATTCAAGGCAATTAATCTAGTGAGATGTGAGTTTTTGTTCTTTAAAATGGTCTCATGCATATTTCTAAGGCAATATTATTTGATTCCTTTCAAATTATGCCATAGTCCTTAACTCCATTTTAATTCATGCATGATATGATTATGGCATAGATATGATATAGATAAAAACATATGCCAATATCATGATGTCATGGCATGTGAACGAAACTTAAGCATACATGACATCTAAACATAAATCTAAACATGATCATGACATTTTATAGATAAAAATGAAAATGATGTCATGACATGGCAAGGCAAACAAAACATGACAAGTAAAATATACTAAGGTATAGAATACCTAAGTGTGAAAATCAATTTGCCATTTTTAGGGATTAATTCTATTTTGCCTTATTGCCATTCATTTCCCTAGTGTGCCAAAAACCCAAAATGGCACACCAATACCTCTATGACCTAATTGTGCCAATTTAAATCATTTTTAACTTATCAAAGCATATTGACACATCCTAATGTGTCAACTCTACTATAGTTAGGTTAACTACCCATCCACTTAGGGTTGACACACCCTAACCCATTTAGCGTGAATCAATCACGCTCTTAGGAACCCAATATCTATTGGAGCTCCTTGGGTTAATAAGGTATTTCCTAGGAATAACTTCCCTAGATACCTTCCTAATGACCCTTTTAGGCTTTGAAGCCATAGTCTTTTGGGTCTTTCCTAGGTCAACTCTAGAGGTGACTCCTCCATTGACCTTCTTAGTGGCTACATTTGATTTCTTTGAGGTGTTAGCCACTAAACACATACCATGGCTAGACTTAGGGATAGCTTCCCTATTAGCCTTGGTTTTTCTTGACCTAGAAATAGTTCCATAATTAAATGGAACATTATGATAAGTCTTCTTGGGCTTAGGTTTGTCACGCAAACCTTCCTTGCCCTTAGACCGTTTTTGAACCTTAGGTCTTGACTTTTGGACATTTGACCCTAGAATTGAATTTTCTATGATTCTAAGGGCTTTCTCCATTCTCTCAAGTCTTGATCTCAAGACTTGGTTTTCTAACTCCAATTTCCTCAATTTTGAATTTTCATTTGGTTTTTCGGAGTTGGTTTTCTTCTTAGGCATATGCCTAGATTTTTTGGGATTAATACCCAAATTCTCTTCAATTCTTCTAATTGATTTCCTAGATAGGATAGATCTAGTGTTTTGAGTCCTAGGTTTGTCCTTAGAGAAACTAACACGCTTAGCACCTAAGCAATAGACCTTATTGTTTCTCCTAGCATGCTTTTCATTTATAATTGCAAGAGAACTAAAATAATTTTTGGCATGCTTTTTGACTTTAGGAATTGAAGGTGCATTAAGTGAATTTACCTTAGGGTTACCTTTTAGGAGCTCCCCCTACATGAGTTGCACCTTCTTGCCCTTTCTTCCTCCCCCTAGGGCATTGGCTTCGATAGTGTCCCTTTTGGTTGCATTTAAAGCACACAATGTGCTCTTTGCTCTTGATTTTGGGAACACCGGCATCCTTTGACTTTGGATTGACTTTTGGTGTTGATGCCTTTTCCTTAGCCAATTTAGGGCATTTACTCTTGTAGTGCCCTTTCTCCCTACACTCAAAGCATATTATGTGATTTTTATTTAAAATAATAACACTTGAGTTACCTAGGGAGGTGGTGGAGGCCTCTTCATGATCTTCACTTCTCCCGGATGTGGATGCTTCTTGTTCTTGCTCCGGGATAGAATATTGCCTTTCCTCCCCCTCAATGCTAGAGGTGAAGGTCTCCACCAAATCATCAACATCTTCAATTGTTGTGGGTGCTTCTTCTTCGGCATTCACCTCTACTTGTGCCGATTGGGAATTTTCTTGGAATTTCATTACCTTATTCCATAATTCCCTTGCATCCCTATAATCACCCAATCTAGACCAAATAGTGTTAGGCAACAAATCACTAATCAACTTGATTACCTTGAGATTTGTCTTGAAGTCTTTGATTTGGTCTTGGGTCCATTTTGACTTCTCAATTGGCTTGTTGTACTTGTCCCTAGGCATTTCAAAACCGTTTTCTATAATAATCATAAAATCAAAATCGGTTTCTAGATATACCTCCATCCGTTTCCTCCACCAAGCAAAATCTCCATCGAATTTCGGTGGATGGATGAAGCCGGCCATTTGTAGTGCTCTCGCGGCGGTTAGTCCATGAAGAGCAACCTGGCTCTGATACCACTTGTAGGGGATCGGTACGGCCGGCTAGAGGGGGGTGAATAGCCCTCGTTCGTTGGATGTCGTAATTCGTTCGTTCTTCTTGCGTTGCTTGTCTACGATTGTCGTTAGCGCAGCGGAATAACAATAATAATGAAGCTAACAATACACAATCACACAACACAAGATATACGTGGTTCGGAACCGAATGGTTCCTACTCCACGGGCGAGCTCACCGAGCTCAAGTTATGCGCACGACACTAACTATAACACTCCTTCTCGACAACACGTCGGAGGTGGAGAAACCTCTCACAAGCAATTACAATGTAATATAGAAATACAAGCAAATACACAAATACAATACAAAAGAAAACTTTCACCGATTGCTTTGATCGCTTTGCTTGTTGCTTGCTTTTATTGGCTCTTGAAGGACTGGAATGCAGCAGCAATTCCCCTCCAATAGCTCCACAAAAGACTTGGCGAAATCCTCCAACTCGTATTCCATTTATAACTTGCATCAAGCTATTTTCGCGCCTAGCGATCATTTGCCAGGCCCTAGTCATTGCCCTGTATCATTGTCTCTGGCGGCGGATCCACATCGGACAAGTTCCAACGGATCACCTACCAGTCGACTGATGATGCCCATCAGTCGACTAGTGACCCAGTAGTCGACTGCCCAGTCGGCTACGGAGCGTTTTGTGCTCGCGACACTCCCATCAGTCGACTGCCATCCCTCGGCGATCATTGCTATCGACTTTCGATCGGCGGCCATGTCCATGGTAGTCGACTGCCAAGCACAAAACCCTAGCCTTACACCAGTCGAACTCTAGTCGACTTGGATCAGTCGAATCGGCACCTATGCCAGTCGACTAATGTCGGGCAACACCTCAAACACTAAGTTGTTTGAGCATCCGACCGTCGGGTAAACCCTCAAACATCAAGTTTGAGCCTCCGACACTCAGTCTTAGCCACTTGGCCAAGTCCACCTTATCCCTCATGGAGTTCCCTACCAAAGCTCTCTTCCCTCGGCCTACGTACCTCGGATGCGCCAAGCGCACGGCTTCGCAATGCCATCCTTTGCGTCTCATGCCCTAGAAGTATGCTTCCCTTTGGGCTTACTCCATTCGCTCCCCGTCCGACGGTCCCTCGGATGCACCAAGCGCACGGCTTCGCAATGTCATCCTTCACCGACTCAAGGACCCCGAGCCTAGTGAACTTACCAAGTCCTTAAGACTTCCCATATGTACCAAGCGCACGGCTTCGCAATGCATTTCTCACCAAGCACCAAGCGCACGGCTTCGCAATGCTTTGGATTTCCCATGCCAAGCACCAGCGCGTAGCCCTTGATGCTTTGGACTTTACCATGCCAAGGCTTCCCCCTTGGACTTCCACACCAAGCTCCATGCTTGGATTTTCCATGCCAACCCCATGTTGGACTTTCCCACACCAAGCTCCATGCTTGGATTTTCCATGCCAACACCATGTTGGACTTTCCCATGACAATCCCATGTCATGAGTTTTGTCTATCATCAAAATACCATCAAGGTACAGCTGGGCCGATTGCACCAACATAGACTTCATGAGGATTATATTAGGCTACGATAGGGACCATGAGGAGGAGTTGGGTCTTGGCCACCCGATGGATCGGAACCACACAAACTTGATCCATCAATGATGTTCCATTCCACTAGAGGATCATCATCGAACTACCTCACCAACCCCCATAAATTAATATGGGCTTCATATATTATTTGTACATCCATCTCCCCGTGTTTAAGATATCGAATGTCCGTCAATTAATTGATTTACTGACCATCAATTAATTAACATCTAACTCCTCGAGTAGTACCACTCAACCTTTTCATCATTTTGACTAAGTCAACCATCGAGGTTTACATGATGAACCTTATGAGCTCCTCAAGGGGACATCATCAACCTAATACATAGGACACGGATTCCTCCTATAATCAACGGCACACCATGTAAATAATATCATTTCCCAACTTACCGGGCATATTGATTTAATCCATAGAAATCTCACCCTCTGGTAAATCAAAGAAATAAATACTAAGTACATGTGTCCATTATTATATCGAGATTAAGAGCATGTACAATATAATATCTGAGGTCCGATTCAATTATGTAGTCAGCAACAAATTGAATCACCTCTATGTCGGTCCTGCTCAATACACCTATGTGTACTAGTGTAACTTTATGTTCAAGACAAAATAATACCAAGCTACACTACAACCATGCCAATGGTTTGTCCAAAACCATCTTGGTTGTGAGCCTCTACTTATATTCTACAAGGGACTGATAACATGATCTTCTGTGCCACACCAAGCACCATGTTATCTACAATGTAAAATATTAGACAATTTTGCATAATCATAAAAATATGCAAACAATGATCATGTGATTCTTATTTCAAAATAAAGATGTTCATACAAAAGAGCTAGGCTTTCAGTATACATCCCAACAGTTGGTGGTTTGAACAAAAAGTTTGTTCAAGTGACTACTCTAATCGAATAGCACGACGATGAAACGAGAGCTTGGGTACTCCCTCTTGTCAAGGATAATTTTTTTTATCTGGGGGCGTAGAAGGGATCGCCATGAACAAGTGACTGAGTTGAAGTGGGAAGTGAAGTTTCCTACCTTCAAGTGGTATCAGAGTCACGGTTTCCGGTTTTGTGTGTTAGGATTCGGTTACTTTTATGCACTTTTCCATATATTATATGTGTCGGATAATAGTATGATGTGCGTAGGTTAACCCTTTGGTTGCAGGCATAGGATCCAACTATTATGGCCATATGTGTGTATGTGATTGTATTTGTGTAATTATATATTTTGTTGAATCCTCGGGGTTGATGAGGCTAGTATTTAATTTTTGTAATTAGATACGGCATTTTTTAGCCACTCTTTTTATTTTAGTTTACTTTCGATCTAGATTTCATGTACACTCCTTCGTGGAGTATAGGATCGATGGATGTAAATTAAAATGGTTTTTCTCGACTCGGATCTCCGGATGGCTTGTACATGGCGTAGGGAGGAGCGGACGAGATGGCGATAGCACGGGAGACATATTGAAGACAAAAGACATAATAGTTGGAAAATATTTATTTTTCATATTTATTGCTTATTGTTTTATATGCATGTTGTAGGCTAGAAAATTCCTCAATTTTAAATTACTAAGTGGGAGAGGGATATTTTTATAAATTCCCACGACCTCCATTATGATTTGACATGTGATGCAAACAAACTTGTGCTTCGGCTCTGAGTGCCTTCCTCCCCATCGGATGAGTTTGTTATAGGAAATTATTAAGGAGCGTATGTACTTCCCCATCGGAAGGCACATAACCCGAGATAATTACCTTGGTACCGAGTAATGGTGAACACTTAGATACAAATATAAGTATCCTCCCCATCAGAGTCACTACTTTTATTTGTAGAGCCGAAGAGAAACCAACTATTAATTTTATTTGTCAAAAAGTTAGGTTGACAAGATAGTAAAATTAATGGGTAAAACCTCCTCTTACAAATGTAGAATTCGTATATGTCCACACGATCATGGTATACGATATTCTCGGTGTTTTGAGGTGTTGGTTGATTTTAAAATTTTATTGTTTGAGAAATCAATAATTTTTTGAAATCTAAAGTTTTGATCTATGTGATTCTTAGGTTTTCAAAAATAACTTTATACCCACTTGCTGTGATACTAAAGGAAAATAAATTTATTGTACCCAATTATGTTGATTGGAAAAGGAATCTAGATATTGTCTTAACTGCTGAGGAGTACAAGTATGTACTCTTCGAAGAGTATCCTCCTAAGCCGGCAAATTAGCTAGAAGTCCTTGGAGCTGAGATCGATGGGGAAACCCAGGTCGATATCACTCTCCAGTCTCTACCTAGGAGTTTTGAGCAGTTTCGCCTGAATTACAACATCAATAAGAGGTATTATTCATTGGCGGAGCTTCTGACAAAACTCCAGGCGATAGAAGGGCTTGCTCAGGCTCAGGCCATGGTTGCTCAAAAGGTTTCTACTTCTAAGCCGAAAGGTAAGAAGAAGAAGAAACAAGCTGGGCCAAAGGTGGTGGGAGGATCTCAAGGACGAGTGAAGAAGTCAAATGGCAAGTGCTTCACTTGGAAGAAGGACTGTTCCAATCTGAATTGGAACAAAGGTATATCTTTTGGTCTAGTCGTTGAAACATGTTTAGTGGTGTTATTTATGGACACCTGGTATGTAGATACGGCAACCACTGATCATGTCTACAATACTTTGCAGGGGTTCCAGGAAACCGGACGACTAGCTGAGGGGGAGATTACCATTTACTTGGGCAATGCCATGAAGGTGACGGCTATTGCAGTGGAAGATGTTTATTTATCTTTTGATAGGAATAAAACTTTGGTTCTGAAAAATTGTTTTTTTGTACCATTATTTAGAAAGAATTTGATTTCGGTTTCTAAATTGTTTATAGATGGATATTCTATTTCTTTTAATGATAGAGTTGTTATAAAAAGGAATAGGGAGATTATCTATTCTAGTGCATTTATAGGAAATTTGTCTACACTTGAACCAAAAACTCCCACGATACAAATAGAAGTTAATAACTCATCTTCTAATTTCAATAAGAGAAAAGAACCTTCGAAGATGAACCAAACATATATTTGGCATCTTAGGCTTGGTCATATTAACCTAAGAAGAATTCAAAGGTTGATAGCTGATGGACCTCTGGGTTCATTAGTGGTGAAAGATTTCCCAACCTGCGAATCTTGCTTGGAGGGTAAAATGACCAAGAAGCATTTTAAGGCTAAGGGGTATAGAGCCAAAGATGTGTTGGAATTGGTTCATTCTAATTTGTGTGGTCCTATATCTATCCAGGCTAGAGGTGGTTTTGAGTATTTCGTCTCCTTTATAGATGATTATTCGAGATATGGATACATTTACTTGATGCGCCGCAATAGAGATGTATACTGAAAATTCTATCTTTTGTATGAACAACTTTATTTTAGAATAAGAATCACATGATCATTGTTTGCATATTTTTATGGTTATGCAATATTGTCTAATACTTTACATTGTAGATAATATGGTGTGTGGTGTCACAAAGGAGATCATATTATCGGCCCCTTGAAAAGTGTAAGTAAAGGCTCACAACCGAGATGGCTTTGGACAAACCATCGGAATGGTTGTAGTGTTATTTGGTATTGGTTTGTCTTGACCATAGAATCACACTAGTGCACTTTTTGTGTATTGAGCAAGACCGACTTAGAGGTGATTCGATTTATTGCTGACTACATAATCGAATCGGACCTCAGATATTATTTAGTACATTCTCTTAATCCCGATATAATAACGGGCACATATACTTAGTACTCATCTCTTTGATTTACCAATGAGCGAGATTTATAGATTAAATCGATAGGCTCGGTAAGTTGGGAGATGATATTATTTATATGGTGTGTCGTTGATTATAGGAGGAAACCGTGTCCGATATATTAGGATGATGATGTCCCCTTGAGGAGCTCATAAGGTTCATCATGTAAACCTTGCAGGTGGACTTGGTCCGACATGATGAAAAGGTTGAGTGGTACTACTCAAGGAGTTAGATGTTGATTAATTAATGGTCAGTAAATTAATTAATCGACGGACATTCGAGATCTTAAATACGGGGAGAAAATGTACAAATAATATATGGATCCCATATTATCATATGGGGGTTGGTGAGGTAGATCAATGATGATCCTTTAGTGGATTGGATCATCATTAGTGGATCGGACATTATGTGGGCTTGAACCATGGGTGGCCAAGATCCATCTCCTCCTCATGGTCCCTAATGTAGCCTATTAACACCTCATGAAGCTTAGATCCAAAGGATAGAAACAAAACTCTAGATCCATAGGTAGAGATTAAATCTCTAGATCCGATGGTTGAGATTAAATCTCTAGATCCGATGATTGAGATTAAATCCCTAGAACCAATGGTGGAGATTAATCCAAGGCATAAACCCAACTCTATAAATAAGGCTTATTGGATTGGACAAAAACTAATGGATGAGGGGATTAGGGTTTGTCCCTTGGGCGGCAACCAATCCTAATTAGATTAGGATTGGGAGTGGTGGCTAGGGTTAGGGTTTTGGGGATTAGAGTGGGCGGTAACAAGGAGTTCCTTCTTCTTCCTAAGGTTGGCCGGCCCCTATTATTCTCCTCTCTACCTTGGCATGAGCTCATCCTATTCTTATTCCCCTCTTCCATGGCCGGCAATAAAAAAAGCTAGGATTAGGGTTTGGAAGCTTAGGGTTTAGGAGGTTTGGGTGCCACCAAATAAGGAAGTAGTTTGGCTTCTTCTTCCTATCCTTTGGTGGCCGGCGCCCACAGCCCTATCCCAGCCCTTGGACGGCATCCAAAGACCCCTTCTCCTTCTCCTTAGGTGGTGGAAACAAGATATAGGATTTTCCCTTGGTGTCTTGGCCGGTTTCCACCATTATCTCCTTCTCCTTTTTGGCCGGCGGCAAGCATTTCTTTTGTTACTTGTTGGTTGGCTATAGGAAGGAGATGAGCCTTGTTTCTATTCTTCCTCTTGCTTTGGAAGAGCAAGGAAGGAAGATTTGAGATCTAGGAGCTTCGACTTTTGGTAGAGCGTCGCCCACATGACGTCCGAAATGAGGAAGGACATATATTAGAAGATCGAGAGGTATATCGATTCTCTAATTTTTATATGTTACATGTTTGTATTTGTTTTTCATTTATGAGCATGATATAAATCTGTATATGGCTAAATAATACTTGGATCCCGAGCATAAACACAAAAACCGGCGATCCGAACATCGTCTATTCCGCGGCTACTCGAAGAATAGAGGATGGTCGCTTGAACAACTAGTTTGTTCAAGTGACATCTCTAAATGAATAGCACGATGATGACTTGGTGATTTGGGAAATCCATTTTGTCTAGGATTAAATTTTTTTAATCTGGGGACATCGAAGGGATCGCCATGGACAAGCTACCGAGGTAAAGTGGGAAGCGAAGTTTCCCCTCACGAACTCGATAAGCAAAACCCTTCAATTGGTAACAGAGCCAAGGTTTCCGATTTTGTGTGTTTAGGATTCGGTTAATTTTTATGCACTTTTTCATATATTATATGTGCCAGATAATAGTAGGATATGCGTAGTTTAACTCTTTGGTTTCAGGCATAAGATCCGACTATTATGGCCATATGTGTGTATGTGATTGTATGTGTGTAAATATTTATTTTATTGAATCCTAGGGGTTGACGAGGCTAGTATTTAGTTTTTGGTAAATTAAATACGAAATTGTTTAGCCGCTCTTTATTTTATTTTACTTTTGATTTTGATTTCATGTACACTCCCTCGTGGAGTATAGGATCGATGGATGTAAAATAAAATAGGTTTTAGTCTCGGCTCGGATCTCCGGATGGCTCGTACATGGCATAAGAGGAACGGACGAGATGGCGATGCAACGGGAGTCATATTGAAGACAAAAGCCATAATAGTTGGAAAATAATTTATTTTTCATATTTATTGCTTTTTGTTTGATATACATATCGTAGGCTAGAAAAATTCCTCATTTTCAAATTACTAAGTGAGAGAGGGATATTTTTATAAATTCCCACAGCCTCCATTACGATTTGACATGTGATGCAAGCAAACTTGCGGGTCGGCTCTGAGTGCCTTCCTCCCCATCAGATGAGTTTGTTTTCGGATCACAAGGTCGAATATGGTTATAGGAAATTATTAAGGAGCGTGTATACTTGCCCATCGTAAGGCACATAACCCGAGATAATTACCTTGGTACCGAGTAATGGTGAACACTTAGATACAAATATAAGTATCCTCCCCATCGGAGTCACTGCTTTTATTTGTAGGGCCGAAGAGAAACCAACTATTAATTTTACTTGTTAAAAAGTTAGGTTGACAAGATAGTAAAATTAATGGGTAAAACCTCCTCTTACAAATGTAGAATTCGTATACGTCCACACGATCGTGGAATATGATATTCTCGGTGTTTAGAGGTGTTGGTTGATTTTAAAATTTTATTGTTTGAGGAATCAATAATTTTTTGAAATCTACAGTAATGATCTATGTGATTCTTAGGATTTTCAAAAATGACTTTCAGTCCACTTACTATGATACTAAAGGAAATAAACTTATTGTACCCAAATAATGTTGATTGGAAAAGAATCTAGATATTGTCTTATCTGCTAAGGAGTACAAGTCTGCACTCTTCGAAGAGTGTCCTCAAACCATGGTTGCTCAAAAAGGTTTCTACTTTTAAGCCGAAAGGCAAGAAGAAGAAGAAACAAGGTGGAGCAAAGGTGGTGGGAGGATCTCAGGGAGGAGTGAAGAAGCCGAAAGGAAAGTGCTTCACTTGTAAGCAGACTGGACATTGGAAGAAGGATTGCCCCAGTCTGAAATAGAACAAAGGTATATCCTTTGGTCTAGTTGTTGAAACATGGTTAGCAGTGTTATCTACCAGCACCTGGTGTATAGATATGGGAGCCACTGATCATGTCTACAATACTTTGCAGGGGTTCCAGGAAACCCGACGACAAGCTAAATGGGAGATTACCATTTACTTGGGCAATGCCATGAAGGTGGCGGCTATTGCAGTGGGAGAAGTTTTATTTATCTCTTGAGAAAAATAAAACTTAGGTTTTGGAAAATTGCCTTTATGTACCCTTATTTAGAAAGAATTTAATTTCGGTTTCTAAATTGTTTATAGATGAATATTCTATTTCTTTTAATGACAGAGTTGTTATAAGAAGGAATAGGGACATTATCTGTTTGGGTGCTTTGATAGGAAATTTGTACACAATTGAACCAAAACCTCCCATGATATAAATTGAAGTTAATAACTCATCTTCTAATTCCAATAAGAGAAAAGAATCTTCGAAGATGAACCAAACATATCTTTGGAATCTTAGGCTTGGTCATATTAACCTAAGCAGAATTCAAAGGTTGATAGCTGATGGACCTCTGGGTTCATTAGTGGTGGAGGATCTTCAAACCTGTGAATCTTGCTTGGAGGGTAAGATGACCAAGAGGCCTTTTAAGGCCAAGGGGTATAGAGCCAAAGATGTGTTAGAATTGGTTCATTCTGATTTGTGTGGTCCTATGGCTATCCAGGCTAGAGGTGGTTTTGAGTATTTCGTCTCTTGTATAGACGATTACTCAAGATATGGATACATTTACCTGATGCGCTGCAAGTCTGAATGCTTTGACAAGTTCAAAGAATTCAAGGCTGATGTGGAGAAACGTCAATGTAAAAGTATCAAAACACTACGATCTGATCGTGGTGGTGAGTACCTCTTGGGAGAGTTTAGGAACTACTTATCAGAGGCTGGGATTCAATCCCAATTGACTACACCTGGCACACCCCAGCAGAACGGTGTAGTAGAGCGAAGGAATAAGACTCTTATGGAGATGGTTAGATCGATGATGAGTTATTCTGACTTGTCATATTCGTTCTGAGGATATGCTCTAGATACGGCGGTGTACATTCTGAACTTGGTTCAATCTAAATCATTGCCTTCTACTCCCACATAGTTGTGGACTGGGCGAAAGCCTAGTCTAAGACATATTCGGATATGGGGGATTCCAGCACATGTGCTGAAGGCAGATGCTGGTAAGTTGGAACCTCGTACAGAAGTATGCATATTCGTTGGCTATCCCAGGGGAACGAAGGGTGGATTGTTTTATAGTCCTAGAGATCAGAGGGTGATCGTTATCACGAACGCCAGATTTCTAGAGGAAGACTATGTGATGTGCCTCAAGCCCAAGAGTAAAATTGTTCTGGAGGAGATAAAAACGGGAAGTCACTTCTTTAGTACCGTCGGTACAAGAGGATTACCACATGTCACTGCATCGCATGTCACAGAGGATACACAGGTGATACCTCGTCATAGTGGGAGGGTTGTGAGACAGCCTGATAAATTCATGTTCTTGGGAGAATCTTCTGATTTGGCCCCTGGCGAACATGAACATGATCCCTGGACATATGACGAGGCAATCCAAGATAAAGATGCAGTATCTTGGCAAAGTGCAATGAATGCTGAGATTGAATCTATGGATTCAAATCAGGTCTGGGAGCTAGTAGAACCACCCGATGGTGTAAAAACCATTGGATGCAAGTGGATCTACAAGAGAAAGAGAGGAATAGATGGGAAGGTTGAGACCTTCAAAGCGAGGCTTGTTGCGAAGGGGTATACTTAGAAAGAGGGTATCGATTATGAGGAGACCTTTTCATCGGTAATCATGCTTAAGTCTATCCAGATTCTCTTATGCATAGCATCTCATATGGATTATGAGGTGTGGCAGATGGATGTCAAGACAAATTTCCTTAATGGAAGTCTTGAGGAAAACATCTACATGAAGAAACCAGAGGGATTCATTGCTAAGGGCAAAAAGCATATTGTATGTAAGCTTAACCGGTCCATTTATGGATTGAAAACAGCTTCGAGGTCTTGGAACATCCGTTTTGATGAGGTGATCCAGTCTTATGGATTTATTCAAAGTTCGGATGAGTCTTGTGTATACAAGAGATGTGACGGAAACGTAGTGGTATTTCTTGTACTATACGTAGATGACATTTTGTTGATTGGCAACAATATCAAGGTGTTATCGGACGTAAGGGTATGGTTGTCCAAACAGTTTGATATGAAGGACTTGGGGGAGGTGGGACACATCCTTGGGATCAAGGTTATAAGGGATCGTAGGAAAAGGATGTTGTGCTTATCCCAAGCTTCATACATAGACACGATTATGGAGCATTTTAGCATGCAGAACTCCAAGAAGGGTTTTCTACCTTTCAGGCATGGAGTTCCTTTATCTAAAGAGATGTGTTCTAGATCATCTGAGGAGATAGAGGAGATGAAGGTGGTTCCTTATGCTTCGGCAGTAGGAAGCCTCATGTATGCGATGCTCTGTACGAGACCAGATATCTACTTTGCCGTGGGTATAGTCAGTAGATATCAGAGTAATCCAGGACAGGGATATTGGACTGCGGTAAAGCATATATTGAAGTACCTGAGAAGGACTAGGGATTATATGTTGGTTTATCGGGCAGACCAATTACTCCCTGTGGGTTACACGGATTCCGACTTCCAATCTGATAGGGATAACAGTAAGTCTACCTCAGGTTTTGTGTTTACTTTGGGAGGTGGAGCCATTGTATGGAGGAGTGTCAAGCAGAAATACGTGGCGGACTCCACCATGGAAGCTGAGTGTGTGGAAGCCTCTAAGGCGGCCAAAGAAGCTGTGTGGCTCAGGAACTTCCTGATGAACTTGGATGTGATTCCTGGTTTGCCCAGAACTATCGCAATTTATTGTGATAATAATGGTGCAGTTGCAAACTCGAAGGATGTAGGGATATATACTGAAAAGTCTATCTTTTGTATGAACATCTTTATTTTGAAATAAGAATCACATGATCATTATTTGCATATTTTTATGGTTATGCAATATTGTATAATACTTTACATTGTAGATAACATGGTGTGTGGTGTCTCATAGGAGATCATGTTATCGGCCCCTTGAAAAGTGTAAGTAAAGGCTCACAACCGATATGACTTTAGACAAACCATCGGAATGGTTGTAGTGTGATTTGGTAGTGGTTTGTCTTGACCATAGAATCACACTAGTACACTTTGTGTGTATTAGGCAGGACCGACTTAGAGATGATTCGATTTATTGCTGACTACATAATCGATTCGGACCACAGATATTATTTAGTACATCCTCTTAATCCCGATATAATAACGGACACATATACTTAGTACTCATCTCTTTGATTTACCAATGGGCGAGATTTATAGATTAAATCGATAGGCTCGGTAAATTGGGAGATGATATTATTTATATGGTGTGCCGTTGATTATAGGAGGAAATCGTGTCCTATATATTAGGATGATGATGTCCCCTTGAGAAGCTCATAAGGTTCATCATGTAAACCCTGCAGGTGGACTTGGTCCGGCATGATGAAAAGGTTGAGTGGTACTTCTCAAGGAGTTAGATGTTGATTAATTAATAGTCAGTAAATTAATTAATCGACGGACATTCGAGATCTTAAACATGGGGAGAAAATGTACAAATAATATATGGAGCCCATATTATCATATGGGGGTTGGTGAGGTAGATCAATGATGATCCTTTAGTGGATTGGATCATCATTAGTGGATCGGACTTTATGTGGGCTTGATCCATGGGTGGCCAAGATTCAACTCCTCCTCATGGTCCCTAATGTAGCCTATTAACTCCTCATGAAGCTTAGATCCAAAGGATAGAAACAAAACTCTAGATCCATAGGTAGAGATTAAATCTCTAGATCCGACGGTTGAGATTAAATCTCTAGATCGGACGATTGAGATTAAAACCCTAGAACAAATGGTGGAGATTAATCCAAGGCATAAACCCGACTCTATAAATAAGGCTTATTGGCTTGGACGGCTACTAATGGATGAGGGATTAGGGTTTGTCCCTTGGGCGGCAACCAATCCTAATTAGATTAGGATTGGGAGTTGTGGCTAGGGTTAGGGTTTTGGGGATTAGAGTGGGCGGCAACAAGGAGTTCCTTCTTCTTCCTAAGGTTGGCCGGCCCCTATTCTTCTCCTCTCTATCTTGGCATGAGCTCATCCTATTCTTCTTCCCCTCTTCCGTGGTCGGCAATAAGAAAAGCTAGGATTAGGGTTTGGAAGCTTAGGGTTTAGGAGGCTTGGGTGGCACCAAATAAGGAAGTAGTTTGGTTTCTTCTTCCTATCCTTTGGTGGCCGGCGCCCACCGCCCTATCCCATCCCTTGGACGGCATCCAAAGACCCCTTCTCCTTCTCCTTAGGTGGTGGAAACAAGATATAGGGTTTTCCCTTGGTGTCTTGGCCGGTTTCCACCATTATCTCCTTCTCCTTGTTGGCCGGTGGCAAGCATTTCTTTTGTTGCTTGTTGGTTGGCTATAGGAAGGAGATGAGCCTTGTTTCTATTCTTCCTCTTGCTTTGGAAGAGCAAGGAAGGAAGATTTCCGATCTAGAAGCTTCGACTTTTGGTAGAGCGTCGCCCACACGACGCCCGAAAGGAGGAAGGACATACATTAGAAGATCGAGAGGTATATCGATTCTCTAATTTTTATATGTTACATGTTTGTATTTGTTTTTCATTTATGAGCATGATATAAATCTGTATATGGCTAAATAATACTTGGATCCCGAGCATAAACACAAAAACCGATGATCCGGACATCGTCTATTCCGCGGCTACTCGTAGAATAGAGGATGGTCGCTTGAACAACTAGTTTGTTCAAGTGACCTCTCTAAACGAATAGCACGACGATGACTTGGTGGTTTGGGCAATCCCTTTTGTCTAGGATTAAAGTTTTTTAATCCGGGGACATCGAACGGATTGCCATGGACAAGCTACCGAGGTGAAGTGGGAAGCGAAGTTTCCCCTCACGAACTCAATAAGAAAAACCCTTCACCGCAAGTCTGAATGCTTTGACAAGTTCAAAGAATTCAAGGATGATGTGGAGAAATGTCAAGGTAAAAGTATCAAGACACTACGATCTGATCGTGGTGGTGAGTACCTCTTGGGAGAGTTTAGGAATGACTTATCAGAGGCTGGGATTCAATCTCAATTGTCTGCACCTAGCACACCCGAGCAGAATGGTGTAGTAGAGCCAAGGAATAGGACTCTTATGGAGATGGTTAGATTGATGATGAGTTATTCTGAGTTGCCAGATTCGTTCTGGGGATATGCTCCAGATACGGCAGTGTATATTCTTAACTTGGTACCATTTAAATCAGTGCCTTCTACT
Organism: Wurfbainia villosa; assembly: GCA_025175895.1. Classification (NCBI taxonomy): domain Eukaryota; kingdom Viridiplantae; phylum Streptophyta; class Magnoliopsida; order Zingiberales; family Zingiberaceae; genus Wurfbainia; species Wurfbainia villosa. The sequence continues at coordinate 71,738,842 of CM045988.1, forward strand.
CCCACGGTGGTGTGGTAAGCCTAGTCTCGAACATATTCGGATTTGGGGAGGCCGGCACATGTCTTTGGCCGAATCTTTGTAAGTTGGAACCTCGTACAGAAGTGCGCATGTTCGTTGGCTATCCTAGAGGAACAAAAGGTGGTTTGTTTTATAGTCCTAGAGATCAGAGGGTGATCGTTAGCACGAATGCCAGATTTCTAGAGGAAGACTATGTGATGAACCACAAGCCATGTGTAAGATTGTTCTGGAGGAATTGAAAGGGGAAGTCACTACTTCAGTACCATCGGTACAAGAGGATATACCACAAGTCACTGCACCGCGTGTCACAAAGGATACACAGGTGATACCTCGTCGTAGTGGGAGGGTTGTGAGATAGCCTGATAGATTCATGTTCTTGGGAGAATCTTCTGATTTGGTCCTTGGCGAACATGAACCTGATCCTTGGACATATGACGAGGCAATCCGAGATAAAGATGCGGTATCTTGGCAAAGTGCAATGAATGCTGAGATTGAATCCATGGATTCAAATCAGGTCTGGGAGCTAGTAGAACCACCCGATGGTGTAAAAACCATTGGATGTAAGTGGATCTACAAAAGAAAGAGAGGAATAGACGGAAAGGTTGAGACCTTCAAAGCGAGGCTTGTCGCAAAAGGGTATAATCAGAAAGAGGGTATCGATTATGAGGAGACCTATTCTCTTATGTATTGCTGACCATATGGATTATGAGGTATGACAGATGAATGTCAAGACAGCTTTCCTTAATGGAAGTCTTGAGGAAAACATCTACATGAATCAACCAAAGGGATTCATTGCCAAGGGAAAAGAGCATCTTGTGTGTAAGCTTAATCGGTCCATTTATGGATTGAAGCAAGCTTCGAGGTCTTGGAACATCCGCAATGATGAGTTAATCCAGTCGTATGGATTTATTCAAAGTCCGGATGAGTCTTGTGTATACAAGAGATGTAATGAAAACGTAGTGGTATTTCTTGTACTATACGTAGATGGCATTTTGTTAATTGGCAATAATGTTAAGGTGTTATCGGACGTAAGGGTATGGTTGTCCAAATAGTTTGATATGAAGGACTTGGGAGAAGTGGGACATATCCTTGGGATCAAGGTTATAAGGGGTCGCAAGAAAAGGATGTTGTGCTTATCTCAAGCTTCATACATAGACACCATTATGGACCGTTTTAGCATGCAGAACTCCAAGTAATGTTTTCTACCTTTCAGGCATGGAGTTCCTTTATCTAGGGAGATGTGTCCGAGAACATCTGAGGAGATAGAGGAGATGAAAGCGGTTCCTTATGCTTCGGCGGTAGGAATCCTCATGTATGCGATGTGATGTACGAGACCAGATATCTGCTTTGTCGTGGGTATGGTCAGTAGATATCAGAGTAATCCAGGACAGGGACATTGGACTGCGGTAAAGCATATATTGAAGTACCTGAGAAGGACTAGGGACTATATGCTAGTTTACCAGGCAGACCAATTACTCCCTATGGGTTACACAGATTCCGACTTCCAATCAGATACAGATAACAGTAAGTCTACCTCAGGTTTTATGTTTACTTTGGGAGTTGGAGTCATTATATGGAGGAGTGTCAAGCAGAAATGCGTGGCGGACTCAACCATGGAAGCTGAGTATGTGGCAGCCTCTGAGGCGGCCAAAGAAGCTGAATGGCTCAAGAACTTCTTGATGGACTTGGATGTGATTACTATTTTGCTCAGAACTATCACAATTTATTGTGATAACAGTGGTACAGTTGCAAACTCGAAGGAACCACGAGTCCATAAGGCAAGTAAATACATAGTGTGCAAGTACCACCTAATACGAGAAATCGTAAAGGAGGTAGAAGGTGTTGTCGCCTAGATTTCATCAGAGGATACCCTAGTAGATCCTTTCACTAAGGTCTTTCTAGTGAGAGCTTTTGATAGGCAAGTGGAGGGAATGGGAATGAGATGTATGCAGTTTGAGGATAGTATAGTCTTTTAGTATAAGTGGGAGATTGTTGGGATGTATACTAAAAAGTCTATCTTTTGTATGAACATCTATATTTTTGAAATAAGAATCACATGATCATTGTTTGCATATTTATGGTTATGCATATTGTCTAATACATTACATTGTAGATAACATGGTGTGTGGTGTCACACGGGAGATCATGTTATCAGTTCCTTGTAAAGTATAAGTAAAGGCTCACAACCGAGATGGTTATGGACAAACCATTGGAATGGTTGTAGTGTGATTTGGTATTGGTTTATCTTGACCATAGAATTACACAAGTACACTTTGTGTGTATTGAGTAGGACCGACATAGAGGTGATTCGATTTATTGCTGACTACATAATCGAATCGGGCCTCATATATTATCTTGTACATGCTTTTAATCCCGATATAATAACGGGCACATATACTTAGTATTCATTTCTTTGATTTACCAATGGGTGAGATTTATAGAGTAAATCGATAGGCTCGGTAAGTTGGGAAATTGTATTATTTATATAGTGTGTCGTTGATTATAGGAGGAAACCGTGTCCTATATATTAGGATGATGAGGTCCCCTTGAGGAGCTCATAAGGTTCATTATGTAAACCCTGCAGGTGGACTTGGTCCTGTTGGGTTTCCGGCACCGCGGCGTGTGTGTGTTCAATCATGTTTCGTAAACATGAGCACAGCGGAAGCAATTAAAAATAATAAATCTATATTTATTACAACACACACAACACACGCATGCTATTACAACAAGTGTAGACATAATCATAAATTAAAATTTGCAATAAAAGAAAATTATCTACGTTATACCTTCCGTATGACGTGAAGCGGGAACGGCATCAACCGGAACGATCCTCGTAAGAATCGTCTCTATCCGTATCCACGCCGAGCTCCTCGGGATGACTTCGCTAAGCCACGAGCTTCGTCTTCGTACGGGTTACTAGCCTCGTGTTGAAGACAACGTGATCGAGAGATGATCACGATCCGAATCCAAATTCGGATCCTTAAACGAGTTCTCGAAACTCGCTTCTTCGGAGAGGTATTCGTCAACCAATTGACGAATCCTTCATCCTCCACCTCAGAGGATTACCGGAGATCAAATCCCCGGTAAGTTAGGCGCTATCGGAGCACTAACCGTCGTCCAAACGACGCTCCAACAACAAAGAAACAAGCTGTCCAGAAAAACTGGACAGCTTTTGGTGGAGGAATAGAGGCCGGCCAAGGAGAGATGGAAGCTCACCTTATCACCGAACCTAGAGGAGATCACCGGAGGGTCGCCGGAGGTTCACCGGCTGAAGCTTAACATTGGATTGGCGGCACAATCTTTTATAGAGAACTAATTCTCTTAATGGTTAATGGATCATATCCATAAAGCCCGTTAACCCGCTCCATTAAGATAAGTTAAAATAAACCAAACCATGATGGTTTATTTTAAGTTAAAACGAACCGAACCAACCTTTGGTTCATTCGTTTAATATAAACCAAACCCTTTGGTTTATTCTCATCCATTGGATTAGAACCAAACCATTTTGGTCCATCCATTATGTCTTCATAAGACACGGCCCATCCACGCTTCCATTGCATGAAACAATTTCATGCTCGCTTTATGTTTGGTCAACCAAACATAGTTTCTCTCGGTCTGAGAATCCCATTCTCAAGCTCGTTTTAAATCCTTTGGATTACACTCGTTGTGCGTGTGACCAAATAGGTTCTCGGTTTATGTTGGCCGTCTATAATTAACCATTAATCATAGAACGATCATGAGTGGCACCTAGTAGTACATCATGATCCCCAATTAACCGAAAAGATCAACGGTTGATCCAGAACTATTTCTGAAACCCTTCAGCAGCTCGAATGATTCGTGCCCCATTCCCTTCACTCATCTTATACCCACTTGGTTCGGGACATGGTCTATTGTGTCCGATCCCCACTAAGGTGACTCACGTCACCTAGCCCAAGTATTATTTCCTCGTCCTACGGATTCTAGTTACTCCACATGTATCGAAGAGTACCTTACTCTAAACATGTAATGCTTTGGCCAAAGACTTTAGTAACAATCCGACGAGAGGCCATGAGTATACATCTCCTCGCAAGGAGTGGTGAATCCTTTATAGGCTATTCAAACACCTTCGATCACTTCGACATATACCCAATCATCCCGGGTCCACATCTCCTTAGAGATGTTTGCTTAAGATGTCAAAGCATAAGTCTCCATGATCAAGATGACTTGAATACCGCAAGTCAAAGGAACATCGCACTTAAGCTACAGAAAGAACTTCATTGACATATCTATATATGCAGAGAACCATATGAAGTCTTACGGTTGGTCACTCCAATGAACTAGTTACCATAACTAGCATCCACGATTAACTCCGGACATCACAATGTCTCCAGCCAGTGAGAATCAGCTGCTTGGATACACCAAGGAGTATACCTCGTGCTAGTCTCGACAGAATTGATGGTGTCCAAATCCATCAATTCATCGACTAGGGATAATTTCGATACATCACAATTACACATGTAGAGATACTCACTAGTTGTGATCCAATCACAAATTCTCTCATGCTGTGAATCGTATCGTGGACATTCAGTAAATGAGTTTAAGATCCAATCAAATACATAAAACATGTATACTCAAATAGTGAATCTTCATTTATCATATAAATGGTTCATACATAAGGCGATTGCCTTAGGACATCTCTCATATATTACTAACAGACTCCCACTTGGCCTAATGTCAATCGCTACGGTATCCAATACCATAAGCACTAACATGACCCTCAAACTTACTTTGAGGTAATGCTTTAGTCAAAGGATCCGCTAAGTTCCTTTCAGTGGGAATTTTCTCGATTTGTATTTCGTTCCTACTGATGATCTCTCTGATAAGATGATAGCGGCGAAGCACATGTTTGGATCATTGATGAGACCACATCAAGTTCAGAGATGAACTTCTTGATCCAAACCGCTTCCTTTGCTGCTTCCAAAGCTGCAATGTATTCTGCCTTAGTGGCAGAATCCGCTATAGTGTCAAGCTTGGAACCTTTCCAACTTATTGCGCCTCCATTCTAGGTGAATACATACCCAGACTGAGACATGGAATCATCCTTGTCTGTCTGGATGGCATCCGTATACCCACGTATCACCATGTACCCTTCTCCATATGTTAGGAACACATCCTTAGTTCTTCTCAAGTACTTAAGGATCGTCTTATGACCACCCAATGATCCATTCTGGATCGGTGGTATATCTGCTCGTGACACTCGAGCATACGATACATCGGGCCTCGTACATAACATACATGATAGATCCTATTGCGGATGCAGTAGGGAATCTTACTCATGCAAATCCTCTCATCTTACGTGCGCGGACACATAGACTTGAAAGGTGTACCCCATGCACGATGGGTAGAAACCTTTCTTGGATTAGACATGCTAAACCTCTTTGCTTTTCGGTCTATATATGTAGTGCGAAGACCAAGCAACCTTTCGATCTATCTCTATAGATCTTAATCCCATGGATGTAGGTTGCTTCTCCCAGGTCTTTCATGGAGAATGTCTTGGATAACCAAACCTTAACTGACTGTAAGATTGAAACATCGTTTCCTATAAGTAATATGTCATCGACATACAATACTAGGAACACGACTGCACTCCCACTAACCTTTTTGTACACACAAGGTTCGTCTGGATTTTGTGAGAAATCAAACTTTTTGATTGTCTCATCAAAACGGATATTCCAGCTCCTGGATGCTTGCTTCAATCCATAAATGGACCGTCTCAATTTGCATACCTTGGTTTTATCAACCGATGTGAAACCCTCAGGCTGTATCATATACACGTCCTCGAGCAGGTTTCCATTAAGGAAAGCTGTTTTCACATCCATCTGCCATATCTCATAATCATAATGAGCCGCTATGGCCAGGAGCATCCGAATGGATTTAAGCATAGCTACTGGCGAATAGGTTTCATCATAATCAACACCTTGTTTTTGACGATATCCTTTCGCCACCAATCTAGCCTTATAGGTAATCACATTACCATTCATGTCGGTTTTCTTCTTGAAAACCCACTTGCACCCTATAGGCTTTATCCCTTCAGGTGGGTCAACCAAGTTCCAAACTTGGTTTTCATACATGGAATCCATTTCCGACTTCATGGCACCAAGCCACTTATCCCTTTCTGAACTTGTCAGCACTTCTTCATAACTGGTAGGCTCCTCATCATCAATGAGTAACCGCGTCGTTTGATTCACTTACGAGAAATCCATATCTCTCGGGAATATTGCGTGTTCTACGGATCTCTGAAGATGTGGTGTTACAATAGGTCGGTAGATTGCTCATCACTATGAGTTATCTTGTTGTGCTTCAGTATCTCATCAATGTCTATTTGAGTCTCTCGAGCCTCCTCAAGCTCGGCGACACTCCCACTATTTTCTTGCAAGAGAAACTCTTTCTCTAGAAACACGGATGCCTTGAAACAAACACCTTTTGTTCCACAGGATGATAGAATTGGTAACCTTGTTTCCTTAGGGTATCCAATAAATAGACATTTATCGGACTTAGCATCCAATTTATGCGATACATCCGCTTCACATAAGCGAGGACAACCCCATATCTTCAAGTAAGATACATGAGGTTTCTTACCATTCCATATCTCATATGGAGTAGTTGAGACTACCTTGGTAGGCATTACATTTTAACAAGTAAACAATTTATGCGAGTGCATAGCCCCAAAGGACTTGGGAAGAGTCATGATTCATCATTGACGACCATGTCCAACAAGGTCGATTCGCCTCTCGGATACACCATTATCTTTGTGGTGTATATGGCGGAGTCCATTGAGACAATATACCATTGTCTCTTAGATAATCAAGAAACTCTTGACTTAAGTATTCACCACCTCGATCCGATCGAAGTATTTTAATACTCTTGTCATGTTGTTTCTCTACTTCATTTCTGAATTCTTTGAACCTTTCAAAGGCTTGGACTTGTGTTTCATCAAGAACACATACCCAAACCGTGAGTGATCATCGGTGAAGGTAATGAAGTAGCTATAGCCTCCTAATGCTTGAGTTGACATAGGTCCACATACATCGGTATGTATTAGACCTAGTAACTCTCCCACTCGTTCACCTTTTCGGTAAAGGTAACTTAGTCATCTTGCCTTTTAAGCATGATTCGCATGTATCGTATGAATCCAATTCAAGCGATTCGAATTCCACATCGGTGTAATTCGGACATGCGTTTCTTCTTATATGGCCAAGGCGACAATGCCACATATAGGAGTCTATTTGATTATCCTTTCGAGCACGCTTGTTGCTCGCCGATATTGAAAATGTCCTTTGGATCGTCCAAGCGTATAAACACAATTGCTTAAAGTTCCAGTCCCATAAAGAACTTCATTCAAAGTTATGTAACAACAATTGTGACTAAAAGTCAAATGGAACCCATTTCTATTTAAACAAGAAATAGAAATGATGTTCTTTATCAACGAAGGAACATGAAAGCAATTGTCCAGTTCTAAGACAAGTCCTGAGGAGTTCAACAAATGCGTTAGATGGCGAGTCGGCAACCTTTGCTCCATTCCCAACACGCAAATTTGACTCTCCCTTGACGAGTCTTCTTCTATTCCTTAGCCCATGTATGTCATTACATATATGTGAGCCACACCCAGTATCAAATACCCAAGTGTTTGAGGAAATAGAATGACAATCAATAAAGAAGATTTCCGAAGAAGATGGGGTATCCGATGCCTTATCCTTCTTCACGGACTCAAGATAAATCTTGCACTTTCTTCATAAATGGCTCTCCTTGCCATAATGATGGCAAGTGCCCTTTAATGCTAGTTCTACCTTCTTAGCCTTCTCTTCTTCCCCTTCTGTTGTTCCTTTGACTCCCTCTTAGAACCTTTCTTCGAGGAATCAACTAACAACACCGTCCCCTGCTCATGCTTCTCAGAAGACTCCATAGCCTTCAGCATATTGAGCAGTACCACAGATGAACCTTCTAGCATCTCAGAGGTGAAGAGGAGCTTTGAGACTTCGAACCTTTCGAATCTCACTTGCTCATCAACCAACTCACAAAGATGAAGGACTACGATATGAGCATCCATATGCTCATGCTCTTTCGTAGCTTAGGTTCCATCTGGCTAACATGATGATGCAACTCATTTGTTGAGAATCACTCACATGTTTACGATAGGCCAACAATTGGTCGAGTTGCATAAATCACTAGGGAGGCGGGAAGAGGCGCTTCGAGGACATTGCAAGCTTTTCACCTTGAGAACAATTCTCAAGTTTCTAAGCGATCCAAGAAGTTCGGCCCGATCAATTTATTCGAATCCAAAATGGAACGCAAATTCAAAGACATCATGATCAATCTTAGAAATACAAAACGAGCATATATGAGAAAGATGATTTTAAAATGCATCAATATACATTTATAAATCCCATTCATTTTTCGAATTTCAAAAACCCCAAAATCACTTCGGGAGATTGTAGGTCCATCTCCGAATGGGCTGATATCCATCATAGTTATGAACAACCTTGGAGAGAGTCCAACAAGCCATTCATAACTACGACGGTAGGTATCATCTATACCGATTGCATATCCCGTATATACAACTATCACAATGTGCTATCAACTAATTGAATGTTCACACATACATCGGGTTGTTAACACATTAACAAGTATGCATCATATGCATAGCACCCAACTTCACCTCCCTTTACATCGACCTTGGAGAGAGTCCAACAAGCCGATGCTCCAGGTTAAAGCCAACCCATTAATCGGGACATAGTTTTAATATGGTTAGAGCGCATTCAACCAATTAGCCCAGCTTGGAGAGAGTCCAACAACCAAAGCTAACGATTGACCTCTGACTCTTACCATATTAGTATTAAACTATTCCATGGTTTGAACATATTCAGGTTCGAGCCGGGCTTGGAGAGAGTCCAACAACCCAAACAAGAAACAGAACTCTGGTTCTAACCATATTAATGGAAGGTGTAGGCTTTAATATTGATTAAGGGTTTTTATGTCTCATCCTCTTTGCATGCAAATAACTATTATCTACATGGCATGGCATACATGGCATACATCTACATGTCACGACACGCATGGCATAATGTTATGCATCTAATGCAATTACATGGCATACAATTATGTCATGTATATAATTTCCTTATATGTCATAACTATTTATGGAAATAAAATATGTTTAAGATTTGATTCTCCAAATCAAATCATAATTAAATTAGGAAACAAATTTCCAAATCTAATCACATATTTTATTCATGGAATTATTTGATTAAGGAAAATCTATTTAGGAAACCAATTTCCTAAATCATTGAAACTACTTATGGAAATAAAATATTTTAAGATTTGATTTCCCAAATCAAATCATGATTAAATTAGGAAACAAATTTCCAGAATCTAATCAAATATTTTATTTATAGAAAATATCAATTTCCATAAATTCTTCCAACTTTCCAAAAGTGGAAGATTTCCATAAATACTTCTAGACTTTCCAAAATTGAAAAATTTCCATAAATACTTCTAAATTTCCAAAATTTAGAAAATTTCCAGAAATACATTATGACTATCGCAAAACCAATTTTACGATTATGTCGAAACACAACCTGGGCTCTGATACCACTGTTGGGTTTCCGGCACCGCGGCGTGTGTGTTCGATCATGTTTCGTAAACATGAGCACAGCGGAAGCAATTAAAAATAATAAATCTATATTTATTACAACACACACAACACACGCATGCTATTACAACAAGTGTAGACATAATCATAAATTAAAATTTGCAATAAAAGAAAATTATCTACGTTATACCTTCCGTATGACGTGTAGCGGGAACGACATCAACCGGAACGATCCTCGTAAGAATCGTCTCTATCCGTATCCACGCCGAGCTCCTCGGGATGACTTCGCTAAGCCACGAGCTTTGTCTTCGTACGGGTTACTAGCCTCGTGTTGAAGACAACGTGATCGAGAGATGATCACGATCCGAATCCAAATTCGGATCCTTAAACGAGTTCTCGAAACTCGCTTCTCCGGAGAGGTATTCGTCAACCAATTGACGAATCCTTAGTCCTCCACCTCAGAGGATTACCGGAGATCAAATCCCCGGTAAGTTAGGCGCTATCGGAGCACTAACCGTCGTCCAAACGACGCTCCGACAACAAAGAAACAAGCTGTCCAGAAAAACTGGACAGCTTTTGGTGGAGGAATAGAGGCCGTCCAAGGAGAGATGGAAGCTCACCTTATCACCGAACCTAGAGGAGATCACCGGAGGGTCGCCGGAGGTTCACCGGCTGAAGCTTGGTCGCCGGCAACAAGTTGGACGGTGGCACAAGAGGTTGGGCGGCGGCACACTAGGGTTGGCGCCGAAATCCTCCTTCAAGGGGTGGGCGGCAACTCCAAGGGCTAGGGTTTGGATTAGGGCTTAATTATCCATTAAGCCCTCTTTTATAGAGAACTAATTCTCTTAATGGTTAATGGATCATATCCATAAAGCCCGTTAACCCGCTCCATTAAGATAAGTTAAAATAAACCAAACCATGATGGTTTATTTTAAGTTAAAACGAACCGAACCAACCTTTGGTTCATTCGTTTAATATAAACCAAACCCTTTGGTTTATTCTCATCCATTGGATTAGAACCAAACCATTTTGGTCCATCCATTATGTCTTCATAAGACACAGCCCATCCACGCTTCCATTGCGACTGAAACAATTTCATGCTCGCTTTATGTTTGGTCCAACCAAACATAGTTTCTCTCGGTCTGAGAATCCCATTCTCAAGCTCGTTTTAAATCCTTTGGATTACACTCGTTGTGCGTGTGACCAAATAGGTTCTCGGTTTATGTTGGCCGTCTATAATTAACCATTAATCATAGAACGATCATGAGTGGCACCTAGTAGTACATCATGATCCCCAATTAACCGAAAAGATCAACGGTTGATCCAGAACTATTTCTGAAACCCTTCAGTAGCTCGAATGAATCATGCCCCATTCCCTTCACTCATCTTATACCCACTTGGTTCAGGACATGGTCTATTGTGTCAGTCCCCACTAGGCTGACTACGTCACACCTAGCCCAAGTATCATTTCCTCGTCCTACGGATTCTAGTTACTCCACATGTATCGAAGAGTACCTTACTCTAAACATGTAATGCTTTGGCCAAAGACTTTAGTAACAATCCGACGAGAGGCCATGGGTATACATCTCCTCGCAAGGAGTGGTGAATCCTTTATAGGCTATTCAAATACCTTCGATCATTTCGACTTATACCCAATCATCCCGGGTCCACATCTCCTCGGAGATGTTTGCTTAAGATGTCAAAGCATAAGTCTCCATGATCAAGATGACTTGAATACCGCAAGTCAAAGGAACATCGCACTTAAGCCACAGTAAGAACTTCATTGACATATCTATATATACAGAGAACCATATGAAGTCTTACGGCTGGTCACTCCAATGAACTAGTTACCATAACTAGCATCCACGATTAACTCCGGACATCACAATGTCTCCAGCCAGTGAGAATCAGCTGCTTGGATACACCAAGGAGTATACCTCGTGCTAGTCTCGATAGAATTGATGGTGTCCAAATCCATCAATTCATCGACTAGGGATAATTCCGATACATCACAATTACACATGTAGAGATACTCACTAGTTGTGATCCAATCACAAATTCTCTCATGCTGTGAATCGTATCATGGACATTCAGTAAATGAGTTTAAGATCCAATCAAATACATTAAACATGTATACTCAAATAGTGAATCTTCATTTATCATATAAATGGTTCATACATAAGGCGATTGCCTTAGGACATCTCTCATATATTACTAACAGGTCCGGCATGATGATAAGGTTGAGTGGTACTACTCATGGAGTTATATGTTGATTAATTAATTGTCAGTAAATTAATTAATCGACGAACATTCGAGATCTTAAACACGGGGAGAATAATGTACAAATAATATATGGAGCCCATATTAATTTATGGGGGTTGGTGAGGTAGATCAATGATATTCCTCTAGTGGAATGGATAATCATTAATGGATCGGACTTTATGTGGGCTTGATCCATTGGGTGGCCAAGATCCAACTCCTCCTCATGGTCCCTATTGTAGCTTATTAAAACCTCATGAAGCCTAGATCCAATGGTTTGAAACAAAACTCTAGATCCGACGGTGGAGATTAAATCTCTAGATCCGACGGTTGAGATTAATTCTCTAGATCCGATGGTTGAGATTAAATCACTATAACCAATGGTGGAGATTAAAAGGAGGCTTATCCCTAACTCTATAAAAAGGGGCTTTAGGGCAGGCGACAAGATGAATTAGAAAAGAGATAGGATTAGGGTTTGGGAGGCTTAGGGTTTGGAGGCTTGGGCGGCCACAAATAAGAAATTTATTTCCTTTCTTCTTCTTCTTCCTTAGTGGCCGGCGCCCATCTTCTTCTCCCTTCTCCTTGGCCGGAGTTCAAGCCCTCCTTCTCTTCTCCTTGTCCAGTGGAAACAAAGATTAGGGTCTTCCCTTGGAGCTCTTGGCCAGCATCCATCTCCTTCATCCATTCCTTTGGCCGATGCACACCAAGTTGGTGCTTGGTGGTTGGCGCAAGCAAGGAGAGGAAGAGTTTTGTTATTGATCTTCCTTTGTTCGGAGAGAACAAGGATAGGAAGATTGGTGATCTAGGAGCTTCGACTTTTGGAAGATCGTCGCCCACACGACGTCCAAAAGGAGGAAGGACATACAATAGAAGATCGAGAGGATAAATATTGTTTTATATTCTTTTGTTTTATGTCTATGATTGTTTTTCAATTATATGCATGTTGTATGCTTTGTTTAATGGCTAAATTAACTTGGACCCTGAATACAAACACAAAAGCCGACGATCCATACATCGTCTATTCCGCGGCTATTCGTAGAATAGAGATTGGTGACTTGAACAACAAGTTTGTTCAAGTGACTACTCTAATCGAATAGTACGACGATGAAACGGGAGCTTGGGGCAATCCCTCTTGTTCAAGGATAATTTTTTTTTTATCCGGGGACGTAGAAGGGATCACCATGAACAGGCGACCGAGTTGAAGTGGGAAGCGAAGTTTCCAACCTTCAGCCCTTTTGGTGTAGCATGGGTTCAAACGTGCTATGACCATCCGTCACCCTGATTTACCCTCGTTGACCGGTGGGGACTCTAGTTGAAGGTCGTGGGGCAGGGCCGGTCAGCCATCAAGACTAGTAGGGAAGAGAAATCGTACCTGATACCTGATGTAAATAAAAAAAATCATACTTCATCCATTTAGGATTAATTAAAATTGATTTAAGGACTATGGCATGATTTGAAGACCCATGTATAAGGGAATCAAATAGAGTTGCCTTGAAAAATGCATGAGACCGTAGATTAAGAAAATAAAAACTCACATCTCACAAGAACACTTGACTTGGATGTGTACTGATACACCTAGATACATGTGAAATGCTAGGAAGTGAGTCAAGTTCAAGGTGCATAGATGTTGCATCTAGATGAACTCAAACTCATCTCAATCATAGGTATAAATCATAGAGAAAGCTAGTATACAAGTCATGTATACCTAGCCCAAAGACCATTATTGAAATTAAAGTTTTGAAAACATTTTAAAATCATTTGAAAAACCTTGGTGAAGCCTATCTTTTGATGGCAATCACCATTGAGAAGATTGAAACAAAGTTGGATTAAAGCATTAAAAGTTTCAATACTTATGAACTTTGTGTCATTCTTTGAATTTAAAAGTTTTTTTTCCTATAGTGTTTGGCATAAGTAATGTGCGGTTGAAATTTCAAGATTTTACAAAATTTTTAGAATTATTTATGCATTTCTAAAGTTGTTTTAAAAATTCGGTTTCAAAAATTTTAGAAACCAGTCGAGGCGGTGCCTCGACTGGAGATGTTGCCACACGACTGAGAGCTTTCACAGTCGATTGTTGGCACTATTTTGTCTTACCAATATTGGTTTAAGCCATCTGATCATAAACCTAGGCTAGATAACTACTCCTACACCTCTAATATGCTTATATAAGCATTGAAAGGGTGAGATTTTCATTTGAAATGAATTAGAGAGTTAATTAGGGTTAAAATCAAATTTTAAGGGTTTTGAAAGTTCAAATTTGAACTTTTATCCTTATTTTATATTGTTTAAGGTTCCTATAGGCTTAGGAATTCTCCAAGGGCATTGTTGGTGCAATGGTCAAGGGAGAGTACGCCTTTAGTGGAAGATTATCCATCTAGGTATGATGGATGATGGCTTATGAAAAAGGGAGGGAAATGGAAGATTGATTTTTATTTAGTGATAGATCACTAAGGAGAATGAAAGCATTCAAGATGATCTTTGAGCAAGGGGGAGAAGGAAGAATCTCATTGGATAATGAGATATAGTAAACCTTAGAAGATTTTTTGATGTGTGTCAAGAAAGGGGAGAAATGGAAGGAATTAAGTTAGGATCTTAAGTTTGGGTCAACCCTAATATACATTAAATCCAAAAAATGCCAAAAATTTGAAATTCTGATTTGGGAACACTTTGTTAAGCTTTAGCATAAGAAGAGTCAAGTTGGGTTATGGGATAACATAACTTAATAGTATTGTCAAATATCAAAAAGAGAGAGATTGTTGGTGCAATCGACCCAGGTCACAATTGACCAGACTCGAGTGGGACTCGAGTAAGATTTTGATGTTTGATAATGGTTTACAATATGGTTTGACCATATGACTAATGGATGGTATGGGACATCCAAGGTCATATGAGGCAGACTATTGAAGAAATCTAAGTCTGTCAAGGTTTACCAGACACTTGGTGTGGAGAAGTACAAGTATGGAGACTTGGCAAAGAAAAGTCTGAGTATGTATACTTGGCAAGGGAAAATCCAAGTCGGTCAAGGGACACCGAACACTTAGTGTTAGAAAGACCAACGGGGAGTTGGCGAGAGAAGTTCCAACAGGTCTAGGAGACCGTGCTTGGCAAGTAAAGTCCTGGATGAGGAGTCTTGGCAGTGAAGTCCCAGAGGCGTGGCCTCTTGGCAGTGAAGTCTCCGACGAGGAGTCTTGGCAGTGAAGTCCCGAAGGCGTGGCCTCTTTGCAGTGAAGTCCCAGACGAGGAGTCTTGGCAAGGGAAGACCCGGCTGATCAAGGAGATCGAGCTCGGCAAAGGGGAAGTCTCAAAGACGAGGCCTCTTGGCAAAGGTAAACCCAAGAGCTTGATGATAGTCGATGGAAGCACTTGAAGGCTAGACCAAGGATGAAGAGTCATGGACTAAAGGGATCCGGGAGGCGTGAGGCTGATGGAAGTGGGTTGAAAGCTTAGGTCTTGGATTAGGGTGAGTATCAAGTATGAAGGGAACATACTTGGGGTGTTAAACCTCAATGTAGAGGTATAACAGTCGACTGTCAACTCAGTTTAGTCGACTGGGCTTCATTTGTGGAAAAACAGAAGCATGGTGACCTCGACCAATGCGTCAACTAGGTTGTAGTCGTGGCGGCACCTCGACTGGTAAGGGGTGTGCTTGGAGGTGGGACTTGGAGAGTCGAGAGAGTGCTATGGAAGCACTCGACTAGCAGCTCAATTTTTGTATCAGTCGAGGCGGCGCCTCAACTGGACAAGCATTTCGACTGGTTAGGCGACTGAGCATGAGAGCATTCACTCATAAGTGAGGCAGGCTCGACCAGCGCCACCACTAAAGGCTATTCGAGGCGGCACCTCGATTAGACATCTTGACTGGCACCTCCACTGGGTTCAGAACAGGCGTGAAAATAGCTGCTCAGATACAAGGTGGAATCGACTGGCGCCTCAACTTGGGTATCAGTCAAGGCAGTGCCTCGACTAGTGAAGCGATCGTAGATGGTTGGGAAGCTTCAATGGGGCTCTATAAGAGGAAGCTTGAGGGGGTCTTCGTGCAAGGTTTTGAGCGGTGATTTGAGGTGTAGTTGTATTTCAAGGCCTTCAAAGTCATCCCAAAGCAACCAACAAGCAAGGATTCAAAAGCTCTATTTTGTAAAGTGTGGTCACTTGTTCTTGTTGGGTTTCCCTGGCACCAATGTGGGTGGGTGTTCGGACACGTTTTGTAAACATGCACACAGTGGAAGCAAAAACAAGTAATAAACAGATTTATTACAACACACACATCACAACATGCAAGGATACAAAAAGTGTAGACATAATCACCATTTCAAATTTTGTAATAAAAGAAAACTACTCTAGGTATATCTGACGGATTATGTGAAGCGAAAATGGCATCAACCTTAACGACCCTCGTAAGTTTCGCCTTTATCCGTATCCACGCCGAGTATTGTCAGGATAGTTTCAACAATATATGAACTATGTCTTCACATGAGATACTAGTCTCGTATCGAAGACGTAATTCAAGAGACGATCACAATTCGAATCTAATTTGAATCCAAAAGTGAGTTTCGAAAACTCGCTTCTCGAAAGTGGTTTTCTTCAACCAATTGACAAAACTTCGATCCTCCACCAAAGAGGATTGCCAAAGATCCAATCCTCAGCAAGGAGGTCACTGTCGGAGTTCTGAACGCCGGCCAAACGACGCTCTCATCGCAAAGAACTAAGGTTGTCCAAAGTGGGCAGCAAGGTGGAGGAGGGTTGCCGGCCAAACAAGGTTGGTCGGCGGCAGCCAAAGGGGGTCGATGGCTTTTGGTAGTCCAGCAGACGGAGCTGCTGGTTGGCAACTGAAGGGGAGGCAGCCAAGGTTTGCGCGGCGTAACCAAAGGGTTGGCGCAATAGAGAGGGGTAGGAGAAGAGAAAATGGCTAGGGTTTCACAAAACCTAAGTCGTTCAAACCAACGGGTTATCTCTCAACCCCGTTATTTTTAGAGAATGTATCTCTTATCAATTAAGAGACTTTTTCTCAAGGTCTTTTCTCTAAAGCCTTTTCTTGAAAACCTTTTCTCAAAGGGTTATTGGTTCACAACCAAAACCCATTAACCCGGTCCATTATCTTAAGTTAAAATAAACCAAACAGCGTTGGTCTATTTTAAGTTAAAACAAACCGAATCAATTTTGGTTCATTCTTTTAAAACAAACCAAACTACTTTGGTTTATTTTCCACCATTGGATTAGAACCAAATCGATTTGGTTCATCCATTATGTCTTCATAAGACTCGGCCCATCCATGCTTTTGATTTGGTTCTTCCATGCTTTCGCAAGAAGTGGTGAATCCTTTGTAGGTTATTCAAACACCTTTGCCCATTTCGACTTATACCCAATCTTCCCGGGTCCACATCTCCTTGGAGATGCTTGCTCAAGATGTTAAAGCATAAGTCTTCATGACCAAGATGACTTGAATACCATAAGTCAAAGGAACATCACACTTAAGCTGCAGGAAGAACTTTATTGACATATCCATATATGCAGAGAACCATATAAAGTCATACAGCTAGTCACTCCAATGAACTAGTTACCATAATTGACATCTACAATTAACTTCGGACATCCCAATGTCTCCAGTCAGTGAGAAACAGCTGCTTGGGTAAACCGAGTATAACTCGTGCTAGTTTCAACAGAAATGATGGTGTCCGAATGCATCAATTCATCAACTAGAGATAATTCCATCACAATTACACATGTAGAGATACTCACTAGTTGTGATCCAATCACAAATTCTCTCATGTTGTGAATCATATTTATGACATTAAGTAAATGAGTTTAAGATCCAATCAAATACATGAAAACATATATACTCAAATAGTGAATCTTCATTTATCAAATAAATGGTACAACCATAAGGTGATTGTCTTAAGACACCTCTCATATATAATTAACAAACTCCCACTTTGCCTAATGCCAATCGCCACGGTATCCAATACCATAAGGTCTAACATGACCCTCAAACTTAATTTGAGGAAAGCCCTTAATTAAAGGATCCGCTAAGTTCCTTTCAGTGGGAATCTTCTCGATTTGTATTTCCTTCCTACTAATGATCTCTCTGATCAGTTGATAGTGGCGAAGCACATGTTTGGATCATTGATGAGACCACATCAAGTTTAGAGATGAACTTTTTGATCCAAACCGCTTCTTTTGTTGCTTTCGAAGATGCAATGTATTCTGCCTCAGTGGAAGAATCTGCTATAGTATCTTGTTTGGAACCTTTCTAACTTATTGCGCCTCCATTCAAGGTGAATATGTACCCAAACTGAGACCTAGAATTATCCTTGTCTGTATTGAAGTTGGTATCCGTATATCCGCGTATTACCATATCACCCTCTCCATATATTAGGAGCATATGCTTAGTTCTTCTCAAATACTTAAGGATTGTCTTAACAACCACTCAATGATCCATTCCTGGATGAGCTTGTATCTTCTTGTGACACTCAAAGCATACGATACATCGGGTCTTGTACATAACATAACATACATGATAGATCCTATTGCAGATGTATAGGGGATCTTACTCATGCAAATCCTCTCATCTTCTGTGCACAGACACAGACTTCGAAAGGTGTATCCCATGCCTGATGGGTAGGAAACCTTTCTTTGATTTTGACATACTAAATTTCTTTAACACTCGATCTATATATGTAGATTGCGAAAGACCAAGCAATCATTTCGATCTATCTCTATAGATCTTAATTCCAAGGATGTAGGTCACTTCTCCCAAGTCTTTCATGGAGAATATTTTGGATAACCAAATTTTGACTGACTGTAAGACAGATATATCATTTCCTATAAGTAATATGTGCCATCAACATAAAATACTAGGAACACGACTGCAATCCCACTAACCTTCTTGTACACACAGGGTTCGTCTGGATTTTGTGAGAAATCAAACCTTTTAATTATCTCATCAAAATGGAAATTCCAGCTCCTGGATGCTTGCTTCAGTCCATATATGGACCGTCGAAGCTTAAATACCTTGGTTTTATCGACCGATGTAAAAAACCCTCAAGTTGTATCATATACACATCCTCGAGTAGGTTTCCATTAAGGAAAGTCATTTTCACATCCATCTTTCATATCTCATAATCATAATGAGTCATTTTGGCCAAGAGCATCCAAATGGATTTAAGCATATCTACAGGTGAATAGGTCTCGTCATAATCAACACCTTGCTTTTGACGATAACCTTTCACTGCTAATCTAGCATAATAGGTAATCACATTACCATCCATGTCAGTTTTCTTCTTGAAACCCCACTTGCACCCTATAGGCTTAATGCTTTCAGGTGGGTCTACCAAGTTCCAAACTTGATTTTCATACATGGAATCCATTGTCGACTTCATGGTTTCAATCATTTGTCCCTTTCTGAACTTTTCAAAACTTCTTCATAATTGGTAGGCTCCTCATCATCAATGAGTAACACGTCGTTCGATTCACTTATGAGAAATCCATATCTCACAGGAATGTTGCATGTCCTACCAGATCTACGAAGATGTGGTGTCACAATAGGTTCAGTCGATGTCTCATCACTATGAGTTATCGGTTGAGGTGTTTGACCAGGTATCTCCTCAATGCTACTGGAGTCTCTTGAACCTCCTCAATTTCAACGACACTCCCACTGTTTTCTTGCAAGAGAAACTCTTTCTCTAGAAACACAGCATGCCTTGAAATAAATACTTTTTGTTCCATAGGATGATAGAATTGATAACCCCTCATTTCCTTAGGGTATCTAATAAATAGAGATTTATCAGAATTAGCATCCAGTTTGTCTGATACATTCCACTTCACATAAGTAGGAGAACCCCATATCTTCAAATAAGATAAATGTGGTTTCTTACTATTCCATATTTCATATGGAGTAGTAGTGACTACCTTGGTCGGAACTCTGTTTAGCAAGTAAACAACTATCTGAAGCGCATAGCCCCAAAAGGAATTGGGAAGATTCGCATGATTCATTATCGACCTAACCATGTCCAACAAGGTTCGATTTTACCTCTCAGATACACCATTAAGATGTGGTGTATACGACGGAGTCCATCCAAAAACTCTACTCAAGTATTCACCACCTCGATCAGATTAAAGTATTTTAATACTTTTTCCAAGTTATTTCTCTACTTCAATTCTAAATTCTTTTAACTTTTCAAAGGATTCAGATTTGTGTTTCATCAAGAAGACATACCCAAATCATGAGTGATCATCGATAAAGGTAATGAAGTAGCTATAGCCTCTTAGAGCATGAGTTGACATAGGTCCTCATACGACAGTATGTATTAGTCCAAGCAATTCTCCCACAGGTTCAGCTTTTTCAGTAAAAGGTAACATAGTCATCTTGCCTTTTAAGCACGATTCACAGGTATCAAATGAATCAAATTCAAACGATTACATAATTCCATATCAATGTAATTTGGATATGTGTTTCTTGGTTAGTTGGCCAAGACGGAAATGTCACATGTAGGCATTTAATTGATTATCTTTCCGAGTACGCTTGTTGCTCGATTCGATATTGAAAATGTCACCGGATACATCTAACATATAAATTCCATTGCATAAAGTTCCAGTCCCAAAAAGAACTCCATTCAAAGTTATGTAACAACAATTGTTACTAAAAGTCAAATGGTATCCATTTTTGTTTAAGCAGGAAATTGAAACAATGTTCTTTATTAATGAAGGTACATAATAGCAGCAGTCCAGCTCTAAGACAAGTCTTGTAGGGAGCTTCAACAAATATGTTTCGATGGCGACCGCAACAACCTTTGCTCTATTGTCAACTCACAAATTTGATTCTCCCTTGACGAGTCTTCTTCTATTCCTTAGCCCCTGTATGTCATTACATATATGTGAGCTACATTCAATATCCAATACCCAAGTGTCTGAGAAAATAGAATGACAATCAATAACAAAGATACCTGAAGAGAATAGGGTATCGAATGTCTTCTTCTTCTTCACAGACTCAAGATAAATCTTGCAGTTTCTTCCCCAATGGCCCTCCTTGCCACAATGGTGGGAAGTTCCCTTTTGAGCTAGTTCCATCTTCTTTTCCTTTTTCTTCTTCCCCTTGCATTGTTCCTTTGATTTTCTCTTAGAACCTTTCTTTGAGGAATCAACTAACAACATTGTCTTCTCCTCATACTTAATAGGAGGCTCCACAGTCTTCAGCATGTTAAGAAGTTCAGGAATTGTGGTTTCAATTTTGTTCATCTAGTAGTTGATCACAAACTGTGAGAAACTCTTGGGCAAACAATGAAGAATTAAGTCGATACTTAATTCATGATCCATCACAAAACTGAGTATCGCTAATCACTCGATGTACCCATTCATCTTTAGCAGAAATTGCACTATAGATGAACCTTCTTGCATCTTAGAGGTGAAGAGGAGCTTGGAGACATCGAACCTTTGAATCTCGCTTGCTCATCAAACAACTCTTGAAGATGAAAGACTATAGTATTTGCATCCATATGCTCATGTTGCTTCTAAAGCTCGAGTACCATCACAGCTAGCATGATGCAACTCAGTAGTTCAGAATCATTCACATGTTTTTGATAGGCCAACAATTGGTCCAGAGTTGCATCATCTTTAGGACAGGTGGGAAGAGGCTCTTCGAGAACATATGCAAACTTTTTCGCCTTGAGAACAATTCTCAGGTTTCTAAGCTAGTCCAAAAAGTTTGACCCAGTCAATTTATTCAAATCCAAAATAGATCGCAAATTCAAAGACGTCATGGTGAAGCGTTTAACTTGGAAATACAAATCGAGCATATATGAGAAAGATGATTTAAATACATCAACATACATTTAAAAATCCCATTCATTTTTCAAAAACAAAAACCCTCAAAATCAATTTGGGAGATCGTAGGTCCATCTCCGAAAGGTTGATATCCAACATAGATAAGAACAACCTTGGAGA
This sequence comes from Wurfbainia villosa, assembly GCA_025175895.1. Taxonomy (NCBI): domain Eukaryota; kingdom Viridiplantae; phylum Streptophyta; class Magnoliopsida; order Zingiberales; family Zingiberaceae; genus Wurfbainia; species Wurfbainia villosa. The sequence continues at coordinate 71,760,683 of CM045988.1, forward strand.
GAGTCCAACAAGTCATTCTTTGCTACAATGGTAGGTATCAAGTATACCAATTGCATATCACATATATGCAACTATCACAATGTGCTATCAACTAATTGAATTTTCACACATACATTGGGTTGTTAGCACATTAACAAAGTATGCATCATATGCATAGCACCCAACTTCACCTCCCTTCAAATTGACCTTGGAGAGAGTCGAACAAACCGATGCTCCAAGTTAAAGCCGACCCATTAATCACGAAATAGTTTTAATATGGTTAGAGCACATTCAACTAATTACCCAGACTTGGAGAGAGTCCAACAACCCAAACTAACGATTGACCTCTAACTCTTACCATATTAGTAATAAACTATTTCAATGGTTTGAACATGTTTAGGTTCGAGCCCAGCTTAGAGAGAGTCCAACAACCCAAACAAGAAACGAAACTTTGGTTCTAACCATATTAATGGAAGGTGTAGACTTTAATATTGTATAAGGGTTTTAAGGTCCCATCCTCTTTGCATGCAAATAACTATTATCTATATGGTATGACACACATGACATACATCTAAATGTCACGACATGCATGGCATAATCATATGCATCTAATGTAATTACATGTCATACAATTATGGCATGTACAAATAGTTTCTTTATTTGCCATAACTAATTTTGGAAATAAAATATGTTTGAGATTTGATTTCTCAAATCAAATCTTGATTAAATTAGGAAACACATTTCCAAATCTAATCACATATTTTATTTATGAAAAATATTAATTAAGGAAATTCAAATTTAATTTAGGAAATAAATTTCCTAATCACATTAGAAAATTTGCAATTTGAATTTCATTACTAATTAAAATTTTCATAATTATTTCTAAACTTTCCAAAAGTAGAACATTTCCAAAAAAAATACAATTATGACTATCACAAAATAATTTTACAACTATGTCATAACACAGTCGGGCTCTAATACCACTATTGGATTTCCCTGGCACCAATGTGGGTGTGTATTCGAACACATTTCATAAACATGCACACAGCGGAAGCAAAAACAAGTAATAAACTGATTTATTACAACACACACCACACACATGCAAAGATACAACAAGTGTAGACATAATCATCATTTTAAATTTTATAATAAAAAAAAACTACTCTAGGTATACCTGACAGATTATGTGAAGCAAAAATAGCATCAACCTTAGCGACCCTAATAAATTTTGCCTCTATCCGTATCCACGCTGAGTATCGTCAAGATAGCTTCAATAAGCTACGAGCATCGTCTTCACACGAGATACTAGTCTCGTATCTAAGACATTGTGATCAGAGAGACAATCACAATTCGAATCCAAAAGCGAGTTTAGTAAACTCGCTTCTCAAAAGCGATTTTCGTCAACCAATTGATGAAACTTCAATCCTCCACCAAAGAGGATTGTCGGAGATCCAATCCTCGAAACGGAGGTCGATGTCGGAGTTCTAAACGTTGACAAAACAACACTCTCATCAGAAAGGACTAAGGCTGTCCAAAGTGGGCAGCAACGTGGAGGAGGGTTGCCGGCCAAACAAGGTGTTAGGGCAATCTCTTGCCGTGATATGGTTTTGATGGTGTGGCAAAGGGTTTAAGTTAGTTTGATATGTTGATGTGATATGTGCGTTGAAGTCGTGCAGGACTTAGTAATTCGCACATGGAGCCATGGCGAGTTTCACATCTCATGACTAGCACTGAAATATAAAACAACCACATCACAACTATATACAGTGCATACCGGTATGACTGACACCACGACATAAAGAAAACATCGGCAAAAACCCGAAACCACAAGTGTGTACATCACATGACAATCCACAACACATTACACTACGAAAAACTCCAAATACATAACACACATACGGAATGCCCAAAATGACCACGGGAGTCTCAAAGTTGAGATGAGATGTTGTCAGGCAGCAGTGGTCCAAGCCGTCACGAAGACTTCTACCTGTTACCTAGGCGACAGAAAAACCTAGGATCCGTGGTGGGGAGTATAACTCAGCAGGTAATAAGAAAACATGTATATATCAAATATCACATGTAATTTAACAGCATAACCTAGAGGTACAATAGGTATACTAGCATAATATATAAATACATTCATATACTGTCTAACCAGATAAACAACGTATAATGCAGACATACCTGAAAGTCTGCTACGCTACTCTGATCCAACCTGAGCATATATCCAATATATATAACAGGAAGAGTAATACTAACTCACAATATACTCATGATACAGGTCAAAAGTATCTAATGGTTTATCCAACAAGTATACAGATATCCGACACAACCATATAAAAAATGCGAGTAGCATGTATGAAGATGATGTACAACCAAATACAACAAGCATAGTACAATCAAATGCAACATCACAATAAGCATATATATATAGATTGCATCTACATATATATTAATTTCAACCATCCATATAAATATATACATGCATATATGTATATATATATGGTAATATGCAAAGCGCTATATGACACAACAATGCAGCATGCATGGTCATGCCTACACACCCCTACTCGCTACCACGACCCCAGTGTGGCCTAGGTGGCACGACATGACAACTTTCCCAAATCAACACCAACCACTGGTCTAGAGTGGCCGAGTGGGCAGTATGATCAAGTAACATATGAGCGTAAAGAGCTCGCTACACAACGGGGGTCCCTGTTGCCGGTCACTCCGACTAACACTACCTATGAGTGATCGAGTGCCACGCACCCAGGACAACTGCACGCAACTCCAACTACCACCATCTATAATGGTAGAGTGCGGCACAACAAATGCTTTACCCTCACACCAGTTACTCCTCTAGGAGTAACCTGGGAGGTAGGAAGACTAACGACTCTCTCAACTCCAAGGGAGACTATGTCGTCAGTACGCATGCAAATGACATGAATGTACTGTCACACATACAAACATCTACCATAGACTCTCTATTATAGATAGAGTCATACCAATCTGATCAACGCACTCTCTATCCTACAAAGAGTCATACTCAACTGATCATAACACTCCCTATCCAATAGAGAGTCGTACTCACTGATTGACACACTCTCTATCCTATAGCGAGTCGTACTCAACTAATCATATCAAGCTAGGACCACCAGTTTGTAGTGACGCACTAATCACCCTTCACTTAACCATTACACAACACATGGTTGGTAATAAGTATGCAACATACGGGTATTGGAATAAATCCTATATTTAGGGCATTACCTACCCACCGATGACATGTTCCCAATTTACAATCAGGTCATCATCCGTACTCTAACATCTACACCCTACTAAATATTTATAGATCTACTTACATCATATCTATAACACCAAAATCACGATAAAAGAAAATGTGATATCAACATTTGAGCATATATATAGCCAACGACAAGTATCAAGCATATGGATAAATAAGAGCAGGGTCAAGATAATATGAACATATAACATGCTCATATCTATCTAAATCTGAATGCACTTACATCTACCTGACCAAGGTGTTGGATCGAGCGGATCGCTAGAGGGGGGGGTGAATAGCGATAAAAACTTTTTCTTTTAAATCGTTCGGTAGACAATTAAACGCAGCGGAAATATAAATAAAAAATAAATGAGACAAATAGTTTTTTTACTTGGTTCGTAGCCTTTGGCTACTACTCCAAGGCCCTAACGGTCCTAGACCGTGTACGGAGGGCAATTCACTAAAACACTCCTCCTCGTTGGAGGTAGGAGTTTTACGATTACAAAAACCTTCGAAGCACAAGATAGAGAGACAAACCCTCTCTTCTATTAAAATGAAATGCAACGGTAGAAAGCCTCGATTAACAAACGAATTGCAAGATTAAAAGAAATGACAAAACAAGATTATACCAACAACTCGAAGATAGGACTTAAACTAGGGTTGTTGGCAGCACTTTGTTGTCGTAGAGTTGTCGGAGAGTCGCAGTGTTGTGGAGGCTTTTGAGCACTTAGAATTGATGATAAAACCCTAGGTTAGGACCTCCTTTTATAGCCTTTGAGCCCCTTTTCGAGAGGAACCCTAGCTAATCACAATTGAGCACCATTCTTCTTGAAATGGGGTGATAAGCCTTGACTCCTCGAATCTGATCATTGACCATCAGTCGACTGATGGCCTGTTGGAATGTATACTGAAAGCCTAGCTCTTTTTGTATGAACATTTTATTTTGAAATAAGAATCACATGATCATTGTTTGCACTTTATATATTTATTATATGTGTGCATATTGTCTAATATTTTATATTGTAGATAACATGGTGCTTGGTGTGGCACAGAAGATCATGTTATCAGTTCCTTGTAAAATATAAGTAGAGGCTCACAACCAAGATGGTTTTGGACAAACCATTGGCATGGTTGTAGTGTAGCTTGGTATTGTTTTGTCTTGAACATAGAGTTACACTGGTACACTTAGGTGTATTGAGCAGGACCGACATAGAGGTGATTCAATTTAGTACTGACTACATAATTGAATCGGACCTCGGATATTATGTTGTACATGCTCTTAATCCCGATATAATAACGGGCACATGTACTTAGTATTTATTTCTTTGATTTACCAGTGGGTGAGATTTAGATGGATTAAATCAATATGCCCGGTAAGTTGGGAAATAATATTATTTACATGGTGTGCCGTTGATTATAGGAGGAAACCGTGTCCTATATATTAGGTTGATGATGTCCCCTTGAGGAGCTCATAAGGTTCATCATGTAAACCCAGCTGGTTGACTTAGTCAACATGATGATAAGGTTGAGCGGTACTACTCGAGGAATTAGATGTTAATTAATTGATGGTCAGTAAATAAATTAATTGACGGACATTCGATATCTTAAACATGGGGAGATAAATGTACAAATAATATATGGAGCCCATATTGATTTATGGGGGTTGGTGAGGTAGTTCAATGATGATCCTCTAGTGGAATGGAACATCATTGATGGATCAAGTTTGTGTGGTTCCGATCCATCGGGTGGCCAAGATCCAACTCCTCCTTATGGTCTCTATCGTAGCCTAATATAATCCTTGTGAAGTCTAGATCCAAGAATGTAAAACAAAACCTAGAACCAACGGTTGGGATTAATTCCCTAGATCCGATGGTTAGGATGAAACCCTAGAATCAACGGTTGGGATTAAATTTCTAGATCCGATGGTTAGGATGAATCCCTATAATCGACGGTTGGGATTAAATCCCTAGATCCGACGGTTGGGATAAAACCCTAGATCCGACGGTTGGGATGAAACCCTAGATCCGACGGTTGGGATGAAATCCTAGATCCGACGATTGGGATGAAACCCTAGATCCGACGGTTGGGATAAAACCCTAGATCCGACGGTGGAGATTAAATCCCTAGATCCGACGGTGGAGATTAAAGGAGGCTTAAGCCTAATTCTATAAATAGGGGGCTTAGGCTTGGGCGGAAATAAGAAAAAGGATAGAGAATTAGGGTTTGGCTCTTCCACAAGTGGGCGGCTAGGGTTTGGGAGCTAGGGTTTTTATTTTGGGCGGCAACCTCCTTCCTCCAAGAAGTTGGCGGCGCCTAACCTTCTTCCATCTAGACTTGGCCGGCGCCCATTCTCAAGGCATCTCTCTTATTCCTTGGCCGGCGGTTCTCCTTCCATTGGTGGCCGGTGCTCTTCCTCCTCCCTTTCTCCTTGGTGGCCGGCGACAACCCCTCTTCAAGTTGGCCGGCGCTTCATCCACTTGCTCCTTGGCCGGCGGTTGCAACAAATTCCCTAATTTGGTGACCGGTTCTAGAAAGGATAGGTATTTGTTGGTTCTTCTCTTTGTTCGCAGCGGACAAGGAAGGGAAGAACGCGATCTAGAAGGCTTCTACTCGTGGAGGATCTTCGTCCACACGTCGTCCACGAGAAGGATAGGACATACGGTAGAAGATCGTAAGGTATAAAGTTTTATAACTTTATTTTCAGATCTGAGAATGTTCTTTTTTGTTTTGATTATACATGTATGCGTATGAATATATATTGTTTAATCATGGACCCCGAAGACAAACACAAAAACCGGCCATCCGTCCGTCGTCTCTTCCGCGGCTAACCAACTAGAAGAGTTGTGTTGCTTGAACAACTAGTTTGTTCAAGCGACCACTCAAGTTGTTAGCACGACGACGAAATGGTTGTGCTAAGGAAGCTCATCCCATTCGGATTAATTCTTTCATTAGTGAAAATTTTAATCCGGGGACATGGGAGCCAATGAGCCTCCGAAGCAACTCCCTACAAGTGGTATCAGAGCCACGGTTTCCGGTTTTGTGTGTTTTTGATTCGGTTACATTCATGCACATTTCATATATTGAGTATGCCGGATAATAGTAGGATGTGCGTAGGCTCACTTTTTGATTGCAGGCATAAGATCCGACTATTATGGCTATTTGGTTGTATGTGATGGTTTTGTGTGTGATTGTATGTATATTATTTGAATCCTTGGGGTTGACGAGGCTAGATTAGTATTTAATTTTTTGTAATTAAATACGGCATTGTTTAGCCACTCATTTTAGTTTAATTTTGATCTAGATTATTTGTACACTCCTTCGTGGAGTATAGGATCGATGGATGTAAATTAAAATGATATATCTCGGCTCGGATCTCTTTGGTGACTTGTGCACGGGAAAAGATGGAGCGGATGAGGTGGCGACACGACGGGATGCGTATTGGAGGACAATGCCATAATAGTTGGAAAAATTCTATTTTTTTCCATATTTATTGCTTATTTGTTTTATATGCATGTTGTGTATGCTTTTAAAATTCCTCAATTTCAATTTACTAAGTGGGAGAGGGAAATTTTAATTAATTCCCGCGGCCTCCATTACAATTTGATGTGTGATGCAACAAACTTGTGTGTTGGCTCTGAGTGCCTTCCTCCCTGCGGACGGGTTTGTTTGTGGATAACTAGGTCAAATAATGGTTATAGGAAATTATCTAGGAGCATGTGTACTTCCACAGCGGTAAGGCACATAATCCGAAATAACTCCCTTAGTATCGTGTAATGGTGCACACTTAGATGCAAATAAAAGTATCCTCCCCATCGGAGTCACTGCTTTTATTAGTAGGGCCAAAGAGGAACCAACTATTAATTTTATTTGTCAAAAAGTAAGGTTGACAAGATAATAAAATTAATGGGTAAAACCTCCTCTTACAAATGTAGAATTCGTATACGTCCACACTGCGTGGCATGCGATATTCTCGGTGATTTGAGGTGTTGGTTGATTTCAGGATTTTATTGTTTTGAGGAATCAATAATATTTGAAATCTAATATTTTGATCATTGTGATTCTTAGGTTTTTCAAATGGCTTTCAACCCACTTGCTGTGATTTTAAAAGAAAATAAGCTTACTGGACCAAACTACATTGATTGGAAAAGAAATCTGGATATTGTCTTAACTACGGAGGAGTACAAATTTGTACTCTTCGAGGTATGTCCTCCTAAGCCCTCCGATGACTCTGATGAAAAGGAGAAAGAACGTTATAAGAAATGGGTCAAGGCAGATGAGATGGCGCGGTGTTACATTTTGGCATCTATGTCAAATGTGCTGCAACATCAGCATCAGGCCATAGCCACGGCTTATGACATGATGTTCAATCTCAAGGAACTTTTCGGACATCAGAGTAGGGCGGCTAGGCAGGAGGCAATGAGAAACTTGATGACGACCACCATGATTGAGGGAACACCCATTAGGGATCATGTTCTCAAGATGATGGCTCATCTTAATGAGATGGAAGTCCTCGGAGCTGAGATCGATGGGAAAACCCAAGTTGATATCATTCTCCACTCTCTGCCTAGGAGTTTTAAGTAGTTCCACCTCAACTACAACATGAACAAGAGGTTGTATTCGTTGGCGGAGCTTCTGACAGAACTCTAGGAGGAAGAGGGACTTTTTCGTCAGAGTGCTCAAGCCATGGTCGCTCAGAAGGTTTCTTCCTCTAAACCGAAAGGTAAGAAGAAGAAGAAGCAAGGTGGAGCGAAGAAAGTGGCAGTGGGACCTCAGGCAGGAGTGAAGAAGCCGAAAGGCAAGTGCTTCACTTGCAAGCAGACTGGACATTGGAAGGCGGACTGTCCTCGCCGAAAGAACAAAGGTATATCTTCTTGTTTAGTTGTTGAAACATATTTAGCGGTGTTATCTACCAGTGCCTGGTGTGTAGATACAGGAGCCACTGATCATGTCTGCAATACTTTGCATGGGTTCCAGGAAACCCGACGACTAGCTGAGGGAGAGATTACCGTCTTCATGGGAAATGCTTCAAAGGTGGCGGCTATTGCAGTGGGAGACGTTTATTTATCTTTTGATAGGAATAAAGTTTTGGTTTTGAGAAATTGTCTTTATGTACCTACTTTTAGAAAGAATTTAATTTCAGTTTCTAGATTGTTTAAGGATGGATATTCTATTTCTTTTAATGACAAAGTGGTTATATAAAGGAATAGGGAGATTATCTGTTCTGGTACATTGGTTGGCAATTTATATACTCTTGAACCGAAAACTCCCACGATGGATATAGAAGTAAATAACTCATCTTCTAAGTCTAATAAGAGAAAAGAACCTTCGCAAATGAACCAAACATATCTTTGGCATCTAAGGCTTGGTCATATTAACCTAAGCAGAATTCAAAGGTTGATAGCTGATGGACCTTTGGGTTCATTAGTGGTGGAGGATCTCCTAACCTGCGAATCTTGCTTGGAAGGTAAAATGACCAAGAGGCCTTTCAAGGCCAAGGGGTATAGGGCCAAAGATGTGTTAGAATTGGTTCATTCTGATTTGTGCGGTCCTATGTCTATCCAGGCAAGAGGTGGTTTTGAGTATTTCGTCTCTTTTATAGACAATTATTCAAGATATGGATACATTTACTTGATACGCCGCAAGTCTGAATGCTTTGACAAGTTCAAAGAATTCAAGGCTGATGTGGAGAACCGTCAAGGTAAGAGTATCAAGACCCTACGATCTGATCGTGGTGGTGAGTACCTCTTGGGAGAGTTTAGGAATTACTTATCAGAGGCTGGGATCCAATCCCAATTATCTGCACCTGGCACACCTCAGCAGAATGGTGTAGCGGAGCGAAGGAATAGGACTCTTATGGAGATTCTCAGATCGATGATGAGTTATTATGAGTTACCTGTTTTGTTCTAGGGGTATGCGCTGGATACGGCAATGTACACTCTGAACTTGGTTCCATCTAAATCAGTACCTTCTACCCCTGTAGAATTGTGGACTGGGCGAAAGCCTAGTCTAAGACATATTCGGATATGGGGGAGTCCAGCACATGTGCTGAAGGCAGATGCTGGTAAGTTGGAACCTCATACAGAAGTGTGCATGTTTGTTGGCTACCCTAAGGGAACGAAAGGTGGTTTGTTTTATAATCCTAGAGATTAGAGGGTGATCGTTAGCACGAACGCCAGATTTCTAGAGGAGGATTATGTAATGAACCACAAGCCCAAGAGTAGGATTGTTCTTGAGGAGTTGGCAGGGGAAGTCCCAGGCTTGGTACCAGTACAAGAGGAGACACCACAAGTCAGCACCACGTGTCATGAGCATACACAGGAGGCACCTCGTCGTAGTGGGAGGTTGTTAGACAACCCGATAGATTCATGTTTTTGGGAGAGTCTTGGACCTAGTCCACTGTGAACATGAACTGATCCTGGACATATGGCGAGGCAATCAAAGATAGAGATCACGGTATCTTGGCAAGAGAGATGAATTGAGATAGAATCTATGGATTCTAATCAGGTCTGGGAGCTAGTAGAGCCACCCGATGGTGTAAAAACCATTGGATGCAAGTGGATCTACAAGAGAAAGAGAGGAGTAGACAGGAAGGTTGAGACCTTCAAAGCTAGGCTTGTTGCGAAAGGGTATACTCAGAAAGAGGGCATCGATTATGAGGAGACCTTTTCGCCGGTAGCTATGCTTAAGTCTATCTGGATTCTCTTATCTATAGCTGCTCATATGGATTATGAGATTTGGCAGATGGATGTCAAGACAGCTTTCCTTAATGGAAGTCTTGAGGAGAACATCTATATGCGGCAACCAGAGGGATTCATTGCTAAAGGCAAAGAGCATCTTGTATGTAAGCTTAATCGGTCCATTTATGGATTGAAACAAGCTTCTAGATCTTGGAACATCCGCTTTGATGAGGTGATCCAGTCATATGGATTTATTCAAAGTACGGATGAGCCTTGTGTATACATGAGATGTGACGGAAACGTAGTGGTGTTTCTTGTACTATACGTAGATGACATTTTGTTAGTTGGCAACAATAGCAAAGTGTTATCAGACGTAAGGGTATGGTTGTCCAAACAGTTTGATATGAAGGACTTGGGAGAAGTGGGACACATCCTTGGGATCAAAGTTATAAGGGATCGCAAGAAAAGGATGTTGTGCTTATCTCATGCTTCATACATTGACACTATCCTTGCTCGTTTTAGCATGCAGAACTCCAAGAAAGGTTTTCTACCTTTTAGGCATGGAGTCCCTTTATCTAAAGAGATGTGTCCCAAAACATCAAAGGAGATAGAGGACATGAAGGCGGTTCCTTATGCTTCAACAGTAGGAAGCCTTATGTATGCTATGCTATGTACGAGAGCAGATATCTGCTTTGCCGTGGGTATGGTTAGCAGATATCAGAGTAATCCTGGACAAGGACATTGGACTGCGGTAAAGCATAAATTGAAGTTCCTGAGAAGGACTAGGGATTATATGCTGGTTTACCGGGCAAATCAATTAGTCCCTGTGGGTTACACGGATTCGGATTTCCAATCAGATAGGGACAAGAGTAAGTCTACCTCGGGGTTTGTGTTTACTTTTGGAGTTGGAGCCATAGTATGGAGGAGTGTCAAGCAGAAATGCGTGGCGGACTCTACCATGGAAGCTGAGTATGTGGCAGCCTCTTAGGCAGCCAAGGAAGCTGTATGCCTCAGGAACTTCTTGATGGACTTGGATGTGATTCCTGGTTTGCCCAGAACTATCACAATTTATTGTGATAACAGTGGTGCAGTTGCAAACTTGAAGGAACCACGAGCCCATAAGGCGAGTAAACACAAAGAGCGCAAGTACCACCTTATACGAGAGATCGTAAAGCGAGGAGAAGTTGTTGTCGCCAAGATTGCATCAGAGGATAACCTGGCGGATCCATTCACTAAGGCCCTTCCAGCGAAAGCGTTTGATAGGCATGTGGACGACATGGGGATCAGATGTATGGCAGAGTGATGACGGCATAGTCTTTTAGTATAAGTGGGAGATTGTTGGAATGTATACTGAAAGCCTAGCTCTTTTTGTATGAACATTTTATTTTGAAATAAGAATCACATGATCATTGTTTGCACTTTATATATTTATTATATGTGTGCATATTGTCTAATATTTTACATTGTAGATAACATGGTGCTTGGTGTGGCACAGAAGATCATGTTATCAGTTCCTTGTAAAATATAAGTAGAGGATCACAACCAAGATGGTTTTGGACAAACCATTGGAATGGTTGTAGTGTAGCTTAGTATTGTTTTGTCTTGAACATAGAGTTACACTGGTACACTTAGGTGTATTGAGCAGGACCGACATAGAGGTGATTCAATTTAGTACTGACTACATAATTGAATCGGACCTCGGATATTATGTTGTACATGCTCTTAATCCCGATATAATAACGGGCACATGTACTTAGTATTTATTTCTTTGATTTACCAGTGGGTGAGATTTAGATGGATTAAATCAATATGCCCGGTAAGTTGTGAAATAATATTATTTACATGGTGTGCCATTGATTATAGGAGGAAACCGTGTCCTATATATTAGGTTGATGATGTCCCCTTGAGGAGCTCATAAGGTTCATCATGTAAACCCAGCTGGTTGACTTAGTCAACATGATGATAAGGTTGAGTGGTACTACTCGAGGAATTAGATGTTAATTAATTGATGGTTAGTAAATCAATTAATTGACGGACATTCGATATCTTAAAAACGGGGAGATAAATGTACAAATAATATATGGAGCCCATATTGATTTATGGGGGTTGGTGAGGTAGTTCAATGATGATCCTCTAGTGGAATGGAACATCATTGATGGATCAAGTTTGTGTGGTTCCGATCCATCGGGTGGCCAAGATCCAACTCCTCCTTATGGTCCCTATCGTAGCCTAATATAATCCTTGTGAAGTCTAGATCCAAGAATGTAAAACAAAACCTAGAACCAATGGCTGGGATTAATTCCCTAGATCCGATGGTTAGGATGAAACCCTAGAACCAACGGTTGGGATTAAATTCCTAGATCCGATGGTTAGGATGAATCCCTAGAATCGACGGTTGGGATTAAATCCCTAGATCCGACGGTTGGGATAAAACCCTAGATCCGACGGTTTGGATGAAACCCTAGATCCGACGGTTGGGATGAAATCCTAGATTCGACGGTTGGGATGAAACCCTAGATCCGACGGTTGGGATAAAACCCTAGATCCGACGGTGGAGATTAAATCCCTAGATCCGACGGTAGAGATTAAAGGAGGCTTAAGCCTAATTCTATAAATAGGGGGCTTAGGCTTGGGCGGAAATAAGAAAAAGGATAGAGAATTAGGGTTTCGCTCTTCCACAAGTGGGCGGCTAGGGTTTGGGAGCTAGGGTTTTTATTTTGGGCGGCAACCTCCTTCCTCCAAGAAGTTGGCGGCGCCTAACCTTCTTCCATCTAGACTTGGCCGGCGCCCATTCTCAAGGCCTCTCTCTTATTCCTTGGCCGGCGATTCTCCTTCCATTGGTGGCCGGTGCTCTTCCTCCTCCCTTTCTCCTTGGTGGCCGGCGACAACCCCTCTTCAAGTTGGCCGGCGCTTCATCCACTTGCTCCTTGGCCGGCGGTTGCACCAAATTCCCTAATTTGGTGGCCGGTTCTAGAAAGGATAGGTATTTGTTGGTTCTTCTCTTTGTTCACAGCGGACAAGGAAGGGAAGAACGTGATCTAGAAGGCTTCTACTCGTGTAGGATCTTCGTTCACACGTCGTCCACGAGAAGGATAGGACATACGGTAGAAGATCGTAAGGTATAAAGTTTTATAACTTTATTTTCAGATCTGAGAATGTTCTTTTATGTTTTGATTATACATGTATGCGTATGAATATATATTGTATAATCATGGACCCCGAAGACAAACACAAAAACCGGTGATCCGTCCGTCATCTCTTTTGCGGCTAACCAACTAGAAGAGTTGTGTTGCTTCAACAACTAGTTTGTTCAAGCGACCACTCAAGTTGTTAGCACGACGACGAAATTGTTGTGCTAAGGAAGCTCATCCCATTCGGATTAATTCTTTCATTAGTGAAAATTTTAATCCGGGGACATGGGAGCCAATGAGCCTCCGAAGCAACTCCCTACATGGCCATCATCAGTCGACTGATGGCAGCATCATTCGAGTGCTGACCTCCGGCAGTCGACTGATTGACGGCAGTCGAGTCCTCCAAGCTAGCAGTCGACTGATGCTTGCTGCAAGTCAAAGTTAGCTCAACAAAAACATAATTTCGACGGTCGTCGACCGTCCGATCTCAACCTAGACCATCTATAGGATGTCTTTGGTCGGATCTATGCTTAAGATCATCCCCGTAACGAGGATACGACCTCACTTACGCTCGCACACACGAGCTTACCTCGATACTTACGTGTTGCTTTTGCTTCCGGCCTTCCACTCGATTCCTTCGGCTCCCTCCGAAGTTACTCGAGTGTCGCCCGACCACCACGGCTTCCTCCGGGTGTCGCTAGCCTTCAGCTCCAGCTATAGCAATCTTCTGCACACTCGATTCAGCTCGTGAGATAACGACATGAGCTTAACTTTGTATCGTTTGCTATAATCAAAACTCAGGTTCGACTTAGGTGCCTACTGCACCAACAATCTCCCCCTTTTTGATTTATGGCAAACCCACATACAAAGTTAAGTAAATAGCAAGCATGAAGAATAATGTGCATTAGAGACAAACAAGAAATAAAGAAGATTAAGTTGGAGTAGTAAGGATTTTCTTTAAGTACTCCCCCTTGAGGAAACCTCCCCCTTGACCGAGGGTGAGTCTTGAAGAAAGACCTTAATCCTCCCCCTTGAGGGTTGCTTTAAGTAATTACTTAAAGTTGTCCTTAGTAAATCGTTTAAGTTAAGAGTTCTTCTTAACTTGGCCCTTTCTCCCCTTTAAGTAAAGCATTAACGGCATAATGTTTACGTTGACGGCACACATAAGTTTAAGTTAAGAATTCTCTTAACTTGGCCTTTACTTCCTTTTGTTAAAAGTTAAATAAGTTTTCAAAAACTTAGAGTTAACTTTTGGTTTAAATATGAAGTAAGAGTTAAGTTATATAAAAATTTTGACAATTTTGACCCCGTAACTTTGGCCCTTTTCCCCCCCTTTTGCCATATATCGAAAAGAGTGAGGGTGTGTGTGGAAAACAAAAATAAGTGTTAAATTTAAAGTCCAAGCATGTTCCACATTATTTTGAAAATAATATACTGAAAATAAGTTCATCTATAAAATGTTCGACTCATATTTGGCTTGATTGATATGAAAGATCAACCAGTCCTGGTTAGAGTCGGTTAGTATGTATGATTATACTCCGTGGTTCATAACGATGCACTAGCTCTACATCTGGAAGCAAAAGTAAGGTCCTAACATCTCATGCCCATCTACGTGGCTAAGTACACAAATACATTAGTCCTATGTGTTGTGAGATGTACTGGCTCCTTAAATCTATAGGTGCATGATATCTAAGGTAAGTCCTATACTAGTTCCATGAAAAATGAAAAGTAAGAAATAGTAGTAATATAATTTGCAAAGTCCTATTCTACTACGCACATGCCCAATTTTCATCTTAATAGACTGAATTCGGCTTCGGGTAGGGGTTTAGTAAATAGGTCTGCCAAGTTAGACTTCGATTCGACGTATTCGAGTTGTATGGCTCCGTTGGCCACATGTTCTCGAATGAAATGGTGTTTGACCTCTATATGTTTAGTCCTAGAGTGACATATCGGATTCTTAGTAAGGTTAATTGAACTAATGTTATCTACGTGGAGTTTTGTGTTGGTAAAGTCTAACTTAAAATCGCGGAGAGTGTGCTTCATCCAAAGAAGCTGCGTGACACACTCACCCATCGCGATGTATTCGGCTTCGGTGGTAGATAAGGCAACACAGTGTTGCTTCCTACTGCACCAACTCACTAGACTCGAGCCGAGAAGTTGACAACAACCACTCGTACTCTTTCTATCGAGCTTACTACCGGCATAGTCCGAATCAGAGTAGCCGATTAGTTCGAACTCGGTAGATCTAGGGTACCAAATACTGACATTAAGTGTACCCTTTAGATATCTAAGGATACGTTTAACTAGAGTTAGGTGAGACTCCTTGGCACAGGTTTGGAACCTTGCGCACATACTTACTGCAAATAGGATATCAGGTCGGCTTGTAGTTAAGTAAAGGAGACTCCCTATTATGCTCCTATAGTATTTTAAATCAATTGAGTTTCCGATTAAATCTTCTTCTATATTGACATTAGTTGCCATTGGGGTATTAATAATTTTAGCATCTTGCATTCCAAAGCGTTTAATTAATTCCCTAGTATATTTGCGTTGATGTAGGTATATTCCATCTTTAGTTTGTTTAATTTGTAGACCTAAAAAGAAGCTTAACTCACCTACTAAATTCATTTCAAATTCACTTTCCATAAGTGAAATGAACTCATTTAGTAGGATTGAGTTGGTGGTTCTGAAAATAATATCATCTACGTAGATTTGGGCTATGAATGTCTTTACCTAAGGTTTTTACGAAAAGAGTTGGGTCAACTACACCTTGGGTAAAACCTTTAAACTTAAGATAAATCGAAAGTCTCTCGTACCAAGCTCGAGGAGCTTGTTTAAGTCCATAGAGAGCTTTCTTTAACCTAAGGACATGGTCGGGTTTGTCTAAACTTTCGAAACCTGGGGGTTGACTAACATAAACTTCTTCTTTAATGTATCCATTTAAGAATGCAGATTTCACATCCATTTGAAACAACTTAAATCCTCGATGTGCTGCATATGCTAATAGCATTCGAATGGACTCTAATCTAGCTACTGGGGCATAGGTCTCGTCGTAATCTAAACCTTCCACTTGACTAAACCCTTTAGCAACTAGTCTAGCTTTATTTCTAACTACTTCACCTTTATCATCAATTTTATTTCTAAACACCCACCTTGTTCCAATGATTGTTTTATCTATAGGTGGTGGTACTAATTCCCATACTTCGTTCCTAGTGAATTGAGCCAACTCTTCTTGCATTGCAATAATCCAATCGGGATCAAGAAGAGCTTGGTCAATAGTTTTGGGTTCAATTTTAGAAATCAAAGATATTTGACTAAGGTTTCTGTATGAGGCTCTAGTTCAAACTCCTAGACTTGGATCACCTATCACTTGGTCGATAGGATGATTCGTTTGAGTCCTAGTTGGATTTGGGTT
Organism: Wurfbainia villosa; assembly: GCA_025175895.1. Classification (NCBI taxonomy): domain Eukaryota; kingdom Viridiplantae; phylum Streptophyta; class Magnoliopsida; order Zingiberales; family Zingiberaceae; genus Wurfbainia; species Wurfbainia villosa. The sequence goes on from CM045988.1 coordinate 71,777,162, forward strand.
TGAGTCTACAATTTGATCCATAGGATGACTTGTTTGAGTTCTAGTTTGGTTGGAGTCATCTATCACTTGATCAATAGAGTGACTTGATTGACTTAGGTTAGGATTAATACTAGACCTGATCTCCGGATCAGAGTTAGGTCTAGTATGAATCGGCTCACTAATTGGGGTTGCCGGGGGTTTTGTAGGTTCGTGTCCTTCATCGAATACTACATTGATAGTTTCTTCAACTCTAAGGGTGTCATGGTTATATACTCTATAAGCTCTACTTGTAGTCGAGTATCCTAGAAAGATTCCGGTCGTGGTTTTGGATGTAAATTTCCCTAGGTAATCTTTAGTGTTTAGGATATGTACCTTACACCCAAATACCCTAAAGTACTTGATGTTAGGTATTTTATCGTGATAAATCTCGTATGAGGTCTTAAGGTTCCTCTTTACCATAAGGATCCTATTTTGGACATAGCATGTCGTACTCACGGCTTCCGTCCAAAACCTATCGGGTAAGTTATACTCATTAAGCATTGTCCTAGCGGCTTCTTGTAGGGTTCTATTTTTGCGTTCTACTAGGCCATTTTGTTGTGGAGTTCTAGGGCAAGAGAACTCATGGTGGTATCCATTTAGGTTCTGAGTGCAGCAAACCTATGGTTTTCGAATTCACCACCATGATCAGTCCTAAGTCTTTTGATTTTAATGTTTTGTTGATTTTCTATTAACTTAAATAGGTTGATTAATTGATCTAGGGTATCACTTTTGTGTTTGATGAACCTAACCCAAGTAAATCTAGAGTAGTCATCAATAATGACTAAACAGAATTTACTTCCATTAAGTGACTTAGCTCCGTGTGAATCAAATAGATCCATGTGTAGGAGCTCAAGCACACTTTTGGTTCGTTCTTGATTAGTTAGTTGATGTTGTGTCCTAGATTGTTTACCTTGTTGACAAGCATTACATATTTTATTATCCAAGTTATTGAGGTTAGGTAAACCTCTGACTAAGTCACTCTGACTCATCTTGTGGATGAGTCTTGGGTGTGAGTGACCGAGTCGTCGGTGCCACAACCATGATTCCTCTTGCCGTGTCATAAGACACTTAGTTGAGGAGTTAGTTAAGTTAATAGTGTAAATGTTGTTATTTCTAGTTCCCTTAAGAATTGTTTTAGAGGTTTCGTTTGTATTAATTACGCATTCATTTTCTAGAAATATGACCTTATAGTTATTATCACACAATTGGCTTACACTAAGTAGATTATATTGAAAATTTTCTACTAATAAAACATTTTGAATAACAAAATTTGAGTTAAGCTCAATATCACCTGATCCGATGATTTTGAGCTTGTCGTTATTTCCGAAGGCTACCGATCCTTGTCGTTTGAATCGAAGCTTCGAAAACTTGAGTTGATCCCCGGTCATGTGTCGGGAGCAACCACTGTCCAACATCCATTGATCCTACACGCAAGGTAGTTGGATCGGATATTGGATTTATTAAAAATTGGTTGAAAATTATTAACCTAAATCATCTCACCCATGTCTACATGATCAAACATGTTAATCCTATATCTTCTTGTGAGATGACTTCCAATTTTAGTTGAATTAAATTTAATGACTTAAACACTTGTCAACCTTGCGTTAGATTCGGATTTGACCTTAGTCTCATCAAGTCACCTTTTCAAGATCATGGCTTCCAGGTCGTGGCGAGGCACAGAGGCCTTCTTTGATCGGAACAACGACCACTTCCTTAGACAAAGCCATTTTCAAGAAAATAGAGACTTGACTCACTTAAGACCACTTCCTGGTCTAACTAGTCTAGGATCTGGCGAGGTAACCCGCTAGTTCCGCTCGGTCAAGTGCAGAACTAGATGCCTTATCTAGCCCGAATACACAAGACTCAGCTTTCTAGCGTACTATCATCTCGCGCATCCACAGTACTATGTTATCAAGTATTGACGAGTTATAGTCCTATCTAACCATTCTAAAAAGAAAAATCAAACTAAATAAAAACCTAAGCATGCAATTTCTAAGTTAAAACACAAACAAATTTCGTACTAGCTCCCCCTGGACCGTTGAATCGATTCGGTCTCTCCACATAGTGGATTTGGTCCTTGGGAACCCAGTACTGGTTTGATCCTAAGTTTGAAATCAAGGTGGTCTTAGGGACCCATGCTTGGACACATTTTTTATGTCAACTTACGATTGACATATACGACTTACTGGTCGTGTTTGAGCTAAACCCTAGCCCGGCCTTGTTGTACACGGCCCTTTGTGATCCAAGTAGGAGGTCAAGTCCTTTGGATTCCAAAGTAAACCTTTCCAACATATTCCTAAGATCTTCGACTTGACTTTTCAAGAGTGAGTTCTCAACTTCGAGTTTTTCAACCCGAGTTGAGTCCTTCTCGTGAACTCGACTAGTCGAAGAGGTTAGGGAGACCTCGTGCTTGAGGAGTTTAACTTCCTCAACCAGGGTCTCGACCTTAGACTCGGACTTAGCTAACTTTTTATTTAAAAACTTAATTGCACTATAAAGAGTAGTAATAAGAGACCGACTAACCTTGAGTGTATCTTTTGAACCGGATGCGTATCCGTGGCTTGTCTTGAATAGTGTTTCGCAGTCCGACTCATCTTCGTTTTCCGATTCATGTTCCGGTTCTGACTCCATCTCTGATTCCACCGGTTTAGCAATAAGGACTCGATCGTTGTCTTCTTCTTCGGAAGCTTCTTCCCAAGTAGCGTTGAGTGCCTTTTTGTGTTTTGGTGTCTTGCTCTTGAGTTTTGGGCATTCGGACTTGATATGTACAAACCTTTTGCATTCATAACATCTTATGTTCGAACTTTTAGGCTTACCTTCGTTGGGTCGAGTGACGGCTCATTTTCATCCCTTGACTATCCTCCGAACTAGGTTGACTAGTTCGGCCTCCATTTCCGAGTCGACCTCTGAATCGGGCTCATCCTCTTCTTCCTTCGGGGGTGGCTTGCTAGCGGTTTTCTTCTTTGAACCTGCAAATAATGCTATACCTTTCTCGGGTTCCGAGTTAGACTGCTCATGAAGATCAAAATCAAAAAAAAGTTCATCTAATCTAAGTTTAGAAAGATCCTTGGAGACCTTGTAGGCATCAACCATGGATGCCCACAAGGTAGCCCTCGGAAAGGAGTTTAGTACATACCTTATAAGGTTGCGGTTTTCGACCTTTTGCCCGATTGCGTGTAGGTTGTTGACTATGTCTTGGACACGGGCGTGGAGTTGCGTCGCGGACTCGTGTTCCTGCATTTTTAAGTTATATAGTTTATTGAATAGAAGATCACGCTTACATACCTTGGCTTCATCGGTCCCTTCGTGTAGCTCCACTAGTTTTGTCCAAAGGTCCTTTGCGCTTATGAAGGGGCCGACGCGATTTAACTCCTCCTTGGACAAGCCGCATTGGAGGATTTGTGTTGCCTTGGCATCGGCTTCGACTTGTCGTTTTGTTGCAACGGTCCATTGATCATAATCCAAGGAGTCACCCACTTCATTAGTCGGAAGTGTGAAACCTGTTTGGATTATGATCCACATCTCGATTTGGGTTTTGAGAAAGCATTCCATCCGACCTTTCCAGTAACGGAAATCATCTCCGTTGTAAAATGGAGGTCGGACGGTGCTAAAACCCTCGAGATGGGCCATTAGAACAAAAAAAACAAGGAGACTAAAAAGAAAACCTAGCAATGACAAAAACACACGAAAGTACCAAGACTTGCGTCTTGGATTAGTAGTGTGGGAAATAAAAAGAAACAAACAAAAAATAGAAAGTTAAGCAAAGAAATAAGAAACCAAATAAAAAGTAAGTACTCAAACCTTCGATGTCCCCGAAAGGCTACTAAATGTCGATTTTTGAGGATGAAAACAGCTTGTTACAGGGGTAAACCCTGGTAAAAAGTGTAGATCTCTGCGAGAGCTTCGATTTGGTGGGTAGATCGTTTTGTGAGTCCACTTGTAGCAAAAGTTATGCTCGTTTGATCGTGAGGTACTCCAAAGGCGATCAATACTTGCAAAAACACAACCAAAAACTATGTACCAAGATTTGGTCTTAGATTAGTAGTGTGGGAGAAATCTTAAAATGATAAATACAAAAACAAAAAAAAATGCTCGACCGGTGGTTGCACCGAATCTGAGCACCCCCGGCTCTGATACCAATTGTTGGATCGAGCGGATTGCTAGAGGGGGGGTGAATAGCGATAAAAACTTTTTCTTTTAAATCGTTCTGTAGACAATTAAATGCAGCGGAAATGTAAATAAAAACTAAATGAGACAAATAGTTTTTTTACTTGGTTCGTAGCCTTCGGCTACTACTCCAAGGCCCTAACGGTCCTAGACCGTGTACGGAGGGCAATTCACTAAAACACTCCTCCTCGTTGGAGGTAGGAGTTTTACGATTACAAAAACCTTCGAAGCACAAGATAGAGAGACAAACCCTCTCTTCTATTAAAATGAAATGCAACGGTAGAAAGCCTCGATTAACAAACGAATTGAAAGATTAAAAGAAATGAAAAAACAAGATTATACCAACAACTCGAAGATAGGACTTAAACTAGGGTTGTTGGCGGACTTCATCGTTAAGAGTAGAGTTGTGGAGGCTTTTGAGCACTTAGAATTGATGATAAAACCCTAGGTTAGGACCTCCTTTTATAGCCTTTGAGCCCCTTTTCGAGAGGAACCCTAGCCAATCACAATTGAGCACCAATCTCCTTGAAATGGGGTGATAAGCCTTGACTCCTCGAATCTGATCATTGACCATCGATCGGATCGATGGCCATCATCGATCGATGATGGCGCGACATCGATCAGTCGCGACCTCCGGCGATCGGCTGATTAGTCGAGTCCTCACGATGCTGCAAGTCAAAGTTAGCTCAACAAAAACATAATTTCGATGGTCATCGACCGTCCGATCTCGACCTAGACCATCTATAGGATGTCTTTGGTCGGATCTACGCTTAAGATCATCCCCGTAACGAGGATACGACCTCACTTACGCTCGCACACACGATCTTACCTCGATACTTACGTGTTGCTTTTGCTTCCGGCCTTCCACTCGAGTCCTTCAGCTCCCTTCGAAGTTACTCGAGTGTCGCCCGACCACCGCGGCTTCCTCCGGGTGTCGCTAGCCTTCAGCTCCAGCTATAGCAATCTTCTGCACACTCGATTCAGTTCGTGAAATAACGACATGAGCTTAACTTTGTATCGTTTGCTATAATCAAAACTCAGGTTCGACTTCGGTGCCTACTGCACCAACACAAGGTAGAAAATTACCCACCTGCTATGTAAACCGTAACTGTCTTCACATCCAAAAGACTATTCCAAATCAAGGTCCTGCAGTTACAAAACATAAAGAGTAACTAAATGCTAGCATAACCCTAATGCTAGAATAATTCTCTAAATCACATCCTAACCCTTGATTAGTCAATTTAATCATGTAGTAGTGTACTCCTCTACACTTCATTTACTAATCATATTTAATCTATGATTACTTCACAAATAATACTATTGTAACATATCATATCGAATCAATAACCATATCCAAATCCAGGTCAACTTCTGATATCAACTATCACTTGATCAATTAAATCACAAGGGTAATAGTATTCATTATAAATTAATCCAACCCAACTTCCCTTGCACAATCGCAGTTGCACAACTCCTAGATCTGCTATAGGAGATCTGTTCATCCTATAGGAATATGTTAACTTAATTAACATATAAAATCCTTACCTCTCCCTACATCAATCGGCCGCAACTTCTTGATCCACTGTGAGAACAACATCGTCCTATACAATAAAAAGTGAACAGAGGTAACAACCCAACTCCTTCACCTGAAATCACAGCAACCTCTTAATCTAATTATATAGTATCATCAATTCAATTCCAACCTTACTAACCGCGCTTAGCATCAATTGAACTTCTTGATCCGATATCTTGGCCCTTTACAATACATCAACCAAACTCATAAACCCAACTAATTTAACCCAAAATCGATTCCACAGCCTTACCTCCCTTCTCTAACAACAACAACAACAACCATAAACAAAATCAATCACCATCAAGGGGAAGACTGCACTGGACTGTCGATCGAGCCCCCCATTTCTGCCCTACCCTAGCAATCTCCATCGGCGGCAGTGGCTGTGCTTCACAATTGAAATCTCGCGATCCAAGTCAAAAATGCTGCAGAGAGGATCGGAACAAGGATAGTCTCGAGATCTTGCTCTAATGAAGGCAAACTCCGAGTCGAAGGAAAAGAAATCCAACTGACCTGTGTCCGGAGCGATCAGCCACGGCGGTGACTCAAGGTGGCTCACAGTGAAATTTATCTCTCTCGATAAAAAGGTGACAACGATCGGGTGACTGCTCTGGTGGCGGCGACGATCTAGCAGCTCCTCTTTTAGCACGACGACACTGCCACTGCAGTGAGCTCGCACAAGGGGATCCCGCGAGGAAAAGGGCCGGCAATGGTGGCGTCATTGTGTTCGCAAAATCCAATAACTAGTTGGGGTGGAGATCTCTGGTGAAGCGACAGCAAGGTGAAATCGAGAGGGGCGACGGTGGATCCAACTCGTGGAGGCATCGGTGTGGCGACGACAACAACATGGTGATGGTAGCAGCATGGCGACGGCAGCGGCATGGCAGCGAGCTTCTTGAGTAGGTGGCTCTCGGGCGGTGACAGCAAAGAGAAGGAGAATGGGGAGCGACAGTGCGGGAGAAATAAAATCATGAGAAGAAATGCGATGGGAAGAGAAATCACCCGGTGGGGGAAATAAAAACCGAAGAAGAAGAAAACGCTCGCGTGAGGAAACCGGGCGATTTTGAAAGCGGATCGGGTTTTAAACGGATCCACTTGTAATTTTTTATCCTTAACCATGTTTTTAATTAATCTCCAACCATGGTTTAAATTTATCCCCAGAATAAGTTTCCTCATTCATGAAAATAGAGATATTAATCTGCTGCTAATTTATTTGTGGTATTTTACATTCTCCCCCACTTAATAAAATTTGGTCCTCAAATTTCGTACTTAAATATGAGAACTAACTCAAGAAATTTTCGAAACCATCACATACCTCAAGTGAAAGGATGAGGATGTCGAGCTCGGATAGTATCTTCCAGCTCACACGTAGCCTTCTCATCTGGTATGATGCTGCCATCCAACCTTTACGAGTCGGATAGTTTTGTCGCAAAACTATCTCTCCTTGCGACCCATGATCCACCCTGGAATCTCCTCCTAAGTCGCATTAGGCTGAAGTGGAATTGCTACCTCCTTCAAAACATGATCAACATGAAACCCGTATTTCCTTAGCATAGAAATAGGAAGTACGTTGTGAATACCCACAAGTGTCGGAGGTAAAGCCAACCGGTAAGCTATGAAGGTTTTGCCAGGAAGCTCCGATACCAATTGAAGGGTTTTGCTTATCAAGTCTATGAGGGGAAACTTCGCTTCCCACTTCACCTCGGTAGCTTGTCCATGGCGATCCCTTCGATGTCCCCGGATTAAAAAAAATTTAATCCTAGACAAAAGGGATTGCCAAATCAACCAAGTCATCGTCGTGCTATTCGTTTAGAGAGGTCACTTGAACAAACTAGTTGTTCAAGCGACCATCCTCTATTCTACGAGTAGCTGCGGAATAGACGATGTCCGGATCGCCGGTTTTTGTGTTTATGCTCGAGATTTAAGTATTATTTAGCCATTTATAGATTTATAACATGCTTATAATTGAAAAACACAAACAAACAACAAACAAAAGAAGAAAGTAGAATAGGTATACCTCTCGATCTTCTAATGTATGACCTTCCTCCTTTTGGACGTCGTGTGGGCGACGATCCACCAAAAGTCGAAGCTCCTAGATGCCAAATCTTCCTTCCTTGCTCTTCCAAAGCAAGAGGAAGAATAGAAACAAGGTTTTTCTCCTCACTAGAAACAACCAACAAGGAACCAAACTTATCCTTGCCGCCGGCCAACTAGATGAAGGAGAAGATGGTGGAAAACAACAAAGACACCAAGGGAAGCCCTATATCTTGTTTCCACCACCTAAGGAGAGGGAAAAGGAAGCTTTTGGGGGCTGGCCAAGGCTGGAAAAGAGCTGGGAAGGCAGCTGGACGTTGGCCAAAAGAGGAAGAAGAAGAGAGAAAGAACCTTCCTTATTTGGTGCTACCCTTGCCTCCAAACCCTAATCCTAATCCTATCTCAAATAGGATTCCTTCTTGCCGCCCAAACCCTTGCTCTCCTATGTTGTTGTTCACGCCAAATCCCTTTTCCATCCTTTTATAGAGTTAGGGATAATTCATGAATTAATCTCCTCCATTGGTTCTAGGGATTTAATCTCAACCGTCGGATCTAGAGATTTAATCTCAACCGTCGGTTCTTAGAGATTTAATCTCTACCAATGGATCTTTGAGTTTTGTTTCTATCCTTTGGATCTAAGCATCATGAGGTGTTAATAGGATACATTAGGGACCATGAGGAGGAGTTGGGTCTTGGCCACCCATGGATCAAGCCCACATAAAGTCCGATCCACTAATGATGATCCAATCCACTAAAGGTTCATCATTAATCTACCTCACCAACCCTCATATGATAATATGGGCTCCATATATTATTTGTACATTTTCTCCCCGTGTTTAAGATCTCGAATGTCCGTCGATTAATTAATTTACCGACTATTAATTAATCAACATCTAACTCCTTGAGTAGTACCACTCAACCTTTTCATCATGCCGGACCAAGTCCACCTGCAGGGTTTACATGATGAACCTTATGAGCTCCTCAAGGGGACATCATCATCCTAATATATAGGACACGGTTTCCTCCTATAATCAACAGCACACCATATAAATAATATCATCTCCCAACTTACCGACCCTATCGATTTAATCTATAAATCTCGCCCATTGGTAAATCAAAGAGATGAGTACTAAGTATATGTGCCCGTTATTATATCGGGATTAAGAGCATGTACTAAATAATATCTGAGGTCCGATTCGATTATGTAGTCAGCAATAAATCGAATCACCTCTATGTCGGTCCTGCTCAATACACACAAAGTGCACTAGTGTGATTCTATGGTCAAGACAAACCAACACCAAATCACACTACAACCATTCCGATGGTTTGTCCAAAGTCATCTCGGTTGTGAGCCTTTACTTATACTTTACAAGGGGCCGATAACATGATCTCCTGTGTGACACCACACACCATGTTATCTACAATGTAAAGTATTCGACAATATTGCATAACCATATGCAAACAATGATCAAGTGATTCTTATTTCAAAAATAAAGATGTTCATAGAAAAGATAGACTTTTCAATATACATCCCTACAATCTCTCACTTATACTAAAAGACTATGCTGTCCTCATACTGTCATACATCTGATTTCCCTTCCCTCCACATGTCTATCAAAGCTCTCGCTAGAAGGGCCTTAGTGAAAGGGTCTACCAGGTCATCCTCTGATGTAATCTAGGCGGCAGCAACTTCTACCTCCTTTACGATTTCTCGTATCAGGTGGTACTTGCGCTCTATGTGTTTACTAGCCTTATGGGCTCGTGGTTCCTTCGAGTTTGCAACTGTACCACTATTATCACAATAAATTGTGATAGTTCTGGGCAAACCAGGAATCACATCCAAGTCCATCAGGAAGTTCCTGAGCCATACAACTTCTTTGGCCGCCTAAGAGGCCACCACATACTCAGCTTCCATGGTGGAGTCCGCCATGCATTTCTGCTTGACACTCCTCCATACAATGGCTCCACCTCCCAAAGTAAACACAAAACCTAAGGTAGACTTACTGTTATCCCTATCTGATTGGAAGTCGCAATCCAAGTAACCCACAGGGAGTAATTGGTCTACCCAATAAACTAGAATATAATCCCTAGTCCTTCTCAGGTACTCCAATATATGCTTTACGCGGTCAATGTCACTGTCTGGATTACTCGATGTCTGGCGACCATGCCCACTAAGCGGATATCCGGTCTCATCTGAGCATCGCATACATGAGGCTTCCTACTGCTGAAGCATAAGGAACTGCCTTCATCTCCTCTATCTCCTCAGATGATCTAGGACATATCTCCTTAGATAAAGGAACCCCATGCCTGAAAGGTAGAAAACCCTTCTTGGAGTTTTGTATGGTAAAGCGGATGTTCCAAGACCTCGAAGCTTGTTTCAATCCATAAATGGACCAATTAAGCTTACATACAAGATGGTCTTTGCCCTTAGCAATGAATCTTTCTGGTTGCTTCATGTAGATGTTTTTCTCAAGACTTCCTTTAAGGAAAGATGTCTTGACATCCATCTGCCACACCTCATAATCCATATGAGCAGCTAAGCATAAGAGAATCCGGATAGACTTAAGCATGGCTACCGGCGAAAATATCTCCTCATAATTGATACCCTCTTTCTGAGTATACCCCTTCGCAACAAGCCTCACTTTGAAGGTCTCAACCTTCCCATCTATTCCTCTCTTTCTCTTGTAGATCCACTTGCATGCAATGGTTTTTACACCATCAGGTGGTTCTACTAGCTCCCAGACTTGATTTGAATCCATAGATTCAATCTCAGCATTCATTGCACTTTGCCAAGATACTGCATCTTTATCTTGGATTGCCTCGTCATATGTCCAGGGATCAGGTTCATGTTCGCCAGGGACCAAATCAGAAGATTCACCCAAGAACATGAATCTATCAGGCTGTCTCACAACCCTCCCACTACGACGAGGTATCACCTGTGTATCCTCTGTGACATGCGGTGCAGTGACATGTGGTATATCCTCTTGTACCGATGGTACTAAAGAAGTGACTTCCCCTTTTAAATCCTCCAGAATAATTTTACTCTTGGGCTTGTGGCTCATCACATAGTCTTCCTCTAGAAATCTGGCGTTCGTGCTAACGATCACCCTCTGATCTCTAGGACTATAAAACAATCCACCCTTCATTCCTCTAGGATAGCGAACGAACAAGCGTACTTCTGTACGAGGTTCCAACTTGCTAGCATCTGCCTTTAGCACATATGCTGGACTCCCCCATATCTGAATATGTCTTAGACTAGGCTTTCGCCCATTCCACAATTCTGTGGGAGTAGAAGGCACTGATTTAGATGGAACCAAGTTCAGAATGTCCACCGCCGTATCTAGAGCATATCCCCAGAACGAATCTGACAAGTCAGAATAACTCATCATCGATCTAACCATCTCCATAAGTGTCCTATTCCTTCGCTCTACTACACCATTCTGCTGGGGTGTGCCAGGTGCAGTCAATTAGGATTGAATCCCAACCTCTGATAAGTAGTTCCTAAACTCTTCCAAGAGGTACTCACCACCACGATCAGATCGTAGTGTCTTGATACTTTTACCTTGACGTTTCTCCACATCAGCCTTGAATTCTTTGAACTTGTCAAAGCATTCAGACTAGCGGCGCATCAGGTAAATGTATCCATATCTTGAGTAATCGTCTATAAAAGAGACGAAATACTCAAAACCACCTCTAGCCTGGATAGACATAGGACCACACAAATCAGAATGAACCAATTCTAACACATCTTTGGCTCTATACCCCTTGGTCTTAAAAAGGCCTCTTGGTCATCTTACCCTCCAAGCAAGATTCACAGGTTGGGAAATCTTCCACCACTAATGAACCTAGAGTCCATCAGCTATCAACCTTTGAATTCTGCTTAGGTTAATATGACTAAGCCTAAGATGTCAAAGATATGTTTGGTTCATTTTCGAAGGTTCTTTTCTCTTATTGGAATTAGAAGATGAGTTATAAACTTCAATTTGCATCGTGGGAGGTTTTGGTTCAAGTGTATACAAATTTCCTATCAATGTACCTGAACAGATATTCTCCCTATTCCTTTTTATAACAACTCTGTCATTAAAAGAAATAGAATATCCATCCATAAACAATTTAGAAACTGAAATTAAATTCTTTCTAAATAAAGGTACATAAAGGGAATTTTCTAGAACCAAAGTTTTATTTTTTTCTAAAAGATAAATAAAACTTCTCCCACTGCAATAGTCGCCACCTTCATGGCATTGCCCAAGTAAATGGTAATCTCCCCTTTAGCTAGTCGTCTGGTTTCCTTGAACCCCTGCAATGTATTACAGACATGATTAGTGGCTTTCGTATCTACACACCAGGTGCCGGTAGATAACATCGCTAACCACGTTTCAACAACTAGACCAAAGGATATACCTTTGTTCTATTTCGGATTGGGACAGTTTTTCTTCCAATGTTCATCCTACTTATAAGTGAAGTACTTGCCTTTCGGCTACTTCACTTCTCCCTAAGATCCTCCCACCAACTTTGCTCCACCATGTTTCTCCTTCTTCTTGCCTTTCGGCTTAGAAGTAGAAACCTTTTTGAGCAACCATGGCTTGAGGACACTCTTCGAAGAGTGCATACTTGTACTCTTTAGCAGATAAGACAATATCTAGATTCTTTTCAATCAACATTGTTTTGGGAACAGTAAGTTTATTTCCTTTAGTATCATAGTAAGTGGACTGAATGTCATTTTTGAAAATCCTAAGAATCACATAGATCATTACTGTAGATTTCAAAAAATTATTGATTCCTCAAACAATAAAATTTCAAAATCAACCAACACCTCTAAACACCGAGAATATCGCATGCCACGATCGTGTGGACATATACGAATTCTACATTTGTAAGAGGAGGTTTTACCCATTAATTTTACTATCTTGTCAACCTAACTTTTTGACAAATAAAATTAATAGTTGGTTCCTCTTTGTCCCTACAAATAAAAGCAGTGACTCCGATGGGGAGGATACTTATATTTGTATCTAAGTGTTCACCATTACTCGGTACCAAGGTAATTATCTCGGGTTATGTGTCTTACGATGGGCAAGTACACACGCTCCTTAATAATTTCCTATAACCATATTCGACCCTGTGATCCACAAACAAACTCATTCGATGGGGATGAAGGCACTCAGAGCCGACACGCAAGTTTGTTTGCATCACATGTCAAATCGTAATGGAGGCCATGGGAATTTATAAAAATATCCCTCTCCCAATTAGTAATTTGAAAATGAGGAATTTTCTAGGCTACAACATGCATATCAAACAATAAGCAATAAATATGAAAAATAAATTATTTTCCAACTATTATGGCTTTTGTCTTCAATATGTCTCCCGTCGCATCGCCTTCTCGTCCGCTCCTCCTACGCCATGTATAAGCCATCCGGAGATCCGAGCCGAGACTAAAACCTATTTTAATTTACATCCATCGATCCTATACTCCATGAGGGAGTGTACATAAAATCTAGATCGAAAGTAAAATAAAATAAAGAGTGGCTAAACAATGTCGTATCTAATTTACAAAAACTAAATACTAGCCTTGTCAACCCCGAGGATTCAACAAAATAAATATTTACACATATACAATCACATACACACATATGACCATAATAGTCGAATCTTATGCCTGCAACCAAAGAGTTAAACTACGCATATCCTACTATTATTCGACACATATAATATATGAAAAAGTGCATAAAAATTAACCGAATCCTAAACACACAAAACCAGAAACCTTGGCTCTGATACCAATTGAAGGTTTTGCCCTGAAGCTCTGATACCAATTGAAGGGTTTTGCTTATCGAGTCCGTGAGGGGAAACTTCGCTTCCCACTTCACCTTGGTAGCTTGTCCATGGCGATCACTTCGATGTCCCCGGATTAAAAAAAAATTAATCCTAGACAAAAGGGATTGCCAAAACAACCAAGTCATCGTCGTGCTATTCGTTTAGAGAGGTCACTTGAACAAACTAGTTGTTCAAGCGACCATCCTCTATTCTACGAGTAGTCGCGGAATAGACGATGTCCGGATCACCGATTTTTGTGTTTATGCTCGAGATCCAAGTATTATTTAGCCATTTACAGATTTATAACATGCTTATAATTGAAAAACAAAAACAAGCAACAAACAAAATAAGAAAGTAGAATAGGTATACCTCTCGATCTTCTAATGTATGACCTTCCTCCTTTTGGACGTCGTGTGGGCAACAAACCACCAAAAGTCGAAGCTCCTAGATGCCAAATCTTCCTTCCTTGCTCTTCCAAAGAAAGAGGAAGAATAGAAACAAGGTTTTTCTCCTCACTAGAAACAACCAACAAGGAACCAAACTTATCCTTGCCGCCGGCCAACTAGATGAAGGAGAAGATGGTGGAAAACAACCAAGACACCAAGGGAAGCCCTATATCTTGTTTCCACCACCTAAGGAGAGGGAAAAGGAAGCTTTTGGGCACCGACCAAGGCTGGAAAAGAGCTGGGAAGGCTGCTGGACGTTGGCCAAAAGAGGAAGAAGAAGAGAGAAAGAACCTTCCTTATTTGGTGCCACCTTTGCCTCCAAACCCTAATCCTAATCCTATCTCAAATAGGATTCCTTCTTGCCGCCCAAACCCTAGCTCTCCTATGTTGTTGTTCATGCCAAATCCCTTTGCCATCCTTTTATAGAGTTAGGGATAAATCATGAATTAATCTCCTCCATTGGTTCTAGGGATTTAATCTCAACCGTCGAATCTAGAGATTTAATCTCAACCGTCGGTTCTTAGAGATTTAATCTCTACCAATGGATCTTTGAGTTTTGTTTCTATCCTTTGGATCTAAGCATCATGAGGTGTTAATAGGCTACATTAGGGACCATGAGGAGGAGTTGGGTCTTGGCCACCCATGGATCAAGCCCACATAAAGTCCGGTCCACTAATGATGATCCAATCCACTAAAGGTTCATCATTGATCTACCTCACCAACCCCCATATTATAATATGGGCTCCATATATTATTTGTACATTTTTTCCCTGTGTTTAAGATCTCGAATGTCCATTGATTAATTAATTTACCGACCATTAATTAATCAACATCTAACTCCTTGAGTAGTACAACTCAACCTTTTCATCATGCCGGACCAAGTCCACCTGCAGGGTTTACATGATGAACCTTATGAGCTCCTCAAGGGGACATCATCATCCTAATATATAGGACACGGTTTCCTCCTATAATCAATGACACAACATATAAATAATATCATCTCCCAACTTACCGAGCCTATCGATTTAATCTATAAATCTTGCCCATTGGTAAATCAAAGATATGAGTACTAAGTATATGTGCCCGTTATTATATCGGGATTAAGAGCATGTACTAAATAATATCTGAGGTCCGATTCGATTATGTAGTCAGCAATAAATCGAATCACCTCTATGTCGGTCATGCTCAATACACACAAATTGCACTAGTGTGATTCTATGGTCAAGACAAACCAACACCAAATCACACTACAACCATTCCGATGGTTTTTCCAAAGTCATCTCGGTTGTGAGACTTTACTTATACTTTATAAGGGGCCGATAACATTATCTCCTGTGTGACACCACACACCATGTTATCTACAATGTAAAGTATTAGACAATATTGCATAACCATATGCAAACAATGATCATGTGATTCTTATTTCAAAAATAAAGATATTCAAAGAAAAGATAGACTTTTCAGTATACATCCCTACAAGCTACACCTCCCATCCACGCTAATACCTCAAATGGGCCAATATAGCGTGGAACTAATTTCCCTTTTATTCCAAATCGTTTCACCCCTTTCTTAGGTGAAACACATAGAAATACCTGATATATTGAGACTTCCAAAGGTCTTCGCCTCCGGTCTGCGTAACTCTTCTGTCGATCCTATGCCTCAGATAACCATCGTCTGATAACGCGCACCGACTCTGCATCGTGCTGAATAGTCGGTGGCCCCAGCAATTGTCTTTCCCCAAATTCCTCCCACAACACAGGAGATCTGCAGGGTCTACCGTATAAGGCCTCAAATGGAGCTATCTGAATTGAGGAGTGATAACTATTCTTATAGTCAAATTCCACTAAAGGAATGTGATTCTCCCAACTACCTCCATAATCCATGATACAAGATCTTAATAGATCCTCCAGAGTCTGAATGTTACACTCAGACTGCCCATCTATCTGCGGATAAAACGTTGTACTGAGTCAAAGCTCTATGCCCATGGTCTGATCCAGACTCTACCAAAATCGCGAGGTAAACGCGGATCTCTATCAGATATAATACACAATGGTACGCCATGAAATCTAAAAATCTACGACGGTACAACTTTGCTAGACGATCCAACAAGTCCTTTCCACGAATAGACAAAAAGTGGGCTGATTTGGTTAGTCGATCCACGATCACCCAAATCGCATCATGTTCTTTCTGGGTTCTAGGTAATCTAGTAACGACACCAATAGTGATATGCTACCACTTCCATTCTGGAATTGGAATTTCCTGTAGCAATCCAGCGAGTTTCTGATGTTCAGCCTTTACCTGCTGACATACTGAACATCGAGCAACCAAGTCTGGACTATCTCTTTTATACCATTCCACCAGTATAAGCGTTTCAATCTCAGTACATCCGAGTACCCATAGGATGTATAACAAATCTCGAATGTTGTTCTTAGCTAATGCAACTACGAAACCCCCCTATCCTTATCAGAGATGGGGAATTATTTTCTCACAAGAGAAGTCCATCTACCGTCCAAAATCTACTCCACCAAACACTCTGTAGGTGCATGGGAGACTATGGCGACCAATCTCACTTGTTGTAACTGTTCACGTTCCAGCAACTCTATAGTAGCTACCCAATAGCTAGTCAAAACCCCACAAACATTTATCTCCATACATCCACAAATCAAGATACTAACTACTAAAGTCGCGTCATGTATATGACAGCCTATCTCGTAGTTTCTTAACTATCGTAGGCATAAGATACGTCTCATGCAACTGTCCAATCCCTGAAACGATACATTTGCGTACAATATCCTTTTATCCACTCCGAAAGAATTAACTAATACTCGTGTAAAAGTTAACCGTCGTCTAGGTCTTGTAACCGATTTCATCAGCTTCCAACTAAATGATTTCCATCATCACCTTTTTCAAACAAGTCCGTGGTATAGTAATGCCAAACATTCTATCCACTTCTACAGAATTAACCAAAACATACAAGGAAAACCACCATCTACGGTGGTCGAGTGCACAACTCCAACTACCACAATCAACAGTGGTCAGGTTACGCAACTCCAACAAGCACAAACTGATCCAATCGTGTCTAGGATACACGATTCTCAAATCCAATGGTGACTAAATCGTTAATTAGTCTAACAACTTAATCAAAATTCATACCAAGTATGAAATTGTCGTCTTTACACACCTGCATCCTCTTTACTCTACACTGATGATATATCAATCATCACAACGACAATGATAATTGTATGACACCATGTCACTACAATATCAACACTCCAGTCGTAAACAAATCCTAGAGTATACACAGGTGTCCTTAACTAATCTAAATAGATCATCTATCCACAACGAAGGATATTTACTTTCAACAACTATTGCATCCCATCATTGATAATCGATGCATAATTTCAAAGGTCCATCCCTCTTTTCACAAAGAGTTATGGATCCTTCTTAAGGAGAAATATTGGGACAGATACATATCCCCTCCAATATCTCCTATAATCACAACTTACATTCTTCCAATTCCCATAGTGTTTAGTAACACTTACACCAACAAAATTATCCCTCGTATGAGGTATTCAATATCGACACTATCTTCGAAATCACTCTGATCGCCTACTCCATTTGCCTATGCAGCGGCAAGCCTAGGAGTTCATCCAAAACTACATCTGACTACACTCGGATTATTCGCACATCTGGGAGACATAATCATGTCATAACCTCAACAATTTGACCATCCGTAAGGATATGTCTACAACAAGGTATATCTATCAAAGTCTATGGGCACCCCTTGACTTCTTAATTGCTGGTCAACATCTCACCTGATAGTAGAGATACCACCAACCCACAAGTCGATGTATAGGAACCCTTCTAATCCAAACTAAGAATGTTCTAGACAAAGATACTTGTAAATACAAGAATCTCTCAATATATTAACCCAGAGGGTAATCTAAAGTAATACCCTGTACGATCAATTATTTGTCGATCCGATCCAAAGGCTCTATGTAGGTCTCGTCCTTTCTCCGAAGAGAACAAAATCAGATCCAACAGTCCGCGATAATTCAGTCGCATTTCTATGACGAATAATCCGGGGATTTTCCTAGATCATATGATCCTATCACTTAATCCTACAAACTGCAACTATAGAATACCAAATAGATACGACCATCGTCATATACTCTCTCCTCTGTACAAAGCCAATCCCACATCTGGGGGGTAACTGTTGTTGTTGTCTGCATGAATCTTCTAAGATGTCTTCTGCTGATGCTGCTTCTGTGCTGATCTCTGCTGTCGAGACGGTGCTTCATCCTCCCAAAATACCATCGATAGTCTTCAACTGAGTCTTCAAGTATACATCCTCAATTGTACTGGTTGCTTTCAATAGTTACAAATGAACTGATCTAACAGATAATTTGACTTCGCATGTCTTCGTGATCCGCACTGCACGCACATAACTCGGAGTCTTTCTTCTGATTTCGCTGATGCGCATGAGAACATCCTGATGATCTGTGGTTGGTCTTCTATAATTGAAAAGTAGCTTAAGGCCTATGAATCCAATCTTGCTCCTTTTATCCAACATTTAGAGACTTCCGACCCAAATAAATTGACCTGCAATATCTGATTATCGATCTCCAACTCTTAAACACTTTTACGGAGTCATTTATGTTGGAGACTTGATGCCGCTAGAGGGGGGGAGAATAGCATTGACCGTAGGAAGATGGAAATTGTTCGCGTGCTTGTCTACAATTTCGTTAGTACGCAGCGGAATAACAAGAATACTAATGATAACGAAACATACAACACGCAAACACAAAGATATAACGTGGTTCGGAACCGCACGGTTCCTACTCCACGGATCGGGCTCAAACGAGCCCTAGTGATGCCAATCACACACCACTAAGCAATAACTCCTTCTCGACAATACGTCGGAGGTGGAGAAACCTCATACAATGGATTACAACAAGTAATACACAAAAATACAAGCAAAATACAAGGAAATATAAAGAACATTTTACAAACTAGGGTTTGAGCGCTTTGCTTGTTGGTTGCTTGGATGAGGTTGAAGGGCCCTGAAATGCACCTGCAAATCGCCTTCAAATCGCCTCAAGTAAGCTCCCAAAGATCTGATGCCGCAATCTCCATGAACAGCTCCCTTTTATCTCGTGTTTGCCGATTTCCTTTGTCGATCGCCATAAGTCCCTCATTGCCATCACGATCGTAGTGAGACAACGGCTCAATCCACGTTGGACAAGTTCCAACGGGACTCTTAGCGATCGGCGACCAACATTGGCGATCGCAGCGTAGTCGATCGCCTAATCGGGCATTCTCGCGTCGTCGGCGATGATCACAACCCTTGGCGCGCGCCATAGACATCGATTGATCGCTCTCAATGAGTCAGCGAGCGATTCGGCTCTTAAGTCGAATCAAGTCGACTCATGGCGGTCACAACCGCCATAATGTCGATCATTGCCAACCTCAAAGATGAGGTTTTAACCCAAGTATGGTGCCCCCATACTTGCTAGACCACCCTTAGCCTAGACCTAAGCCTTCTAGCCACCTCCATCAGCCTCACGCCTCTCGGATCCCTCCAAGTCATCCATGACTTGTTCATCCATCGCGCTAGCCCCCAGGTGCTTCCCTCGGCTATGTCATACTAACGGTGTCTACACCGCCAAGGCACATTGGACTTACACCGCCAAGACTCCGCTTGGACTTTACGCTGCCAATATTAATCCCCTTGGACTTCCCAAATGCCAAGACTCAAGCTTGGACTTTCCCTTGCCAACCCATGTTGGACTTTCCATACCAAGACCCATACTTGGACTTTCCATTTGCCAAGACCCATGCTTGGACTTCTCATTTGCCAAGACCCACGCTTGGACTTCTCATGCCAAGTACTCAAGACTTGGACTTTCCCAAATGCCAAGTACACATGACTTGGACTTTCCATGCGCCAAGTGTCCCACTTGGACTTTCCATGCCAAGTACTCATGACTTGGACTTTACCTTGCCAAGACCCATGCTTGGACTTTCCCATAATCACATGGTCAACCCCAGTCAACCATCAAGGTCTTCCTCGAGTCAAACTCGAGTCCGGTCAAACATGACCCGGGTCGATTGCTTCAACAATCTCCCCAACATATTAACCGACATTAATGTCAAACATCAATGCCAAACCACTTTGTCAAATCCCTTTGTCAAACATCAAAACATCACTCGAGTCGAACTCGAGTCTGGTCAATCGTGACCTGGGCCGATTGCACCAACAATCTCCCCCTTTTTGATGTTTGACAAAAACCAAACAAATCATCTGAGTTAGACCACTAACTCAAATCCCTTGCCAATTATCCCAAATTGGTAAACACTCTCCAAATGTTCTCCCCCAAACATTCTCCCCCTTTTTGACTTACATCAAAAAGGTTTTCTCTCCAAGGAGGTCAATGTCTCATGTCCCAATGAGATCTTACAATCTCCCCCTTGATCCAAAAATAAATACCTAGGATTCCTACCATCTTCCTAGTGATAATTCACATATCACTCAAGAGAGACAATCCTATACTCTCTCCCAATTTCCAAATTGGGTATCAAAAACCCATCAATTTTCCAAATTGATGATACTCTCCCAATAACTTCTCCTCTTCAAGGAGAGAAACACATCCATCATCCCAAGATGGATAACTCCCCCTAAAGGCTTGTTCCCCCTTGACCGTTGCACCAACAATGTCCTTGGAAAGTCCCTAAGCCAATAGGAACTCTAAACCATCAAAATTAAGGTTCTAAGTTCAACATAGAACTTTTACTCACCCTAAATTTGATACTTTGACCTAACACAGCTCCGAATCCATATTCACTGGATTTTCACCCTTTATAATGTTTCCTAAAGCATATCCTAGGGTTAGGAGTGATTAGGAACCTTTTCCATAGCTGAACACGGGCTAAACAAACCTTGTTAACTCGAAATCAGACCTGGCAATGACTCGATGTCATCGATCACATTACTCACATCGATCGGCACGCAGGCCGATCGATAATCAAAATCTCGATTTTCAGCTATCAGAAATGAATTTTGAAAATTCATAAATAATTACACGTAATTCGAAAAATCGTGAAAATTCATACATATAATACTTATGACACACACAATGGGTAAAAAATATTTGAAAATTATTTTACCCATAAAATAGTGAGTTTGATACAAAACTCAAAACCATTGAAATTTTCAATGTTTTGGCTCTATTTTGTATCAACTCTATCAATGGTGATTGCTATCAAAAGATAGACTTCACCAAGGTTTTTCAAAAAGATTTTAAAATGTTTTCAAAACCTTATTTTGGATCATATTCCTTGGGCTCTATGTACATGACTTGTACACATGCTCTCCCAATGATCCACAATTGAAATTAGATGAGTTTTAGTTCATCTAGATGCAAAAACTATGCACCTTGAACTCAACTCATATCCTAGCATCTCACATGTATCTAAGGTGTATAAATACACATACATGTCAATTAGATGTGAGATGTGGGTTTTGTTCATTTAAAAATAGGGTTTCATGCATTTTTTTAGGCAACCCTACTTGATTCCCTTATAAATGGGACCCAAGTCATGCCATAGTCCTTAAATCAATTTCAATTGAGATTTTCTTAAATGCATGAATGATTATGGCATTAATGATGACATAAATAAACATATGCTCATAACCATGATGTCATGACATAATATGAAATCTAAAACACATGACATTTAAATCCTTAAACCTAAGCATAATCATGACATATAAAATGATTAGAAATACACATGATGTCATGACATGGCATATGGCAAACAAGGCATGGCATATAAAATATATAGGTATAGTAATACCTAAATTTTAATATTAATTGTCATTTTTTGGGATTAATCATATTTTTGCCATATTAACCTAATCTCCCTAGTGTGCCAAAAACCCAAAATGGCACACTAACCTCTAAACCTAAATTGTGCCAATTTAATTGATTTTTCTTAAATTCAAAAGTGCATTGGCACATCCTAAAATCTTTTAGGATATTGATTCAAATCTATTTCCAAGGTAACCATAACCTTGAAAACATCCTAAAGTACCACCTTTACCATGATTGAGTTAACTACCCATCCAATCAAGGTTGGCACACCCTAAACCCATCTGGCGTGAATCAATCACGCTCTTAGGAACCCAAAACTGATTTGATCTCCTAGGGTTAATTAGGTATTCCTTAGGGATAACCTCCCTAGATACCTTCCTAATGACCCTCCTAGGCTTGTTAGCCTTGGTCATTTGGGTCTTACCTAGGTTGACTCTAGGGGTAACTTCCCTTGCAACCTTCTTAGTGGCCACCCTAGGTTTCCTAGAAACCCTAGCCACTAGGCACACCCTTTGGTCAACTCTAGGGATGACTTCCCTATTGACCTTGGTCTTCCTAGACCTAGTTTGTGTTCCATAGTCAAATGGAACACTATGATAAGCCACTTTAGGCTTAGGTTTGTGACCCAAACCTTGCTTGCCCTTGGTTGACTTTTGACTCTTAGGTCCTAGGTGTTGACTTTGACTTTTGGACCCTTGATTTTGACCACTAGACCCTTTAAATTGATTTTGTATCTTATTCAGGGTCTTTTCAAGTTTTTCAAGCCTTGACCTCAAGACTTGATTTTCCTTTTCTAATTTCCCAATTTTAGAATTTTGATTTAAATCTTGGGCATTGGACTTCCTAGGCATATGCCTAGTCCATTTAGGGTTTAGACCTAGGTGCTCTTGCACCTTTCTAATTGTCTCCCTAGGTAAAAATTTTCTAGAGTTATTTGACCTAGGTTTGTCCTTAGATAAGTTGTTTTTAGGGACATTAGTCCCAAATTTCTCCCTATTATCTATGTGAATATTTTTATCTCCTAAACAAAAGTATTTATTTCTATTAGCATGCTTTTCATGGCAAATTGCTAGGGAATTAAAATTTCTAGCATGCTTTTGTCTATTAACTAAAGAAAGAGCATTATTAACTTGATATACCTTAGGGTTAGCCTTAGTAGCTCCCCCTACTTGTGATGCTCCCCTTTGTCCCTTCTTCTCCCCTTCGGGCATTGGCTCCGGTAATGACCCGGTAGTCAGCATTTGAAGCAAATCACTTGCTCCTTGCTCTTTTTCATTGAGGCACCGGTCTCCTTGACTTTTGGCACGGGTGGAATCTTCTTAACCCGTTTAGGACACTTACTCTTGTAGTGTCCTTTCTCCCTACACTCAAAGCATATAATATTCATTTTATTATTAATTGACATGCTTGAGTTACCTAGGGTGGTTGTGGTGGTCGGAGTGGATTCTTGAGCTTGCTCTTCCTCACTACCGGATGTAGAGGGTTCTTCTTGTTGCTCCGGTATCGAGGATGCCCTAATCTCCTCCTCAATCCTAGAAGTGGATGCTTCTTCCACTTCCTCCACCTCTTCTGATCCGGATGTTGATTCCCTATCAACCTCCGAATCCTCAATTCCTTGTGAGGATGATCTCTCTTCTTCACCCTCCTTATCTTCTTTAATTGATGGTGAACTTTCTTGATCTTGAGAGGGTGAGCACTCCTCTTCTTCTTCTTCTTCTTCTTGGACCGATGATGAGTTTTCATGGAGCTTTGCCACTTGGCTCCATAACTCTTTAGCATCTAAATAATTACCTATTATACACAAGATATTGTTAGTCATTAAATCAATTAAAAATTTTATCACCTTATCATTTTTCTCGGATGCTTGAACTTGCTCTTCGGTCCATCTTTTCTTTTTGAGGAATCAACCTCTTGGTCCTCTTGGATATTCAAACCCATCCATCAAAATGGACCATTCCTCAAAGTCTCTCATCATAATAAAATCCTCAATTCTTCCCTTCCAAGAATTGAATCCTTCTCATCCGTATAGGGTGTATGTTGGCGTTTCCGGCACCGCGACATGTGTGTGTTCGATCACGTTTCGTAAACATGAACACAGCGGAAGCAATAAAATAATAAATCTACATTTATTACAACACACACAACACACGCATGCATATTACAACAAGTGTAGACATAACCGTAAATTTAAATTTGCAATAAAAGGAAATTTATCTACGTTATACCTTTCGTATGACGTGTAGCGGGAATGGCATCAACCGGAACGATCCTCGCTAGAATCGTCTCTATCCGTATCCACGCCGAGTTCCTCGGGATGACTTCGCTAAGCCACGAGCTTCGTCTTCGTACGGGTTACTAGCCTCGTGTTGAAGACGACGTGATCGAGAGATGATCATGATCCGAATCCAAATTCGAATCCAAAACGAGTCCTCAAAACTCGCTTCTCCGGAGAGGTATTTGTCAACCAATTGACGAATTCTTCGTCCTCCACCTCAGAGGATTACCGGAGATCGAATCCCCAGTAAGTTAGCCGCTGTCGGAGCTCTAACCGTCGTCCAAACGACGCTCCGACGAGAGGAGAACAAGCTGTCCAGAAAACTGGACAGCTTTGGTGGAGGTGATAGGCGCCGGCCAACCAAGAGAGATAGAGCTCACCTTGATGCCAAACTTGAAGGAGATCACCGGAGCACTAACAGCTCGGACGGCGAGGGGGAAGGAAGCAGCCTTCTGGACGCCGGTTGGAGCCTCAAGGTGGGCGGCGGCAAGGAGGAGGAGAGTTAGCTCCGAATTTCTCCAAGGAGAGGTGGGCGGCAACTTAGGGTTGTGGATTAGGGCTTAAACCATCCCTTAAGCCCTCTTTTATAGAGAACTAATTCTCTTAATGGTTATTGTATCATAACCATTAGGCCCATTTGTTAGTAATATATGAGAGATGTCCTAAGGCAATCGCCTTATGTATGAACCATTTATATGATAAATAAAGATTCACTATTTGAGTATACATGTTTTATGTATTTGATTGGATCTTAAACTCATTTACTGAATGTCCACGATACGATTCACAGCATGAGAGAATTTGTGATTGGATCACAACTAGTGAGTATCTCAACATGTGTAATTGTGATGTATCGGAATTATCCCTAGTTGATGAATTGATGGATTTGGACACCATCAATTCTGTCGAGACTAGCACGAGGTATACTCCTTGGTGTATCCAAGCAGCTGATTCTCACTGGCTGGAGACATAGTGATGTCCGGAGTTAATCGTGGATGCTAGTTATGGTAACTAGTTCATTGGAGTGACCAGTCGTAAGACTTCATATGGTTCTCTGCATATATAGATATGTCAATGAAGTTCTTACTGTGGCTTAAGTGCGATGTTCCTTTGACTTGCGGTATTCAAGTCATCTTGATCATGGAGACTTATGCTTTGACATCTTAAGCAAACATCTCCGAGGAGATGTGGACCGGGGATGATTGGGTATAAGTCGAAGTGATCGAAGGTGTTTGAATAGCCTATAAAGGATTCACCACTCCTTGCGAGGAGATGTATACCCATGGCCTCTCATCGGATTGTTACTAAAGTCTTTGGCCAAAGCATTACATGTTTAGAGTAAAGTACTCTTCGATACATGTGGAGTAACTAGAATCCGTAGGACGAGGAAATGATACTTGGGCTAGGTGTGACGTAGTCAGCCTAGTGGGGACTGACACAATAGACCATGTCCTGAACCAAGTGGGTATAAGATGAGTGAAGGGAATGGGGCACGATTCATTCGATCTACTGAAGGGTTTCAGAAATAGTTCTGGATCAACCGTTGATCTTTTCGGTTAATTGGGGATCATGATGTACTACTAGGTGCCACTCATGATCGTTCTATAATTAATGGTTAATTATAGACGGCCAACATAAATCGAGAACCTATTTGGTCACACATACAACGAGTGTAATCCAAAGGATTTAAAACGAGCTTGAGAATGGGATTCTCAGACCGAGAGAAACTATGTTTGGTTGGATCAAACATAAAGCAAGCATGAAATTGTTTCAGTCGCAATGGAAGCGTGGATGGGCAGTGTCTTATGAAGACATAATGGATGGACCAAAATGGTTTGGTTCTAATCCAATGGATGAGAATAAACCAAAGGGTTTGGTTTATATTAAACGAATGAACCAAAGGTTGGTTCGGTTCGTTTTAACTTAAAATAAACCATCATGGTTTGGTTTATTTTAACTTATCCTAATGGAGCGGGTTAACGGGCTTTATGGATATGATCCATTAACCATTAAGAGAATTAGTTCTCTATAAAAGAGGGCTTAAGGGATTGTTAAACCCTAATCATCCAAAACCCTAGCTTGAAGTTGCCGCCCACCCCTTGGAGGAATTTTCGGCGCCCAACTACAAGCTGCCGCCGCCCAGCTTTGTGCCGCCGTCCAAGACCCTTGCCGGCGTCCAAGCTCCAGCCGGTGAACCTCCGGCGACCCTCGGTGATCTCCTATAGGTTCGGCATCAAGGTGAGCCTTTTCTCTCCTTGTTTTGGCCGGCGCCTACTCCTCCACCAAGCTGTCCAGTTTTCTGGACAGCTTCTTCTCCTCTCGTCGGAGCGTCGTTTGGACGACGGTTAGTGATCCGACAGCGGCTAACATACCGGAGATTTGATCTCCGGTAATCCTCTGAGGTGGAGGACGAAGGATTCATCAATCAGTTGACGAATACCTCTCCGGAGAAGCGAGTCTTGAGGACTTGTTTTTAGGTCCGAATTTGGATTCGGATCGTGATCATCTCTCGATCACGTCGTCTTCAACACGAGGCTAGTAACCCGTACGAAGACGAAGCTCGTGGCTTGGCGAAGTCATCCCGAGGAGCTCGGCATGGATACGGATAGAGACGATTCTTACGAGGATCGTTCCGGTTGATGCCGTTCCCGCTACACGTCATACGAAAGGTATAACATAGTTTAATTTCCTTTTATTGCAAATTTTAATTTACGGTTATGTCTACACTTGTTATAATATGCATGCGTGTATTGTGTGTGTTGTAATAAATATAGATTTATTATTTTTAATTGCTTCCGCTGTGCTCATGTTTATGAAACATAATCGAACACACACACGCCGCGGTGCCGGAAACCCAACAGTGGTATCAGAGCCCAGGTTGTGTTTCGACATAATCATAAAATTGGTTTTGCGATAGTCATAATGTATTTCTGGAAATTTTCTAATTTTAGAAATTTAGAAGTATTTATGGAAATTTTTCAATTTTGGAAAGTCTAGAAGTATTTATGGAAATCTTCCACTTTTGGAAAGTTGGAAGTATTTATGGAAATTGATATTTTCATAAATAAAATATTTGATTAGATTCTGGAAATTTGTTTCCTAATTTAATCATGATTTGATTTGGGAAATCAAATCTTAAAATATTTTATTTCCATAAGTAGTTTTAATGATTTAGGAAATTGGTTTCCTAAATAGATTTTCCTTAATCAAATAATTCCATTAATTAAATATGTGATTAGATTTGGAAATTTGTTTCCTAATTTAATTATGATTTGATTTGGAGAATCAAATCTTAAACATATTTTATTTCCATAAATAGTTATGACATATAAGGAAATTATATACATGACATAATTGTATGTCATGTAATTGCATTAGATGCATAACATTATGCCATGCGTGTCGTGACATGTAGATGTATGCCATGTATGCCATGTCATGTAGATAATAGTTATTTGCATGCAAAGAGGATGAGACATAAAAACCCTTAATCAATATTAAAGCCTACACCTTCCATTAATATGGTTAGAACCAGAGTTCTGTTTCTTGTTTGGGTTGTTGGACTCTCTCCAAGCCCGGCTCGAACCCAAACATGTTCAAACCATGGAATAGTTTAATACTAATATGGTAAGAGCCAGAGGTCAATCGTTAGCTTTGGTTGTTGGACTCTCTCCAAGCTGGGCTAATTGGTTGAATGCGCTCTAACCATATTAAAACTATTTCTCGATTAATGGGTTGGCTTTAACCTGGAGCATCGGCTTGTTGGACTCTCTCCAAGGTCGATGTAAAGGGAGGTGAAGTTGGGTGCTATGCATATGATGCATACTTGTTAATGTGTTAACAACCCGCTGTATGTGTGAACATTCAATTAGTTGATAGCACATTGTGATAGTTGCATATACGGGATATGCAATCGGTATAGATGATACCTACCGTCGTAGCTATGAATGGCTTGTTGGACTCTCTCCAAGGTTGTTCATAACTATGATGGATATCAGCCCATTCGGAGATGGACCTACAATCTCCCGAAGTGATTTTGGGGTTTTTCAAATTCAAAAAATGAATGGGATTTATAAATGTATATTGATGCATTTTAAAATCATTTTCTCATATATGCTCGTTTTGTATTTCTAGGTCAATAAATTGATCATAGCGTCTTTGAATTTGCGCACTATTTTGGATTCGAACAAACTGACTGGGCCTAACTTCCTGGACTGGCTTAGAAACCTGAGAATTGTTCTCAAGGCGGAAAATCTTGCATATGTCCTTGAAGAGCCTCTTCCTGACCGTCCTAAGGACGATCTAACTCCAGACCAAATGTTGGTCTATCAGAAACATGTGGAAGATTCTGAGCTGGCGAGTTGCATCATGCTAGCGGCGATGGTACATGCGAGCGGCATGAGCATATGGATGCTAACACTATGGTCTTCCATCTTCATGAGTTGTTCGATGAGCAAGCGAGATCCGAAGGTTCGAGGTCTCTAGGCTCCTCTTCACCACGAAGATGCAAGAAGGTTCGTCTCAGTACTGCAGTTTGTGCTAAAGATGAGTACATCGGCTAGCTACCCTCGGTTTTGTGATGGATCATGAGTTAAGTATTGACTTAATTCTGCATTGTTTGCCCAAGAGTTTCTCAATTTGTGATGAACTATCGGATGAACAAATTGGAATCCACCATTCGAGCTCCTCAATATCTTTGAAGATGGAGCCTTACAGTAAAGCATGAGGAGAAGGCGGTTCTGTTAGTTGATTCCTCAAAGAAAGGTTCTAAGAGGAAGGCAAAAGAACAGAAGAAAGGAAAGAAAAAGGCAAAGAAGGCGGAACCAGCGCAAAAGGGCACTTGCCATCACTGTGGCAAGGAAGGCCCTTTGGCGAAGAAATCGCAAGATTTATCTTGAGTCCATGAAGAAGAAGAAGGCATCCGATGCCCCATCCTCTTGAGTATCTTCGTTATTGATTGCCATTCTATTTCCTTAGACACTTGGGTATTGGATCTGGGTGTAGCTCACATATATGTAATGACATCAGGGCTAAGGAATAGAAGAAGACTTGTCGGAGAGTCAAATTTGTGAGTTGGCAATGGAGCAAAGGTTCTGCTCGCCATCGGAACTTATTTGCTGAAGCTCCCTAGTGGACTAGTCTTGGAACTGGACAATTGCTATTATGTTCCTTCTCTAATAAAGAACATTGTTTCTATTTCCTGCTTAAATAGAAATGGTTTCCATTTAACGTTTAGTAACAATTATTGTTATATAACTTTGAATGACGTACTTTATGGAACTGGAACTTTGAGTAATGGCATTTATACGTTGGACGTATCCAGTGACATTTTCAATATCGAAGCGAGCAACACGTGTGCTCGAAAGGATAATCACATAGACTCCTATATGTGGCATTGTCGTCTTGGCCATATAAGCAAGAAACGCATGTCCGAATTACACCGATGTGGAATTCTGGAATCATTTGAATTGGATTCATACGATACATGCGAATCATGCTTAAAAGGCAAGATGACTAAGTTACCTTTTACTGGAAAAGGTGAACGAGTGGGAGAGTTACTAGGTCTAGTACATACTAATGTATGTGGACCTATGTCAACTCAAGCATTAGGAGGCTATAGCTACTTCATTACCTTCACCGATGATCACTCACGGTTTGGGTATGTGTTCTTGATGAAACACAAGTCTGAAGCCTTTGAAAGGTTCAAGGAATTCAGAAATGAAGTAGAGAAACAACATGACAAGAGTATTAAAATACTTCGATCGGATCGAGGAGGTGAATACTTAAGTCAAGAGTTTCTTGATTATCTAAGAGACAATGGCATATTGTCTCAATGGACTCTGCCCTATACACCACAGCATAATGGTGTATCTGAGAGGCGTAACCGAACCTTGTTGGACATGGTCAGGTCAATGATGAATCATGCAACTCTTCCCAAGTCCTTTTGGGGTTATGCACTTCAGACAGCTGTTTACTTGTTAAACAGAATGCCTACCAAGGTAGTCTCAACCACTCCATATGAGATATGGAATGGTAAGAAACCTCATGTATCTTACTTGAAGATATGGGGTTGTCCTGCTTATGTGAAGCGGATTGTATCAGACAAACTGGATGCTAAGTCTGATAAATGTCTATTTATTGGATACCCTAAGGAAACAAGGGGTTACCAATTCTATCATCCTGTGGAACAAAAGGTGTTTGTTTCAAGGCATGCTGTGTTTCTAGAGAAAGAGTTTCTCTTGCAAGAAAACAGTGAGAGTGTCGTCGAGCTTGAGGAGGCTCGAGAGACTCAAATAGACATTGATGAGATACCTGGTGAAGCACAACAGCCGACAACTCATAGTGATGAGCAATCGGCTGGACCTATTGTAACACCACATCTTCGTAGATCTGGTAGAACACACAATATTCCTGAGAGATATGGATTTCTCGTAAGTGAATCGAACGACGTGTTACTCATTGATGATGAGGATCCTACCAGTTATGAAGAAGTGCTGACAAGTTCAGAAAGGGATAAGTGGCTTGGTGCCATGAAGTCGGAAATGGATTCCATGTACGAAAACCAAGTTTGGAACTTGGTTGACCCACCTGAAGGCATAAAGCCAATAGGGTGCAAGTGGGTTTTCAAGAAGAAAACCGACATGGATGGTAATGTGATTACCTATAAGGCTAGATTGGTGGCGAAAGGATATCGTCAAAAACAAGGTGTTGATTATGACGAAACCTATGCGCCTGTAGCTATGCTTAAATCCATTCGGATGCTCCTGGCCATAGCGGCTCATTATGATTATGAGATATGGCAGATGGATGTGAAAACAGCTTTCCTTAATGGAAAACTGCTCGAGGACGTGTATATGATACAGCCTGAGGGTTTCACATCGGTTGATAAAACCAAGGTATGCAAATTGCGACGATCCATTTATGGATTGAAGCAAGCATCCAGGAGCTGGAATATCCGTTTTGATGAGACGATCAAAAAGTTTGATTTCTCACAAAATCCAGACGAACCTTGTGTGTACAAGAAGGTTAGTAGAGTGCGATCGTGTTCCTAGTATTGTATGTCGATGACATATTACTTATAGGAAAGCGATGTGTCAATCTTCTGATCGATTAAGGTTTGGTTATCCAAGACATTCTCCATGAAAGACACGGGAGAAGCAACCTACATCCTTGGGATTAAGATCTATAGAGATAGATCGAAATGGTTGCTTGGTCTTCGCGGTCTACATATATAGGCCGAGTGCTAAAGAGGTTTAGCATGTCGGAATCCAAGAAAGGTTATCTGCCCATCGGCATGGGGTACACCTTCAAGTCTATGTGTCCGCGCCGAGAAGGCGAGAGGATTTGCATGAGTAAGATTCCTATGCATCCATAGGATCTATCATGTATGCTATGTTATGTACGAGGCCCGATGTATCGTGCGCTCACGAGTGTCACGGCGGATACCAATCCGATCCAGAATGGATCATTGGGTATTGTTAAGGCGATCATTAAGTACTTGAGAAGAACTAAGGATGTGTTCCTAATATATGGAGAAGGGACATGGTGATACTGCGGGTATATGGATGCGGCTTCGAGACGAGACAAAGATGATTCAGTCTCGATCTAGATACATGTTCACCTTGAATGGGGTGCGATGAGTTGGAAAAGTTCCAAACAAGAGGATCGTAGCGGATTCTACCATCGAGGTAGAATATATTGCGGCAGGCGTGAAGGGCGGTTTGGATCAAAGTTCGTTCATGAACTTGGTGTGATTCCGGCCATTGTTGAAGCAATACCGGTCTCTCGACAACAATGGAGCAATTGCGGTGAAAGAGCCAAGGTCTCATCAATGATCCAAACATGTGCTTCGCCGCTATCATCTTATCAGAGAGATCATCAGTAGGAACGAAATACAAATCGAGACAATTCCCACTGAAAGGAACTTAGCGGATCCTTTGACTAAAGCATTACCTCAAAGTAAGTTTGAGGGTCATGTTAGAGCTTATGGTATTGGATACCGTAGCGATTGGCATTAGGCCAAGTGGAAGTCTGTTAGTAATATATGAGAGATGTCCTAAGGCAATCGCCTTATGTATGAACCATTTATATGATAAATGAAGATTCACTATTTGAGTATACATGTTTCATGTATTTGATTGGATCTTAAACTCATTTATTGAATGTCCACGATATGATTCACGATTTTGTGATTGGATCACAACTAGTGAGTATCTCTACATGTGTAATTGTGATGTATCGAATTATCCTAATCGATGAATTGATGGATTTGGACACCATCAATTACTGCCGAGACTAGCACAGGTATACTCCTTGGTGTATCCAAGCGGTGATTCTCCGTGGAGACATAGTGATGTCGGAGTTAATCGTGGATGCTAGTTATGGTAACTAGTTCATTGGAGTGACCGGTAGTAAGACTTCATATGGTTCTCTGCATATATAGATATGTCAATGAAGTTCTTCTGTGGCTTAAGTGCGATGTTCCTTTGACTTGCGGTATTCAAGTCATCTTGATCATGGAGACTTATGCTTTGACATCTTAAGCAAACATCTCTAAGGAGATGTGGACCCGGGATGATTGGGTATAAGTCGAAGTGATCTAAGGTGTTTGAATAGCCTATAAAGGATTCACCACTCCTTGCGAGGAGATGTATACCCATGGCCTCTCGTCGGATTGTTACTAAAGTCTTTGGCCAAAGCATTACATGTTTAGAGTAAAGTACTCTTCGATACATGTGGAGTAACTAGAATCCGTAGGACGAGGAAATGATACTTGGGTTAGGTGTGACGTAGTCAGCCTAGTGGGGACTGACACAATAGACCATGTCCTAAACCAAGTGGGTATAAGATGAGTGAAGGGAATGGGGCACGATTCAGTCGAGCTACTGAAGGGTTTCAGAAATAGTTCTGGATCAACCGTTGATCTTTTCGGTTAATTGGGGATCATGATGTACTACTAGGTGCCACTCATGATCGTTCTATAATTAATGGTTAATTATAGACGACCAACATAAACCGAGAACCTATTTGGTCACACGCTGCTTGAGTGTAATCCAAAGGATTTAAAGCGAGCTTGAGAATGGGATTCTCGATCGAGAGAAACTATGTTTGGTTGGACCAAACATAAGCGAGCATGAAATTGTTTCTTGATCGCAATGGAAGCGTGGATGGGAAGTGTCTTATGAAGACATAATGGATGGACCAAAATGGTTTGGTTCTAATCCAATGGATGAGAATAAACCAAAGGGTTTGGTTTATATTAAACGAATGAACCAAAGGTTGGTTCGGTTCGTTTTAACTTAAAATAAACCATCATGGTTTGGTTTATTTTAACTTATCCTAATGGAGCGGGTTAACGGGCTTTATGGATATGATCCATTAACCATTAAGAGAATTAGTTCTCTATAAAAGAGGGCTTAAGGGATTGTTAAACCCTAATCATCCAAAACCCTAGCTTGAAGTTGCCACCCACCCCTTGGAGGAATTTTCGGCGCCCAACTACAAGCTGCCGCCGCCCAGCTTTGTACCGCCGTCCAAGACCCTTGCCGGCGTCTAAGCTCCAGCCGGTGAACCTCCGGCGACCCTCCGGTGATCTCCTATAGGTTCGGCATCAAGGTGAGCCTTTTCTCTCCTTGTTTTGGCCGGCGCCTACTCCTCCACCAAGCTGTCCAATTTTCTGGACAGCTTCTTCTCCTCTCGTCGGAGCGTCGTTTGGACGACGGTTAGTGATCCGACAGCGGCTAACATACCGGGGATTTGATCTCCGGTAATCCTCTGAGGTGGAGGACGAAGGATTCATCAATCGGTTGACGAATACCTCTCCGGAGAAGCGAGTCTTGAGGACTTGTTTTTAGGTCCGAATTTGGATTCGGATCGTGATCATCTCTCGATCACGTCGTCTTCAACATGAGGTTAGTAACCCGTACGAAGACGAAGCTCGTTGCTTGGCGAAGTCATCCCGAGGAGCTCGGCGTGGATACGGAAAGAGACGATTCTTACGAGGATCGTTCCGGTTGATGCCGTTCCCGCTACACGTCATACGAAAGGTATAACGTAGTTTAATTTCCTTTTATTGCAAATTTTAATTTACGGTTATGTCTACACTTGTTGTAATATGCATGTGTGTGTTGTGTGTGTTGTAATAAATATAGATTTATTATTTTTAATTGCTTCCGCTGTGCTCATGTTTACGAAACATGATCAAACACACACACGCCGCGGTGCCGGAAACCCAACACCGTTAACCCGCTCCATTAAGATAAGTTAAAATAAACCAAACCATGATGGTTTATTTTAAGTTAAAACGAACCGAACCAACTTTTGGTTCATTCGTTTAAAATAAACCAAACCCTTTGGTTTATTCTCCTCCATTGGATTAGAACCAAACCATTTTGGTTCATCCATTACGTCTTCATAAGACTCGGCCCATCCACGCTTCCATTGCGACTGAAACGATTTCATGCTCGCTTTATGTTTGGTCCAACCAAACCTAGTTTCTCTCGGTCTGAGAATCCCATTCTCAAGCTCGTTTTAAATCCTTAGGATTACGCTCGTTGTGCGTGTGACCAAATAGGTTCTCGGTTTATGTTGGCCGTCTATAATTAACCATTAATTATAGAACGATCATGAGTGGCACCTAGTAGTACATCATGATCCCCAATTAATTGAAAAGATCAACGATTGATCGAACTATTTACAAACCCTTCTCGAATGATTCGTGCCCCATTCCCTTCACTCATCTTATACCCACTTGGTTCAGGACATGGTCTATAGTGTCAGTCCCCACTAGGCTGACTACGTTACACCTAGCCCAAGCATCATTTCCTCGTCCTACGGATTCTAGTTACTGCACATGTATCGAAGAGTACCTTACTCTAAACATGTAATGCTTTGGCCAAAGACTTTAGTAACAATCCGACGAGAGGCCATGGGTATACATCTCCTCGCAAGGAGTGGTGAATCCTTTATAGGCTATTCAAACACCTTCGATCACTTCGACTTATACCCAATCATCCCGGGTCTACATCTCCTTAGAGATGTTTGCTTAAGATGTCAAAGCATAAGTCTCTATGATCAAGATGACTTGAATACCGCAAGTCAAAGGAACATCGCACTTAAGCCACAGTAAGAACTTCATTGACATATCTATATATGCAGAGAACCATATGAAGTCTTACGGCTGGTCACTCCAATGAACTAGTTACCATAACTAGCATCCACGATTAACTCCGGACATCACTATGTCTCCAGCCAGTGAGAATCAGCTGCTTGGATACACCAAGGAGTATACCTCGTGCTAGTCTCGACGGAATTGATGGTGTCCAATTCCATCAATTCATCGACTAGGGATAATTCCGATACATCACAATTACACATGTAGAGATACTCACTAGTTGTGATCCAATCACAAATTCTCTCATACTGTGAATCGTATCGAGGACATTCAGTAAATGAGTTTAAGATCCAATCAAATACATAAAACATGTATACTCAAATAGTGAATCTTCATTTATCATATAAATGGTTCATACATAAGGCGATTGTCTTAGGACATCTCTCATATATTACTAACAGTGTAGGGCACCGGTGTGTTGATGTCCCAACCTAATTGATCTTGGACTTTCATCTTTTACCCTCTAGCGTCTTGCTCCCGGTTGTTAATCCGTTGAAGAGCAACCTTACTCTGATACCACTTGTTGGAGATTTGACGCCGCGAGAGGGGGGGGTGAATAGCGTTGACCGTAGGAAGATGGAAATCGTTCGCGTGCTTGTCTACAATTTCATTAGTACGCAGCGGAATAACAAGAATACTAATGATAACGAAACATACAACACGAGAACACAAAGATATAACATGGTTCGGAACCGCATGGTTCCTACTCCACGGATCGGGCTCAAACGAGCCCTAGTGATGCCAATCACACACCACTAAGCAATAACTCCTTCTCGACAACACATCGGAGGTGGAGAAACCTCGTACAATGGATTACAACAAGTAATACACAAAAATACAAGCAAAATACAAGGAAATATAAAGAACACTTTACAAACTTGGGTTTGAGCGCTTTGCTTGTTGGTTGCTTGGATGAGGTTGAAGGGCCCTGAAATGCACCTGCAAATCGCCTTCAAATCGCCTCAAGTAAGCTCCCAAAGATCTGATGCCGCAATCTCCATGAGCGACTCCTTTTATCTCGCGTCTGGATTTCGCTGTCGATCAGCCACCCAGCCTTGTATGTGAGACAACGGCTCAATCCACGTTGGACAAGTTCCAACGGGACTCTTAGCGATCGGCGCCAACATTGTGCGATCGCGCCGCTAGTCGGCTTGATCGGCTCACGGGCATTCAATTCTTTCGCGGTGGCTGGCGATCATTGCCAACCCTTGGCGATCATGCCGTAGACATCGCTCGATCGGCGCTCCAATGGCGATCAGCGTCGAGCGATTCGGCTCTTAAACGACAGTCGAACTCAAATCGACTCACGGCAGTCGAACCGGCCATAATGCCAGTCGACTGCCAACCTCAAAGATGAGGTTTTAACCCAAGTATGGTGCCCCCATACTTGCTAGACCACCCTTAGCCTAGACCTAAGCCTTCTTGCCACCTCCATCAGCCTCACGCCTCTCGGATCCCTCTAAGTCATCCATGACTTGTTCATCCATCGCGCTAGCCCCCAGGTGCTTCCCTCGGCTATGTCATGCTAACGGTGTCTACACCGCCAAGGCACATTGGACTTACGCCGCCAAGACTCCGCTTGGACTTTACGCTGCCAATATCAATCCCCTTGGACTTCCCAAATGCCAAGACTCAAGCTTGGACTTTCCCTTGCCAACCCATGTTGGACTTTCCATGCCAAGACCCATGCTTGGACTTTCCATTTGCCATGACCCATGCTTGGACTTCTCATTTGCCAAGACCCATGCTTGGACTTCTCATGCCAAGTACTCAAGACTTGGACTTTCCCAAATGCCAAGTACCCATGACTTGGACTTTCCATGCGCCAAGTCTCCCACTTGGACTTTCCATGCCAAGTACCCATGACTTGGACTTTACCTTGCCAAGACCCATGCTTGGACTTTCCCATAATCACATGGTCAACCCCAGTCAACCATCAAGGTCTTCCTCGAGTCAAACTCGAGTCCGGTCAAACATGACCCAGGTTGATTGCTTCAACAATCTCCCCAACATATTAACCGACATTAATGTCAAACATCAATGCCAAACCACTTTGTCAAATCCCTTTGTCAAACATCAAAACATCACTCGAGTCAAACTCGAGTCTGGTCAATCGTGACCTGGGCCGATTGCACCAATAATTTATAAACTCCTGATTCAATCCATGTCTTCCCGCAGGATCTGATAGAAGATCCAGTCATCTTAATCCAAAAGTAAGCCAATAACCGTGGGTGGCTTAAAACATTCCTTCATCTTCTTGAGCTATTATGTGAGCATAAACACTGTAAGTCTAACGACTCTGCATGATATTCTCGTTACCGATGATCACCCTACTTGAAGCTCAAGAATTTCTTACAATGTGTCACAGGATGTGACGCGGGGAATTACTCTCTCTCAACATCACTAACCATGATAAGTGATATATTATTCCCCGAAGATTATTTTCTACATCTTCCTCTAAGTACAGGTTTGATCCCAATAATGGTATGCACTAACTCTACTTCATTTGTATAACACGAGTTATGTACTCAAAAGTACCTTCAAAGTTATACAACCTAGTACGAACAACTCAGGGATAAAAATCCCTATGAAACACCATAAACTAGCCTTCCGCTATCTACATCAACAATAGTCTACTTGTCTTGTCCATTACCCAATAGGTAATGATTTGACTAGCATAATTAGTGAAAATCTCTAAGACTGTAGTCTCTGATTTCCACAAGAAATGTGATGACTTGACCCCTATTTTTTGACTCGGTATCAATCGGCTCTCAAAGGAAATTCACCTTTTCGATACAGGTTCAAGGCTCACAGACTCAACAGGTCATTCCCGTGGTCAACTCATACCACGATTATGAATAATAACCAACATACTACAGGTTATTTCCTGTTATATACACTAAATCCATAGTCAACAAAACCAAGAGTATAAACACTAAAGGTAACTCCGGTTGGTTGCCTCAGTGGACGACCCCTACTACGAGTCTGCACAAGTGTCATAATTCTAACTGTATACCCCTACTGATCAAGTTTAGATAAATATATACTAAACAATAAGTTATCAAGGATTCTTACCTCGTGCTGCTTGGAGCTTAGGCCGCTATTCATCTCATCTCAGAAAACCAAAACCGAACAAATCGACTCCCGAGAATCCAAGACTCGACACAAAAACAACATTATATGGTATCGCAGAACCTAGAGCTCTGATACCAATTGTTAGTGCCTATAAGATTCATATATCTCCACAATGGTATGATATTGTCCACTTTGGGCCCAAGCCCTCATGGTTTTGTTTTTGGGCTTTACCCAAAAGGCCTCATACCAATGGAGATATCTTTTCATCTTATAAGCACATGATCTTTTCCATGTATTACCAATGTGGGACTAGTCACACCCCGAGAGTATGCTATGCCGAAAAGCAAACGGACAACATCTCCCTTATACGTGGCAACATATGGTGTTAATACAAGCCCTTTGATCCACAATAAACATAAACATATAAAAGTAAATACAACAAATACACAGCAAAAACATAAAACAACCACATCACATTTACATACAGTGCATACAGATATGACTGACACCACGACATTAAGAAAACATCAACAAAATCCCGAAACCACAAGTGTGTACATCACATGACAATCCACAACACATTACACCACGAAAAACTCCAAATACATAACACACATACGGAATGCCCAAAATGACCATGAGAGACTCGGAGGTGAGATGAGATGTTGTTAGCCAACGATGCTCCAAGCCGTCACGAAGACTTCTACCTTTTACCTGGATGACAGAAAAACCCAGGGTCCGTGGTGGTGAGTATAACTCAGCAGGTAATAAGAAAACATGTATATATCAAATATCACATGTAATTTAATAGCATAACCAAGAGGTACAACAAGTATACCAGCACAGTATATAAATACATGCATATACCATCTAACTAGATAAACGATATATAATGCAGACATACCTGAAAGTCTGCTATGCTACTTTGATCCAACTTGAGCATATATCCAATATATATAATAGGAAGAGTAATACTAACTCACAATATACTCATGATACAGGTCAAAAGTATCTAATGGTCTATCCAACAAGTATACAGATATCATACACCACCGTATAACAAATGTGAGTAGCATGTATGAAGATGATATACAACCAAATGCAATAAGCATAGTACAATTAAATGCAACATCACAATAAGCATATATATATAGACTGCATCTATATATATATTAATTACAACCATCCATATATATATATATATATATATATATATATATATATATATATATATATATATATATATATATATATATATATATATATATATATATATATATATATATATATATATATATGGTAATATGCATATGATCTTGCATGCAATCATGTCTCACAACCATTGCTCTAGAGTGGATGAGTGGGCAGTACGATCAAGTAGCATATGAGCATAAAGAGCTCGCTACACAACGGGGGTCTCTGTTGCTGGCCACTCCAACTGACACTACCTATGAGTGGTCGAGTACCACGCACCTAGGACAACTGCACGCAAATCCAACTACCACCATCTATAGTGGTAGAGTACGGTACAACAAATGCTCTGCCCTCACACCAGTTACTCCTCTGGGAGTAATCTGGGAGGCAGGATGACTAACGACTCTCTAAACCCCAAGGGAGACTATGTCGTCAGTATGCATGAAAATGTCATGAATGTACTGTCATACATATAGACATCTACCATAGACTCTCTATTATATAGAGAGTCGTACCAATTTGATCAACGCACTCTCTATCCTATAAAGAGTTGTACTCAACTGATCATAACACTCCCTATCCAATAGAGAGTCGTACTCACTGATCGACGCACTCTCTATCCTATAGAGAGTCATACTCAACTAATCATATCAAGTTGGGACCATAGGTCCATAGCGACACACTAATCACCCTTCACTTAACCATTACACAACACATGGTTGGTAATAAGTATGCAACATACGGGTATTGAAATAAATCCTACATTTAGGGCATTACCTACCCACGGATGACCTTTTCCCAATTTACAATCAGGTCATCATCCGTACTCTAACATCTACACCCTACTAAACATTTATAGATCTACTTACATAACATCTGTAACTCCAAAATCCAGATAAAGGAAAATGTGATATCAACATTTGAGCATATATATAGCCAACGACAAGTATCAAGCATACGGATAAATAAGAGCAGGGTCAAGATAATATGAACATATAATATGCTCATATCTATGTCTAAATATGAATGCACTTACATCTACCTGACCAGGATAGGAAATTACCCACCTGTTATGTAAACCATAACTATCTTCATGTCCAAAAGACTATTCCAAATCAAGGTCCTGTAGTTACAAAACATAAAGAGTAACTAAATGCTAGCATAACCCTAATGCTAGAATAATTCTCTAAATCACATCCTAACCCTTGATTAGTCAATTTAATCATGTAGTAGTGTACTCCTCTACACTTCATTTACTAATCATATTTGATCTATGATTACTTCACAAATAATACTACTATAACATATCATATCGAATCAATAACCATATCCAAATCCAGGTCAACTTCTGACATCAACTATCACTAGATCAATTAAATCACAAGGGTAATAGTATTCATTATAAATTAATCCAACCCGACTTCCCTTTCACAATCGCAGTTGCACAACTCCTGGATCTGCTATAGGAGATATGTTCATCCTATAGGAATATTTTAACTTAATTAACATATAAAATCCTTACCTCTCCCTACATCAATCAGCCACAACTTCTTGATCCACTGCGGGAACAACATCGACCTATACAATTCAAGTGAACAGAGGTAACAACCCAACTCCTTCACCTGAAATCACAGCAACCTCTTAATCCAATTATATAGTATCATCAATTCAATTCCAACCTTACTAACCACGCTTAGCATCAATTGAACTTCTGGATCCGGTATCTTGGCCCTGTACAATACATCAACCAAACTCATAAACCCAACTAATTTAACCCAAAATCGATTCCACAGCCTTACCTCCCTTCTCCAATAGCAACAATAGCAACCATAAGCAAAATCAATCACCATAAAGGGGAAGACTGCACTGGACTATCGATCGAGCCCCCCATTTTTGCCTTGCCCTAGCAATCTCCACCGACGGCAGTGGTTGTGTTTCGTAATGGAAATCTCGCGATCCAAGTCAGAAATGCTACAGAGAGGATCAAAACAAGGATAGTCTCGAGATCTTTCTCTAATAAAGGCAAACTCCAAATCGAAGAGAAAGAAATACTACTGACCTACGTCTGGAGTGATCAGCCACGGCGACGACTCAAGGTGGCTCACGGTGAAATTTTGCTCTCACGATAAAAAGGCGACAGTAATCGGGTGATTGTT
Source organism: Wurfbainia villosa (assembly GCA_025175895.1). Lineage (NCBI taxonomy): Eukaryota > Viridiplantae > Streptophyta > Magnoliopsida > Zingiberales > Zingiberaceae > Wurfbainia > Wurfbainia villosa. Next base: position 71,818,955 of record CM045988.1, read on the forward strand.
CAGGTGGCGGCGATGATCTAGCAGCTCCTCTTTGAGCACAGTGACACTGCCACCACGGTGAGCTCGCACAAGGGGACCCCACGAGGAAAAGTTCGACGATGGTGGTGTCGCTGTGCTCGCAAAATCTGACAACTAGTTGGGGTGGAGATCTCTGGCGAAGCTGCAGCGAGGTGAAATCGAGAGGGGCAACGGTGGATCCAACTCGCGGAGGCATCGACGTGGCTACGGCAGTAGTGTGGCGACGACAGTGGCATGGCAGCGAGCTTCTTGAGTTGGCGGCTCTCGGGCGGTGACAGCGAAGAGAAGGAGAAAGGGGAGTGAATGTGCGGGAGAAGGAAAATTGCGAGAAGAAATGCGATGGGAAGAGAATTCGCGTGGTGGGGGAAATAAAAACCGAAGAAGAAGAAAACACTCGTGTGATGAAACTGGGCGGTTTTGAAAGCGGATCGGGTTTTAAATGGATACACTTTTAATTTTTGATCCTTAACCATGTTTTTAATTAATCTCCAACCATGGTTTAAATTTATCCCTATAATAAGCTTCCTCATTCACGAATAATAGAGATATTAATCTGCCGCTAATTTATTCATGGTATCGGAGCTATCGGGTCATGGTCGGGTCCTGATCGTGGGTGGCTAGTTGGTAGCTGGAGGGGAGGCAACCAAGGTTTGGGTGGCGGTAACCAAAGGGTCGGTGCATAAGAGAGGGAGAGGAGAAGAGAAAACGGCTAGGGTTTCACAAAACCTAAGTCGTTCGAACCAACGGGTTATCTCTCAACCACATTATTTATAGATAACGTATCTCTTATCCATTAAGAGACTTTTTCTCGAGACCTTTTCTCTAATGTCTTTTCTCGAAAACCTTTTCTCAAAGGGTTATTGGTTCACAACCAAAACTTGTTAACCCACTCCATTAACTTAAGTTAAAATATCCCAAACCGTGTTGGTCTATTTTAAGGTAAAACGAACCGAACCAATTTTGGTTCATTCGTTTAAAACAAATGAAACCACTTTGGTTTATTTTCCACCATTGGATTAGAACCAAACCAATTTGGTTCATCCATCATGTCTTCATAAGACTCGACCAATCCATGCTTCCAATGTGACTGAAACAATTTCATACTCGCTCTTTGTTTGGCCAACCAAACAAAGTCTCTCTCAATATGAGAATCCTATTCTCAAGCTCGTTTTAAATCCTTCGGATAACACTCGTAGTGTGTGTGACCAAATAGGTTTCCGATTTATGTTGGGCATCTATAATTAACCATTAATTATAGAACGATCATGAGTGACACCTAGTAGTACATCATGATCCCCAATTAATTAGAAAATCAACAGTTGACCCAGAACAACTTCTGAAACCTTTCAGCAGCTACAGTGAGTCGTACCCTATTCCCTTCACTCATCTTATACCCACTTGGTTCAGGATATGGTCCATTGTGTCAGTCCCCACTAGGTTGACCATGTCACACCTAGCCCAAGTATTATTTCTTCATCCTCCGGATTCTAGTTACTACACATGTATCCAAGAGTACTATACTCTAAACATGTAATGCTTTGGCCAATGACTTTAGTAACAATCCAACGAGAGACCATAGGGTATACATCTCATCACAAGGAGTGGTGAATCCTCTATAGGCTATTCAAACACCTTCGGCCACTTCGACTTATACCCAATCATCCCGGGTCCACATCTCCTCGGAGATGCTTGCTTAAGATGTCAAAGCATAAGTCTTCATGACTAAGATGAATTGAATACCTCAAGTCGAAGGAATATTGCACTTAAGCTGCAGTAAGAACTTCATTGACATATTCATATATGCAGAGAACCATATGAAGTCTTACAACTAGTCACTCCAATGAACTAGTTACCATAACTAGCATCTACGATTAACTCCGGACATCCTAATGTCTCCAGCCACTGAGAAATACCAGCTTGAATAAACCAAGGAGTATAACTCGTGTTAGTCTCAACAGAATTGATGGTGTTCGAATGCATCAATTCATCGACTAGGAATAATTCCAATACATCACAATTGCACATGTATAGATACTCACTAGTTGTAATCCAATCACAAATTCTCTCATGTTGTGAATCGTATTGCAGACATTTAATAAATGAGTTTAAGATCCAATCAAATACATGAAAATATGTATACTCAAATAGTGAATCTTAATTTATCAAATAAATGGTACAACCATAAGGCGACTACGTTAGGACACCTCTCATATATAACTAACAGTTCTTCCATTTGCTTTTGTTATTATTGTAGTTGCTTGTTGTATCTTGTTCTTATTGTTGTAAGAGACTTGTAAGAGGTTCATCCACCTTCGATGTGTCACCGAGAAGGAAAAGTTTGATAGTGGTGGTGTACATCACTAGAGCTCGCTAGGGCTCGCCCATGGAGTATGAACTAGGGTTCCAAATCACGTAAAATCCATGTGTTGTGCTTGTGTTGTGATTTGTACTTGTATTTGTGTTTCTGCTGCTTACTAACAATTATAGACAAGCATGACAAATTCCATCAACGAAATCAACACAAATTGCTATTCACCCCCTCCCCTCCTCTAGCGATGCCAACGGTCCTACAAGTTATAGGTAGTAAGACTAGATTGATCCATTGGAGTTCTCATGACAGGTTACCATTGCGAACAAAGTCATCTATGTACGAATACCATGAAAGTAGGATCGTGTCTAGGAAAATACATCAGTCAGGTCTCAAGAGAGGCTACTAATTACTTTAAGATAAGTCTCCTTCAGGAATACATATCAACATAAGAGAGAACTTCTTGGATAATAGACGTAGTAGTGCAACTAAAATCCTAGGATCATCTTCTATCATATCTTTTAATCCGATCATTATCTTTTCTTTTATCGACTCATCCATTTTCGATTTTTCTAAATAATCTTCCATCGCTCGTATCCGATACTTGACCAGTCTCTATGAGATCGATATTTTTTTACTTGACGATGACCATGTGCTTGTAGATTCATCACATCACTCACTACAAATTTGATTTGTAGACCATGTGTGGAACATTTCCACTCTCTATATTTCTATTAATTAATAAACCCTTTTATGAATTATAACATTTGATCATATCAAACTTTATTTATCTATAAACCTTTTTGACACCAAATTCAACTCCTTGAATTTGACTTTCTCAACAGGAAATAGGGAAACCAATATTTGTGTGATTCTCAATGGTTCAGGGATATAGATAGTCATGGATTCACAACTCTTTGTGATTCAGGACCATACTTGTTCTTTATTCAATCATACTTTTAATAGCCCCATCCTGTGATCAACCCTTTGATTATAAGATATTAGAACTAATTCTGATTAGCACCCAACAAATCATGGTAAGAGCTTCTAGTAGTACTGCCCCATGACTCCCTATGTATCACTGAATAATGTCTACAAGAATCAACCGATCATGGTTAACATATAGTCCAGTACCTTCAACTCATATAACCCGATCAAATCTACAACCATTGGTATATTGAAAGTTGTATATTTATTTTATAACTTTGTGATGTATCTTATAGTGACATCACATGTGCAACTAGGAAACTCCTTTCCTAAAGCACATCTTATAGCTTTGATCAAAGACTTTACATAGGATATCCACTCCATTGGGTGTGTGGTGAATCCCTAACTATAATGCACTGACTCCTATATGTTTCATTATTGCACCCAATATCACCACATGATGACCCCAATAGATTCGGTAAATGAGTCAAAGTACAACCCCAACATATAGAGTTTTAGTGTTTTCCCGAGTCATAAGGTCTACTAGTGTACGTACAACCACAATCAAGGACTTATCTACTCAAGAAATGATAACCATATGGAAAGTCCGAGTAAGGGTAGTTCAATGAACTCATCACATTATCACCCATCTGTATGCTTGAATATCTCTATGTCCTTACCAATCAAACATGGGACACTACATCACGGATGCTAGTCTATAAAGAATCAAAAAACCCTAGAGGGGGGTTGAATAGCGTATTTTAAAGTTTTTCTCTCGTTCATAAAAAATGTTGAAACTCACAGCGGAAACACAAAACCAAAAACACAAATACACAAAGAGTTTTACTTGGATTACAGTCCACCAACTTCTAATCCAAGGCCCTGCGATCCTTGATCACTTTCGAAGGACAATCACTAAAAGAATCTCTTCCTCGTTGGAGGTAAGAGACACGCGATTAAAAATTTAAAGAAATGGGCCAATAACAACCATACCGGTCCCAATACTAATTAAGTACAACTATGAAAAGTTACACTTAAATAAATACCAACACAAGTAAAGAAAAGATGAAGTTTCGTCGAAATTAAGAAGATGGATGGAATGGTTGCTTAAGAACTTGCGAAGGCTTGAGAGTTAGAAGAGCAAGAGCACTTGGAATTATTAATTCCTAGGGTATGGTTTTCCATAGAGCCTTCTTTTATAGACGTGAGCCTTGGAATGAGTCCAGATCTAGATCCCAATTTCGTGGATCTTATCCTGAGGCTTTGATCGATCCAAATCATGACTTGGCATTTTGGCTGATTCACAGGCATCAGTCGATTGTCGTCCATCATTAGTCGACTATTGCCAAGCCACAAATCCTTCTCAATCGGTATTTAAACTTCCTACTCAGAAATTACACTGATTGCTCGGGAGCAGTCGACTGCTTGTACATCCCAATCGACTGATGCTCTGCTTGCTTGGGATTACACTAGTTGCTTGGGAATTACACTATGTAGTCGGGATCATCCGACTACTTGTTCGTCCCAGTTGACTGATACATGCTGCTTGGCAATAACATGATAAAAAGCTTGTAACACAATGTTAGCACAGTGTATAATAATAGTATTAATAGTGACGATCTGTGACTGTCCAATCTCGACTTTGACATTCCTCTAGAAGACTCAGCCGAATTGACGCTTAAGGTTGTCCCCATACCGAGGACACGACCTTACAACCGCTCCACACCCGGAGCTTACCTTGGCCTACTTACATGTTGCTTAGCATCTTATTCTCTTGATGTCTTTGATCTTAGCTAAGGCTTACTCAGTTGTAGCACACTTATCACAACACATCAGATAACAACATGACTTAATTTTGAGTCTTCGTCATAATCAAAACTTAGGTTCAATTACTTGGTGCCCCTGCACCAACAATCTCTCCCTTTTTGATTTATGGCAACACGATTCAAAGTTAAGGAAAAAAATATTAATTCATCATTTTTCAAAAACTCCCCTTTAAAAATACCTCCCCCTTAATGTGTGATGAGTTCTAAAACAGAAGTAAGAAATTTTTAAATTAAAATTTTAACCTCTTAACTTGTATCTCTCCCCCTTTGACATATATCAAAAACAATGTTATAAGGAGTGTATGTTAAAAAAAACTTAAAGTTCAAAAACTTTAAAGTTCATTTTCATGTTGTAAAATTTCAAGACATCTTTAAATTTTTAAGATAGTTATAAATGCAATATAAGTTCATTTTCACTTGTTCAAATGATAAAGGAAATGAAGTAGCTAAATATCTTTATGAATCCAAGCATGTGTTCTTTTTGTAAAATAATATTTAAAATAAACCATCTAATAAATTGTCCTTAAGAGAATGTCCAACTGCATTTTGACTTAATTGATATTAGATAATCAATAAGTCTTGGTGGGAGTTAGTCACTTATGTGATTAGTTTATTGATTATACTCCATGATTCATGTTGATGCACTTATTCTACATCTAGAATCAAGAGTAAAGTCCTAACATCTCATGCCCATCTACGTGGCTCAATACACAACCAGGTTAAACCTAAGTGTTGTGAGATGCATTGGCTCCTTAAATATCTATAGGTTCAAGATTTCTAAGGTAAGTCCTATGCTACTTCCAAAGAAAACAAAATGAAAGATAGATAGATAGTAACAACAATTCCTATTCTACTAAACACATTCCTAATTTTCTTCTATGTGAACTAAATTCGGATTCAAGTAAAGGTTTGGTGAATATGTCAGCTAGGTTTGATTTAGATTCCACATATTCAAGTTTAATCTCACCATTGGTTACTTGTTCCCAAACAAAGTGATGTTTAACTTCTATGTGTTTAGTTCTTGAGTGATGTATAGGATTTTTAATTAGGTTGATTAAACTAATGTAATCTATCATGACTTTAGTGTCCTTAAAATCTAGTTGAAAGTCACTTAAAGTGTGTTTTATCCAAAGGAGATGAGCTGCACACTCTCCCATTCCTACGTATTCTTCTTCGGTAGTAGACAAAGCAACACTGTGTTATTTTCTACTACACCAGCTAACTAGACTTTAACCTAGAAATCGACAACTACCACTTGTACTTTTCCTATCAAGCTTACAACTAGCATTATCTGAATCATAGTACCCAATTAGTTCAAAATTACTAGACCTAGGGTACCACATCCCTACATTGATAGTTCCTTTTATATATCTAAAGATTCTTTTTGAAATGTTTTGCTTATCGAGTCCGTGAGGGGAAACTTCGCTTCCCACTTCACCTTGGTCGTTTGTTCATGGCGATCCCCTCGATGTCCCCGGATTAAAAAATTTAATCCTAGAGAAAAAATATTGCCCAAACAACCAAGTCATCGTCGTGCTATTCGTTTAGAGAGGTCACTTGAACAAACTAGTTGTTCAAGCGACCATCCTCTATTCTACGAGTAGCCGCGGAATAGATGATGTCCGGATCGCTGGTTTTCGTATTTATTCTCGGAATCCAAGTATTATTTAGCCATATACAGATTTATATCATGTTCATAATTGAAAAACAAATACAAACATGTAACATATAAAAATTAGAGAATCGATATACCTCTTGATCTTCTAATGTATTACCTTCCTCCTTTCGGACGTCGTGTGGGCGACGATCTACCGTAAGTCGAAGCTCCTAGATCGCAAATCTTCCTTCCTTGCTCTTCCAAAGCAAGAGGAAGAGTAGAAACAAAGTTCTTCTCCTCCCTAAAACCAACCAACAAGGAACAATTAGAAACCTTGCCGCCGGCCAACTAGGAGGAGGACTTTGTGGTGGAATCCGGCCAAGACACGAAGGGAAGCCCTATATCTTGTTTCCACCACCTAAGGAGAAGGGAATAGAGCCTTTTGGGCACTGGCCAAGAGCTGGAAAGGGGCTAGAAAGATGCTGGATGTCGGCCAATGAAAGAAGAAGAAGAAAAGAAAACCTTCCTTATTTGGTGCCGCCCTAGCCTCCAAACCCTAACCCTAATCCTATCTCAACTAGGATTCCTTCTCTTGCCGCCCAAAAACCCTAGCTCTCTTGGATGTTGTTCATGCCAACTCCCTTGCCCTCCTTTTATAGAGTTAGGGATAAGTCATGAATTAATCTCCTCCATTGGTTCTAGGGATTTAATCTCAACCGTCGGATCTAGAGATTTAATCTCAACCGTCGGTTCTTAGAGATTTAATCTCTACCTATGGATCTTAGAATTTTGTTTCTATCCATTGGATCTAAGATTCATGAGGTGTTAATAGGATACATTAGGGACCATGAGGAGGAGTTGGATCTTGGCCACCCATGGATGAAGCCCACATAAAGTCCGATCCACTAATGATGATCCAATCCACTAAAGGTTCATCATTGATCTACCTCACCAACCCCCATATGATAATATGGGCTCCATATATTATTTGTACATTTTCTCCCCGTGTTTAAGATCTCGAATGTTCGTCGATTAATTAATTTACTGGCCATTAATTAATCAACATCTAAGTCCATGAGTAGTACCACTCAACCTTTTCATCATGCCGGACCAAGTCCACCTGCAGGGTTTACATGAAGAACCTTATGAGCTCCTCAAGGGGGCATCATCATCCTAATATATAGGACATGGTTTTCTCCTATAATCAATGGCACACCATATAAATAATATCATTTCCCAACTTACCGAGCCTATCGATTTAATCTATAAATCTTGCCCATTGGTAAATAAAAGAGATGAGTACTAAGTATATGTGCCCATTATTATATCGGGATTAAGAGTATGTACAATATAATATCTGAGGTCCGATTCGATTATGTAGTCAGCAATAAATCGAATCACTTCTAAGTCGGTCCTGCTTAATACACACAAAGTGCACTAGTATGATTCTATGGTCAAGACAAACCAATACCAAATCACACTACAACCATTCCGATGGTTTGTCCAAAGTCATCTCGGTTGTGAGCCTTTACTTATACTTTTCAAGGGTTCGATAACATGATCTCCTGTGTGACACCACACACCATGTTATCTACAATGTAAAGTATTTGACAATATTGCATAACCATAAAAATTTGCAAACAATGATCATGTGATTCTTATTTCAAAATAAAGATGTTCATACAAAAGATAGACTTTTCAGTATACATCCCTACAATCTACCACTTCTACTAAAAGACTATGTTGTCCTCAAAGTGTCGTACATCTGATCCCCATTCCCTCGACATGCCTATCAAAAGCTCTCACCGGAAGGGCCTTAGTGAAAGGATCTGCCATGTTATCCTCTGATGCAATCTTAGCCACAGCAACTTCTCCTCTCTTTACGATTTCTCGTATCAGGTGGTACTTGCACTCTATGTGTTTACTAGCCTTATGGGCTCGTGGTTCCTTCGAGTTTGCAACTGCACCACTATTATCACAATAAATTGTGATAGTTCTGGGCAAACCAGGAATCACATCTAGGTCCATGAGGAAGTTCCTGAGCCACACAGCTTCTTTGGCCGCCTCAGAGGCTGCCACATACTCAGCTTCCATGGTGGAGTCCGCCACGCATTTCTTCTTGACACTCCTCCATACAATGGCTCCACCTCCCAAAGTAAACACAAAACCTGAGGTAGACTTACTGTTATCCCTATCAGATTGGAAGTCGGAATCCATGTAACCCACAGGGAGTAATTGGTCTGCCCGGTAAACCAGCATATAATCCCTAGTCCTTCTCAGGTACTTCAATATATGCTTTACCGTAGTCCAATGTCACTGTCCTGGATTACTCTGATATTTGTTGACCACGCCCACGGTAAAGCAGATATCTGGTCTCGTACAGAGCATCGCATACATGAGGCTTCCTACTGCCGAAGCATAAGGAACCGCCTTCATCTCCTCTATCTCCTCAGATGATCTAGGACACATCTCCTTAGATAAAGGAACTCCATGCCTGAAAGGTAGAAAACCCTTCTTGGAGTTCTACATGCTAAAACGCTCCATAATCGTGTCTATGTCTGAAGCTTGGGATAAGCACAACATCCTTTTCCTACGATCCCTTATAACCTTGATCCCAAGGATGTGTCCCACCTCTCCCAAGTCCTTCATATCAAACTGTTTGGACAACCATACCCTTACGTCCGATAACACCTTGATATTGTTGCCAATCAACAAAATGTCATCTACGTTTCCGTCACATCTCTTGTATACACAAGACTCATCCGGACTTTGAATAAATCCAAAAGACTGGATTACCTCATCAAAGCGGATGTTCCACGACCTCGAAGCTTGCTTCAATCCATAAATGGACTGATTAAGCTTACACACAAGATGCTCTTTTCCTTTAACAATGAATCCCTCTGGTTGCTTCATGTAGATGTTTTCCTCAAGACTTCCATTAAGGAAAGTTGTCTTGACATCCATCTGCCACACCTCATAATCCATATGAGCTGCTTTGCATAAGAGAATCCGGATAGACTTAAGCATGGCTACCGGTGAAAAGGTCACCTTATAATCGATACCCTCTTTCTAAGTATGCCCCTTCGCAACAAGCCTCGCTTTGAAGGTCTCAACCTTCCCATCTATTCCTCTCATTCTCTTGTAGATCCACTTGCATCCAGTGGTTTTTACACCATCGGGTGGTTCTACTAGCTCTCAGACCTGATTTGAATCCATAGATTCAATCTCAGCATTCATTTCACTTTGCCAAGATACTGCTTCTTTATCTTGGATTGCCTCGTCATATGTCTAGGGATTAGGTTCATGTTCGCCAGGGACCAAATTAGAAGATTCTCCCAAGAACATGAATCTGTCAGGCTGTCTCACAACCCTCCCACTACGACGAGGTATCACCTGTGTATCCTCTGTAACACGCGGTGCAGTGACATATGGTATATCCTCTTGTACCGATGGTACTAAAGAAGTGACTTCCCCTTTTTACTCCTCCAGAACAATTTTACTCTTGGACTTGTGTCTCATCACATAGTCTTCCTCTAGAAATCTGGCGTTCATGCTAATGATCACCCTCTGATCTCTAGGACTATAAAACAATCCACCCGTCGTTCCCCTAGGATAGCCAACGAACAAGCATACTTCTGTACGAGGTTTCAACTTACTAGCATCTGCCTTCAGCACATGTGCTAGACTCCCCCATATCCGAATATGTCTTAGACTAGGCTTTCGCCCATTCCACAACTCTATGGGAGTAGAAGGCACTGATTTAGATGGAACCAAGTTCAGAATGTACACCGACGTATCTAGAGCATATCGCCAGAACGAATCTGGCAAGTCAGAATAACTCATCATCGATCTAACCATCTCTATAAGAGTCCTATTCCTTCGCTCTGCTATACCGTTCTGCTGGGGTGTACCAGATGCAGTCAATTGGGATTGAATCCCAGCCTCTGATAAGTAGTTCCTAAACTCTTCTAAGAGGTACTCACCACCATGATCAGATCGTAGTGTCTTGATACTTTTACCTTGACGTTTCTCCACATCAGCCTTGAATTCTTTGAACTTGTCAAAGCATTAAGACTTGTGGCGCATCAGGTAAATGTATCCATATCTTGAGTAATCGTCTATAAAAGAGACGAAATACTCAAAACCACCTCTAGCATGGATAGACATAGGACCACACAAATCAGAATGAACCAATTCTAACACATCTTTGGCTCTATACCCCTTGGCCTTAAAAGGCCTCTTGGTCATCTTACCCTCCAAGCAAGATTAACAGGTTGGGAGATCCTCCACCACTAATGAACCCAAAGGTCCATCATCTATCAACCTTTGAATTCTGCTTAGGTTAATGTGACCAAGCCTAAGATGCCAAAGATATGTTTGGTTCATTTTTGAAGGTTCTTTTCTCTTATTGGAATTAGAAGATGAGTTATTAACTTCAATTTGCATCGTGGGAGGTTTTGGTTCAAGTGTGTATAAATTTCCTATCAATGCACCCGAACAGATAATGTCCCTATTCCTTCTTATAACAACTCTGTCATTAAAAGAAATAGAATATCCATCCATAAACAATTTAGAAACTGAAATTAAATTCTTTCTAAATAAGGGTACATAAAGGCAATTCTTAAGAACCAAAAGTTTATTTTTCTCAAAAGATAAATGAACATCTCCCATTGCAACAGCCGCCACCTTCGTGGCATCGCCCAAGTACTCGGTAATCTCCCCCTCGGCCAGTCGTCTGGTTTCCTGGAACCCCTGCAAAGTATTGAAGACATGATCAGTGGCTCCCGTATCTACACACCAGGTGCCAGTAGATAACACCGCTAAACATGTTTCAACCACTAGACCAAAAGATATACCTTTGTTCTTGCGGTTGGGGCAGTCCTTCTTCCAGTGTCCAGTCTGCTTACAAGTGAAGCACTTGCCTTTCGGCTTCTTCACTCCTCCCTGAGTACCTCCCACCACCTTCGCCGCAGTTTGTTTCTTCTTCTTCTTGCCTTTCGACTTAGAAGTAGAAACCTTTTGGGTCACCACGGCATGCGCCTGAGCACTCTGACGAAATAGTCCCTCTGTCGCCTGGAGTTCTGTCAGAAGTTCCGCCAACGAATACAATCTCTTGTTCATGTTGTAGTTCAGGTGAAACTGCTCAAAACTCCTAGGTAGAGACTGGAGTATGATATCGACCTGGGTTTCCCGATCGATCTCAGCTCCTAGGACCTCCAGCTCATTCAAATGAGCCATCATCTTGAGAACATGATCCCTCACGGGTGTTCCCTCGATCATGGTGGTCATCATCAAGTTTCTCATGGCCTCTTGCCTCGCAGCCCGATTCTGGTGTTCGAAAAGCTCCTTGAGATTGAGCATCATATCATAAGCAGTGGACATGGCTTGATGCTGATGTTGCAGTACATTTAACATAGATGCCAAAATGTAACACCGCGCCATCTCATCGGCCTTGATCCACTTCTTATAGCTCTCTCTCTCATTTTCCCAAGAATCATCTGCAGGCTTGGGAGGGCACTCTTCGAGGAGTACATATTTGTATTCCTCAACAGTCAAGACAATGTCTAGATTCCTCTTCCAATCAACATAGTTGGGTCCAGTAAGTTTGTTCTCTTTCAGTATCACAGCAAGTGGGTTGAAAGTCATTTTGAAAGAAAACCTAAGAATCACATAAATCAAAACATTAGATTTCAAAAAAATTTTGATTCCTCAAACAATAAAATTTTAAAATCAACCATCACCGAGAATATCGTATGCCACGATAGTGTGGACGTATACAAATTCTACATTTGTAAGAGGAGGTTTTACCCATTAATTTTACTATCTTGTCAACCTAACTTTTTGACAAGTAAAATTAATAGTTGGTTCCTCTTTGGCCCTACAAATAAAAGAAGTGACTCCGATGGGGAGGATACTTATATTTGTATCTAAGTGTCCACCATTACTCGGTACCAAGGTAATTATCTCGGGTTATGTGCCTTACGATGGGCAAGTACACACGCTCCTTAATAATTTCCTATAACCATATTCGACCTTGTGATCCACAAACAAACCCATCTGATGGGGAGGAAGACACTCAGAGCCGACGCGCAAGTTTGTTTGCATCACTTGTCAAATCGTAATGGAGGCCGTGGGAATTTTAAAAAAAATTTCCTCTCCCACTTAGTAATTTGGAATTGAGGAATTTTCCTAGCCTACGACATGCATATCAAACAAAAGGCAATAAATATGAAAAATAAATTATTTTCCAACTATTATGGCTTTTGTCTTCAATATGTCTCCTGTCGCATCGCCATCTCGTCCGCTCCTCCTATGCCATGTACGAGCCATCCGGAGATCCGAGCCGAGACTAAAACCTATTTTGTTGGTGCAGTAGGCACCTAAGTCGAACCTGAGTTTTGATTATAGCAAACGATACAAAGTTAAGCTCATGTCATTATCTCACGAGCTGAATCGAGTGTGCAGAAGATTACTATAGCTGGAGCTGAAGGCTAGCAACACCCGGAGGAAGCCGCGGTGGTCGGGCGACACTCGAGTGACTTCGAAGGCAGCCGAAGGAATCGAGTGGAAGGCCAGAAGCAAAAGCAACACGTAAGTATTGAGGTAAGCTCGTGTGTGCGAGCATAAGTGAGGTCGTATCCTCGTTACGGGGATGATCTTAAGCGTAGATCCGACCAAAGACATCCTATAGATGGTCTAGGTCGAGATCGGATGGTCGACGACCATCGAAATTATATTTTTGTTGAGCTAACTTTGACTTGCAGCAAGCATCAGTCGACTGCTAGCTTGGAGGACTCGACTGCCGGAAGTCAGCACTCGACTGACGCTGCCATCAGTCGACTGATAGTCAATGATCAGATTCGAGGAGTCAAGGCTTATCACCCCATTTCAAGGAGATTGGTGCTCAATTGCGATTGGCTAGGGTTCCTCTCGAAAAGGGGCTCAAAGGCTATAAAAGGAGGTCCTAACCTAGGGTTTTCTCATCAATTCTAAGTGCTCAAAAGCCTCCACAACACTGTGACTCTCCGACAACTCTATGACAACGAAGTGCTGCCAACAACCCTAGTTTAAGTCCTATCTTCGAGTTGTTGGTATAATCTTGTTTTGTCATTTATTTTAATCTTGCAATTCATTTGTTAATCGAGGCTTTCTACCGTTGCATTTCATTTTAATAGAAGAGAGGGTTTGTCTCTCTATCTTGTGCTTTGAAGGTTTTTGTAATCGTAAAACTCCTACCTCCAACGAGGAGGAGTGTTTTAGTGAATTGCCCTTCGTACACGGTCTAGGACCGTTAGGGCCTTGGAGTAGTAGCCGAAGGCTACGAACCAAGTAAAAAAACTATTTGTCTCATTTAGTTTTTATTTACATTTCCGCTGCGTTTATTTGTCTACCGAACGATTTAAAAGAAAAAGTTTTTTATCGCTATTCACCCCCCCCCTCAAGCGATCTGCATCGATCCAACAATTGGTATCAAAGCCGGGGGCGCTTAGATTTGGTGAAACCACCAATCTAACATTTTTTACAGATTTGTTTTTCGTTCGTTTAAATTTTTCTCCCGCACTACTAATCCAAGACCAAGTCTTGGTACATAGTTTTTGGTTGTGTTTTTGCAAGTATTGATCACCTTCGGAGTACCTCACGATCAAACGAGCATAACTTTTGCTACAAGTGGACTCACGAAACGATCTACCCACCAAATCGAAGCTCTCGCAGAGATCTACACTTCTTACCGGGGTTTACCCCTGTAACAAGCTGTTTTCATCCTCAAAAATCGACGTTTAGTAGCCTTTCAGGGACATCGAAGGTTGTGAGTACTTACTTTTTATTTGGTTTCTTATTTCGTTACTTAACTTTCTATTTTTCGTTTGTTTCTTTTTATTTCCCGCACTACTAATCCAAGACGCAAGTCTTGGTACTTTCGTGCGTTTTTGTCGTTGCTAGGTTTTCTTTTTAGTCTCCTTGTTTTTTTGTTCTAATGACCCATCTCGAGGGTTTTAGCACCGTCCGACCTCCGTTTTACAACGGAGATGATTTCCGTTACTGGAAAGGTCGGATGGAATGCTTTCTCAAAACCCAAATCGAGATGTGAATCATAATCCAAATGGGTTTCACACTTCCGACTAATGAAGTGGGTGACTCCTTGGATTATGATCAATGGACTGTTGCAACAAAACGACAAGTCGAAGCCGATGCCAAGGCAACACAAATCCTCCAATGCGGCTTGTCCAAGGAGGAGTTAAATCGCGTCAGCCCCTTCATAAGCACAAAGGACCTTTGGACAAAACTAGTGGAGCTACACGAAGGGACTGATGAAGCCAAGGTATGTAAGCGTGATCTTCTATTCAATAAACTATATAACTTAAAAATGCAGGAACACGAGTCCACGACGCAACTCCACGCCCGTGTCCAAGACATAGTCAACAACCTACACGCAATCGGGCAAAAGGTCGAAAACCGCGACCTTATAAGGTATGTACTAAACTCCTTTCCGAGGACTACCTTGTGGGCATCCATGGTTGATGCCTACAAGGTCTCCAAGGATCTTTCTAAACTTAGATTAGATGAACTTTTTTCTAATTTTGAACTTCATGAGCAGTCTAACTTGGAACCCGAGAAAGGTATAGCATTATTTGCAGGTTCAAAGAAGAAAACTGCTAGCAAGCCACCCCCGAAGGAAGAAGAGGATGAGTCCGATTCGGAGGTTGACTCGGAAATGGAGGCCGAACTAGTCAACCTAGTTCAGAGGATAGTCAAGGGCCGAAAACGAGCCGTCACTCGACCCAACGAAGGTAAGCCTAAAAGTTCGAACATAAGATGTTATGAATGCAACAGGTTTGGACATATCAAGTCCGAATGCCCAAAACTCAAGAGCAAGGCACCAAAACACAAAAAGGCACTCAACACTACTTGGGAAGAAGCTTCCGAAGAAGAAGACAACGATCGAGTCCTTATGGCTAAACCGGTGGAATCGGAGACGGAGTCGGAACCGGAACTTGAATCGGAAACCGAAGATGAGTCAGACTGCGAAACACTATTCAAGACAAGCCACGGATACGCATCCGGTTCAAAAGATACACTCAAGGTTAGTCGGTCTCTTATTACTACTCTTTATAGTGCAATTAAGTTTTTAAATAAAAAGTTAGCTAAGTCCGAGTCCAAGGTCGAGACCCTGGTTGAGGAAGTTAAACTCCTCAAGCACGAGGTCTCCCTAACCTCTTCGACTAGTCGAGTTCAAGAGAAGGACTCAACTCGGGTTGAAAAACTCGAAGTTGAGAACTCACTCTTGAAAAGTCAGGTCGAAGATCTTAGGAATACGTTGGAAAGGTTTACTTTGGGATCCAAAGGACTTGACCTCCTACTTGGATCGCAAAGGGTCGTGTACAACAAGGTCGGGCTAGGGTTTAGCACAAACACGACCAATAAGTCGTATATGTCAATCGTAAGTCGACATAAAAAACGTGTCCAAGCATGGGTCCCTAAGACCACCTTGATTTCAAACTTAGGATCAAACCAGTACTGGGTTCCCAAGGACAAAATCCACTATGTGGAGACACCGAATCAATTCAACGATCCAGGGGGAGCTAGTACGAAATTTGTTTGTGTTTTAACTTAGAAATTGCATGCTTAGGTTTTTATTTAGTTTGATTTTTCTTTTTAGAATGGTTAGATAGGACTATAACTCGTCAATACTTGATAACATAGTACCAGGATGCGGCGAGATGATAGTACGCTAGGAAAGCGGAGTCTTGTGTATTCGGGCTAGATAAGGCGTATCTAGTTCGGTGCACTTGACCGAGCGGAACTAGCTGAAGCTACCTCGCCGTATCTTAGACTAGTTAGACCAGGAAGTAGTCTTAAGTGAGTCAAGTCTCTATTTTCTTGAAAATGGCTTTGTCTAAGGAAGTGGTCATTGTTCCGATCAAAGAAGGCCTCTGTGCCTCGCCACGACCTGGAAGTCATGATCTTGAAAAGGTGACTTGATGAGCCTAAGGTCAAATCCGAATCTAACGCAAGGTTGACAATTGTTTAAGTCATTAAATTTAATTCAACTAAAATTGGAAGTCATCTCACAAGAACATATAGGATTAACATGTTTGATCATGTAGACATGGGTGAGATGATTTAGGTTAATAATTTTCAACCAATTTTTAGTAAATCCAATATCCGATCCAACTACCTTGCTT
Organism: Wurfbainia villosa; assembly: GCA_025175895.1. Taxonomy (NCBI): domain Eukaryota; kingdom Viridiplantae; phylum Streptophyta; class Magnoliopsida; order Zingiberales; family Zingiberaceae; genus Wurfbainia; species Wurfbainia villosa. The sequence goes on from CM045988.1 coordinate 71,835,815, forward strand.
GTAGGATCAATGGATGTTGGACAGTGGTTGCTCCCGACACATGATCGGGGATCAACTCAAGTTTTCGAAGCTTCGATTCAAACGACAAGGATCGGTAGCCTTCGGAAATAATGGCAAGCTCAAAATCATCGGATCAGGTGATATTGAGCTTAACTCAAATTTTGTTATTCAAAACGTTTTATTAGTAGAAAATTTTCAATATAATCTACTTAGTGTAAGTCAATTGTGTGATAATAACTATAAGGTCATATTTCTAGAAAATGAATGCATAATTAATACAAACGAAACCTCTAAAACAATTCTTAAAGGAACTAGAAATAACAACATTTACACTATCAACTTAACTAACTCTTCAACTAAGTGTCTTTTGACATGGCAAGAGGAATCATGGTTGTGGCACCGACGACTCAGTCACTCACACCCAAGACTCATCCACAAGATGAGTCAGAGTGATTTAGTCAGAGGTTTGCCTAACCTCAATAACTTGGATAATAAAATATGTAATGCTTGTCAGCAAGGTAAACAATCTAGGACACAACATCAACCAACAAGTCAAGAACGAACCAAAAGTGTGCTTGAGCTCCTACACATGGATCTATTTGATTCACACGGAGCTAAGTCACTTAACGGAAGTAAATTCTGTTTAGTCATTATCGATGACTACTCTAGATTTACTTGGGTTAAGTTCATCAAACACAAAAGTGATACCCTAGATCAATTAATCAACCTATGTAAGTTAATAGAAAATCAACAAAACATTAAAATCAAAAGACTTAGGACTGATCATGGTAGTGAATTCAAAAACCATAGGTTTATAGAATTCTGTAACCTAACCGGATACCACCATGAGTTCTCTTGCCCTAGAACTCCACAACAAAATGGCCTAGTAGAACGCAAAAATAGAACCCTACAAGAAGCCTCTAGGACAATGTTAAATGAGTATAACCTACCCGATAGGTTTTGGGCGGAAGCTATGAGTACGACATGCTATGTCCAAAATAGGATCCTTATGGTAAAGAGACACCTTAAGACCTCATACGAGATTTATCACGATAAAATACCTAACATCAAGTACTTTAGGGTATTTGGGTGTAAGGTACATATCCTAAACACTACAGATTACCTAGGGAAATTTACATCCAAAACCACGATCGAAATCTTTCTAGGATACTCGACTACAAGTAGAGCTTATAGAGTATATAACCATGACACCCTTAGAGTCGAGGAAACTATCAATGTAGTATTCGATGAAGGACACGAACCTACAAAACCCCCGGCAACCCCAATTAGCGAGCCGATCCATACTAGACCTAACTCTGATCCGGAGATCAGGTCTAGTGTTAATCCTAACCTAAGTCAACCAAGTCACTCTATTGATCAATTGATAGATAACTCCAACCAAACTAGAACTCAAACAAGCCATCCTATGGATCAAATTGTAGACTCAAACCCAAATCCAACTAGGACTCAAACGAATCATCCTATCGACCAAGTGATAGGCGATCCAAGTCTAGGAGTTCGAACTAGAGCCTCATACAGAAACCTTAGTCAAATATCTTTGATTTCTAAAATTGAACCCAAAACTATTGACCAAGCTCTTCTTGATCCCGATTGGATTATTGCAATGCAAGAAGAGTTGGCTCAATTCACTAGGAACGAAGTATGGGAATTAGTACCACCACCTATAGATAAAACAATCATTGGAACAAGGTGGGTGTTTAGAAATAAAATTGATGATAAAAGTGAAGTAGTTAGAAATAAAGCTAGACTAGTTGCTAAAGGGTTTAGTCAAGTTGAAGGTTTAGATTACGACGAGACCTATGCCCCAGTAGCTAGATTAGAGTCCATTCGAATGCTATTAGCATATGCAGCACATCGAGGATTTAAGTTGTTTCAAATGGATGTGAAATCTGCATTCTTAAATGGATACATTAAAGAAGAAGTTTATGTTAGTCAACCCCCAGGTTTCGAAAGTTTAGACAAACCCGACCATGTCCTTAGGTTAAAGAAAGCTCTCTATGGACTTAAACAAGCTCCTCGAGCTTGTGCAGAGACTTTCGATTTATCTTAAGTCCAAAGTTTTAACCAAGGTGTAGTTGACCCAACTCTTTGTAAAAACCTTAGGTAAAGACATATTCATAGCCCAAATCTCGTAGATGATATTATTTTGGAACCACCAACTCAATCCTACTAAATGAGTTCATTTCACTTATGGAAAGTGAATTTGAAATGAATTTAGTAGGTGAGTTCTTCTTAGGTCTACAAATTAAACAAACTAAAGATGGAATATACCTACATCAAGCAAATATACTAGGGAATTAATTAAGCGCTTTGGAATGCAAGATGCTAAAATTATTAATACCCCATGGCAACTAATGTGAATATAGAAGAAGATTTAATCGAAACTCAATTGATTTAAAATACTATAGGAGCATAATAGAGTCTCCTTTACTTAGCTGAGCCGACACGATATCCTATTTGCGATAAGTATGTGCGCAAGGTTCCAAACATGCAGGAGTCTCACCTAACTCTAGTTAAACGTATCCTTAGATATCTAAAGGGTACACTTAATGTCGGTATTTGGTACCCTAGATCTACCGAGTTCGAACTAATCGGCTACTTTGATTCGGACTATGCTAGTAGTAAGCTCGATAGAAAGAGTACAAGTGGTTGTTGTCAACTTCTCGGCTCGAGTCTAGTGAGTTGGTGCAGTAGGAAGCAACACTGTGTTGCCTTATCTACCACTGAAGCCGAATACATCGCGATGGGTGAGTGTGTCACGCAGCTTCTTTGGATGAAGCACACTCTCCGCGATTTTAAGTTAGACTTTACCAACACAAAACTCCACGTAGATAACATTAGTTCAATTAACCTTACTAAGAATCCAATATGTCACTCTAGGACTAAACATATAGAGGTCAAACACCATTTCATTCGAGAACATGTGGCCAACTGAGCCATACAACTCGAATACGTCGAATCGAAGTCTAACTTGGCAGACCTATTTACTAAACCCCTACCCGAAGTCGAATTCAGTCTATTAAGACAAAAATTGGGCATGTGCGTAGTAGAATAGGACTTTGCAAATTATATTACTACTATTTCTTACTTTTCATTTTTTATGGAACTAGTATAGGACTTACCTTAGATATCATGCAGCTATAGATTTAAGGAGCCAGTACATCTCACAACACATAGGATTAATGTGTTTGTGTACTTAGCCACGTAGATGGGCGTGAGATGTTAGGACCTTACTCCTGGTTCCAGATGTAGAGCTAGTGAACCACGGAGTATAATCATACATACTAACCGACTCTGACCAGGACTGGTTGATCTTTCATATCAATCAAGCCAAATATGAGTCGAACATTTTATAGATGAACTTATTTTCAGTATATTATTTTCAAAATAATGTGGAACATGCTAGGACTTTAAATTTTACACTTATTTTTGTTTTCCGCACACACCCTCACTCTTTTCGATATATGGAAAAAGGGGGAGAAAAAGGCCAAAGTTAAGGGGTCAAAATTTTTATATAACTTAACTCTTACTTCATATTTAAACCAAAAGTTAACTATAAGTTTTTGAAAACTTATTTAACTTTTAACAAAAGGAAGTAAAGGCCAAGTTAAGAGAATTCTTAACTTAAACTTATGTGTGCTGTCAACGTAAACATTATGTCGTTAATGCTTTACTTAAAGGGGAGAAAAGGCCAAGTTAAGAAAAACTCTTAACTTAAACGTTTTACTAAGGCCAACTTTAAGTAATTACTTAAAGCAACCCTCAAGGGGGAGGATTAAGGTCTTTCTTCAAGACTCACCCTCGGTCAAGGGGGAGGTTTCCTCAAGGGGGAGTACTTGAAGAAAATCCTTACTACTCCAACTTAATCTTCTTTATTTCTTGTTTGTTTCTAATGCACATTATTCTTCATGATTGCTATTTACTTAACTTTGTATGTGGGTTTGCCATAAATCAAAAAGGGAGAGATTGTTGGTGCAGTAGGCACCTAAGTCGAACCTGGGTTTTGATTATAGCAAACGATACAAAGTTAAGCTCATGTCGTTATCTCACGAGCTGAATCGAGTGTGCAGAAGATTGCTATAGCTGGAGATGAAGGCTAGCGACACTCGGAGGAAGTCGCAGTGGTCGGGCGACACTCGAGTCACTTCGGAGGGAGCCGAAGGAATTGAGTGGAAGGCTGGAAGCAAAAGCAACATGTAAGTATCGAGGTAAGCTCATGTGTGCGAGCGTAAGTGAGGTTGTATCCTCATTACGGGGATGATCTTAAGCGTAGATCCAACCAAAGACATCCTATAGATGGTCTAGGTCAAGATCGGATGGTCGACGACCATCGAAATTATATTTTTGTTGAGCTAACTTTGACTTGCAGCAAGCATCACCAATCGCTACTTGAGGACTCATTGCGTCAATCGATCATTGCCAAAGTCGACTGCCGATCGCCATCACGATCGTGATGATGGCCATCAGTCGACTGATGGTCAATGATCAGATTCGAGGAGTCAAGGCTTATCACCCCATTTCAAGGAGATTGGTGCTCAATTGTGATTGGCTAGGGTTCCTCTCGAAAAGGGGCTCAAAGGCTATAAAAGGAGGTCCTAACCTAGGGTTTTCTCATCAATTCTAAGTGCTCAAAAGCCTCTACAACACTGTGACTCTCCGACAACTCTACGACAACGAAGTGCTGCCAACTACCCTAGTTTAAGTCCTATCTTCGAGTTGTTGGTATAATCTTGTTTTGTCATTTCTTTTAATCTTGCAATTCGTTTGTTAATCGAGGCTTTCTACCGTTGCATTTCATTTTAATAGAAGAGAGGGTTTGTCTCTCTATCTTGTTCTTCAAAGGTTTTTGTAATCGTAAAACTCCTACCTCCAACGAGGAGGAGTGTTTTAGTGAATTGCCCTCCGTACACGGTCTAGGACCGTTAGGGCCTTGGAGTAGTAGCCGAAGGCTACGAACCAAGTAAAAAAACTATTTGTCTCATTTAGTTTTTATTTACATTTCCGCTGCATTTAATTGTCTACCGAACGATTTAAAAGAAAAAGTTTTTTATCGCTATTCACCCCCCCCCTCTAGCGATCCACATCGATCCAACATATTTTAATTTACATCCATCGATCCTATACTCCACGAGGGAGTGTACATGAAATCTAGATCAAAAGTAAAATAAAATAAAGAGTGGCTAAACAATATCGTATTTAATTTACAAAAACTAAATACTACCCTCATTAACCCCGATGATTCAACAAAATAAATATTTACATACATACAATCACATACACACATATGGCCATAATAGTCGGATCTTATGCCTGCAACCAAAGAGTTAAAATACGCATATCCTACTATTATCGACACATAAAATATATGAAAAAGTGCATAAAAATTAATCGAATCCTAAACACACAAAACCAAAAACCTTGGCTCTGATACCAATTGAAGGGTTTTGCTTATCGAGTCCGTGAGGAGAAACTTCGCTTCCCACTTCACCTTGGTCGGTTGTTCATGGCGATCCCCTCGATGTCCCCGGATTAAAAAATTTAATCCTAGACAAAAAGGATTGCCCAAACAACCAAGTCATCGTCGTGTTATTCGTTTAGAGAGGTCACTTGAACAAACTAGTTGTTCAAGCAACCATCCTCTATTCTACGAGTAGCCGCGGAATAGATGATGTCCGGATCGCCGGTTTTTGTATTTATTCTCGGGATACAAGTATTATTTAGCTATATACAGATTTATATCATGCTCACAATTGAAAAACAAATACAAACATGTAACATATAAAAATTAGAGAATCGATATACCTCTCGATCTTCTAATATATGACCTTCCTCCTTTCGGACGTCGTGTGGGCGACGATCTACCGTAAGTCGAAGATCCTAGATCCCAAATCTTCCTTCCTTGCTCTTCCAAAGCAAGAGGAAGAGTAGAAACAAAGTTCTTCTCCTCCCTAAAACCAACCAACAAGGAACAATTAGAAACCTTGCCTCCGGCCAACTAGGAGGAGGACTTTGTGGTGGAATCCGGCAAAGACACCAAGGGAAGCCCTATATCTTGTTTCCACCACCTAAAGAGAAGGGAATAGGGCCTTTTGGATGCTGGCCAAGAGCTGGAAAGGGACTGGAAAGATGTTGGATGCCGGCCAATGAAGGAAGAAGAAGAAAAGAAAACCTTCCTTATTTGGTGCCGCCCTAGCCTCCAAACCCTAACCCTAATCCTATCTCAACTAGGATTCCTTCTCTTGCCGCCCAAAAACCCTAGCTCTCTTGGATGTTGTTCATGCCAACTCCCTTTCCCTCCTTTTATAGAGTTAGGGATAAGTCATGAATTAATCTCCTCCATTGGTTCTAGGGATTTAATCTCAATCGTCGGATCTAGAGATTTAATCTCAACCATCGATTCTTAGAGATTTAATCTCTACCTATGAATCTTAGAATTTTGTTTCTATCCATTGGATCTAAGCTTCATGAGGTGTTAATAGGCTACATTAGGGACCATGAGGAGGAGTTGGATCTTGGCCACCCATGGATCAAGCCCACATAAAGTCCGATCCACTATTGATGATCCAATCCACTAAAGGATCATCATTGATCTACCTCACCAACCCTCATATAATGATATGGGCTCCATATATTATTTGTACATTTTCTCTCCATGATTAAGATCTCGAATGTCCGTTGATTAATTAATTTACTGACCATTAATTAATCAACATCTAACTCTATAAGTAGTACCACTCAACCTTTTCATCATGCCGGACCAAGTCCACCTGCAGGGTTTACATGATGAACCTTATGAGCTCCTCAAGGGGACATCATCATCCTAATATATAGGACACGGTTTCCACCTATAATCAACGGCATACCATATAAATAATATCATTTCTCAACTTACCAAGCCTATCGATTTAATCTATAAATCTCGCCCATTGGTAAATCAAAGAGATGAGTACTAAGTATATGTGCCCGTTATTATATCGGGATTAAGAGTATGTACAATATAATATATGAGGTCCGATTCGATTATGTAGTCAGCAATAAATTGAATCACCTCTATGTCGGTCCTGCTTAATACACACAAAGTGCACTAGTGTGATTCTATGGTCAAGACAAACTAATACCAAATCACACTACAACCATTATGATGGTTTGTCCAAAGTCATCTCGGTTGTGAGCCTTTACTTATACTTTTCAAGGGGCCGATAACATGAACTCCTGTGTGACACCACACACCATGTTATCTACAATGTAAAGTATTAGAGAATATTGCATAATCATAAAAATATGCAAACAATGATCATGTGATTCTTATTTCAATATAAAGATGTTCATACAAAAGATAGACTTTTCAGTATACATCCCTACACTTTTTACTAAAGTTAGGTGTGATTCTTTGGCACAAGATTGAAATCTTGAACAAATACCTACTACAAAAAGTATATCAGGTCGGCTTGCAGTTAAGTACAAAAGACTTCTTATCGCATTCCTAGAGTAATTTAAATCTATGGATTTTCCTTCTAAATCATTATAAAATTTTACATTAGCAGTCATCGGTATACTAATTTCCTTAGCATTTTCCATTCCAAATTTTCTAATTAATTCCTTAGCATATTTATTTTGATACACATAAGTTCCCTCTTTTGTTTTCTTTATTTGTAACCCTAAGAAAGAATTAAGCTCACCTACTAAACTTATTTCAAACTCACTTTCCATTAATGAAATGAATTCATTTAAAAATGTACTATTTGTTGACCCAAATATTATGTCGTCTATGTAAATTTGTACAACAAATATTTGTTTTTCTAAGGTTTTTACAAATAGAGTTGAATCTATTAATCCTTGCTTAAACCCCTTAGATATTAATTAAATGGTTAGTCTCTCCTACCATGCCCTAAGTGCTTGTTTTAATCCATATAATGCTTTCTTAAGCTTGAATACATGGTTGGGTTGGCTTAGGTCTTCAAATCTAGGTGGTTGGTTAACATATATTTCCTCTTTGATGAACTATTTAAAAAGGTTGACTTGGCATCCATTTGATACAATCTATGTTGGTGCAACAATGCCCCAAGCATTTATATATATTTTGATGTTTGGATAATCATCTAAGTTAGGCAATGTTTTGTGATCTAATTGTATACATGTTTAAGTGACAGGAAAATCCAAGTATGAAGACTTGGTAAAAGACAAGTCCAAGTGTGATCTTGGCAAAGAGAAGTCAAGGAAAGGTCTTGGCAGCATAAGTCCAAGCATGTAGTCTTGGCGGCGTAAAGTCCAAGCAGTCCTTGGAAAAGGAAGACCAAAGGAAAGTCTTGGCGGCATAAGTCCAAGCGCGTAAAGTCCAAGCGACTTTGGCAAAGAAGAAACCTAAAGCATGACAAAACCGAAGGAAGCTTTAAGGCGCGCATGGATGGAGTCGTGGACTCGGAGAGAAATCCTAGAGGCGCAAGGTGATGGAGAAGCTAGAAGGTTAAGTCTAGGCTTAGGTTATGCAAGTATGAATTAGTCATACTTGAGTGCGACCGAACATGGTGTTGAATCGCCTTTAAAATATAGCATTAGAGTTTGAAGGTGTTATCACGATCGTGGGGGTTATCCTGCCGATCGGCGACCGACTCGACTGATCATAGTTAAAGCGGCAATGATCGCCATCATTGCGCCGATCGCCATTAAATATCGGTTCGTGAGCGATCCACGGCCATAGCAAAGATCACCGAATCGCCATCGCTGCTACCGATCGATAGTCTTCCGTATGGCGATGACGACGGCAAATCCATCGGGCTGTTCGGCCGCTAGAATCGGCGTGAATGATCGATGAAAGTCATCATCGATAGACTCCAACGGAAAAGAGGCTCTTTCCTATAAAAAGAGCCCAAGGAGCAAGAAGAGCCTAATGCTTATATTCTCGATCTTTCTTCTAAGCTCCTACAAGTTTTTCAAAGCTTTCTAAGTATATTAATCTCCTTTCTCCTCTCAAATCTTCATTGTCATCTTTGTAAGAAGAGGAGGTCTTGTAAAGAGAAAGCTTCATAGTGAAATTGCTTGGGTTGATCCACCTTAAGGATCGCCGTGAGTAGGAGCATTATCTCCAACCACGAAAAGGCTTTGTTAGCATTGGTTTTTGTTTTTACATATATTACTTGTGTTTGCTTCCGCTAATTATTTTTGTAGAAAGCGAAAAGAGCTATTCACCCCTCTCTAGCCTTCAAACGATCCTAACAAGTGGTATCGAGCGGATCGCATCGGAAGATCTAGCAATCAACCGGAGCAAAGATGGCATTTCAAGAGGGGTATAGCACGGCGAGGCCTCATTCTTCACACGGCAACGATTTTGGATATTGGAAAGGTAGGATGGAGTATTATTTAATGAACGATATTGAAAATTGGTTTAGCATTGTAGATGGTTTTGAGAAGCCGGTCGACGAATTCGAGCACCACTACCAACAAAGGATTGGACAAGAGAGATGGCCAAGAAAGCACAAGCGAATAAAAGCAACGACCACACTTCAATGTGGTCTATCCAAGGAGCAACTATCTAAGGTCGGGCCATTCAACTCGCAAAAGGAGCTTTGGGAGAAGCTCATCGAACTCAACGAAGGATCCAAAGAGACAAGAAGGGCCAAGAGGGATCTTTGATTGGCCAACTCCAAAGCTTCACTATGAAGACAAATGAAACGGTGAGCCAAATGCATGGCGCTTCAAGGAGGTAGTCAACGGACTACACGCGTTATAGGTGAAAAGGTCGACAACCGAGACCTTGTGAGGTATGTACTACAAGCCTTCCTAGGACCACCTTATGGGCCTCAATGGTAGATGCCTATAAGGTCTCTAGGATCTTTCATTAGTTAAATTAGATGAGTTATTTTGTGAATTTCAATTGCATTAACAAGCTAACACTTCATCCAAAGAGAAGGGTATAGCTCTTGTTGTAGGAAAGAAGGAGAAGAAGAAAAAGGAAAAGAAGGAGGTGTCTTCCTCATCCAATCCGAGGAGGACTCATCAAGTAGTGAGGATGAGTTGTCGGGCAAGTGAGGTAGCACACTACGCCAAGAAATTTGGTGGGAAGTCAAGGAGGCTCACCAAGAAGATGTGAAGAGGATGTTTCAATCCTCAAGAGGTAAATCTTCTAACAATTCAAATTCTATCTCTAACGTGACGTGTTTTGGTTGCAACAAGAAAGGGCATATAAAGCCCAATTGTCGGAACTAAAGAAAAAGGAGGAGAAGGATAAGAAGAAGAAGGAAAGAAGAAGAAGGAGGCGATGTTGGCACAAACGTGGGACACTCTAAGTATGGAGGAGTCTACCGACGGTGAAGAAGTTTGCCATTCAACCCGAACTTAGCCCTCATGGCATTGGAAGAAACCGAAGCTCAAGCGAGGAGTCTTCTTCCTCTTCAAGTGATGAATCATCATCAAGTGATGATGATGAGGTAAATGACTCACCCAAAGTAGATTTACTTTATAAGACTATTGCATGTTTACAAAATGCTTTAAATAGATCAAAAACTAGGATTAAGGATCTAAAATTAGAAATCAAATCATTTAAGAATATAGATGCATCATGTGATAAATCATCTAGTGATGATAAGTGTACTCTTAGGGATGAAAATGATGAGTTAAGAAAAGAAATAAGTAAATTAAGAACATGCCTAGAAAAGTTCACTAATGGTTCCAAATATCTAGATATGATTATTAAGGACCAAAGGGCAATTTACAATAAGGCGTTTAGGATATAAACCTAAGGAGAAAGAGGTAGCATTTGCATCCCTAGTTAGTAGAAAATCCATGATTAAAAGTAAGGGGAGAAAAGCATGGGTACCAAAGAAATTTATAACTAATGCTAGTGGTCCTAAGATTTGGGTACCTAAGGATTGTGTTTTTCATGTGACATAGGTAGAAGATCCAAGCTTGTGGATAGTTGATAGTGGGTGCTCAAAGCATATGACCCGGGATGAGAGAAAATTCTCCACTATCAACCACACTAGCCAAGGAAAAGTGTCTTTTAGTAATAGCGGCAAACTTAAAATCTTAGGAAAGGGCACCATTGAGGTATCTCCCAATCTTGCTATTCATAGAGTTCTATTAGTTAAAAATATGAAATTTAACTTACTTAGTGTAAGCCAATTATGTGATGCAAATTTTGATGTTAAGTTTGATTCCTCAAAATGCTTTATAAGACACAAAACTATAAATGATTGCATGTTAGTAGGCTTTAGAAAATCAAATATATATTATGTTGATTTATCTTATGCTACTAATCCTTCCACTAAGTGTCTTATTGCAAAAGAGGAAGAAAGTTGGCTTTGGCATAGGAGACTAGGTCACATAAACATGAAGAATATAGCCAAAATAGCAAAATTGAAGCTAGTCAAAGGATTGCCTAGAGTCAAATATCTCAAGGACAAGATGTGTGATGCTTGTCAAGAAGGGAAACAATAAAAAACATCACACAAAGGTAAAAATTTACTTAGTACCGCTTTACCATTAGAATTACTACATATGGATTTATTTGATTGCCATAGTACCCCATCTATAATTGGTAGTAAATATTGCTTGGTAATAGTAGATGATTTTTCTAGGTTTACTTGGGTGTTTTTCTTGAAAAATAAGGATGAAACCTTAGAAATAATCATAGGATTTAGCAAAAGAGTAGAAAATGAAAGAAAACTCAAAATCAACCGGATCCGTAGTGATCATGGTGGAGAGTTTGAGAATTCTAACTTTTCAACTTTTTGCTTAGAACAAGGGTACAAGCACGAATTTTCTTATCCTAGAACACCCCAACAAAATGGGGTTGTGGAAAGGAAAAAATCGTGCCCTACAAGAAGCGGCTAGGACAATGCTTAATGCATATTCCTTACCTAGCTACTTATGGGCGGAAGCGGTTAATACCGCTTGCTATATCCAAAATAGGGTATTAATTCATAGGTTTTTAGGAAAAACTCCATTTGAATTGTGGAATGGTACAATTCCAACAATTCATTATTTTAAGGTCTTTGGATGTAAAGTCTATATCTTAAATACCAAAGACAACCTAAGTAAATTTGAGTCCAAAGCGGATGAGGGAATCCTAGTTGGATACTCATCCACTAGTGTAGGATATAGAGTCTACAATAAAAGGACTCAAAAGATTGAAGAATCTTCAAATGTTCAATTTGATGAAACTTCAAATACATACCCTAGAAAATCCCCTATTGATGATGACATAAATAATGAAAATCAAGAAATTACCAAACAATTTCAAGATTTAAACTTAGGGGGTAATAATCAAGGGGGAGGATTGGATCAAGGGGAAGTAAGGGATGATTCCGATAATGAACATAGAATTGAAGTAGATCATGATCAAACTCAACTTGATACACCTCCTAGAACCATAAGAGTTCATCAAAGTCACCCATTAGATCAAATTGTGGGTGAATTATCTCAAGGAGTTAGGACTAGGTCATTCCATAGGGACCCCACTAGTCATATAGCTCTAATTTCTCAAATTGAGCCCAAAATCATTAAAGATGCATTACTTGATCCGGATTGGATCTTAGCAATGCAAGATGAATTGCTCAATTTGATAGGAGTCAAGTGGGAGTTAGTTCCTAGACCAAGTGAAAACACTATTATTACTACAAGATGGGTCTTTAGGAACAAACTAGATGACCAAGGGAATATCACTAGAAATAAAGCACGATTAGTTGCAAGGGGTTTTAATCAAGTTGAAGGACTTGATTATGATGAAACATATGCCCCAGTTGCTAGATTAGAGTCCATTAGAATACTTTTAGCATATGCCTCCTATATGGGTTTCAAACTCCATCAAATGGATGTCAAATCGGCATTCCTAAATGGGTTTATTAAGGAAGAGGTGTATGTAGAACAACCTCCCGGGTTTGAAAATATGGACTACCCAAACCATGTATACAAACTTAGGAAAGCCTTATATGGTTTGAAACAAGCTCCCCGGGCTTGGTATGAAAGATTGTCAACTTTCCTAATCTCTAAGGATTTCAGAAGGGGTAGTATAGATCAAACTCTCTTTATAAAGTCAACATCTAAGGACATTTTTGTAGCCCAAGTGTATGTTGATGACATTATCTTTGGGTCAACAAATGATGAGCTTCTTGAAGACTTTATTCAAAATATGGAAAAAGAGTTTGAGATGAGTCTAGTTGAGAATTAAATTTCTTCCTAGGTTTGCAAGTTAAACAAACTAGCTGCCATCTCTGATAGCAATACGTAACCGAAACGGAAATTTGGTTTGGAAAATGCTAAGGTAGTGTCAACTCAATGGCAACCAATGCCAAAATAGATAGTGATAGTGAAGGAAAACAAATAGATCTTACCCTTTATAGGAGCATGATTGGTAGCCTCTTGTATTTAACAGCTAGTAGACCCGACATATTATTTGCGGTTGGTATGTGTGCTAGTATCAATCATGTGCTAAGGAATCTCATTTAGTTGCCGTTAAAGAATTTTAAGATATGTCAAGGGCACACTAAATGTAGGTCTATGGTACCCTAGGACTAGGTCATTTGAATTACTTGGGTATACGATTCCGATTATGCGGGTGCAAATTGGATAGGAAAAGTACTAGTGGTGGATGCCAATTTCTTGGGTCCTCCCTAGTTAGTTGGAGTAGTAGGAAGCAACTTTGTGTTGCTTTATCAACCACCGAAGCCGAATATGTTGCTATGGGTGGTTGTGTAGCTCAACTATTATGGATGAAACATACCTTAGAAGATTATGATCTAACTTACTCCAACATCAAAGTACTTTGTGCTAATGTGAGCACCATTAACTTGACCAAAAATCCGTGCATCACTCTAGGACCAAGCACATTGAAGTGAAACATCACTTCATTAGAGACCATGTGGCAAAGGGGACATTGAGCTTAATTACATTGAATCTAAGTCCAACCTAGCCGACATCTTTACCAAGCCTCTCCCGAACTAGAATTTTCATCACTTAGGAGAGAACTTGGGATGTGCTTTGTAGAATAAGTGTAGTTTTGCATGATTCTATAGAAATACTAGGATTTATACCTTTAACCATCTCACAAAACACTTAGGAAACCATGATTTTGTATTGAGCCACCTAGACAACATGTGAGATGTTAGGAGATGCACTTGGTTCATCATGCTTGTTATGATGCATTACTATGAACCAAAGTGTCATCTAGAAACATTAATCCTTCATTGGACCAATCATTGGGAAGGCCTATGTACGATTAATGTGCATATAGCTCAAGAATATGATTGGAAATGTCAAATAAAATAAAATATAAACTATGTCTATCAAACCTTGAGAAACAAATTTCCTATTGATAAGCCAAAGTGATACAAAGTTTTGCAAAGATATCATAACTTTTGCAAAATCTCAAGATTGTGTCAATATCAAAATCTAGAGGTAATATAATTTTAAAATAATTTTCCTTGATAGGAAATGATCTAACAATATTACCCACAAAATTTCGTGATTTTTTGATCTTTATTGAATTAATTATGAATTTTTAAATCTGGCAAATTTATCGGTGATATCGATCGGTACCTAACGCTTGATTCGGATCTGCCGATATCGAACAAAGCTTACGGTTCGTTATCGATTCGACCGCCATTTATAGCGATCGGCCCGCAGCATCTGAAATCGTTCGTATCACGGCGATCGATTCGGCCCGATAACCATCGATTCGCGCCATTTATGGCGATCGGCCCGCTGCTCTGATCGTATCGTATCGACTGACGGTTCGGCCGATCACCATCAGTTATTGCCGACTAACAGCGATCGGCCCGTGTGTCCCGATTTTAGGGCTTTCCACCGGTTCAACTCGCCAGAACCTCTCGACTTCTCTCCTCTTCCTCTTCCGACCTTCCACGCACCTCTTAGCCGTTCTCCCTTGTTTTCGGCGACTTCATCGATACGTGATGCCATTTGGAGTGCTCTCCAACTCGAGGACCTTCTCTTGTCACTCCGTTCGCGCTCTAGTTTCGATCACGCTAGGGTTCATTTTCTTTCATGATCATTGTTTTGTTTTGTTCCTATGATTTTCACTAACCCATGCTTATCTTGCTCATGCATCATCAACCTACATTGTGCATTTTTGTTGTCTTTTCGCCCATTTAGAATTAAGCATGTTGCTACTAAGCGCACCCGGGCACCTCCGACCAATGAGGGCCCGTCGAACCCTCAACCCTCTGTTGATCCTAGATTTCCAAATTCCGCCCTTGAAAGTGCGTTTCATAAAAACAAATTCCAACTTATTCCACCTAGGTCAATGGATTCTAAGTTTCTTAAAGACTTTGTTTGACATAGTTCAAATCATCCAACATTACAACCTTGAGTCGTTGGTCTTTTGTGAACATCACGTAAACATCACCCTCCTCTCTGAATTTTTCAACAACCTACGACCCGGTTGGAGATGGGTGAGATCTGGGACTCGCGTTGCTCAGCGATCTGGATTTGATCCCAGATCTGGACCGATTTTCTCGGATGTCTTCCTTGAGTGATTTCACTCTATATCCATCTTGGGTGAACCTCTTCCATCTCCCTTTGAGAGATTTCTTTAGATTCCCTTCATGATACCTTCTATCACTATCCTCGACCTTTGAACACCAATTTATTTCAATCACAAGAACTGTCTGCTTCTGACAATGTCCTTTATAAGGTCATTGCTCATTGTCTTCTTCCCATTGTTACCCGTGGTTTGGCCTTGGTTCGCCCTCCACATCTACTTCTCATGCATTTCTTTCGTCAATACTTAGACATTAACATTGGTCTAAATACCTTCCAATGCATCATTCATTTCATAAGACCAAACAATGGGAAGGTTCACATACCATTTGGAAATGTCCTCAATCCATGGCTCAGCTCTGTAGGCATTGATGTGAATATAAGTCATTAAAATCATGAATAGGAAATATGATCGGATGACTCGTGAGTTTCTCATTGGCCCAAGGCCGCAGAGGATCCGTCTTCTCGGGACCCGGCCGGCGGGTAGCGGTGCCGCTCGGCACGGAGGATGGCCGGAAGGTGTTCTTGAGGATGGTCTGCGGGGTAGCAGAGGTAGTCGAGGGTGGTGCCGAGTGTTGGAGAGGGCTGCGAGCGATACTATTCTACCGGACACATCCCTCGATGCCCGCCGATGCTTTGCGAGCGGGTGGACCACGTCTAGAGGAGGCTGCGCCTAGAGCATCGGGAGCTCCTCTCCTCGTGAGAGAGATGCATCGGCGGCGAGGACATCTTGGCGATTCTTCGCCTGCACTGGACACCCACCTCACGATGGTTCATCGCCGATGGATCTTTGAGGACGACGATCGTTAGATCGCTTGTTTTTCTTTGTTATTTTCTTTTTGGTAGTATATGCGGCATAAACTCCTACTTATGTAATGACTTTTGATTGATGATATGAAATTGTTTTTATTCACTTCTATTAGTGCCTACAATTTGTTGTTTATCAAGTTTAGAAGTTGAGAATATAGTACGAAGTTATGAATGTTGATACGATACAATTACACTTTTTGTGTCATAATTTTGTTGTTTTAAATATCGTATCAATCCATTAATCTGATGAACATGTTTTTAGTCTAATATTTTCATATGTTATATTAGTCGAATAAAATGTGTATGCCAAGTTTCGTGATTTTTGGACACCCACGTAATTTTCTACACATTTTCAAACCTTGGTGAAAAACTCGAAATTTGATTATACGATATCGATCGGCGATATTATTGGCGATCGCTATGTCGGCGATTATTGCTTTGCCTATTCGATCGAACCGGTGTCACTGCTTTTGAATGGAAAGTGGTTTTTTCATCGGTTAAAAGGTTCAATTTTGGACATTATACAATTTCCACAATATATATAAGATACCATTTATGGAAAGGCGGATTTTCTTGATGCACTGGTTTAGTTGGAGATACATAACTTATTAATATAATTGTTGTTGCAATACTATGACATATTTGACTATTGCTTATGTTTTGTTTATCATGAAACATGTCTTGGATTTAGGGAGCTTCATATCAATTTTATACCTTTGTTCAAGATGTGTTAATTATAATTCTTTCTGCACTTATTGAATAACCTCTTCCCTTTTTGTTGTATGTCAAAGGGGGAGAAGGGACATTGAAGTTAGAATTCATATTGAAATATGTTTATGTATTAAAGGTCTAACTTAAATGATTGCCAAACATCAAAAAGGGGGAGATTGTTGGTGCAACAATGCCCCAAGCATTTATATATATTTTGATGTTTGGATAATCATCTAAGTTAGGCAATGTTTTGTGATCTAATTGTATACATGTTTAAGTGACAGGAAAATCCAAGTATGAAGACTTGGTAAAAGACAAGTCCAAGTGTGATCTTGGCAAAGAGAAGTCAAGGAAAGGTCTTGGCAGCATAAGTCCAAGCATGTAGTCTTGGCGGCGTAAAGTCCAAGCAGTCCTTGGAAAAGGAAGACCAAAGGAAAGTCTTGGCGGCATAAGTCCAAGCATGTAGTCTTGGCGGCGTAAAGTCCAAGCGTACTTTGGCAAAGAAGAAACCTAAAGCATGACGAAACCGAAGGAAGCTTTTGAAGGCAAGCGCATGGATGGAGTCGTGGACTCAGAGAAATCCTAGAGGCGCAAGGCTGATGGAGAAGCTAGAAGGTTAAGTCTAGGCTTAGGTTATGTTTTCAAGTATGAATTAGTCATACTTGGAGTGTGCCAGTCGACTGGAACATGGTGTCGGTCGAACTGGCCTTTAAAATATAGCATTAGAGTTTGGAAGGCTGTTATCAGTCGACTGGGGGTTATCCTCGGCTGGTGGCGATCGACTCGACTCGGCTAGCATAAGCCGTAATGATCGCCATCATTAGCGCGATCGGCCCGCCTAAATAATGGCCGTAGCCGATCGCGGCGGCATTCTAGCGATATCGGTCGCCGAATCGCTTAGCGGCGATCGGTGATAGTCTTCCGTTAGCGATGCGGCAAATCCCGAATCCGGGTTAGAATCGGTAAAGTCATCGATAAGAGGCTCTTTCCTATAAAAAGAGCCCAAGGGGAGCAAGAAGAGCCTAATGCTTATATTCTGATCTTTCTTCTAAGCTCCTACAAGTTTTCCAAAGCTTTCTAAGTATATTAATCTCCTTTCTCCTCTCAAATCTTCATTGTCATCTTTTGTAAGAAGAGGAGGTCTTTGTAAAGAGAAAGCTTCATAGTGAAATTGCTTGGGTTGATCCACCTTAAGGATCGCCGTGGAGTAGGAGCATTATCTCCGAACCACGTAAAGGCTTTGTTAGCATTGGTTTTTGTTTTTACATATATTACTTGTGTTTGCTTCCGCTAATTATTTTTGTAGAAACGAAAAGAGCTATTCACCCCCCCCCCCCTCTAGCCTTCAAACGATCCCTTACAATCTAAAGCCTTTATGAGAAGCATAGGCTAACAACATTCTAATTGACTCAAGCCTTGCTACTAGTGCATAGGTTTCATCATAGTATAAACCTTCTACTTGACTAAAGCCATTAGCTACTAACCTAGTCTTATTCTTAACAATCTCACCTTTTTCATCAAGTTTATTCCTAAATACCCATTTTGTACCTATAATAGTTTTGTCTTTAGTAGTTGGTACTAATTTCCAAACTTGATTCCTAGTGAATTGGGCTAACTCTTCTTGCATAGAAATGATTCAATCGGGGACAAGAAGAGCTTGACATATGGTTTTAGGTTCAATTTTAGATATGAAAGAAATTTGACTTATATTTCTATGGGATACCCAAGTTCGAACACCTAGATTATGGTCACCTACTACTTGATCTATAGGATGATTGAGTCTAACTCAAGGTGTTCTTAGATTAGGGTTTATACTTGATTCATTTTGTGGGTTAAGTTCAGATCTAACTTCATTTCCTAAATTTTTGTTGTTTAATTCAATGTTCACTTCGGAATTTGTTGAATTGCTTTCTTTATTAAATATTACATTAATTGTTTCTTCAATTCTTAAGGATTCATTATTATATACCCTATAGGCTCTACTAGTGGTTGAATATCCTAGAAATATATCACTTGATGATTTAGAAGTGAATTTTCCTAAGTAATCTTTAGTGTTTAGTATGTGTACTTTACAACCAAATACTTTAAAATATTTAATGTTTGGTATCTTATTATAGTATAATTCATAGGGTGCTTTATTATGTCGTTTAATAATTAAAGTTCTATTTTGGATATAACATGCAGTATTAATCGCCTCAGCCCAAAACCTATCGGCTAACCTATACTCATTTAACATGGTTCTAACAACCTCTTGTAAAGTCTGATTCTTCCTCTCGACTAACACATTTTGTTAAGGAGTCCTAGGGCAAGAGAATTCATGGTGATATCCATTTTAATTGCAAAATTTGACAAATCTATGGGTTTCAAACTCTCCCCCATGGTCACTCCTAATTCTTTTAATCTTTAAATTCTTTTCATTTTCTATTAGCTTGAATAGATTAGTAAAATGATCCAAGGTTTCATTTTTATATTTTAAAAATTTTACCCAAGTAAACCTAGAGTACTCATCTACTATTACAAAACAATATTGACTCCCGTTTAGTGACTTAGCTCTATGTGAGTCAAATAGGTGCAAGTGTAGGAGCTCAAGCACATCTTTAGTTCTCTATTGATTAGTCAATTTATGTGAAGTTTTAATTTATTTTCCTTGTTGGCATGCATCACAAATGTTATTTTCTAAATTATCTAGTTTAGGTAGACCTCTAACAAGACCATTATGACTTGTTTTATGTATAAGTCTTATATGGGAGTGCCCTAGTCATTTGTGTCACAACCATGATTCCTCTTGCTGTGTCATTAGACACTTAGTTGAGGAGTTGAGTAGATTTATTGTATACATATTATAATTCCTAATTCCCTTAAGTATGATTTTTTAGCAATCATTATTCTTAATTAGACATTCGCTAGGTGAAAAGATAACTTTATAACTAGTATCACACAATTGGCTAACACTTAGAAGATTAAACTCAAAATTCTTTACTAATAAGAATTTGCTTATTATAAAGTTTGAGTTTAGCTAAATATCACCTGATCTGATGATTTTGAGTTTACCATTGTTTCTAAAAGCTACCAATCCTAGGTTTTTGAATCTTTTCGTAAACTTCTGTCGGTCTCCAGTCATATGTCTGGAGCACTCACTATCCAACATCCATTGATCCTACACACAATGTAGTTGGATCGGATATTGGAATTTTAAATCGTTTTAGAAGTTTTTATCCTAAGTTTCATCTCACCCTTTCTACATGATCAATCATGTTAACCTTTTATGAATTATGAGATGAGAGTCATTATTTATTTTTAATTTTGATGACTTAAATTAATTAACCTTGGGTTAGATTCAGATTTAACCTTTAGTTAGTTAAGTGAAGATTTCAAAAGAGGGCTTCTAGTTCATGGCGAGTCACAGAGGCCTTCTTTGATCAGAACAACAACCACTTCCTTAGACAAAGCCAATTTAAGAAATTATACACTTAACTTACTTAGGGTTAAATCATGTTCTAACTAGTTTAGGATATGGTGATGTAGCTTCAATTAGTTCTACTTAGCCAAGTGCACCAAGCTAGATACTTCTTATCTAACTCGAATACACATGACTTCATTTCCCTAACATACTATCATCTCACTACGTCTTGATACTATGTTGTCAAGATTAATTAACCTTTGGTCCTATCTAACCATTCTAAATTAAGCAAGTAATATCTAACTAGGCATGCAAAACTAAATTAATCAAGTAATTGAGCACACAAATTTAGTATTGGTTCCCCCTAGACCATTGAATCGATACGGTTTATACACATAGTGGATTTGATCTTTGGGAACCCAATACTTAGTTGAACTAAGTTGCAATGTTAAATTGGTCTTAGAGACCCATTCTTGGATTCTTCTACTATTACGATAGACAAATGATATATATGATCTATTTGTTTCCCAAAATCCGAGTCCGGCCTTGTTGTACATGACTCTTTGAGACCAAGGATTAGGTCAAGACCCTTGGAACCCAACATGAACCTTTCCAACGATGTCCTAAGCTCATAAACTTACCCTTTCAAGAAATAATTATCTTCCTCAAGTTGTTTAACTTGAGTTGAGTTTCCCTTTTGAAATTTACTAGTTGAAGAGTTAGGGTTGCCTTATGCTTAAGGATTTTAACCTTCTTAAGTAACGACTCGA
Organism: Wurfbainia villosa; assembly: GCA_025175895.1. Classification (NCBI taxonomy): domain Eukaryota; kingdom Viridiplantae; phylum Streptophyta; class Magnoliopsida; order Zingiberales; family Zingiberaceae; genus Wurfbainia; species Wurfbainia villosa. Next base: position 71,857,019 of record CM045988.1, read on the forward strand.
CGTTAGACTCGGATTTAGTCAAATTTTTATTCAAACATTTAATAGCATCATATAAAGTTTTAATTAATGAATGACTTACTTTGATTAACCCTTTTGAACCGAATCCACATTCGTGTCTTGACTCAAACTCGGGCTCGATGTTGAATCCGAACTCAGACTTGAAGTCGATTTTAGACTTGGACTCAGACTCGAATGGTCTTTCCATGAGAACAAAATTGTTGACTTGGTTTTCTTCTTCTTCCGACGATTCATCCCAAGTCACATTGAGTGCCTTCTTGGTTTATGGTCGCTTGTTCTTTAGCTTCGGACACTCGAACATGAAGCGTCCTTGGTTGTTGCACTCGTAGCACTTGTAGTTTTGACTTGTGCTAGATCTCTTCTCCTTTGTTGGCTTGTTTGGTCCCCTTTTATGCTTGATTAACCTTCGAACTAGAGTAACTAGTTCGATCTCTATCTCTTCATATAACTCCGATTTGGACTTGTCTTCCTCGGGAGGAGGCTTACTTTTCCCCTTCTTTTGACCTGCATACAAAGCAATATTCTTCTCAACCGAGGTCAAATTAGATTGTTCATGCAACTCAAATTCTAAAAACAATTCATCTAACCTAATTTTAGACAAATCTCTAGATACCTTGTAAGCATCAACCATGGATGCCCACAAATTAGTCTTAGGAAAAGCTCTTAGAGTGTACCTTATGATGTCGCAGTTTTCTTCCTTTTGTCTAATGGAGTGGAGGTCGTTCATGATGTCTTGGATCTGAGCATGAAGTTGAGTAGTTGTCTCATTGTCCTGCATTTTTAAATTATACAACTTATTGACTAAAAGATCTCTTTTACATACCTTTGTGTCAGACGTTCCTTTATGGTGTTCAATGAGTTTATTCTAAAAATACTTAGCACTGATGAATGGACCAATGCAGTTGAGCTCCTCCTTGGATAAGTTGCATTGCAACATTTGGGTTTCTTTTGCGTCGGCTTCAATTTGCCACTTCTTTACGTTGTCCATTTGTCATATTCCAACAGTTCTCCTTAGTTATTGGTGGGTAAAGCAAAGCCTATTTGGATAACAATCCACATATCAACTTGTGTTTTTAAAAAACACTCCATCCGACCCTTTCAATATCGGAAGTCATCTCCATTAAAGAACGAAGGATGGATGGTGCTATACCACTCAAGGTGGGCCATTGAAGTACCTCGCAAAAACACAAACAAAAATAAAATTCCAAGACTTGGTCTTGGATTAATAGTGCGGGAAAGATAGTGAAAAATAAACAAAAAAAAGAGAAAAAAAAATGCTCAATCGGTGGTTGCACTGAGTTTGAGCGCCCCCCGCTCTAATACCAATTGAAGGATCGAAGAATGCTAAAGGGGGGTGAATAGTATATTTTAAAATATTTTCTCTTGTTCGTAAAAACCCTTGTAACTCACAACGGAAACACAAAACCAAAAATACAATACACAAAGAGTTTTACTTGGTTCACAACCCACCGACTGTTAATCCAAGGCCCTACAATCCTTGATCACTTTCGAAGGGCAATCACTAAAAGAATCTCTTCTTTAGTGGAGGTAAGAGACAAGGCGATTACAAATTTAAAGAAATGGGTCAGTAACAACCTTACCGGTCCCAATACTAATTAAGTACAAATAATAAAAGCAACACTTAAATAATTACCAACACAAGTAAAGAAAAGATGAAGCTTCGTCGGAATTTAGAAAGTGTGTGGGATGGTTGCTTGAGAACTTGCGAAGGCTTGAGAGTTGGAAAAGCAAGAGCACTTGGAATTATTAATTCTTAGGGTTTGTCATAGAGCATTCTTTTATAGACTTGAGCCTGGGAATGGTTTAGATCTAGATCCCAATTTCATGGATCTTATCCTAAGGTGGCATCTTTGATCGATCCAAATCATGACATGACATTTTGGTTGATTCACAGGCATCAGTCGACTATTGCCCATCATCAGTCATGTTGCCAAGCCACAAATCCTTCTCAGTCAGTATTTGAACAACCTACTCAAAAATTACACTGATTGCTCAGGAGCAGTTGACTACTTGTCCATCCCAGTCGACTGATGATCTTTCTGCTCAGGAATTACATTGTCTGGTCAGGATCAGTCGACTGCTTGTTCATCTTAGTTGATTGATACATGTTGCTTGGTAATAACATGATAAAAAGCACGAAACACAAAGTTAACACAGTGTATAATAATAGTAGTAATAGTGATGGTCTGTGACTGTGCAATCTTGACTTTGACATTCATCCAAAAGTCTCAGTCTGATCAGTGTCTAAGGTTGTCCCCATACCGAGGACGCAACCTTACCACCGCTTCACATCCGGAGCTTACCTTGCCCTACTTACCTATTTCTTAGCATTTGATCTTCTTGACGTCTTTGATCTTAGCTAAGGCTTACTCAGTTCTAGCACACTTATAACAACACATCAGACAACAACATGACTTAACTTTGAGCCTTTGTCATAATCAAAACTTAGGTTCAATTACCTAGTCCCCTACACCAACAGTCTCTAGCTCGAGCGGTCATTTATCCTTGTTTATTGGTGGCCCAATTGACTAGGAACACATTTAGAATATACAATGAATATTGATGTATTTCATGATGATCATCGTATGTACCACCACATCTCATTATGGTATATTCAAGGACTTTATCTATGTATCTAGCACAAGTATCAAAATAATATAAATGTCACACTTATTTGAATTATATTAAAATAAAGTATGTTTGTAGACAAGAGTCAACAAAGCCCTAACCAATAGTTGGCTTGTAAAACACCTACTATAACAACCTCAACCTTCAACTCTAAGCTCAAAGTCTCAGTATAACTTTTTGTTGCAATATATTTTCGCTTATTTGTACCTAACTTTCAAGAGGAAAGGTAGCTTTTTACCTTACCCTCTAATATTTGTAAAAGTGAAGCCCTCCGAGATCGAAAGGTATCTTGTTACCTTTGCCCAATGAGGTAACTCTTAGAGAGTCACGAGCCTTTGAGTAGCAATCCGGTTCGGATTGCAAACCAAGTAAAAAAATTACGTACTTTAATTTTTGCTGCATTACTACTCTTGATTTTGAAATAGAAAAGAAAAGTTTTTTAAAGTTAAAGAAAATTTTTAACTACCAAGATTCACCCCCTCTCTCAGTCATCATGATCCTTCAATTGATATAAGAGCACGGGGGTGCTCCGATTTTGGTGCAACCACAAAGAGAGCAATAGAAAAATTTTCTTTAGTTTTGTCACTCTTGTCTTAATTTAGTACTTGCATTAGTTTACATTTTTTGCAAAATTTAGTAAATTATAAATGTCGCATCTAGAAGATTATAGCACTATTCACCCTCCTCTCTTTAACGGAAAGGACTTTAGTTATTGGAAGAGACATGGAATGCTTCTTAAAAATTGATCTAGATGTATATTTTAGCATTAGGAAAGGTTTTATTTCTCTGGTCGATGACTCGGGTGAGTTATTAGATCCGAAGAAATGGACCTTAGAAAACAAGAAAAAAGCTCAAGTTTATTATAAGACCATTAATACCTTGCAATGTGGACATACAAAGGAAAAGCTTAATAGAGTCGGACCATTTGAAAATGCTAAAGAATTATGGGATAAGTTAATAGATTTGCATGAAGAGTCTAGTGACACAAAAATAGCAAAAAGAGACATGCTTTTAAATAAACTTTTTTAATTGTAAAATGTTAGACTGTGAAAATGCTAATCAATTGCACACTATGATCAAAGATATTTTAAATGGACTTCACCTAATATGTCACCAAGTAGAAAACCATGATATAATCTGGTATACACTTAAGACATTTTCCCGAAACACTTTATGGGCATCGATAGTCGATGCTTATAAAGTATCTAGGGATCTTTAATTAATTAGATTAGATGAACTCTTTTGTGAATTTGAATTGCACAAACAAGTTAACTTGGGTAAAGCCGAGAATAGTGTAGCTTTAATTACAGGTTCAAATAAAATCAAAGAAGGAAAGAAATCCAAGCATAAAACATGAGTCTGAAGATGAATCAGAGTCAGAATCAAAAGGAGAAGAAGAAATGGTGAACATGGTCCAAAAGATGTTCAACCAGAGGAAGAAGTTCATGAAAAGGATGCAAAGAAAATGGTCGATAACAAGCCTAGACCAAGATCGAAGGTTACATGCTACGAGTGCAATGGAAAAGGTCATTACAAGTCTTAGTGTGCTAACTTGAAAAACGAAGAGAAGCCAAAGAAGGAAAAGAAGAAGAAATCACTCGACTTGGGATGAGTCATCATCGGAAGAATTGGATGTGGAAGAACCAAAGAAGAGCTTCTTAGCGTTCATGATGGCCAATGAGTCTGAAGCCGAGTTGAGCTCCAAGTCCGAGTTCGAGTCCGAGTTGAGCTACAGATCCACATCCATTTCCAAAGGACAAGAGGTAACCTCTCCTTTAGAAGATAAGATGTACAAAATAATAGAATGCTTAGGTAGGAAACTAGCTAAATCTGAATATCAAGTTGTGTTGTTTCTTAAGGAAATACAAGTACTTAAGGGGCAAGTCTACTCAAAGACTTCGACTTGCCTATTTCAAGATAAACACTCAACTCTAGTTATAAAGCTTGAGGAGGATAACTCTACCTTAAAAAAATGAGTAGGAGATCGTACCGAATCATTGGAAAGGTTCACTTCAAGCTCTAAGTAATCAACATAATGCTTGGGTCTCAACGAGTCATGTACAACAAATCCAAACTCGGAGTAATGTCCAAGCATGGGTCCCTAAATCTTGTTTAGTTAATCAAGTTGGACTAAACAAATTTTGGGTCCCCAAGGGACAAGTTCACTTCGTGAACAAGACTCAACTAAGTTATCACTTAGGGGGAGCCAATGACTTGTGTGTTTTTTTAATTAGAAAAGTAACTTGTATGCTTGGTTTTACTTGCTTAATTTATAATGGACTAGATGTTGGGATGTATACTGAAAAGTCTATCTTTTGTATGAACATCTTTATTTTTGAAATAAGAATCACATTATCTTTGTTTGCATATTTTTATGGTTATGCATATTGTCTAATACATTACATTGTAGATAACATGGTGTGTGGTGTCACACGGGAGATCATGTTATTGGCTCCTTGTAAAGTATAAGTATAGGCTCACAACCGAGATGGCTTTGGACAAACCATTGGTATGGTTGTAGTGTGATTTGGTATTGGTTTGTCTTGACCATAAAATCACACTAGTACACTTTGTGTGTATTGAGCAGGACCGAATTAGAGGTGATTTGATTTATTGCTAACTACTTAATTGAATCGGACCTCAGATATTATATTGTACATACTCTTAATTCCGATATAATAATGGGCACATATACTTAGTATTCATTTCTTTGATTTACCAATGGGCGAGATTTATAGATTAAATTGATATGCTTGGTAAGTTGGGAAATGATATTATTTATATGGTGTGCCATTGATTATAGGAGGAAATCGTGTTCTATATATTAGGATGATGATATCCCCTTGAGGAGCTCATAAGGTTCATCATGTAAACCCTGCAGGTGGACTTGGTCTGGCATGATGAAAAGGTTGAGTGGTATTAATCATGGAGTTAAATGTTGATTAATTAATGGTCAGTAAATTAATTAATCGACGGACATTCGAGATCTTAAACACAGGGAGAAAATGTACTTATAATATATGGAGCCCATATTAACTTATGGGGGTTGGTGAGGTAGATCAATGATAATCTTTTAGTGGATTAGATTATCATTAATGGATCGGACTTTATGTGGGCTTGATCCATTGGGTGGCCAAGATCCTGTAAGAGATTTGAGGCCGCTAGAGTGGGGGAGAATAGCGTTGTGCTCGTAAGATGATGGAAATTCTTCACGTTTGATCGTCTACAATCTTGTTAGCACAGCGGAATAGTAATAACAAATAAATATAACAAGATACACAATCACAACATGGTCGTATAACGTGGTTCGGAACCTCAAGGTTCCTACTCCACGAATCGGGCTCAAACGAGCCCTAGAGATGTCAATCACACACCACTAATAAACACTCCTTCTCGGAACAATCTGAAGGCGGAGAAACCTCATACAATAGTTTACAATAATAAACTAAATACAACAAGCAATTATAATGAAATACAATGCAATACAAGTAAAGAAAATATTTTACGAATGCCTTTGGATTGCTTGCTTTTGATTGCTTGAAGAATGACCTTGGAGACCCTGATTTGCAGCAACAAATCGCCCCAAGGATGCTCAAGAAACCATGGTTTTTTCCTCCATCACGAGCTCCTTATAAAGCTTCAACCTGTGCTGGAAAAAGTCGATCAGTTGACTGCTCGGGACCATCAGTCGACTGATGCCACTGGCTAGATCCACGCTGGATAAGTCCAACGGATCCACCATCAGTCGACTGATGATACCCATTAGTCGACTGATGGAGCCTTACTCGACCAGTCGAGTCTCGACTCCATTCTGTGCCCGATTTCACGAGCACCAGTCGACTGATAACAAGATCAGTCGACTGCCCACCTATGGCAGTCGACTGCTAGAGCAATTCTCGCAGTCAAACCTTAGTTGACTCAGTCCAGTCGACTGTCACATGGCACCAGTCGACTGGCACACCTCAAACATGAGGTTTTAGCCCAAGTATGGTTCCCCCATACTTGCTAGACCACCCTTAGCCTAGACCTAAGCCTTCTAGCCACCTCCATCAGCCTCACGCCTCTCGAATCCCTCCAAGTCATCCATGACTTGTTCATCAATCACGCTAGCCTTCAGGTGCTTCCATCGGCTATGTCATGCTAACGGTGTCTACACCGCCAACGCACATTGGACTTACGCCGCCAAGACTCCGCTAGGACTTTACGCCGCCAACCATTGGAATTATGCTGCCATAACTTCACCCTTGGACTTTACGCTGCCAATATTAAACCCCTTGGACTTCTCAAATGTCAAGACTCAAGCTTGGACTTTCCCTTGCCAACCCATGTTGGACTTTCCATGCCAAGACCCATGCTTGGACTTCCCTTGTGCCAAGTACTCAAGACTTGGACTTTCCCAAACGCCAAGTGTCCCACTTGGACTTTCCATACCAAGTACCCATGACTTGGACTTTACCATGACAATTACATTGTCATATATTTTTGTCTAACATCAAAACATCTCTCGAGCCAAGCTCGAGTCCTGGTCAATCGTGACCTGGGCCGATTGCACCAACAATCTCCCCCTTTTTTATGTTTGACAAAAACCAAACAAACCATTTCAAACCATTTGAGTTAGACCATCTAACTCAAAAACTCCTTACCAATTATCCCAAATTGGTAATTTAATGTTCTCCCCCTTTTTGACATACATCAAAAAGGTTATCTCTCCAAGGAGGTCAATATCTCATGTCCCAATGAGATCTTACAATCTCCCCCTTGATCCAACAATACCTAGGATTCCTACCATCTTCCTAGTGATAAGTCCCATATCACTCAAAAGAGGCAATCCTTTACTCTCTCCCAATTTCCAAATTTGGTTTCTCAAAATCCCATCAATTTTCCCAATTGATGATACTCTCTCAATTACTTCTCCCCCTTCAATAAGAGAAACACATCTATCATCCCAAGATGGATAACTCCCCCTAAAGGCTTGCTCCCCTTTGACCATTGAACCAACAATGTCCTTGGGAAGTCTTTAAGCCAAAAAGAACTCTAAACCATCAAAATCAAGGTTCAAAGTTCAACATAGAACTTTCACTCACCTTAAGATTGATACAAACCCTAAAAATTCTCCTAATCCATATCCAATGGATTTTCACCCTTTATAATGCTTCCCAAAGCATATCCTAGGGTTAGGAGTGGTTAGGGACCTTAACCGCAGCTGAACACGGGCTAAACAAATCTAGATTTCTCGAAATCAGCATTAGAAGTCGACTCCGTCAGTTACCAGTCGACTGCCACTCACATCAGTCGACTGATAACTGGAATTTCTGAATTTTAGTTATCAGAATCGAATTTCAAAAAATCATAAGTAATTCTACGTATATCAAAAAATCATGAAATTTGATACGTATATTACTTATAGTCAATACAATGGGTGAAAAATATTTGAAAATTATTTTACCCATAAAATATCGAAATTGATACAAAATCCAATAGTGAAGAAAAACTTCAATGTTTTAGCTCACTTTGTATCAATCTCATCAATGGTAATTGCTATCAAAAGATAGGCTTCACCAAGGTTTTCTAAAATGATTTTTAAAAGTTTTAAAAACCTTATTTTGGATCATATCCCTTGGGCTCTATGTACATGACTTGTACACAAGCTTTCCCAAAGATCCATAATTGACATTAGATGAGTTTTAATTCATCTAGATGCAAAAATTATGCACCTTGAACTTAACTTATATCCTAGCATCTCACATGAATCTAGGGTGTATAAATACACATACATGTCAATTTAATGTGAGATGTGAGTTTTGGTTCATTTAATCTAGGGTTTCATGTATTTTCTAAGGCAACCCTACTTGATTCCCTTATATATGGGACTTCAAGTCATGTCAATTGTCCTTAACTCAATTTTAATCAAATGCATGAATGATTATGGCATTAATGATGATATAAATAAGCATATGCTCATAATCATGATGTCATGGCATAAGATGAAATCTAAAACACATGGCATTCAATCCTAATTCTTAAACATAATCATGACATATAAATGATAAACATAGGCATGATGTCATGGCTGTTAGGGCAATCTCTTGCCGTAATATGGTTTTGATGGTGTGGCAAAGGGTTTAATTTAGTTTGATATGTTGATTTGATATGTGCGTTGAAGTCATGCAGGACTTAGTAATTCGCACATGGAGCCGTGGCGAGTTACATATCTCATGACTCGTACCTTGAGTCGGGGAAGGATAGCTTTGCGGAAGCCATGCGCTTGGAGCATCCGAGGGACCGTCGGACAAGAATCTTGGAGTGAAGCCAAAGGAAGTAGACTTCGAGGCAAGAGACGCGAAGAAGCATTGCAGAGTCGTACGCCTAATGCTGTCGAGGGACGTGGCCGAGAACGAAGAGAACTTCGAAGGAGAGGGACTCCGAGAGATGAGAGTGAGCGATTTTAACCCAGGAGGGGTAGCTCTTAGGTGAAACTTGGCCATTTGGCCAAGCGTCGGATGGGTTTTCCTGACACCAGTCGACTGCCATGTCATGGCAGTCGACTGCTCTAAGTCGAGTGTAGTTCAACTGGTATACGATCCCGGAGTGTGGCAGCCGTGATCGTCATACGTGGCGATTGATCGCCAAGACCATCGCGATCATTCTTGAAAGCGAATGATCGGTCAATAGGGTTTTAGCCACAGATTCGTAGCCAGGCGCGTCGACTACGAGGCGTGATCAGCGATGAGGTCCATCAGTCGACTGCCAAGAGTTCCGTTGGACTACAACGGTCGGGATCCGACGTGTTCGAAGGCCGTTGTAGTGATGGCAGTCGACTGCCAAGGGCAGCAGTCGACTGGTGGCGGCCAACGGGAAGAAATCAGCCCTCTCTATAAAAAGAGAGGGTGTAAGCCTTTGAGAGGCTAATGCTTATGCTCTAAGTGATCTTCCTAGTGCCCCACAAGCTCTAAACTCTTCTTACTTGTTTTTACTTCATTCTATTTGTAAGAAGAGTGATCTTGATTGTAAAGGTTACCTCCACCTAGCTTGGTGCAAAGGAGAGACCAATAGTGATTGGCTTTGGAGGAGTGATTCACCTCGGACGAATCGGGATCGTGGATTAGCGGCGTAGCCGTGAACCACGTTACATTCTTTGTTAGCGCTTGTTTTCTCGTATTTCTATTTGCTTGTCTTTATTAGTCTTCCGCTTGCGCTAATTAGTTTTGTAGATGAGCAAATACCGGCATCCAAACGAAAAGGGCTATTCACCCCCCTCTAGCCGGCCGTACCGATCCCCTACAATGGCATGTTATATGGCAAAACAAAACATGGAAGATAAAATATATAGGTATAATGATACCTAAATTTTAATATTAGTTGTCATTTCATATAATTAAGTATATTTTGTCATATTATCACTAATCTCCCTAGTGTGCCAAAAACCCAAAATGGCACAATATGACATCTAAACCTAAAATGTGCCAATTTGATCATTTTATCAAACTTCTCAAATAATATTGGCACATCCTAAAATCTTTTAGGATTAAAGCTCAAATGTATTTCCAAGGTAACCATAACCTTGAAAATAACCTAAAGTGTCACCTTTACCATGGTTGAGTTAACTAGCCATCCAATCAAGGTTGGCACACCCTAAACTCACCTAGCGTGAATCAATCATGCTCTTAGGAACCCAAAATCTATTTGAGCTCCTAGGGTTATTAGGTATTCCTTAGGGATAACCTCCCTAGATACCTTCCTAATGACCCTCCTAGGCTTGTTAGCCTTGGTCATTTGGGTCTTACCTAGGTTGACTCTAGGGGTAACTCCCCTTGCAACCTTCTTAGTGGCCACCCTAGGTTTCCTAGAAATCCTAGCCACTAGGCACAACCTTTGGTCAACCTTAGGGATGACTTCCATATTGACCTTGGTCTTCTTAGACCTAGTTTGTGTTCCATAATCAAATGGAACACTATGGTAAGCCACTTTAGGCTTAGGTTTGTGACCCAAACCATTCTTGCCCTTGGTTGACTTTTGTTTCTTGGGTCCTAGATGTTGACTTTGAGGTTTTGACCCTTGACTTTGACCATTAGACCCTTGCATTTGATTTTGCATAATCTTGAGGGTCTTTTCTAGTTTTTCAAGGCTTGACCTCAAGGCTTGTTTCTCTAATTCTAATTGCCCAATTTTAGAATTTTGATTTGGTCTTTGGGCATGGGACTTCCTAGGCATATGCCTAGTCCACTTGGGATTCAAACCTAGGTGCTCTTGTATTTTCTTGATAGATTCTCTAGATAAGGTATTTTTAGGGACATTAGTCCTAAATTTCTCCTTATTTCCTAAGTGGACACTTTTAGCTCCTAAACACAAATATTTATTTCTAGCATGCTTTTCATGGTGAATTGCAAGAGAATTAAATTTCCTAGCATGTTTTTGACTTTTAACTAAAGAAAAATCAATATTAACATGATATACCTTAGAGTTTGCCTTAGTAGCTCCCCCTACTTGTGATGCTCCGTTTTGCTTCTTCTTTTCCCCCTTCGGACATTGATTCCGGTAATGTCTCGGTTGTCGGCATTTGAAGCAAACGACTTCCTCCTTGCTTTTATGCGTTGAGGGACCGACATCCTTGACTTTTGGAGCGATTGAGCCTTCTTTACCCTTTTTGGGCACTTACTCTTGTAGTGCCCGGATTCCCTACACTCAAAGCAAGTTATATGATTTTTGTTTAAAACTGAATTGCTTGAGTTACCTAGAGTGGTTGTAGGTGCCGGAGTGGATTCTTTATCTCTTTCGGAGGTGGATGTCTCCTCTTGAGATTGCTCCGGTGTGGAGGATGGTCTCTCCTCCTCAATCCTAGAAGTGGATACTTCTTCCACTTCTTCCACCGATCCGGAAATTGATTCCCTATCAACTTCCGAATCCTCAAGCTCTTTAGATGACGGTGTACTTGCTTGAGCTTGAGAGGGTGAGCACTCCTCTTCTTCTTCTTCTTCTTGGACCGATGATGAGCTTTCATGGAGCTTTGCCACTTGGCTCCATAACTCTTTATCATCTACATAATTACCTAACATACATAAGATATTGTTAGGCATTAAATACAATTAAAAATTTTATCACCTTATCATTTTTCTCGGATGCTTGGACTTGCTCTTCGGTCCATCTCTTCTTCTTGAGGAACCCTCCCTTTGGTCCTATTGGATAGCTAAAACCCTCCATCAAGATAGACCATTCTTCGAAGTCCCTAATCATTAGGAAGTCTTCAATTCTCGCCTTCCATTGTCTAAACCCTTCTTGTCCATAGAAGGTATAGGGGATAGGTGTGTTGATATCCCATCCGAGTTGTTCTTGGAATTCCATCTTCCCTCTAGCTTTTTAGCTCCCAACGTTTAATCTGTAGAAGAGCCCCGGGCTCTGATACCAATTGTAGGAGATTTGAGGTCGCTATAGGGGGGTGAATAGCGTTGCGCTCGTAAGATGATGGAAATTCTTCGTGTTTGATCATCTACAATCTTGTTAGCACAGCGTAATAGTAATAACAAATAAATATAACAAGATACACAATCACAACATGGTCATATAATGTGGTTCGCAACCTCAAGGTTCCTACTCTACGAATCGAGCTCAAACGAGCCCTAGCGATGCCAATCACACACCACTAATAAATACTCCTTCTCGGAACAATCCAGAAATGGAGAAACCTCGTACAATAGTTTACAATAATAAACTAAATACAACAAGCAATTATAATGAAATACAATGCAATACAAGTAAAGAAAACACTTTACGAATGCCTTTGGATTGCTTGATTTTGATTGCTTGAAGAATGACCTTTGAGACCCTGATTTGCAGCAACAAATCGCCCCAAGGATGCTCAAGAAACCATGGCTTTTTCCTCCATCACGAGCTCCTTATAAAGCTTCAACCTGTGCTGGAAAAAGTCGACCAGTCGACTGCTCGGGACCATCAGTCGACTGATGCCACTATTGTCGTGAGACAACGACTAGATCCACCCTGGATAAGTCCAACAGATCCACCATCAGTCGACTGATGATACCCATCAGTACACTGATGGAGCCTTACTCGACCAGTCGAGTCTCGACTCCATTCTGTGCCCGATTTCATGAGCACCAGTCGACTGATAACAAGATCAATCGACTGCTGATCCCATCAGTCGACTGCCCACCTATGGCAATCGACTGCTAGAGCAATTCTCGCAGTCAAACCCTAGTTGACTCAGTCCAGTCGACTGCCACATGACACTAGTCAACTAGCACACCTCAAACAAGAGGTTTTAGCCCAAGTATGGTTCCCCCATACTTACTAGACCACCCTTAGCCTAGACCTAAGCCTTCTAGCCACCTCCATCAGCCTCACGCCTCTCGGATCCCTCCAAGTCATCTATGACTTGTTCATCCATCGCGCTAGCCTTCAGGTGCTTCCATCGGCTATGTCATGCTAACGGTGTCTACACCGCCAACGCACATTGGACTTACGCCGCCAAGACTCCGCTTGGACTTTATGCCGCCAACCATTGGACTTATGCTACCAAGACTTCACCCTTGGACTTTACGCTGCCAATATTAAACCCCTTGAACTTCTCAAATGCCAAGACTCAAGCTTGGACTTTCCCTTGCCAACCCATGTTGGACTTTCCATGCCAAGACCCATTATTGGACTTCCCTTGTGCCAAGTACTCAAGAGTTGAACTTTCCCAAACGCCAAGTGTCCCACTTGGACTTTCCATGCCAAGTACCCATGACTTGGACTTTACCATGACAATTACATTGTCATATGTTTTTGTCTAACATCAAAACATCTCTCGAGCCAAGCTCACATCCTGGTCAATCGTGACCTGGGCCGATTGCACCAACAGATCCAACTCCTCCTCATGATCCCTATTGTAGCCTATTAATACCTCATGAAGCCTAGATCCAATGGATGAAAACAAAACTCTAGATCCAAAGGTAGAGATTAAATCTCTAGATCCGACGGTTGAGATTAAATCTCTAGATCCGACGGTTGAGATTAAATCCCTAGAACCAATGGTAGAGATTAAAACAAGGCTTATCCCTAAACCTATAAAAAGGGGCTTAAGGGTTGGCATGGAGAATTAATTGGAAGCAAGGGAGATTAGGGTTGGGTGGCAAGAGGCTTGAAGATTAGGGTTAGGGAGTTGGCGGCACCAAATAAGGAAACTCTTTCCTTATCTTTTTCTTCCTCTTGGTGGCCGGCGCCCATACAACCCTTGGCCAGCATCCAAACACCTTGATCCTCTTCTCTTTGGCCGGTGGAAACATAGCTTAAGGTCTTCCCTTGGAGCTTTTGGCCGACATTCATCTTTCTCACCCTTTTCCTTGTTGGTCGGCGGCAAGCAACTTGCTTGTTGCTTGTTGGTTGACTAAAGGAAGGAGAAGGGTCTTGTTTCTATTCATCCTCTAGCTCGGAACGAGCAAGGAAGGAAGATTGGTGATCTAGGAGCTTCGACTTTTGGTAGATCGTCGCCCACACGTCGTCCAAAAGGAGGAAGGACATACGATAGAAGATCGAGAGGTATAACACTTAACTATCTTCATATGTAACATGTTTGTAATTGTTTTTCAATTATATAAGCATGATATATTCTATTTTGTGGATAATATAACTTGGACCCCGAACATAAACACAAAAGCCGGCTTATCCGTACATCGTCTATTCCACGGCTATTCGTTGAATAGAGGTTGGTCGCTTGAACAACAAGTTTGTTCAAGTGACTACTCTAATCGAATAGCATGATGATGACAAGGTTGCTTGGGCAATCCCTCTTGTCAAGGATAAATTTTTTTTATCCGGGGATGTAGAAGGGATCGCCATGAACAAGCGACCGAGTTGAAGTGGGAAGCGAAGTTTCCTACCTTCAAGTGGTATCAGAGCCACGGTTTCCTGTTTTGTGTGTTTAGGATTCGGTTACTTTTATGCACTTGTAAGCAGACTGGACACTGGAAGAAGGACTGCCCCAACCGTAAGCAGAACAAAGGTATATCTTTTAGTCTAGTCGTTGAAACATGTTTAGCGGTGTTATCTACCGGCACCTGGTGTGTAGATACGGGAGCCACTGATCATGTCTGCAATACTTTGCAGGGGTTCCAGGAAACCAGACGACTGGCTAAGGGGGAGATTATCGTATACTTGGGCGATGCCACGAAGGTGGCGGCTATTGCAGTGGGAGACGTTTATTTATCTTTTGAGAAAAATAAAGTTTTGGTTCTTAAGAATTGCCTTTATGTACCTTTATTTAAAAAGAATTTAATTTCAGTTTCAAAATTGTTTATGGATGGATATTCTATTTCTTTTAATGACAGAGTTGTTATAAAAAGGAATAGGGACATTATCTGTTCGGGTGCATTGATAGGAAATCTATACACACTTGAACCAAAAGCTCCCACGATGCAAATAAAAGTTAATAACTCATCTTCTAATTCCAATAAGAGAAAAGAACCTTCGAAGATGAACCAAACATATCTTTGGCATCTTAGGCTTGGTCATATTAACCTAAGAAGAATTCAAAGGTTGATAGCTGATGGACCTCTGGGTTCATTAGTGGTGGAAGATTTCCCAACCTACGAATCTTGATTGAAGGTTAAAATGACCAAGAGGCCTTTTAAGGCCAAGGGGTATAGAGCCAAAGATGTGTTAGAATTGGTTCATTTTGATTTGTGTGGTCCTATGACTATCCAGGCTAGAGGTGATTTTGAGTATTTTGTCTCTTTTATAGATGATTATTCGAGATATGGATATATTTACTTGATGCGCTGCAAGTCTGAATGCTTTGACTGTTGGGTTTCCTGCACCGCGGCGTGTGTGTGTTCGATCACGTTTCGTAAACATGAACACAGCGGAAGCAATAAAAATAATAAATACTCCTATTTATTACAACACATACAACACACGCTTGCATATTACAACAAGTGTAGACATAACCGTAAATTTAAATTTGCAATAAAAGGAAATTTATCTACGTTATACCTTTCGTATGACGTGTAGCGGGAACGGCATCAACCGGAACGATTCTCGCTAGAATCGTCTCTATCCGTATCCAAGCCGAGTTCCTCGGGATGACTTCGCTAAGCCACGAGCTTCGTCTTCGTACGGGTTACTAGCCTCGTGTTGAAGACGACGTGATCGAGAGATGATCACGATCCGAATCCAAATTCGGATCCAAAACGAGTCCTCAAAACTCGCTTCTCCGGAGAGGTATTCGTCAACCGATTGACGAATACTTTGTCCTCCACCTCAGAGGATTACCGGAGATCGAATCCCTGGTAAGTTATCCACTGTCGGAGCTCTAACCGTCGTCCAAACGACGTTCCGACGAGAGGAGAAGAAGCTGTCCAGAAAACTGGACAGCTTGGTGGAGGAGTAGGCGCCGGCCAAAACAAGGAAGTCAAGTGCTCACCTTTTCACCGAGGCCTAGGAAGATCACCGGAGGGTCGCCGGAGGGTTCACTGGCTGAAGCTTGGATGCCGACAAGGAGATGACGGCGGCACAACAAGCTGGGCGGCAGCCTAGGGTTGGCGCCGAGCAACTCCAAGGGTGGGCGGCAACTCAAAGGCTAGGGTTTTTGGATTAGGGTTTAAGCCCTATTTTATAGAGAACTAATTCTCTTAATGGTTAATGGATCATATCCATAAAGCCCGTTAACCCGCTCCATTAAGATAAGTTAAAATAAACCAAACCATGATGGTTTATTTTAAGTTAAAACGAACCGAACCAACTTTTGGTTCATTCGTTTAAAATAAACCAAACCCCTTTGGTTTATTCTCATCCATTGGATTAGAACCAAACCATTTTGGTTCATCCATGTTGGGTTTTTCCGAGCCGCAAAAACCGCTTTTTGCGTTGCGGAAACCTCGGAAGCCCCCGGCCACGGATCCGTGCGAAGTATAAAAAATTATAATTACATGTATGTGCTTACAGAAATCCTAGATCTACCTTAGATCTAAGAGGTTAGAACGTTACCCTCGTAGCGACGCCCTTCGCTTATCCCGCTCGTCCAAAAGTTCGCCGGAACTCGAGAGTGTCAAGTGCACACTCCTCTATTGGTATCCACACAAGCAATAGGTGGAGAACAATGCCTTAGAGTGTGCTAGCACTCCTTTAGGAATTTCGGCCAAGGAGGTTGGGAGAGGGAGAGAGCTTGAGAGGAAGATGATCCAAGGAAGAAGATGAAGTTGGAATAACTCACAAAAATGAATTTCACCATCATAACCCCTAATGGTGTTGGCCGGCCACATTATGGCTTGGGAGGTTACATGCATGCATGTAACTCCCATGCCTCTTGGTCTTCCTCATGATGTGGCACCAATTGACAAAGTCAATGATGATGTGGAGCATCATCATTTGCCGGCCATGCCAAGTCATCATCATGACATGGCATTTGGTCAAGTCAAACTTGACCTTTCATCTTCCCTCTCAAGTCAAGTCAAACTTGACCTCTAATCTCCCATGGTTGATCAAATCTAACCACTTGACTCAAGTCAATTTAATTTAATGAATCTCTATTCATTAATTTAAATTGATTTGATGAATCAAATATAAATTAGACTCATTCAACACTTGAATCAACTTGAGTCTAACTCAATTAGTCTAATTTGGATTACTCTTAATCCAATTTGGTTCATCCCATGAACCTAATCCTCATGGTTCATCATATGAACCTAATCTCCATCTAATTGCTCTTATGTGTGTGACCCTATAGGTTCTTGTAACGTTGGCAATGTCCCTAAACCGATTTAGGAATATAATCAATGAGCGGTATCTAGCAACACATCATTGCTACCCAAGTTACAAGAATGTTGAGCTCCAACATCACCTTTGTGACTACTAATTGTGACTCTCACAATATGTGACAATGTCCCTCTATCCTGTAGGGAAATCTCGTATGCCAAATGGCATATGCGCAACGGAAAATAGGATCCCTTCCAAGTGATCCATGCGAAAGCAAACTCGTATAAAATAAATTTCTCTAAACCAAACCTATCTTATAGGAGAGGATTACCTTTGTTGCGTGCCCTTGTTAATCCCGCTTTTCCTTTCGGTTTGATGGATCTTTAGCACGTTCAAGTGTCCGTGCCTCTATACGTATCCACACGAGCACGCTCTTGTCTCACAAAAGGAAAACTAGAAGAGCTCTCCTTTACTTCTTGCTAGAGAAGTCCCTAAAGGAGAGGAAGAGAGGGAAAAGGAGAAAGGAAGAAGAAGACTCCTCTTCTTGCTAGCCTACACTCACAAACCCACACAACTAAAGCTTCCACCAAGCTCTCTCACAACCACAACACCAAAAACAAAAAACACCCTATGGCCGGCCACTCCATGGAGCCTTTTATAGGGTTGGAAAAACCCTTCCACCTCCTTCACATTCAATGCAATCCATTGCATTGAGACACACTCAAAAAGGATTTGGCTTCCTTGTTTGGCCGGCCACTTAAGGAGACAAAACCATTTTGTTTCCTTCCACCTTAACTAGCTTAGGTGGATGCTTATGTGGCATGCTTATGTGGCATTCTTATGTGGCATTCATGCATGTTGAATTAATCTTATTAATTCAATTAAGCTTATGTTATCATATTGAATTAATCTTATTAATTCAATTAAGCTTATGTTATCATATTGAATTAATCTTATTAAATCAATAAGGTAACATATTGAATTAATCTCATTAAATCAATTAGCTAAAATTCTCATTAAGCTTAAAGTCCAAAAACCATTTTGTACTTAAGCTTATTCCCATATTATTCTAGTCAAACTAGAATACTCTAATTCCTCTAATCATCATGCTCTTTGTGTGTGACCCTATAGGCTCTCATAACGTTGGCAGTGGATCTAAACTCTTTTAGATACACAAGCAATGAGCGGCATCTAGCAATGCATCATTGCTACCCAAGTTACGAGATAAGTCAAGATCCGACTAACCTTTCCGTGACTACTATAATATATGACCGTGTCCTTCTATCCTTGATATCAGATTGATCAATGAGGCATAGACCGTGTCATCCTCGATCAATCTATGTGTTTCTTGATCCCTGAGTAAACTAACTCAAACAAATGAGCTCAATATCTCATATTGACTCATTCGAGCATGGCCATGCGTTTTAGTAGTTCTACTCAATCAAGGGGCCCACCGATATCACTCTCGTCATATGGAAGGGATAGATCCCATCTACATCACTCACATCCCTCCGCATAATTTGTTACATACCCAGTAATCGCCTTTATGGTCCACCCTGTTACGGGTGACGTTTGACGATACCAAAGTACATAACTCCTTATGTAGGGAACCATAGTGACTTCAGGTCTAAGGACTATTCATACCAATAGTCACATGAGAAAGTTTATGACACTCATATAACGATCCATGAAACTTTCTCATGGCGGGTCAGTTCAGTATATATTCTCCAATATATACCCATGTGTCAACTTGATATCATATATCCATGACTTGTGAGATCAAGTCATCAATTGACCTACATGCTAGTCTTTATGTATTAATATTGCCCTTGCATATTAATACTCGACTAGGAACATTTAGGAAAGTGTTCTCTACAGCCTCTCATAATCAATTCTGCCAATTGATGTGCTGTAGATAAGAACCTACTTTTCTAGGGCATTATTATATTTAAATTAGCTGGCACAAGCAAGATGTAAATATAATAACCAATCCTTTGCCTTTATAGAATATGATACAAAATGTTCCCTATTCAACCATCACATGATTGGTTCTAGGGATTTAACTAACATATCCTTGACATCTAGATTGACCAATCGAGGCATAGACCGTGTCATCCTCGGTACAATCTAAATCTTGAACCCCAAGTAGACTCACTCTAATCAAATGAGCTCAATATCTCATATTGACTCATTTGGGCATGGCCATGCACTTCGTGGTCTCACTCTATCAAGAATATCGATGTCCCCCCGTCATATAGGAGGGATAGATCCCATCTACATCACTCACATCCCTCCACATAATTTGTTACATACCCAGTAATCGCCTTTATAGTCCACCCATTTACGGGTGACGTTTGACGAAGCCAAAGTATGCAACTCCTTATGTAGGAACCATGGTGACTTCAGGTCTAAGGACTAATAGTCATACTAATAGCCACATGAGAAAGTATATGACACTCATATAACGATCCATGATACTTTCTCATGGCGGGTCATTCAGTATACATTCTCCAATGCATACCCATGTGTCAACTTGATATCTCATATCCATGACTTGTGAGATCAAGTCATCTTGTTGACCTTCATGCTAGTCTCTACGCATTAACATTGTCCCTGAATGTTAATACTCGACTAGGAATGATTAAGAGTAGTGTTCTCTATATCATCTCATTATCGATTCAACCAATCGATTGATATAGATAAGAACCTACTACTCAAGGACATTATTATATTTAGTTATTTGGCACCAATACAAGTAAATATAATAACCATGCCTTTATTAATAGGAATATGATACAATAAAGTCCATACAACAATCATCACATGATTGGCTCTAGGGCTTTCACTAACAATCTCCCACTAGCACTAGTGCCAATCACCGTAGTATCTAATACCCAATGACCTAGTGTGACCATCATGCTTTTTCTGTGCCAAAGCCTTGGTCAAGGGATCTGCGATGTTAGCCTCTGTGGGTACTCTGCAAATCTTCACATCTCCTCTATCGATAATCTCTCGAATGAGATGGAAGAGCCGATATACTCGGCCTGTTGTTGTAGAATCAGTAACTGTGTCCTGCTTGGAACTCTTCCAGCTCACAGTGCTACCTATTCAAGCAAAACACGAACCCTGACTGCGATCTATAATCATCCTGGTCAGTTTTGGAAGCTGGCATCACTGTAACCCTTTACAGCTAGCTCCTCATCGCCTCCAAATATCAAGAAATATTCTTTAGTCCTTCTCAAGTACTTAAGAATATTCTTGACTCCTATCCAGTGATGCTCACCTGGATCTGACTGGTATCTACTCGTCATGCTCAAAGCATATGAGACATCAGGACGAGTACATAGCATGACGTACATGATAGATCTTATAGCAGATGCGTAAGGGATCTTATACATGCGGTCTCTCTCCTCTCTAGAAGAGGGACTTTGAGTCTTCGAAAGACTCACACCATGTGACATTGGCAAAAGTCCTTTCTTGGAATTCTGCATGGCAAACCGAAGTAATACCGTGTCAATGTATGTACTCTGACTTAGGCCAAGCAATCTCTTAGATCTATCTCTATAGATCTTGATGCCTAGAATACAGGCTGCTTCACCTAAGTCTTTCATTGAGAAGCACGTCCCGAGCCAAGTCTTCACAGACTGTAGCGAAGGGATGTCATTCCCAATGAGCAGTATGTCATCCACATACAATACAAGGAAGACAACTGTGTTCCCATTAACCCTCTTGTAGACACAGGGTTCATCTTCATTCTTGATGAAACCAAACTGTTTGATCGCATCATCGAATCGAAGATTCCAGCTCCGAGAAGCTTGCTTTAGCCCTTAAATGGACCTTTGCAGTTTGCATACCTTCCCAGTATGCTGTGGATCTACAAAACCCTCAGGTTGTGTCATGTACACATCCTCGAGTAAGTTTCCATTCAGAAATGCGGTTTTGACATCCATCTGCCAGATCTCATAATCGTGGTATGCTGCAATAGCAAGCAAGATCCGAATGGACTTAAACATCGCCACTGGAGAAAAGGTTTCATCATAGTCAATACCATGAATTTGCTTGAAACCTTTAGCTACCAATCGACCCTTATAGGTATGCGTAAGTCCATCCATGTCAGTCTTTCTCCTAAAGACCCACTTACACCCAATGGGTTTGACCCCTTCAGGTGGATCAACCAAAGTCCATACATGGATTCCATCTCGGATCTCATGGCCTCTAGCCATTTCTCAGAATCTAGGCTCATCACAGCTTCCTGATAGGAGGTAGGCTCATTCTCAATGAGCATTACGTCATCATGGTCAGACAAGAGAAATGAGTATCTCTCTGGCTGACGACGTACCCTATCAGACCTGCGAAGAGGTAAGTCTACATGAACAGGTGGTTGTTCCACAACTCTTTGTGCAATAACCTCATCACCCACAACACTTTGTGGTTCCTGTTCAACCTCCATCAAGGCCTCAGTGCTATGGTCCTTATCTTGAATTTCTTCAAGATCGAAGGTACTCCCACTAGTTTTTCTAGAAACAAAATCCCTTTCTAGAAAAACCTCAGTCTTTGCCACAAACACTTTGTGCTGACTGGGAATGTAGAAGTAATATCCCTTTGTATCCTTGGGATATCCAACAAAATAGCACCTATCGGATTTGGGCCCCAGTTTGTCTGAGACTTGACGTCGAACGTAAGCCTCACAACCCCAAATCCTCATAAAAGACATCTTGGGATTTCTCCCTGTCCATATCGTATACGGTGTCTTTATCACAACCTTTGATGGTACACGGTTAAGGGTAAAGGATGCTGTGTCTAGAGCATATCCCTAAAAGGATATAGGAAGATCTGTGTGACTCATCATAGATCGTACCATATCTAATAGGGTACGATTCCTCCTTTCGGATACACCATTCCACTGTGGTGTTCCAGGAGGAGTGAGTTGGGATAGAATCCCACACTCAGCTAGATAGTCACGAAACTCATGGCTAAGGTATTCTCCACCTCGATCTGATCGAAGTATCTTAATACTCTTGCCAAGCTGGTTTTGTACTTCATTCTTGAATTCTTTGAACTTTTCAAAGGATTCTGATTTATGTGTCATGAGATACACATAACCATATCTACTGAAGTCATCAGTAAATGTAATGAAGTACCTGTAACCATCTCTAGTAGCAACATTGAAAGGACCACATACATCACTATGTATAAGTCCTAACAAATCTGTTGCTCTTTCGTTGTGTCCACTAAAGGGAGTCTTGGTCATCTTGCCTAAAAGGAAAGACTCGCATGTCTCATATGATTCAAAATCAAATGAGTCTAGCAGCCCATCCTTATGGAGCTGAGATAAGCGACTCTCATTTATGTGACCTAAGCGACAATGCCAGAGATAGGTTTGGTTCAACTCATTTGACTTGAACCTCTTGGTACTTATGTTATAGATAGGGCTCTCTAAGTCTAGAAAGTAGAGTCCGTTCATTAGAGGTGCACTACAATAGAACATATCATTTAAATAAACTGAACAACATTTGTTCTTTATTATAAATGAAAATCCTTTCTTGTCCAAACAAGAAACTGAAATGATGTTCTTAGTTAAGGCAGGCACATAACAACATTCATCTAATTCTAATACAAGCCCAGAGGGCAAAGATAGATCATAAGTTCCTACAGCAATAGCAGCAACTCTTGCTCCATTGCCTACTCGTAGGTCCACCTCGCCCTTTGTCAATGCCCTGCTATTTCTCACCGCCTGTACATTGGTACAAATGTGAGATGCACATCCGGTATCTAATACCCATGATGAAGAAATAGATAGATTGACTTCTATAACATTTATACCTGAAGTAGAAGTCTCACTTCTCTTCTTCTTAAGATCTTCGGGTATGCCTTTGCGATTCACGCTTCAGTGTCGGCTTCCTTATGCGATGGAAGCAAGCCCCTTCCTTGGCTACCCCTCCTTTGGGTTTAAGTTCTTTGCCTTGGCTTGAGACTTTCCCTTACCTTTAGGCTTGTCCTTGCCTTTCTTCTTCTGCACCATCAAAATGGTGTCAGATTTTCCCTTCTTAAGGTTAAGCTCAGCAGTTCTCAACATGCTGAGCATTTCAGGCAGTGGCTTATCAATTTCATTCATGTTATAATTCATGACAAATTGATTGAAGGCTTGTGGCAAAGATTGCAAGATCAGGTCAGTGGCCAGCTCTTGGCCAAGTGGGAATCCCAGCCTTTGTAGGTTTTCTACGTACCCAATCATCTTGAGTACATATGTACCTACGGGAGTCCCTTCTTGCATTTTGGACCCAAATAATGCCTTAGAGACTTCATATCTCTCATGCCTAGCTTGTCCTTGATATAGTTGATGAAGATGTCCAACCATATCATAAGCATTCATGAACTCGTGTTGCTTACGAGCTCGAGTTCATGGTGCGATAGACATGACACATCTAATGCATCATCTTGATGCTTCTTGTAAGCATCTTTAGTCGGCTCGCGAGGCGTGGCGAGGAGGTGCCTCGAATGGGCTGCTCGGGGCGTACAACTTCCTTTCTTGGGTGAGAACAATTCTCAAGTTCTGTACAGATCCGGAAATTTGCTCCATTGAGCTTGTCCTTCTCGAGCGAATCCTTGAAAGTGTTCGTGTTTGTGCATAGTTATCTACAACATACAATGCAGAGAATTAATATCATATTCCTTTATCATTTAATTAGGCCTTTAATCAAATGATGCTCCCACTAAATTATAGGAATTTCAGAGAATCGAGTTATGGATGTGGTCAAACCACATTACTAGATTCATACAAACTAGCTATAATTCTTGTGGACAAGATCCACATCATACTAAGCCTTGAGTTAGCTTTGGCTAAATCGCCAAGACTTAGTAATGATCGGTAACACATTACCGATTACATCTCTATGCAACTCTTGTTTATAGGATCAAGACCCACATTTACAAAAGACCTTGAGTTAGCTTTGGCTAAATCGCCCAAGATTTAGTGTAAATGCGATCTTAACCTATCTTTCCAACGATTGGAATATGCCTATAGTTCTACTCGATCCAATTGAGTTAACTAGTTTTGCTCAATCTAATTGAGCTTACTCTAACCCAAGCATGATAGGCGACCAAGATTGTCCCTCCGCACCCTACCAAGATAATGTGTTGCTCGCTTTGGCGCATTCAACAACAACAAATGATCGAGGTAGTGATGGGTATCAAGGCTCTGTAGGCATTTTCGAGTTGATTCGATTATGATCTAATCTAATCGTAATGTGTATCTTATACGCATTTAGGCCTTTATTATCCTATATTAGCATGCATCACATACATACATTCATTATTCTAGCATGCATCATATACATACAAGAAAATTAACCTAGCATGCATCATATACATACAAGCATTATTCTACTAGCATGCATCACATACATACAAGCAAAAATCAATTAAATATATATATATATATATATATAAACATATATATATATATATATATATATATATATATATATATATATATATATAAAATTAAATGTGATATAGTCATGGCCCTACTATGATCTTCTCAAGCCAATGAGAAGATCGGACGGTCTACCTAAGGCTAGCGGCTTCTCCAAGCGCCTTTCACCGCCATGTGTCGTCGTCACCCTTCTCGTAAGCTCGTCTTCAAGTGGACTTTCCACCGCTCCATTTTTGTACATTACAAATATGAAACTCGAGTTACATTCGAGTCTAAAAAACTAATTACAACTAGAATATCAAAAGAAGAGGTACGACGCACAGGTCGCATACACTATACAACACGCACAACCACAAAACGGCACGCAGGCCGTATTATGAATTACAACACACATAATCCAATCAAATTGGGGTCATTGGGCCATGACAATCACAGAATTATACATAATTCTAAATTATGTATTTTTACAGAAATTTCTATAATTTTTCCTAATTTTTTTCAAATTAATGAGTCACCTCTCCAGAACGGTCCGCTTAAGCGCTTTCCCGCGATCGCTGGACAAAGCCCCTTTCGGGATAGGGCAGCGCCATACCGCAAAAATTAACTTTATGCGAGTGTCCCTATTATGATCCTACAGTGACTTAAGTCGCTGTCCCAAAAACCTAAAGCGAGAACTCGCCAGAGAGTTTTTCTCGACGGAAGCACAAGTGTCCCAACACTGCTGTTTCGAATTCTTCGAGAAAAATACCCAAAAATTCTATAAAATTAGGAAATTTACAGAAACATATAAATCTGTAATTTTTATATCTAATACAAAAATTAAAAGACGAAACACATACATGCTTTGACGTGGCTCGATACCATCGCTGGTTTTTCCGAGCCGCAAAACCGCTGCTATGGAAACCCTAAGCCCTACCACGGATCCGCGAAGTATAAAAATTAAAACATGTATGTGCTTACATAAACCCTAGATCTACCTTAGATCTAAGAGGTTAGAATGTTACCTCGAGCGACGCCTTCGCTTATCCCGCTCGGCCCAAAAGTTCACGGAACTCGAGAGTGTCAAGTGCACACTCTCTATTGGTATCCACACAAGCAATAGGTGGAGAAACAACCTTGAGTGTGCTAGCACTCCTAGAATTTCTCGCCAAGGAGGTTGGGAGAGGGAGAGAGCTTGAGAGGAAGATGATCCAAGAAGAAGATGAAGTTGGAATAACTCACAAAATGAATTTCACCATCATAACCTAATGGTGTGGCGGCCACATTATTTGGGAGGTTACATGCATGCATGTAACTCCCATGCCCTTGGTCTCCTCATGATGTGGCACCACTGATAAAGTCAATGATGATGTGGAGCATCATCATTGGCCGCCATGCCAAGTCATCATCATGACATGGCATTTGGTCAAGTCAAACTTGACCTTTCATCTTCCCTCTCAAGTCAAGTCAAACTTGACCTCTAATCTCCCATGGTTGATCAAATCTAACCACTTGACTCAAGTCAATTTAATTTAATGAATCTCTATTCATTAATTTAAATTGATTTGATGAATCAAATCTAAATTAGACTCATTCAACACTTGAATCAACTTGAGTCTAACTCAATTAGTCTAATTCGATTACTCTAATCCAATTTGGTTCATCCCATGAACCTAATCCTCATGGTTCATCATATGAACCTAATCTCCATCTAATTGCTCTTATGTGTGTGACCCTATAGGTTCTTGTAACGTTGGCAATGTCCCTAAACCGATTTAGGAACATAAGCAATGAGCTGTATCTAGCAACACATCATTGCTACCCAAGTTACAAGAATGTTGAGCTCCAACATCACCTTTGTGACTACTAATTGTGACTCTCACAATATGTGACAATGTCCCTCTATCCTTGACATCTAGATTGACCAATCGAGGCATAGACCGTGTCATCCTCGGTACAATCTAAATCTTGAACCCCAAGTAGACTCACTCTAATCAAATGAGCTCAATATCTCATATTGACTCATTTGGGCATGGCCATGCACTTCGTGGTCTCACTCTATCAAGAATATCGATGTCCCCCCATCATATAGGAGGGATAGATCTCATCTACATCACTCACATCCCTCCGCATAATTTGTTACATACCCAGTAATCGCCTTTATAGTCCACCCATTTACGGGTGATGTTTGACGAAGCCAAAGTATGCAACTCCTTATGTAGGGAACCATGGTGACTTCAGGTCTAAGGACTAATAGTCATACTATTAGCCACATGAGAAAGTATATGACACTCATATAACGATCCATGATACTTTCTCATGGCGGGTCATTCAGTATACATTCTCCAATGCATACCCATGTGTCAACCTGATATCTCATATCCATGACTTGTGAGATCAAGTCATCTTGTTGACCTTCATGCTAGTCTCTACGCATTAACATTGTCCCTGAATGTTAATACTCGACTAGGAATGATTAAGAGTAGTGTTCTCTATATCATCTCATTATCGATTCAACCAATCGATTGATATAGATAAGAACCTACTACTCAAGGACATTATTATATTTAGTTATTTGGCACCAATACAAGTAAATATAATAACCATGCCTTTATTAATAGGAATATGATACAATAAAGTCCATACAACAATCATCACATGATTGGCTCTAGGGCTTTCACTAACAATCCATTACGTCTTCATAAGACGTGGCCCATCCACGCTTCCATTGCGACTGAAACGATTTCATGCTCGCTTTATGTTTGGTCCAACCAAACCTAGTTTCTCTCGGTCTGAGAATCTCATTCTCAAGCTCATTTTAAATCCTTTGGATTACGCTCGTTGTTCATGTGACCAAATAGGTTCTCGGTTTATGTTGGCCGTCTATAATTAACCATTAATTATAGAACGATCATGAGTGGCACCTAGTAGTACATCATGATCCCCAATTAACCGAAAAGATCAACGGTTGATCCAGAACTATTTCTGAAACCTTTCAGCAGCTCGAATGATTCGTGCCCCATTCCCTTCACTCATCTTATACCCACTTGGTTCAGGACATGGTCTATTGTGTCAGTCCCCACTAGGCTGACTACGTCACACCTAGCCCAAGTATTATTTCCTTGTCCTACGGATTCTAGTTACTCCACATGTATCGAAGAGTACCTTACTCTAAACATGTAATGCTTTGGCCAAAGACTTTAGTAACAATCCGACGAGAGGTCATGGGTATACATCTCCTCGCAAGGAGTGGTGAATCCTTTATAGGCTATTCAAACACCTTCGATCACTTCGACTTATACCCAATCATCCCGGGTCCACATCTCCTTAGAGATGTTTGCTTAAGATGTCAAAGCATAAGTCTCCATGATCAAGATGACTTGAATACCGCAAGTCAAAGGAACATCGCACTTAAGCCACAGTAAGAAATTCATTGACATATCTATATATGCAGAGAACCATATGAAGTCTTACGGCTGGTCACTCCAATGAACTAGTTACCATAACTAGCATCCACGATTAACTCCGGACATCACTATGTCTCCCGGTGAGAATCGGCTTGGATACACCAAGGAGTATATATTGTGGCTCGTAATTGATGGTGTCCAAATCCATCAATTCATCGACTAGGGATAATTCCGATACATCACAATTACACATGTAGAGATACTCACTAGTTGTGATCCAATCACAAATTCTCTCATGCTGTGAATCGTATCATGGACATTCAGTAAATGAGTTTAAGATCCAATCAAATACATAAAACATGTATACTCAAATAGTGAATCTTCATTTATCATATAAATGGTTCATACATAAGGCGATTGCCTTAGGACATCTCTCATATATTACTAACATTGACAAGTTCAAAGAATTCATGGCTGATGTGGAGAAATGTCAAGGTAAAAGTATCAAGACACTATGATCTAATCGTGGTGGTGAGTACCTCTTGGGAGAGTTTAGGAATTACTTATCAGAGGCTGGGATTCAATGCCAATTGTCTGCACCTGGCACACCCCAGCAGAATGTTGTAGCAGAGCGAAGGAATAGGACTCTTATGGAGATGGTTAGATCGATGATGAGTTATTCTGAGTTGTTAGATTTGTTCTGGGGATATGCTCTAGATATGGCGGTGTACATTCTGAACTTGGTTCCATCTAAATCAGTGCCTTCTACTCCCACAGAATTGTGGACTAGGCGAAAGCCTAGTCTAAGACATATTCGGATATGGGGGAGTCCAGCACATGTGCTGAAGGCAGATGCTGGTAAGTTGGAACCTCGTACAGAAGTACGCATGTTCGTTGGCTATCCTAAAGGAACGAAAGGTGGTTTATTTTATAGTCCTAGAGATCAGAGGGTGATCGTTAGCACGAACGCCAAATTTCTAGAGGAAGACTATGTGATGAACCACAAGCCTATGAGTAAGATTGTTCTGGAGGAAATAAAAGGGGAAGTCACTTCTTCAGTACCACCGGTACAAGAGGATATATCACAAGTCACTGCTCCGTGTGTCACAGAGGATACATAGGTGATACCTCGTCGTAGTGGGAGGGTTGTGAGACAACCTGATAGATTCATGTTCTTGGGAGAATCTTCTGATTTGGTGCCTGGCGAACATGAACCTGATCCCTGGACATATGAAGAGGCAATCCAAGATAAAGATGCAGTATCTTGGCAAAGTGCAATGAATACTGAGATTGAATCTATGGATTCAAATCAGGTATGGGAGCTAGTGGAACTACCCGATGGTGTAAAAACCATTGGATGCAAGTGAATCTACAAAAGAAAGAGAGGAATAGACGGGAAGGTTGAGACCCTCAAAGCGATGCTTGTTGCGAAGGGGTATACTCAGAAAGACGGTATCGATTATGAGGAGACCTTTTCGTCGGTGGCCATGCTTAAGTCTATCTGGATTCTCTTATGCATTCCAACTCATATGGATT
Source organism: Wurfbainia villosa (assembly GCA_025175895.1). Taxonomy (NCBI): domain Eukaryota; kingdom Viridiplantae; phylum Streptophyta; class Magnoliopsida; order Zingiberales; family Zingiberaceae; genus Wurfbainia; species Wurfbainia villosa. The sequence goes on from CM045988.1 coordinate 71,886,728, forward strand.
ATGAGGTGTGGCAGATGGATATCAAGACAGCTTTCCTTAAAGGAAGTCTTGAGGAAAACATCTATATGAAGCAACCAGAGGGATTCATTACGAAGGGCAAAGAGCATCTTGTATGTAAGCTTAATCGGTCCATTTATGGATTAAAGCAAGCTTCGAGGTCTTGGAACATTCGATTTGATGTGGTAATCTAGTCTTATGGATTTATTCAAAGTCCGGATGAGTCTTGTGTATACAAGAGATGTGATGGAAACGTAGTGGTATTTCTTATACTATACGTAGATGATATTTTGTTAATTGGCAACAATGTCAAGGTGTTATCGGACGTAAGGGTATGGTTGTCCAAATAGTTTGATATGAAGGACTTGGGAGAAGTGGGACACATCCTTGGGATCAAGGTTATAAGGGATCGCAGGAAAAGGATGTTGTGCTTATCCCAAGCTTCATACATAGACACAATTATGGATCGTTTTAGCATCCAAAACTCCAAGAAAAGTTTTCTACATTTCAGGCATGGAGTTCCTTTATCTAAGGAGATGTGTCCTAGAACATCTGAGGAGATAGAGGAGATGAAGGTGATTCCTTATGCTTCGGCGGTGGGAAGCCTCATGTATGCGATGCAATGTACGAGACCAGATATATGCTTTGCCGTGGGCATGGTCAGCTAATATCAGAGTAATCCAGGATAGGGACATTGGACTGCGGTAAAACATATATTGAAGTACCTGAAAAGGACTAGGGATTATATGCTAGTTTACCAGACAGACCAATTACTCCCTGTGGGTTACACAGATTTTAACTTCCAATCAGATAGGGATAACAGTAAGTCTACCTCAGGTTTTGTGTTTACTTTGGGAGGTGGAGCCATTGTATGGAGGAGTGTCAAGCAGAAATGCGTGGCGAACTCCACCATGAAAGTTGAGTATGTGGCAGCCTCTGAGGCGGCCAAAAAAGTTGTGTGGCTCAGATACTTTCTGATGGACTTGGATGTGATTTCTGGTTTGCCCAGAACTATGATAATTTATTGTGATAATAGTGGTACAGTTGCAAACTCGAAGGAACCACGAGCCCTTAAGGCAAGTAAACACATAGAGCGCAAGTACCACCTGATACGAGAAATCGTAAAGAGAGGAGAAGTTGTTGTGGCCAAGATTGCATCGGAGGATAACCTGGCAAATCCTTTCACTAAGGCCCTTCTGGTGAGAGCTTTTGATAGGCATGTGGAGAGAATGGAGATCAGATGTATGGCAGTTTGAGGACAGCATAGTCTTTTAGTATAAGTGGGAGATTGTTGGGATGTATACTGAAAAGTCTATCTTTTGTATGAACATCTTTATTTTTGAAATAAGAATCACATGATCATTGTTTGCATATTTTTATGGTTATGCATATTATCTAATATATTACATTGTAGATAACATGGTGTGTGGTGTCACACGGGAGATCATGTTATCGGCTCCTTGTAAAGTATAAGTATAGGCTCACAACCGAGATGGCTTTGGACAAACCATTGGTATGGTTGTAGTGTGATTTGGTATTGGTTTGTCTTAACCATAAAATCACACTAGTACACTTTGTTTGTATTGAGCAGGACCGACTTAGAGGTGATTCGATTTATATGCCCTTCGGCTCCCTTCTTCCTCTGATAGCAATACGTAAATTGAACTCTTAATTCCGATATAATAACGGACACATATACTTAGTATTCATTTCTTTGATTTACCAATGGGAGAGATTTATAGATTAAATCGATATGCTTGGTAAGTTGGGAAATGATATTATTTATATGGTGTTCCATTGATTATAGGAGGAAACCGTGTCCTATATATTAGGATGATGATATCCCCTTGAGGAGCTCATAAGGTTCATCATGTAAACCCTGCAGGTGGACTTGGTCTGGCATGATGAAAAGGTTGAGTGGTACTAATCATGGAGTTAGATGTTGATTAATTAATGGTCAGTAAATTAATTAATCGACGGACATTCGAGATCTTAAACACAGGGAGAAAATGTACTTATAATATATGGAGCCCATATTAACTTATGGGGTTTGGTGAGGTAGAACAATGATAATCCTTTAGTGGATTGGATTATCATTAATGGATCGGACTTTATGTGGGCTTGATCCATTGGGTGGCCAATATCCAACTCCTCCTCATGGTTTTTATTGTAGCCTATTAATACCTCATGAAGCCTAGATCCAATGGATGAAAACAAAACTCTAGATCCAAAGGTAGAGATTAAATCTCTAGATCCGACGGTTGAGATTTAATCTCTAGATCCGACGGTTGAGCTTAAATCCCTAGAACCAATGGTGGAGATTAAAACAAGGCTTATCCCTAAACCTATAAAAAAGGGGCTTAAGGGTTGGCGTGGAGAATTAATTGGAAGCAAGGGAGATTAGGGTTGGGTGGCAAGAGGCTTGGAGATTAGGGTTAGGGAGTTGGCGGCACCAAATAAGGAAACTCTTTCCTTATCTTCTTCTTCGTCTTGGTGGTCGGCGCCCATACAGCCCTTTCTTGCCCTTAGCCGGCGTCCAAACACCTTGATCCTCTTCTCTTTGGCTGGTGGAAACATAGCTTAAGGTATTCCTTTGGAGTTTTTGGCCAGCATTCATCTTTCTCACCCTTTTTCTTGTTGGTCGGCGGTAAGCAACTTGCTTGTTGCTTGTTGGTTGACTAAAGGAAGGAGAAGGGTCTTGTTTCTATTCTTCATCTTGCTCGGAACGAGCAAGGAAGGAAGATTGATGATCTAGGAGCTTCGACTTTTGGTAGATCGTCGCCCACACGACATCCAAAAGGAGGAAGGACATACGATAGAAGATCGAGAGGTATAACACTTAGCTATCTTCATATGTAACATGTTTATAATTGTTTTTCAATTATATAAGCATGATATATTCTGTTTTGTGGCTAATATAACTTGGACCCTGAACATAAACATAAAAGCCAACGATCCGTACATCGTCTATTCCGCGGCTATTCGTAGAATAGAGGTTGGTCGCTTGAACAACAAGTTTGTTCAAGTGACTACTCTAATCGAATAGCACGATGATGACAAGGTTGCTTTGGCAATCCCTCTTGTCAAGGATAAATTTTTTTTATCCGGGGACGTAGAAGGGATCGCCATGAACAAGCGACCGAGTTGAAGTGGGAAGCAAAGTTTCCTACCTTCACTAGATAGGAAATATAGTAGTTTAAACTTGAACAACATAGTATTAACATGAAGTGTACTGATAGTAAGTTAGGGAAGCTCTATGAGGTGCATATCTGGTTGGATGTGGCACGTCTTACCTGGTGCACTGAGTTGAGTGGAACCAATCAAAATTAACTCACTGAGTCTTAAACTAGTTATACTAAAGCTTTGTTCAAAGTTAGTCAAACACTTGGTTCTTACATCAACTTTGTCTTAGGAAATAATCCACCAGATATCCAAGAAGGTCTTTGCCTCGGCACTACTTGGAAGTTGGTTTAGGAAGCATCTATTTGACTAGTCTAAAAACTAAACTGTAATCTAACACAAATTTAAACACTTTTAATATTCATTAAATTTAATCAAGTAAAAATAAATCTCCATCTCACAAAACAAATAAGGCTAACCTGCATTGAAAATTTAGATGGGAGAGATGAATTAGTTGCAAATGAAATAATTAAGCTAAAACCCAACCTTAAGAATTTCCTGATTTATGTAGAACTCTAAAATCTATCAATGAATTCTGGACAATGGCTACTCCAGACACATGATTGGAGATCGACACAAGTTTTCAGAATTAAAACTCAAGAATCTAGAATCGTTGCTTTTGAAAACAATAGAAAACATAAGGTAATCAAAACAAGTAATATCAAATTAAAGTCAATTTTATAATTCAAAAGGTATTACTTGTAGAAAATTTTAATTTTGATTTACTTAGTATAAGTCAATTGTGTTATACTAGATATGAAGTTAGGTTTTTATCAAATGAATGCTTAATTAATCATATTGAAAATTCAATAGAGGAGTATCTAAGTTAATAAACTTAGAAAGTAAAGTGTGTAATGCTTGCCAATAAGAAAAACAAACCAAATCTCATCATAAACTAACTCCAAGGAAGGACACAAACTATACTTGAGTTACTAAATATAGATCTATTTGATTCACATGAGGTTAAGTCGTTAAATGGAAATATTTATTGTCTAGTTATAATCGATGATTATTTTAGATACACTTGGGTAAAATTTTTAGAACATAAAGATGAAACTTTTGAAATGGTTAATAACTTTAGTAAACAAATAGAAAATGAAAAATACTAAAATAAAAATAATAAGGAGTGATAATGGAGGAGAATTTAAAAATGAAAAAAAAAACAAAAATCTATGTCTATAAAAAGATTACCACCTTAAATATTCATGCCCTGAAACCCCCCAATAAAATGGTATAGTAGAATGGAAAAATCAAACCCTACAAGAAGTTGCTAGGTCAATCCTTAATGAATATAACCTACTTAGTTATTTTTGGGCAGAGACAATTAATACGACATGTTATATGACAAATAGAATAATAATCAATTAATTAATTAATAAAACCTTTTATGAATTTTTTAATAATAAAACTTCAACAATAAAATATCAACGAGTATTTGGATATAAAGTATATATTTTAAATACCAATGATCACTTAGGAAAATTTATATCAAAGATAGATAATGGAACTTTTCTAGGGTATTCTGTTGGTGCAATCGACCCAGGTCACGATTAACCAGACTCGAGTTTGACTTGAGTAGTATTTTGATGTTTGACATTGATGTCTGACAAGTGTTGGGGAGATTATTGGTGCAATCGACCCAGGTTAGTATTTTGATGTTTGACGTTGGTTTGACCATTGTCATGGGAGAAGTCCAAGTCTTGTATACTTGGCATGAAAAGTCCAAGCTTGAGTCTTGGCATGGAAAGTTCAACATGGGTTGGCAAGGAAAGTCCAAGCATGGGTCTTGGCAAGGGAAAGTCTAAGCTTAAGTCTTGGCAATTGAGAAGTCCAAGGGGAATATTGGCGGCGTAAAGCCCAAGCGGGAGTCTTGGTGGCATAAGTCCAATGGTTGACGACGTAAAGTTCAAGCGGAGTCTTGGCAGTGTAAGGCCAATGTGCCTTGGTGTTGTAGACCACATTAGCATGACAATAGCTGATGGAAGCACCTGAAGACTAGCGTATGGATGAATAAGTCATGGATGACTTGGAGGGATCCAATAGGCGTGAGGCTAATGGAGGAGGCTAGAAGGCTTAGGTCTAGGCTAAGGGTAGTCTAGCAAGTATGGGGGCACCATACTTGGATTAAAACCTCATGTTTGAGGTGTATCAGTCAACTAGGACTATGGTCAGTCGATTGATGGGAGTCAACTAGGGTTTGACTATGGGAAGATGGCCTAACAGTCGACTGCAAGCATTGGGCAGTCGATTGATGGTGTCATTAGTCAACTACTAGGGTATGGCAGTCGACTGATGCTTCGTCCATGAGCACAGTAAGCTCTCTAGTCGAGTGATCGACCTGAACACTAGACTAATTGAGACATTAGTCGACTGATGGGCATGATCAGTCAACTGATGGTCTATCCATTAGAACTTATCTGACGTGGCTCATGTCGTTGTGAGACAACGGCTACAGGGACAATCAACTGATGGTCCCGATCAGTCGACTGCTAGGCGGAATCTAGCCCAAGAAGAATCTTTAAAGGGAGCTCGAGGAGGAGGATTTTGCCATCGGTTTCTTGGATGTTCTTGAGGTGATTTGCTAGTGCAAATCAGGGTCTTCAATCCGGTTCAAGCAATCAACAAGCAAGCATCTAAAAGCTCTTTGTAAAGTTCACTTTACTTGCATTCTATTGTATTTGCTTGTATTCTTATTGAATTACTGTTGTAATCTTTGTATGAGATTTCTCTGCCTCCGACTTGTTGTCGAGAAGGAGTATTATTGTTATAGTGGTGTGTGTTGGCATCGCTAGGGCTTTTAGAGCCCAATCCGTGGAATAGAAACTATTCGGTTCCGAACCATGTTACATCGTATTATTGTGCTTGTGTTTGTGTTGTATTTTTTATATTATTTCTATTTCCGCTGCGTATAACACTTTTTGTAGCAAGCACGCGATCGCAAACAAAATTCATCGCACGACGACGACGACGCTATTCACCCCCCTCTAGCGGCCACCGAGGTCCTAACAATTGGTATCAGAGTGGGTCGCTCTTCACCGGCTTCGCATCCGAGGGAGCAAACGCGCTAAAGGGAAGATGGATTTTGAAGAACAATTAGGATGGGATATCAACACTCTGATCTCGTACACCTTCTATGGATAAGAAGGGTTTAGGCAATGGAGGACACGGATTGATAATTTTATTATGATGAGGGACTTCGAAGAATGGTCCACATTGATGGAAGGATTCAAGTATCCAAGAGGGCCAAAGGGAGGCTTTCTCAAAATGAAGAAGTGGACCGGGGAACAAATTCAAGAATTCGAAATAAACAAGAAGGTAATAAAATTCTTGGTTGATTTGATTCCTAACAATATAGTATGCAGCTTAGATGAATACAAGGATGCCAAGGATCTTTGAAGTGAATTGGCAAAGTATCATGAAAGTGTTGGGTTTCCGGCACCGCGGCGTGTGTGTGTTCGATCATGTTTCGTAAACATGAGCACAGCAGAAGCAATTAAAAATAATAAATCTATATTTATTACAACACACACAACACACGCATGCTATTACAACAAGTGTAGACATAACCGTAAATTAAAATTTGCAATAAAAGAAAATTATCTACGTTATACCTTCCGTATGACGTGTAGCGGGAACGACATCAACCGGAACGATCCTCGTAAGAATCGTCTCTATGTGTATCCACTCCGAGCTCCTCGGGATGACTTCGCTAAGTCACGAGCTTCGTCTTCGTACGGGTTACTAGCCTTGTGTTGAAGACGACGTGATCGAGAGATGATCACGATCCAAATCCAAATTCGGATCCTAAAACGAGTTCTCAAAACTCGCTTCTCCGGAAAGGTATTCGTCAACCGTTTGACGAATCCTTCGTCCTCCACCTCAGAGGATTACCGGAGATCAAATCCCCGGTAAGTTAGCCGCTGTCGGAGCACTAACCGTCGTCCAAACGACGCTCCGACAAGAGGAGGAGAAGCTGTCCAGAAAACTGGACAGCTTGGTGGAGGATATAGGCGCCGGCCAACCAAGGAAAGAAAAGGCTCACCTTGATGCCAAACCTATAGGGGATCACCGGAGGATCGCCGGAGGGTTCACCGGCTGTAGCTTGGTCGCCGGCAACAAGTTGGTGGCACTTTAGGGTTGGGGAATATGAGATGATGGATGATGGCGGCACAACAAGGTTGGGCGCAATTAGGGGATTAGGTTTAAGCCCTATTTTATAGAGAACTAATTCTCTTAATGGTTAATGGATCATATCCATAAAGCCCGTTAACCGCTCCATTAAGATAAGTTAAAATAATAAACCATGATGGTTTATTTTAAGTTAAACGAACGAACCAACCTTTGGTTCATTCGTTAATATAAACCAAACCCTTTGGTTTATTCTCATCCATTGGATTAGAACCAAACCATTTTGGTTCATCCATTATGTCTTCATAAGACACGGCCCATCCACGCTTCCATTGCATTGAAACAATTTCATGCTCGCTTTATGTTTGGTCAACCAAACATAGTTTCTCTCGATGCGAGAATCTCATTCTCAAGCTCGTTTAAATCCTTTGGATTACACTCGTTGTCGTGTGACCAAATAGGTTCTCGGTTTATGTTGGCCGTCTATAATTAACCATTAATTATAGAGCGATCATGAGTGGCACCTAGTAGTACATCATGATCCCCAATTAACCGAAAAGATCAGCAGTTGATCGAGAACTATTTACAAACCCTTGATGGCTCGAATTAATCGTGCCCCATTCCCTTCACTCATCTTATACCCACTTGGTTGGGACATGGTCTATAATGTCGATCCCCACTAAGTGACTCGTCACACCTAGCCCAAGTATCATTTCCTCGTCCTCAGATTCTAGTTACTCCACATGTATCGAAGAGTACCTTACTCTAAACATGTAATGCTTTGGCCAAAGACTTTAGTAACAATCCGACGAGAGGCCATGGGTATACATCTCCTCAGGAGTGGTGAATCCTTTATAGGCTATTCAAACACCTTCGATCACTTGACTTATACCCAATCATCCGGGTCCACATCTCCTCGGAGATGTTTGCTTAAGATGTCAAAGCATAAGTCTCCATGATCAAGATGACTTGAATACCGCAAGTCAAGAACATCGCACTTAAGCCACAGTAAGAACTTCATTGACATATCTATATATGCAGAGAACCATATGAAGTCTTACAATGGTCACTCCAATGAACTAGTTACCATAACTAGCATCCACGATTAACTCGGACATCACAATGTCTCCGGCCCGGTGAGAATCGGTTGCTTGGATACACCAAGGAGTATACCTCGTGCTAGTCTCGTGAATTGATGGTGTCCAAATCCATCAATTCATCGACTAGGATAATTCGATACATCACAATTACACATGTAGAGATACTCACTAGTTGTGATCCAATCACAAATTCTCTCATCTTTGTGATAAATATCGTGGACATTGATAAATGAGTTTAAGATCCAATCAAATACATTAAACATGTATACTCAAATAGTGAATCTTCATTTATCATATAAATGGTTCATACATAAGGCGATTGCCTTAGGACATCTCTCATATATTACTAACAGACTCCCACTTGGCCTAATGCCAATCGCTACGGTATCCAATACCATAAGCACTAACATGACCCTCAAACTTACTTTGAGGTAATGCTTTAGTCAAAGGATCCGCTAAGTTCCTTTCAGTGGGAATTTTCTCGATTTGTATTTCGTTCCTACTGATGATCTCTCTGATAAGATGATAGCGGTGAAGCACATGTTTGGATCATTGATGAGACCACATCAAGTTCAAAGATGAACTTCTTGATCCAAACCGCTTCCTTTCTTTGCTTCTAAAGCGCAATGTATTACGCCTTAGTGGCAGAATCCGCTATAGCGTCAAGCTTGGAACCTTTCCAACTTATTGCGCCTCCATTCTAGGTGAATACATACCCAGACTGAGACATGGAATCATCCTTGTATGCATGCGGATCAACATCCGTATACCCACGTATCACCATGTACCCTTCTCCATATATTAGGAACATCCTTAGTTCTTCTTAAGTACTTAAGGATCGTCTTATGATCACCCAATGATCCATTCCTAGATCGGTGGTATCTGCTCGTGACACTTTCGAGCATACGATACATCGGGCCTCGTACATAAGCATAGCATACATGATAGATCCTATTGCGGATGCATAGGGAATCTTACTCATGCCAAATCCTCTCGTCTTACGTGCGCGGACACATAGACTTGAAAGGTGTACCCCATGCACGATGGGTAGGAAACCTTTCTTGGATTGACATGCTAAACCTCTTTGCTCGGTCTATGTATGTAGCTGCGAAAGACCAAGCAATCGTTTGATCTATCTCTATAGATCTTAATCCGAGGATGTAGGTTGCTTCTCCCAGTCTTTCATGGAGAATGTCTTGGATAACCAAACCTTCAGTTGTAAGATTGAAACATCGTTTCCTATAAGTAGTATGTCATCGACATACAATACTAGAAATCGATTGCACTCCCACTAACCTTCTTGTACACACAAGGTTAAATGGATTTTGTGAGAAATCAAACTTTTGATTGTCTCATCAAAATGGATATTCGACTCTGGATGCTTGCTTCAATCCATAAATGGATAAATCGCAATTTGCATACCTTGGTTTTATCAACCGATGTGAAACCCTCGGTATGTATCATATACCGTCCTCGGCGAGTTTCCATTAAGGAAAAGTTGTTTTCACATCCATCTGTCATATCTCATAATCATAATGAGCCGCTATGGCGGGAGCATCCGAATGGATTTAAGCATAGCTACTGAGCGAATAGGTTTCGTCATAATCAACACCTTGTTTTTGGCGATATCCTTTCGCCACCAATCTAGCCTTATAGGTAATCACATTACCATCCATGTCGGTTTTCTTCTTGAAAACCCACTTGCACCCTATAGGCTTTATCCTTGGTGGAGTCAACCAAGTTCCAAACTTGGTTTTCATACATGGAATCCATTTCGACTTCATGGCACCAAGCCACTTATCCCTTCTGAACTTGTTATCGGCACTTCTTCATAAGCTGGTAGGCTCCTCATCATCAATGAGTAACACGTCGTTCGATTCACTTCACGAGAAATCCATATCTCTCGAGGGAATATTGCGTGTTCTACCAAATCTCTGAAGATGTGGTGTTACAATAGGTCGGTCGATTGCTCATCACTATGAGTTGTCATTGTTGTGTGCTTCACCAGTATCTCATCAATGTCTATTTGAGTCTCTCGAGCCTCCTCAAGCTCGGCGACACTCCCCATTGTTTTCTTGCAAGAGAAACTCTTTCTCTAGAAACACAACATGCCTTGAAACAAACACCTTTTGTTCCACGGGATGATAGAATTAGTAACCCCTTGTTTCCTTAGGGTATCCAATAAATAGACATTTATCGGACTTAGCATCAATTTATGCGTCTGATCCACTTCACATAAGCGAGACAACCCCATATCTTTCAAGTAAGATACATGAGGTTTCTTACTATTCCATATCTCATATGGAGTAGTTGATACTACCTTGGTAGGCATTACATTTAACAAATGCAATTTGCAAGTGCATAACCCCAAAAGGACTTGGGAAGAGTCGCATGATTCATCATTGACTAACCATGTCCAAGCAAAGGTCGATTCGCCTCTCGGATACACCATTATCTTTGTGGTGTATATGGCGGAGACCATTGAGACAATAAACCATTGTCTCTTAGATAATCAAGAAACTCTTGACTTAAGTATTCACCACCTCGATCCGATCGAAGTATTTAAATACTCTGGTCATGTTGTTTATCTACGACATTTCTGAATTCTTTGAACCTTTCAAGGCTTGGACTTGTGTTTCATCAAGAACACATACCCAAACCATGTAGTGATCATCGGTGAAGGTAATGAAGTAGCTATAGCCTCCTAAAGCTTGAGTTGACATAGGTCCACATACATCGGTATGTACTAGACCTAGTAACTCTCCCACTCGTTCACCTTTTCCGTAAAGGTAACTTAGTCATCTTGCCTTTTAAGCATGATTCGCATGTATCGTATGAATCCAATTCAAACGATTCCAGAATTCCACATCGGTGTAATTCGGACATGCGTTTCTTGCTTATATGGCCAAGACGACAAGGCCACATATAGGAGTTTATTTGATTATCCTTTCGAGCACTCTTGGTGCTCGCTTCGATATTGAAAATGTCACTGGATACGTCCAACGTATAAACACCATTGCTTAAAGTTCCAGTCCCATAAAGAACTCCATTCAAAGTTATTTAACAACAATTGTTACTAAAAGTCAAATGGTACCCATTTCTATTTAAACAAGAAATAGAAATGATGTTCTTTATCAACGAAGGAACATAAAAGCAATTGTCCAGTTCTAAGACAAGTCCTACAGGGAGTTCCAACAAATACGTTCCGATGGCGAGTCACGGCAACCTTTGCTCCATTCCCAACACGTAAATTTGACTCTCCTTGTAGTCTTCTTCTATTCCTTAGCCCATGTATGTCATTACATATATGTGAGCCACACCCAGTATCAAATACCCAAGTGTCTGAGGAAATAGAATGACAATCAATAAAGAAGATTTCTGAAGAAGATGGGGCATCCGATGCCTTATCCTTCTTCATGGACTCAAGATAAATCTTGCACTTTCTTCGCAAATGTCTCTCCTTGCCATAATGATGGCAAGTTTCCTTTTGTGCTAGTTCTACCTTCTTAGCCCTTCTCTTCTTTCCTTTCTTACATTCCTTTGACTTCCTCTTAGAACCTTTCTTTGAGAATCACTACTTGACACCGTCCCTGCTCATGCTTCTCGGAAGACTCCGCAGTCTTGACATATTGAGAACCTCCTGGGAAGGTGAAGGAGGTTTGAATTTGAATCTCATCCGATAGTTCATCACAAATGAGACTCTTGAGCAAACAATACAGAATTGAAGTCAATCTCACTTAACTCATGATCCATCACAAAGACCGAGGACTAGCTAGCGCTCGATATGCTCATCTTTGCACAAAGCTTCCATCTGAGCTGTGAACCTTCTTGCATCTTATGGTGAAGAATGGAGCCTAGAGACCTCGAATGATCTAAACTTGCTCGTGAACAACTCATATATAGAAAAGATGATTTTAAAATGCATCAATATACATTTATAAATCCCATTCATTTTTTGAATTTCAAAAACCCCAAAATCACTTCGGGAGATCGTAGGTCCATCTCCGAATGGGCTGATATCCATCATAGTTATGAACAACCTTGGAGAGTCCAACAAGCCATTCATAACTCGACGGTAGGTATCATCTATACCGATTGCATATCCGTATATGCAACTATCACAATGTGCTATCAACTAATTGAATGTTCACACATACATCGGGTTGTTAACACATTAACAAGTATGCATCATATGCATAGCACCCAACTTCACCTCCCTTTACATCGACCTTGGAGAGAGTCAACAAGCCGATGCTCGAGTTAAAAGGCCAACCCATTAATCGGGACATAGTTTTAATATGGTTAGGCGCATTCAACCAATTAGCCCAGCTTGGAGAGAGTCCAACAACCAAAGCTAACGATTGACCTCGACTCTTACCATATTAGTATTAAACTATTCCATGGTTTGAACATATTCGAGTTCGAGGGCTTGGAAAGTCCAACAACCCAAACAAGAAGCAGAACTCTGGTTCTAACCATATTAATGGAAGGTGTAGGCTTTAATATTGATTAAGGGTTTTATGTCTCATCCTCTTTGCATGCAAATAACTATTATCTACATGGCATGGCATACATGGCATACATCTACATGTCACGACACGCATGGCATAATGTTATGCATCTAATGCAATTACATGGCATACAATTATGTCATGTATATAATTTCCTTATATGTCATAACTATTTATGGAAATAAAATATGTTTAAGATTTGATTCTCCAAATCAAATCATAATTAAATTAGGAAACAAATTTCCAAATCTAATCACATATTTTATTCATGGAATTATTTGATTAAGGAAAATCTATTTAGGAAACCAATTTCCTAAATCATTAAAACTACTTATGGAAATAAAATATTTTAAGATTTGATTTCCCAAATCAAATCATGATTAAATTAGGAAACAAATTTCCAGAATCTAATCAAATATTTTATTTATGGAAAATATCAATTTCCATAAATACTTCCAGACTTTCCAAAATTAAAAAATTTCCATAAATACTTCTAAATTTCCAAAATTAGAAAATTTCGAGAAATACATTATGACTATCGCAAAATCATTTTACGATTATGTCGAAACACAACTGGGCTCTGATACCCTTTGTTGGGTTTTAAGCACTTGGCGTGTGTGTGTTCGATCATGTTTCGTAAACATGAGCACAGCGGAAGCAATATAAATAATAAATACTCCTATTTATTACAACACACACAACACACGCATGCTATTACAACAAGTGTAGACATAACCGTAAATTAAAATTGCAATAAAAGGAAATTAAACTACGTTATACCTTCCGTATGACGTGTAGCGGGAACGGCATCAACCGGAACGATCCTCGTAAGAATCGTCTCTATCCGTATCACGCCGAGCTCCTCGGGATGACTTCGCTAAGTCACGAGCCGTCTTAAATGCGGGTTACTAGCCTCGTGTTGAAGGCGTGATCGAGATGATCACGATCCGAATCCAAATTCGGATCCTAAAAGCAGTTCTTCAAAACTCGCTTCTCCGGAGAGGTATTCGTCAACCGTTTGGCGAATCCTTCGCCGTCCTCCACCTCAGAGGATTACCGGAGATCAAATCCGGTAGTTAGCTGCTGCCGGGCACTAACCGTCGTTCAAACGACGCTCCGACGAGAGGAGGAGAAGCTGTCCAGAAAACTGGACAGCTTGGTGGAGGATATAGGCGCCGGCCAACCAAGGAAAGAAAAGGCTCACCTTGATGCCAAACCTATAGGAGATCACGGAGGATCGCGGAGGGTTCACCGGCATGTAAGCAGTCAGAAGCAACAAGTTGGACGGCTGCACAAAAGCTGGATGGTGGCACTTTAGGGTTGGGTGCCGAATAGATGAGATGATGGAGGGGGCGGCACAACAAGGTTGGGCGGCAACTCCAATTAGGGTTTCTGGATTAGGGTTTAAGCCCTATTTTATAGAGAACTAATTCTCTTAATGGTTAATGGATCATATCCATAAAGCCCGTTAACCCGCTCCATTAAGATAAGTTAAAATAAACCAAACCATGATGGTTTATTTTAAGTTACACGAACCAACCTTTGGTTCATTCGTTTAATATAAACCAAACCCTTTGGTTTATTCTCATCCATTGGATTAGAACCAAACCATTTTGGTTCATCCATTATGTCTTCATAAGACACGGCCCATCCACGCTTCCATTGCGACTGAAACAATTTCATGCTCGCTTTATGTTTGGTTCAACCAAACATAGTTTCTCTCGGTCTGAGAATCTCATTCTCAAGCTCATTTTAAATCCTTTGGATTACACTCGTTGTGCGTGTGACCAAATAGGTTCTCGGTTTATGTTGGTCGTCTATAATTAACCATTAATTATAGAACGATCATGAGTGGCACCTAGTAGTACATCATGATCCCCAATTAACCGAAAAGATCAACGGTTGATCCAGAACTATTTCTGAAACCCTTCAGTAGCTCGAATTAATCGTGCCCCATTCCCTTCACTCATCTTATACCCACTTGGTTCAGGACATGGTCTATAGTGTCAGTCCCCACTAGGCTGACTACGTCACACCTAGCCCAAGTATCATTTCCTATTCCTACGGATTCTAGTTACTCCACATGTATCGAAGAGTACCTTACTCTAAACATGTAATGCTTTGGCCAAAGACTTTAGTAACAATCCGATGAGAGGCCATGGGTATACATCTCCTCGCAAGGAGTGGTGAATCCTTTATAGGCTATTCAAACACCTTCGATCACTTCGACTTATACCCAATCATCCCGGGTCCACATCTCCTCGGAGATGTTTGCTTAAGATGTCAAAGCATAAGTCTCCATGATCAAGATGACTTGAATACCGCAAGTCAAAGGAACATCGCACTTAAGCCACAGTAAGAACTTCATTGACATATCTATATATGCAGAGAACCATATGAAGTCTTCTTGTGGTCACTCCAATGAACTAGTTACCATAACTAGCATCCACGATTAACTCGGACATCACAATGTCTCGGCCCGGTGAGAATCATTTGCTTGGATACACCAAGGAGTATACCTCGTGCTAGTCTCACGGTAATTGATGGTGTCCAAATCCATCAATTCATCGACTAGGAATAATTCGATACATCACAATTACACATGTAGAGATACTCACTAGTTGTGATCCAATCACAAATTCTCTCATCTTGTAGATAATCGTATCGTGGACATTGATAAATGAGTTTAAGATCCAATCAAATACATTAAACATGTATACTCAAATAGTGAATCTTCATTTATCATATAAATGGTTCATACATAAGGCGATTGCCTTAGGACATCTCTCATATATTACTAACAGACTCCCACTTGGCCTAATGCCAATCGCTACGGTATCCAATACCATAAGCACTAACATGACCCTCAAACTTACTTTGAGGTAATGCTTTAGTCAAAGGATCCGCTAAGTTCCTTTCAGTGGGAATTTTCTCGATTTATATTTCGTTCCTACTGATGATCTCTCTAATAAGATGATAGCGGTGAAGCATATGTTTGGATCATTGATGAGACCACATCAAGTTCAAAGATGAACTTCTTGATCCAAACCGCTTCCTTTGCTGCTTCCAAAGCTGCAATGTATTCTGCCTTAGTGGCAGAATCCGCTATAGCGTCAAGCTTGGAACCTTTCCAACTTATTGCGCCTCCATTCTAGGTGAATACATACCCAGACTAAGACATGGAATCATCCTTGTCTGTCTGGATCTGGCATCCGTATACCCACGTATCACCATGTACCCTTCTCCATATATTAGGAACGTATCCTTAGTTCTTCTTAAGTACTTAAGGATCGTCTTAACAGTCACCCAATGATCCATTCCTAGATCAGACTGGTATCTGCTCGTGACACTCAGAGCATACGATACATCGGGCCTCGTACATAGCATAGCATACATGATAGATCCTATTGCGGATGCATAGGGAATCTTACTCATGCAAATCCTCTCGTCTTCTGTGCGCGGACACATAGACTTCGAAAGGTGTACCCCATGCCTGATGGGTAGGAAACCTTTCTTGGATTCCGACATGCTAAACCTCTTTAGCACTCGGTCTATGTATGTAGACTGCGAAAGACCAAGCAATCGTTTCGATCTATCTCTATAGATCTTAATCCCGAGGATGTAGGTTGCTTCTCCCAGGTCTTTCATGGAGAATGTCTTGGATAACCAAACCTCGTGCTTTGGCGGTGTAGACCACATTAGCATGACAATAGCTGATGGAAGCACCTGAAGGCTAGCGTATGGATGAACAAGTCATAGATGACTTGGAGGGATCCAATAGGCGTAAGGCTGATGGAGGTGGCTAGAAGGCTTAAGTCTTGGCTAAGAGTGGTCTAGCAGTATGGGGGCACCATACTTGAGTTAAAACCTCATGTTTGAGGTGTATCAGTCGACTGGGCCTATGGTCAGTCGACTTATGGGAGTCAACTAGGGTTTGACTGTGGGAAGATGGCCTAGCAGTCGACTGTAAGCATTGGGCAGTCGACTGATTGTGTCATCAGTCGACTGTTAGGGTATGGCAGTCGACTGATGCTTCGGCCACAAGCACAGTAAGCTCTCCAGTCGAGTGATCAGGTCGGACACTCGACTGATTGAGACATAACTCGACTGATGGACATGATCAGTCGACTAATGGTCTATCTGTTAGAACTTATCTGACGTGACTCATGCCGTTGTTAGACAACGGCTACAGGGACAGTCGACTGATAGTCCCGATCAATCGACTATTAGGTGAAATCCAACCCAAGGAGAAGCTTTAAAGGTAGCTCGAGGAGGAGGTTTTTGCCATCGATTTCTTGGACATTCTTGAGACGATTTGCTAGTGCAAATCAGGGTCTTCAACCATGGTTCAAGTAATCAACAAGCAAACATCAAAAAGCTCTTTGTAAAGTTTTCTTTACTTACATTATATTGTATTTGCTTGTATTCTTATTGTATTACTGTTTTAATCTTTGTATGAGGTTTCTTCGTCTCTGACTTGTTGTCGAGAAGGAGTATTATTGTTATAGTGGTTTGTGTTGGCATCGCTAGGGCTTTTAGAGCCCAATCCGTGGAGTAGGAACCATTCGGTTCCGAACTACATTACATCTTATTATTGTGCTTGTGTTTGTGTTGTATTTGTTTTATTATTTCTATTTCCGCTGCATATAACACTTTTTGTAGCAACCACGTGATCGCAAACAAAATCCATCGCACGATGATGACAACACTATTCACCCCCCCCTCTAGCAGCCATCGAGGTCCTAACATATTCAATAACTAGTAGGGCTTATAGGATATCCAATAGGAAAATATTAAGGGTTGAAGAAACTACTAATGTAATATTTGATGAAGATTGTACTCAAAAAGAATGTGTCGATAATAATAAAATGAATTTTGATACAATAAGTAATGGTCAAGTGGGAGTTAACGAAACAATACAAGAAGATTTAAGAACATCTAGAGAAAATCCAAATCATCCAATTGAACAAGTATTAGAAGATCCAACCCTAGGAGTTCAAACTCGATTAGTTATACGAAACATGAGTCAAATAGCACTAATATCAAAAATAAAACTAAAATCAATAGATGAGACTCTACCGGATGCTAACTGGGTAATAGTTATGCAAGGAGTTAGCTTAGTTCGGAAGAAACGAAGTATGGGACTTAGTATCCACACCTTCAAACAAATCTATAATAGATACTAAATGAGTGTTTGGAAACAAGTTATATAACAAATAAAAATTATTAGAAACAAAGCACAGTTAGTTGCAAAAGATTTTAGTCAAGTAGAATGCTTTTAGCATATGTGACACACAAAGGATTCAAATTGTATCAAATGGATGTTAAGTTTACATTCTTAAATAGAGTAATTAAAGAAGAAGTTTACATGAGTCATTCTCCCAGATTTGAAAGTTTAGAAAACCCATATCATGTATATAAACTAAAAAGGGCCTTGTATGGGTTAAAACAAGCAACTAGAGCATGATATGAACAGTTATCATCCTATTTAATTTCAAAAGGTTTTAAACAAGATTGAATCGATTCTACCCTTTTTATCAAAACCTTGGAATTAGATATTTTATAGCACAAGTATATGTAGATGACATAGTGTTTGGTTCAACCAATTCAAAATTTTTAAAAGAATTCATAACTCTAATGGACCACGAATTTGAAATGAGCTTAGTTAGAGAGTTGAATTTCTTTTTAGAGTTACAAATAAAACAAACAAGAGATGGTAATTTCATATGTCAAAACAATTATGCTAAAAACTAATTAAAAAATTTGGGATGGAAATTGCAAAAGAAATAAAAACACCTATGACAACAAACATAATGTTAGATAATGATACAGCAGGAAAAGCTATAGATCTAAAGTATTATAGAAGTTTCATAGAAAGTCTCTTATACTTAACCGCAAGTAGACATGATATACTGTTTGTTGTAAGTATATGCACAAGATACCAATCTTGTGCTAAAGAGTCACACTTAACACTTGTTAAAAGAATATTAAGGTATTTTAAAGGAACAATTAATATGGGAATGTGGTATCCTAGGACTAGTAACTTTGAATTAGTCAGTTATTCCGACTCAGATTATGCAGGTTGTAAGTTAGCTAGAAAGAGTACGAGTGGAGGATGTCAATTCTTAGATTCTTGTCTAATTAGTTAGTTTAGTAGAAAGCAACACTGCATTGCTCTATCCACAACGGAGGTAGAATATATAGCAATAGGGGAGTGTGTAGCACAATATTGTGGATGATGCATACCTAAGACACTTTGAACGAGAGTATAAAAATGTCAAGGCACTTGTTGATACATAAGTTCAATAAATTTAAATAAGAATCCAATACATAACTCACAAACTAAGCACATTGACGTTAAACACCAATTCATTAGAGACCATGTTGCCAAAGGAAGTATTGAACTCAACTATGTTGAGTCCAAGTCCAACTTGACTCACATCTTTACTAAACCGCATCTAGAAGTCGAGTTTAGTATGTTGGTGCAATCGACCCAGGTCACGATTGACCAGGACTCGAGCTTGGATCGAGAGATGTTTTGATGTTAGACAAAAACATATGATAATGTAATTGTCATGAAAAGTCCAAGCATGAGTCTTGGCAATAGAAAGTCCAACATGGGTTGGCAAGGGAAAGTCCAAGCTTGAGTCTTGGCATTTGATAAGTCCAAGGGGTTTAATGGTTGGCGGCGTAAAGTCCAAGCGGGAGTCTTGGCAGCATAAGTCCAATGGTTGGCGGCATAAAGTCCAAGAGGAGTCTTGGTGGTGTAAGTCCAATGTGCCTTGGCGGTGTAGACACCATTAGCATGACATAGCCGATGGAAGCACCTGAAAGCTAGCGCGATGGATGAACAAGTCATGGATGACTTAGAGGGATCCAAGAGGCGTGAGGCTGATGGAGGTGGCTAAAAGGCTTAGGTCTAGGCTAAGGGTGGTCTAGCAAGTATGGGGGAACCATACTTGGGTTAAAACCTCATGTTTGAGGTGTGCCAGTCGACTGGTGTCATGTGGCAGTCGACTGGTGTGAGTCAACTAGGGTTTGACTGCGAGAATTTCCCTAGCGGTCATTCGCCATAGGTGGGCGATCGGATTGATTGAGACAGATCGGCGATCTTGTGATCGGATCGATCGTGATGCTCGAGTTTTGGAGCATAGAATGGAGTTTCACTCTTCCTGTGGTCGTGATCGAGTGATGTGAACAACGATCGGTGATGGTCATGATCAGTCGACTGATGTCCTAGCCGTTGGATTTTTTCAGTGTGGATTACACCATTGTCTCATAGCAACAGTGTGATCAGTCAACTGATCGTCTTTTTCCAGCACAGGTTGAAGCTATAAAAGGAGCTCATGATGGAGGAAAAAGCATCCGGTTCTTGAGAGCTATTGGGGCGATTTGTTGCTGCAAATCAGGTCTCCAAGTGCAAGTCAAGCAACCAAGCATTCAAGCAATTAAAAAAATTAGTGTTGTAAAGTTTTTCTTTACTTGTCTTTCGTATTTGCATTGTATATTGCTTGTATTTTGTTCTTGCTATTGTAAGATCATTTGTACAAGGTTTCTCCACCTCCGACTTGTGTCGAGAAGGAGTTATTGTGATTAGTAGTGCATGTTTGCATTGCTAGGGCTTTTAGAGCCCAATCCGTGGAGTAGGAACCGTT
This sequence comes from Wurfbainia villosa, assembly GCA_025175895.1. Classification (NCBI taxonomy): domain Eukaryota; kingdom Viridiplantae; phylum Streptophyta; class Magnoliopsida; order Zingiberales; family Zingiberaceae; genus Wurfbainia; species Wurfbainia villosa. The sequence continues at coordinate 71,907,299 of CM045988.1, forward strand.
CGATTCTGAACCACGTTAAATACTTGTGTATTTGTGTTTTGTCTATTTCATATTTCTTCATTATTATTCTGTTGTGCGCTAGCAAAATTTGTAGACGAACACGAAATGAATTCTATCACGCGACGCTATTCACCCCCCCCCCTCTAGCGGTCTCAAATCTCTTACAATTGGTATCAGAGCCCCAGGCTCTTCTACGGACTAACCGCCAAGAGCTAAAGAAGCTAGAGGGAAGATGGAATTCCAAGACAAGCTTGGATGGGACATCAATACTCCACCACCATACGACCGAGAGGATTTTCCAGTGTGGAGAGCAAGAATGGAGACATTCTTGATGATGGATATAGAGGATTGGTTCATCCTCTTAGAAGGCTTTGAACCTCCTCGGGATAAGAAGGGAAACGTCTTGAAATTGAAGAAGTGGACACAAGAGCAACGTCTCAAGTTCAAGACCGAAGTCAAGGTAACAAAGCTTTTAGAAGATTTGATACCTAATGACATTTTGTCTAGTTTAGGTGAATTTCAAGATGCCAAGGAGCTATGGGACAAATTGGCCAAGTTCCATGAGAAGCCTCACTTGGCACAAGTAGAAGAAGAAGAATCTTCATCGGCTCAAGAAGAGGAAGAAGCCGAGGAAGAATCATTATCATCTTCACAAGCGAGTAAGGACCCGAAAGTTGAGAAGGAATCAACTTCCGGATTGGAGGAAGAAGAGGAAACCTCCACCTCTAGGATTGAGGGGGAGGAGATTAGAGTATCTACACCGGAGCAATCTCAAGAAGTACCATCTACATCCGGTAGAGAGGAAGAGCAAGCTCAAGAGAACCTCACCACCACCCTAGGTAACTCAAGCATGTCAATTAATAATACAATTCATATAATATGTTTTGAGTATAGGGAATCTGGACACTACAAGAGTAAGTGTCTAAAAAGGGTCAAGAAAGCTCCTCCAGCACCAAAAGTCATTGAAAAAGTCAAGGATGCCGGTGTCCCCACTAAGAAGAGCAAGGAGCACGTGGTGTGCTTCAAATGCCAACAACCGGGACACTATAGGAGTCAATGTCCTAGAAGAAAGGAGGGAGCATCACAAGTAGGGGGAGTCTCTAAGACTAACCCTTAGGTATATTTACATAATGCTCATTCTTTAAAAGTTAGGCAAAAGCATGCTAAAAATGATTTAAACAATTTTGCTATTACTCATGAATCAACGCATGCTAGAAATAATAATTATGATTGTTTAGAAGCTCAACATGTTGGTTTTAGGTCTAAGGAAAAATCTAGAAATAATAACTCTAGACTCATTTCAAAGAAGGAGAAATTTGGGACTAATGTCCCTAGAAATGTCCTTCCTAGGGAAACAATTAAGAAAATCGGAAACCATTTAGGCATTAACCCTAATAAGGGTAGGCATATGCCTAGAGAAAATGGTAATGCCCAAAAACTAATCAAAAGTCAATTGGGCAATTAGAGTTAGAAAATCAAGTCTTGAGGTCAAGGCTTGAGAAATTAGAAGAGACCCTTGCAAATATGCAAAATCAATTTAAAGGATCAAATTGTTGACCTCTAGGATCTAGGAGTCAACGTAAAGGGTGTAAGAGGCAAGAATCATCTAGGAGACAAGGTTTGGGTCACAAGCCTATGTCTAAGAAAGTAATGCCTACTTACCACAATGTTCCATTTGATTATGGAACTAAACCTAGATCTAAGAAAACAAAGGTCTCTAGGGAAATTATTCTCTAAGGCCAACCATGGTGTGTGCCTAGTGGCTAGAGTTTCTAAGAAACCTAAGGAAGCCACTAAGAAGGTTACTAGGGAGGCAATCCCTAAGGTTAACCATGGCAAGACCATAATGACCAAGGCTAACAAGCCTAGAAGGGTCATTAGAAAGGTATCTAGGGAGGTTATCCCTAAGGAATACCTAATTAATCCAATGAGCTCAAATAGATTTTGGGTTCCAAGTAGCGTGATTGACTCACGCTAAATGGAGTAGAATGTGTCAACTTTGATTGGATGGGTAGTTAACTCAACCATAGCAAAGTTGACATTTTAGGTTATTTTCAAGGTTATGGATACCTTGGAAATAGGTTTGATCTTATATCCTAAAAAATTTTAGGATGTGTCAATACATTTTTGGAATCATGAAAAATCAATAAAATTGGCACAATCTAGATTTAGAGGTCATAGTGTGTCATTTTGAGTTTTGGCACACTTTGGGAATTAGTGTATCAAGAGAATTGTCTTAAGGTTTAGAAGTTACATCAAGAGTGATACTCACGTGCTACACATCTTGATGTCTTACACTTACCATGCTTTATGTGTTTTACCATTTGTTTGCATGGAAGGAATGTTTACGGTATATTGCATCTCACAAAACAGGTCATTAACCTTGATTGTGTATTTCAACACATAGAAGAGGTGAGATGTTAGGATTTTGAAACCATTGGATGTTAATGTTTGTTAAAATGAAATAACTTACCAAAATATATTAACAAATACATGAATATAAGCATAACATTAATATATTCAACATACAAGAGTAAACATGATAAAATGAAATAAATTGAGTGAAGAAATCGAAATTCACTCAATTTCAAAAGCAAAATCAGAGATCGATCATTGATCATCTTTGTATGCGATCACTGAGTCTAGCGATCAGTGTTGCTTCCAAGACTCGACTAATTTAAACATCAGTCAACTGATTGTCTGCATCAGTCGACTGTTGGTATTGTTCATTGAGGCAAAAGAGTCATCAGTCGAGTAGCCCGCGCAGTAGTCGAGAGATGATTGCATCAATCGACTGGTGCCCAATAGCAGTCGACTGATGTTATTGTAGCACGATCTGAGAATGCTCGCGATCAGTCTTTGGCCGAGCGATCAAACGGTTCGATAAACCACTCAATAACCCGCCATCGGTCGACTGATGTCACACATCAGTCCACTGGCATCGTGATTTTATAACGTCGAACTGCTAGGGTTCGGCGTCTTCACACTCGCTTCCTTCGTGTTTTTCTCTTCTCCGATCGGCGCTCATCCTCTCCGACCAGCCTTTCCTAGTCCACGCCGGCGACCAAAGCCCTAGGTTTGGTAGTCTTCTCTTCCGGTTATGTCTTTGATCTCTCTATGACCCTAATGGCATCTCATAGCCCTAGTTTTCTTCTCCAAACGATTAGGGTTCCGGCGAGCCCTTTCTCCGGCGATCCTTCCGGCGTTCTCCTCAGCAGTTGCCTTGTGCCTTCCCTTCATCACCTTCAAATGGCACCAAAGTATATTTCTATACCCCTTAAACCCTAATTTTCCTTTACAACTCATTTTGATCTAATCGTTTGTGTTTGTATCATGGCATTTCATCGCATTGCATTGCATTCATATAGACGACCCCATAGAAATGACCCGACTGAGGTCGGATCACGATTGTACCAACCCATGTCGGTTAGGTACATCGATATCGACTTCTTTATGCATTACTATGGCGATGTCATGGAAATTTTAGCATATTATCAGCTCATGAAGGTAGCTCTATGCAATCATGCCATCAATGATGATCTCCTTAAGGAGTTCTATCAAAATCTTAAGAAAGTAGATGATGGTCCTACATACACTACTCGGGTCACAAAACGCGACCTAGAGTTCACTCCTGCAATCCTACAGGAGCTCCTTGAATGTAGACCATCGAATGACACTTTCATATTCTATCCTACCTACGATGCCCCTCTTCCTGAGCCTTTTGATCATATTTCTCTAGACTCCATGCATGAGCACATTTTTCGCCATCCTTGCCCACCAGCTCAGAACCTATTTCCTATCACTGAGTTATCTTCACCTGATAATGTGCTCTACAAAGTCATTGTTGGGTTCTTTCTCCCTATTGTGACTTGGGGTCTAGCCAAGATTCGGCCTCCCCATCTCTTCCTCTTGTACGCCATGCATCATAGATTAGATATAAACATTGCATTGAACATGTTTCATTGCATTGTACATTTCATATCCCCTGTGCAAGGGAAAGTGCATATGCCTTTTGGCCATATCATCACTGCATGGCTAGAGTCCATAGGCATTAACATTAACAGGGGATCTCTGAGGGCGCTATCCAAGGTTTATGACTGTATATCAGTTCGTAACTTCACATTGACTGTATATCCAAGGTTTTATTATTTCTCTCATTTATGCCATGATCATTCATGCATTTAACTTGATTAAAATTGATTTAAGGACAATGGCATGACTTAGAGTCTCATTTATAAGGGAATCAAGTAGGGTTGCCTAGGAAATGCATGTAACATCCCAAATTTTAGTTACTATATTTTTATTTAAAGGAAATATATATATATATAAGAATAAAAAAAATGAATAAATAGTTCGTAGTCGAGGCTTGAACCATGAACTATTGATTTGGGGGAATAGGCTTTCCACCACTAAGTCATAAGATTACCAATGAGTAGGATATAACAGAATATATGTATTGGTAGAAAAAAAGAAAGAAGTTGATTAATCTAGCTGATCATTTAAAGGGATAATTAGGTTAAGAAAAATCCTAATTTATATATATATTTCTTTTCTTTCCTCTCTCTAAAACCTCACGCCGACCTCTCTCTCTCTCGCTCATTTTTCCTCCAGCCGCCGAATAGCCTTCTCCCCTCTCCTTCCCTAACCCTCCGACCTTATCTGCGTGGCGCTGCGCCGATTGTGAGAGCAAGAGGTTCCTACGTGGTGCGCCGATGAGGACGAGGGAACGAGTCAGATAAAGGGCGGTGACGAAGAGGAGGATTGGAAAGAAGGAAGTCGCCGAAGCAAGGAAGAAGGTTGTCTTCTCTTTAGATAATTCAAGAGGGGATTTCAAGAGGGATTTGGTAGAGGATCACGCTAAAGCAAGGAAACACATAGGAGGTTTTCTCTTTGCGAAGTCTAACGGTATAAATTGGTGAAAAAGCGTAGGAAGTAAGTATCCCCTCACCTGCAGTATAAGTGGTTACGATGTAATGTTGTATGCTTAATTTTGAATGAAAGAATCTAGAACTATGTGTAGAAGGTTCGGCTAATAGGATTAGAGAAATTATTCTTGTTGAAATTCTTCCACATTATGCATGTTAGATGATGATTTCTATTTATTTTAGCTTAATTTTCCTTATGTCACTACCTTATGCCATGTTAAATTGTACTCATGCTGATTTATGCTATGCTAATGCTTATGTTTTCACCCATATTAGGCATGACTCACGTATATGAAATGTCTAAGAAATGTTTCCCTAAGAGTGGGGACAAGAACACTCTTTAGGACAAAGAACATGTATGTTATTTACTTTATGCATGGCTTGTACCAGACCCTAACAAGGTCCATGGGATGGGCTCCAAGGTTGCTCCTAGGTCGACGGACATAATACGGACCTAGTAACCTAGTAGGTTCGGGATTAGCTACCTCGGATCTATTTAGGATGCGCACGAATGATGTATGTGGTACAATACCGGGCCCAATATGTTGAGATTATGTTTAAGTATATAAACTATATGTTTTCAAAGAGCATCCTGCATATACCATTTTATGTTCATCAAATTATCATGTTTAGAGACAATGTACTGTTGCGATGAAAATGCTAAGTTTATGTTCTTTTCCTAAATTGATCATGTCTCTACTTTAAATAAATGTTGTGCTCATATGTTGTTTAAACGAACATGTCATTACTTTACGTTTAATTCATGATGTATGTTTTTGTGAGTAGGAAAGGACCTTACTAAGCCTATGTGCTTACAGTTTACTTTCCTTGTACTGCAGAAAAGGGCAAGGAATGGATAAATTAAAGGGAGCAGTAGGAGGGGCAAAGATGTGTGTGGCAGTGGCATGGTGGATGAGATCATTTTTCATATACGGACTTATGCATGATTTTCAGTTTATGTGTAAACTGTTAGGAGACGTTAATGCTTTCTATGGTGGTTACTCATGTTTATTTTTTATGAACCTTGAAATGGTTAATACATGTTTAGTTAAATAAATTGCTAAGACCTTTTGCCATGATTAAATTGTTAGGTTGATTGGGTTAATGTAATTAGAGTTAAAAGTTGTAAAGTTTTTAAATGCTTCCGTTGTTATATGCATGAATGTATGATCGCGTAGCGCCACTGCCCGTTTATAGGATGTGTGTTAGGAGGACGGGAAGGGCAGGCATTACAATGCATGAGGCTATAATAATCCTTACTCCACATCTCACATCTAAATTGACATGTATGTGTGTGTATACACCTTAGATAACATGTGAGATGTTAGGATAATAAGTTAGGTTCAAGGTACATAGGTAGTGCATCTAGATGAACTTAAATTTATCTCAATCATCACTAAAAATCATGAGGAAAGCTAATATACAAGTCATGTATATCTAGCCAATAGTCCATGGTTCAAAATAGGTTTTCAAAAATATTTTAAAATCACTTTAGAAAACCTTGGTGAAGTCTTTTTGATAGCAATCATCATTGTAGAAGTTGATACAAAGTAGATCAAAAACTTTAAAGTTTTAATCATTTTTGAACTTGTATCAATCTCTTATTTTAATGGTTAAAATATTTTTCCAAGATTTTTCACCGATTGTATGTGTGATAAGTATTATACATGTGAAATTTCATGATTTTTCAAGCTATATATATTTAGTTACAATTTTTCAAAGTTGGATTCTGATAACTGAAAAATAGGATTTTTCAGTTATCGACCATTGTCTCTGAGTGATCGTGATGGCGGCATTAGGCTTCAACGCAGTATCACTCATCACGCTCGGTGCCAATCAATTGATGGGCACTTCAGTCGACTGATAGCTTGATTTTGAGATAAACAAGATTGTTTAACCCGGTTTCAGCTACGGTTGTCACGCCCCGAGAGTATGTCATGTCAAAAAGCAAACGGACAACATCTCCCCTGTACATGGAAACTTATCGGGTTAATACAAGGCTCGTAGGTCCATAACTACATAACATATATATGGACAATACTAAACAATACAACCACAACAACACAAAGGTGTGCACCGGTGCGACTCTAACATACTACACACAAAACGACATACAAACCAACAACCAAATATAACACTGATTATACATGGCCATAATACAAAACAACAGCGGAAGCAAATACGTGGAAACCCCCAATTATTCGGTGTGAGATGAGATCAGTTGGCGGAGCTCTGAACATCGAAGGAAATCTTCTACCTGTTACCTGGGCGACAGGAAACCCAGGGTCCGGGGTGGTGAGTATAAACTCAAGGGTAATATATAGAAAGTGCATGAATAACATATAAGGATATAGAGATCTATAAGTATACATGTGAAGATCTACAGGTATATAGCATGAGTCCAATAGACATACAGTTCTATCTAAAGCTAGTAACAAGTAACCACAGTATAGTCATACTCAATGTATATACTAAACTGATCAACTGAACATGAAGTAATGTACCAACGTACCTGACGGTCTGCAACACCATAAGCTATATCATCCTGAATAGATTTACAATAACATAACTCATATAACGTACCAAGTCAATCTCATACCTGACCAATACTCAGACATATGAACAGTATATAATCACCAATAATAACATCCCGATCCATACCACACTATAACATGACGCTAATCAAATGCATACAACAGTCTAGACCAACACATATGTCATGCTCAACACACAGTAGTATATAATATGCAAATGGCATGTATCATGATGTACAAACATATGCAGCAAACAAATGCAGCATCTCACAGGCATATGTAAAACATATATCGAATACATGCATACATATATATCAGCAATGCATATGCATGGCCATGTCTGCGGACCCGTCCAACCACGACCCCAATATGGCCAGGGTGGCACGACATGACAACTATCCCGACTCCAACTGCCACCACTCTCGAGTGATAGAGTTGGGTAGTATGAAACAGTAGCTAGCCACCATATAGTTATATGCTACTCACACGGGGGTCCCTGCTGCTAGCCGTTCCATCCCTACCCATGAGTAGACGAGCACTGCACCCAGGACAACTGCACATCACACGACCACCTTATATAGTGGGTGAGTGCGCTAACTACCACTCCACACAGTGGCCAAGTGCACATCTCTAGCTACCACCATCCATAGTGGTCGAGAATGTCACGCACAAAAATGCTCTGCCCTCAACCCTGCAACCACTACCCCGAGTGGCCAGGGAGGAAGGATGACTGACGACCCGTCTGAACCACAAGGGAGACCCTAGTCGACAGCATGCATGTAATGTAATGATGCATAGCTCCACACAGGTATCCTCGCAATACTCCCTATCCTATGGGGAGTCCTGGTCAACCAAAAGTCAACTATGTAAGGACTACAATCCACAAGACTCTCTATCGCACAAAGAGTCATACACATCCGACAATCAACTACACTACGACCTCTAGTCAATAGCGAGATACCATCGACCGTCCAAATAACTATACACAGACACACAATCCATAATGAATATACCATCACGCTAGGACCTCTAGTCCATAACCACATACTGACAATCATACACTTATCTATTCACAGACAACTAGATCCACCATAGATGCACAACTAATATGTGTACGATACATTTATCGACTCCATAATCCAATCCATCACCTAACCCTAGTGATGTACACAGTAACCCAATCCACCAATTAGGTTTGGAATTCTCATTTGGGATGTGAGAATTTCCAATATGGGAGAATTGGTAGACTTGAGATGGTAGTTTTGTCAATAACCAAAAAGGGGGAGATTGTTGTTGCAATCGGCCCAGGTTGACTCGAGCAGTATTTTGATAGTCTTTTAAATGATAGACAAAACTAATGACATGGGATTGTCATGGGAAAGTCCAACATGGAGTTGGAATGGAAAATCCAAGCATGGGGCTTGGTGTGGGAAAGTCCAACATGGAGTTGGCATGGAAAATCCAAGCATGGAGCTTGGTGTGGGAAAGTCCAACATGGGTTGGCATGGAAAATCCAAGCATGGAGCTTGGTGTGGAAAAGTCTAAAGCATTGTGAAGTCGTGCGCTTGGTTCTTGGTGAGAAATGCATTGCGAAGTTGTGCGCTTGGTGCATGTGGGAAGTCTTGAGGACTTGGTAAGTTCACTAGGCTCGGGGTCCTTGAGTCGGTGAAGGATGGCATTGCGAAGTCGTGCACTTGGTGCATCTGAGGGACTGCCGGACGGGAAGCGAATGGAGTGAGGCCCAAGGGAAGCATGTAGGAGATTTGAGGCCGCTAGAGGGGGGGTGAATAGCGTTGAATTCGTACGTAGATGGAAATTGTTCGCGTTGCTTGTCTACAATCTTGTTAGTACGCAGCGGAATAAACAATAACAAATACAATCACAACACGCACGATATAACGTGGTTCGGAACCGAACGGTTCCTACTCCACGGATCGAGCTCTAAAGAGCCCTAGTGATGCACACGCACTCACTAATCACAAATACTCCTTCTCGACACAAGTCGGAGGTGGAGAAACCTCTTACAATAAGATTACAACAATAATCTAAAAACAACAAGCAAATACAATGAAGAATAATGCAATACAAGTAAAGAAAACACTTTACAAATGCTTTGGATTGCTTGCTTTTGGTTGCTTGAAGAGTGGCCTTGGAGACTCTGATTTGCAGCAACAAATCGCCCCAAAGATGCTCAAGAAACCATTGCCAAAAATCCTCCCGTCGAGCTCCTTTTATCCTTTCGCGCAACCTGGATTTCCGCCTATCGATCATTGCCATAAGTCACCCGATCGGTGATGCCACTGTAATTGAGACAACGGCTCGATCCAAGCTGGAAAAACGCCAACGGATCTCTTGGCGATGCCAACATTAGCGATCATTAGGTAGCGCGTAATCGGCCCGATCGGCTCTCGGCGTCTACTCGCGGTGAACTAGCGATCGCTACTGGCGATCGTCGTAGACATCATCGATTGCTCTCCATGAGCGATCAGCCGAGAAGTTTCAGCTCTTAAACGGCAGTCGAACTCAAGTCGACTCACGGCAGTCGAACCGGCCATAATGCCAGTCGACTGCCAACCTAAAAGATGAGGTTTTAACCCAAGTATAGTGCCCCCATACTTGCTAGACCACCCTTAGCCTAGACCTAAGCCTTCTATCCACCTCCATCAGCCTCACGCCTCTCGGATCCCTCCAAGTCATCCATGACTTGTTCATCCATCGCGCTAGCCTCCAGGTGCTTCCCTCGGCTATGTCATGCTAACGGTGTCTATACCGCCAAGGCACATTGGACTTACTCCACCAAGACTCCGCTTGGACTTTACGCTGCCAATATCAATCCCCTTGGACTTCCCAAATGCCAAGACTCAAGCTTGGACTTTCCCTTGCCAACCCATGTTGGACTTTCCATGCCAAGACCCATGCTTGGACTTTCCATTTGCCAAGACCCATGCTTGGACTTCTCATTTGCCAAGACCCATGCTTGGACTTCTCATGCCAATTACTCAAGACTTTGACTTTCCCAAATGCCAAGTACCCATGACTTGGACTTTCCATGCGCCAAGTGTCCCACTTGGACTTTTCATGCCAAGTACTCAAGACTTGGACTTTACCAAATGCCATGTGTCCCACTTGGACTTTCCATGCCAAGTACCCATGACTTGGACTTTACCTTGCCAAGACCCATGCTTGGACTTTCCCATAATCACATAGTCAACCCCAGTCAACCATCAAGGTCTTCCTCGAGTCAAACTCGAGTCCGGTCAAACATGACGCGAGTCGATTGCTCCAACAATATCCCCAACATATTAACCGACATTAATGTCAAACATCAATGCCAAACCACTTTGTCAAATCCCTTTGTCAAACATCAAAACATCCCTCGAGTCAAACTCGAGTCTGGTCAATCGTGACCTGGGCCGATTGCACCAACAATCTCCCCCTTTTTGATGTTTGACAAAAACCAAACAAATCATCTGAGTTAGACCACTAACTCAAATCCCTTACCAATTATCCCAAATTGGTAAACACTCTCCAAATATTCTCCCCCAAACATTCTCCCCCTTTTTGACTAACATCAAAAAGGTTTTCTCTCCAAGGAGGTCAATGTCTCATGTCCCAATGAGATCTTACAATCTCCCCCTTGATCCAAAAATAAATACCTAGGATGCCTACCATCTTCCTAGTGATAATTCACATATCACTCAAGAGAGACAATCCTATACTCTCTCCCAATTTCCAAATTGGGTATCAAAAACCCATCAATTTTCCCAATTGATGATACTCTCCCAATAACTTCTCCTCTTCAAGGAGAAAAACACATCCATCATCCTAAGATGGATAACTCCCCCTAAAGGCTTGCTCCCCCTTGACCATTGCACCAACAATGTCCTTGGGAAGCCCCTAAGCCAATAGGAACTCTAAACCATCAAAATTAAGGTTCTAAGTTCAATATAGAACTTTCACTCACCCTAAATTTGATACTTTGACCTAACACAGCTCCTAATCCATATCCAATGGATTTTCACCCTTTATAATGCTTCCTAAAGCATATCCTAGGGTTAGGAGTGATTAGGAACCTTTTCCATAGCTGAACACGAGCTAAACAAACCTTGTTAACCCGAAATCAGACCTGGCAGTCGACTCCTGACAGTAATCAGTCGACTGCCACTCACATCAGTCGACTGCCACACAGGGCAGTCGACTGATAACTGAAAATCTCGATTTTCAACTATCAGAAATGAATTTTGAAAATTCATAAATAATTATACGTAATTCAAAAAATCATGAAAATTCATACGTATAATACTTATGACACACACAATGGGTGAAAAATATTTGAAAATTATTTTACCCATAAAATAGTGAGTTTGATACAAAACTCAAAACCATTGAAATTTTCAATGTTTTGGCCCTATTTTGTATCAACTCTATCAATGGTGATTGCTATCAAAAGATAGACTTCACCAAGGTTTTTCAAAATGATTTTAAAATGTTTTTAAAACCTTATTTTGGATCATATTCCTTGGGCTCTATGTACATGACTTGTACACATGCTCTCCCAATGATCCACAAATGAAACAAGATGAGTTTTAGTTCATCTAGATGCAAAAACTATGCACCTTGAACTCAACTCATATCCTAGCATCTCACATGTATCTAAGGTGTATAAATACACATACATGTCAATTGGATGTGAGATGTGGGTTTTGTTCATCCTAATCTAGGGTTTCATGCATTCTCTAAGGCAACCCTACTTGATTCCCTTATAAATGAGACTTCAAGTCATGCCATAGTCCTTAATTCAATTTCAACCAAATTGTCTTAAATGCATGAATGATTATGGCATTAGAAATGTTATAAATAAGCATATGCTCATAATCATGATGTCATGACATAAGATGAAATCTAAAAACACATGACATTTGAAACCTTAATCCTAAACATGAACATGACATATAAAATCATAGAACTAGGCATGATGTCATGACATGGCATATGGCAATCAAAGCATGGCATATAAAATATATATAGGTATAGTAATACCTAAATTTTAATATTAATTGCCATTTGATATAGTTAGATATATTTTTCCATATTATCATTAATCTCCCTAGTGTGCCAAAAACCCAAACTGACACACTAACACTCTAAACCCTAATTGTGCCAATTTGATCATTCTATCAAACTTCATAACTAATATTGGCACATCCTAAAATCTTTTAGGATTATAATTCACCCCTATTTCCAAGGTATCCATAACCTTGAAAATAACCTAAAATGCCACCTTTATCATGGTTGAGTTAACTACCCATCCACTCAAGGTTGGCACATCCTAAACCCACCTAGCATGAATCAATCACGCTCTTAGGAACCCAAAACCGATTTGAGCTCCTAGGGTTAATTAGGTATTCCTTAGGGATAACCTCCCTAGATACCTTCCTAATGACCCTCCTAGGCTTGTTAGCCTTGGTTATTTGGGTCTTACTTAGGTTGACTCTAGGGGTAACTCCCCTTGCAACCTTCTTAGTGGCCACCCTAGGTTTCCTAGAAACCCTAGCCACTAGGCACACCCTTTGGTCAACTCTAGGGATAACCTCCCTATTGACCTTGGTCTTCCTAGACCTAGTTAGTATTCCATAATCTAATGGAACACTATGGTAAGTCACCTTGGGCTTAGGTTTGTGACCCAAACCTTGCTTGCCCTTAGTTGACTTTTGACTCTTATGTCCTAAGTGTTGACTTTGACTTTTGGACCCTTGATTTTGACCACTAGACCCTTTAAATTGATTTTGTATCTTATTTAGGGTCTTTTCAAGTTTTTCAAGCCTTGACCTCAAGACTTGATTTTCCTTTTCTAATTGCCCAATTTTAGAATTTTGATTTAAATCTTGGGCATTGGACTTCCTAGGCATATGCCTAGTCCATTTAGGGTTTAGACCTAGGTGCTCTTGCACCTTTCTAATTGTCTCCCTAGGTAAAAATTTTCTAGAGTTATTTGACCTAGGTTTGTCCTTAGATAAGTTGTTTTTAGGGACATTAGTCCCAAATTTCTCCCTATTATCTAAGTGAATATTTTTAGCTCCTAAACAAAAGTATTTATTTCTATTAGCATGCTTTTCATGGCAAATTGCTAGGGAATTGAAATTTCTAGCATGCTTTTGTCTATTAACTAAAGAAAGAGCATTATTAACTTGATATACCTTAGGGTTAGCCTTAGTAGCTCCCCCTACTTGTGATGCTCCTCCTTGCCCCTTCTTCTTTCCCCTAGGGCATTGACTCCGATAATGCCCCTTTGAGTTGCACTTGAAGCATATGATGTGCTCCTTGCCTTTAGGTGTTGGGGAACCGGCATCCTTGCCTTTTGGTGCCGGTGGAGCTTTCCTAATCTTCTTTGGGCACTTACTCTTATAGTGCCCAAATTTCCTACACTCAAAACACATAATATTATTTTTATTTGAAATTAGAGTGTTTGAGTTACCTAGGTTAATGGAGACCGAAATTGGATTTTGGGCTTCTTCATCTTGACCGGATGTCGAAGCTTCTTCTTGATGCTCCGGTGTTGAGGAAACTCTAATCTCCACCTCAATCCTAGAAGTGGATGCTTCTTCCACTTCCTCCACCAACCCGGAAATTGAATCCCTATCAACTTCCGATTCTACTTCCTCTTCCTCTTTGGATGTTGATGAGGGTGATGCATTAGCCTCTTCGGTCTCTTCCTCTTGGACCATTGATGGGCTTTCATGGAGCTTGGCCACTTGGCTCCATAGCTCGTTTGCATCTACATAATTACCTAACATACACAAGATATTGTTAGGTATTAAATCAATTAACAACTTCATTACCTTCTCATTCTTTTCGAAGGCTTGGACTTGCTCTTCAGTCCATCTCTTTTTCTTGAGGAATCCACCTTTTGGTCCTCTTGGATAGCTATATCCTTCCATTAAGATAGACCATTCTTCGAAGTCCCTCATCATTAGGAAGTCTTCAATTCTTGACTTCCATTGCTTAAACCCTTCTTGTCCATAGAAGGAGTAAGGGATCGGTGTGTTAATGTTCCATCCCAATTGTTCTTCCATCTTCACCCTCTAGCTTCTTTGTCCTAGCTCCCGGCGGTTAGTCCGTAGAAGAGCCCCGGGCTCTGATACCACTTGTAGGAGATTTGAGGCCGCTAGAGAGGGGGGTGAATAGCATTGAATTCGTACGTAGATGGAAATTGTTCGCGTTGCTTGTCTACAATCTTGTTAGTACGCAGTGGAATAAACAATAACAAATACAAACACAAGATACAATCACAACACGCACGATATAACGTGGTTCGGAACCGAACGGTTCATACTCCACGGATCGAGCTCTAAAGAGCCCTAGTGATGCACACGCACTCACTAATCACAAATACTCCTTCTCGACACAAGTCGGAGGTGGAGAAACCTCTTACAATAAGATTACAACAATAATCTAAAAACAACAAGCAAATACAATGAAGAATAATGCAATACAAGTAAAGAAAACACTTTACAAATGCTTTGGATTGCTTGCTTTTGGTTGCTTGAAGAGTGGCCTTGGAGACTCTGATTTGCAGCAACAAATCGCCCCAAAGATGCTCAAGAAACCATTGCCAAAAATCCTCCCGTCGAGCTCCTTTTATCCTTCCGCGCGACCTGGATTTTTGCCTATCAGTCGACTGCCATAAGTCACCAGTCGACTGATGCCACTGTTGTCGTGAGAAAACGGCTCGATCCATGCTAGAAAAACTCCAACGGATCTCTTAGCGATCGCCAACATTAGCGGATCATTTGCTCGGCCAATCGTCGGCCCGATCGACTACGACATCGATCTGCTCGCTGGTGAACTAGCGATCGCTGAGCCCTTAGCGGTCATTGCCATAGACATCATTTTTTTGCTCCCATGAAGCGTTCGGCTCTTAAGCAGCGGAAGATGAGGTTTTAACCCAAGTATGGTGCCCCCATACTTGCTAGACCACCCTTAGCCTAGACCTAAGCCTTCTATCCACCTCCATCAGCCTCACACCTCTCGGATCCCTCCAAGTCATCCATGACTTGTTCATCCATCGCGCTAGCCTCCAGGTGCTTCCCTCGGCTATGTCATGCTAACGGTGTCTATACCGCCAAGGCACATTGGACTTACGCCGCCAAGACTCTGCTTGGACTTTACGCTGCCAATATCAATCCCCTTGGACTTCCCAAATGCCAAGACTCAAGCTTGGACTTTCCCTTGCCAACCCATGTTGGACTTTCCATGCCAAGACCCATGCTTGGACTTTCCATTTGCCAAGACCCATGCTTGGACTTCCCATTTGCCAAGACCCATGCTTGGACTTCTCATTTGCCAAGACCCATGCTTGGACTTCTCATGCCAAGTACTCAAGACTTTGACTTTCCCAAATCCCAAGTACCCATGACTTGGACTTTCCATGTGCCAAGTGTCCCACTTGGACTTTTCATGCCAAGTACTCAAGACTTAGACTTTACCAAATGCCAAGTGTCCCACTTGGACTTTCCATGCCAAGTACCCATGACTTGGACTTTACCTTGCCAAGACCCATGCTTGGACTTTCCCATAATCACATGGTCAACCCCAGTCAACCATCAAGGTCTTCCTCGAGTCAAACTCGAGTCCGATCAAACATGACTCGGGTCGATTGCTCCAACAATCTCCCCAACATATTAACCAACATTAATGTCAAACATCAATGCCAAACCACTTTGTCAAATCCCTTTGTCAAACATCAAAACATCACTCGAGTCAAACTCGAGTCTGGTCAATCGTGACCTGGGCCGATTGCACCAACAAAGCATACTTCGAGGGCATGAGACACGAAGGATGGCATTGCGAAGACATGCGCTTGGCGCATCCGAAGGACGTAGGCCAAGGGAAGAGAGCTTCGGTGGGGAACTCCATGAGGGATGATGTGGACTTGGCCAAGTGGCTAAGACTGAGTGTCGGAGGCTCAAACTTGATGTTTGAGGGTTTACCCGACGGTCGGATGCTCAAACAACTTGGTGTTTGAGGTTTTTCCCTACAGCATCGTGGATGCATAGGTGTACCGATCGTCCAAGTCGACTTAGGTTTGACTGTGTTAGACTGCAGAGTTTTGTGCTTAGCGGTCGATCGCTATGGATCGGCAATGATCGATGTCGATAGCGGTCATTCGTCGAGGATGGCAATCGGTGATGGGAGTGTCGCGAGCACGTAACGCTCCATAGCCGATCGCGATTAGCGATCGACTACTAGGTCACCCGTCGACTGATGGGCATGATCAGTCGACTGGTAGGAGATCCGTTGGAACTTGTCCAACGTGGATTTGGCCATTGTGAGACAACGATTACAGGGGCAGTCGACTGGGGCCTTTTGGTAGTCAACTACTGGGCGTGAAATCAGCTTGATGCAGGTTATAAAAGGAGCTCAAGAGGGAGGATTTCGCCAAGACTTTTGTGAAGCTATTGGAGGAGAATTGTTGTTGTATTCCAGACCTTCAAAAGCCATCTAAAGCAAGCTACAAGCAAAGGATTCAAAGCAAGCGTTGTAAAGTGTTTTTTACATGTATTTTGTATTTGTCTTTGTATTACTTGTATTTCATATATTACTTGTTGTAATAGCTTGTGAGAGGTTTCTCATCCTCTGACGTGTAGTCGAGAAGGAGTTTAGTTATTGTCGTGTGCATAACTAGAGCTCGCCCGTGGAGTAGGAACCATTCGGTTCCGAACCATGTACATCTTGGTGTATTGCATGTGCTTGTGTGTATTTGTATATCTCGTTAGTATTATTATTGTTATTCCGCTGCGCTAACGATAATTGTAGACTAGCACGCAACGAGAACGAACGAATTCTACCATCGAATGATTGAGGGCTATTCACCCCCCCCCTCTAGCCGGCCAATACACACCGATCGATCCCCTACAAGTGGTATTAGAGCCAAGGCGCTTGTCAAGGACTAACGCCGACACAAGCACTACAAAATGGTCATCTACAACATCCATCCACCGAAATTCGATGGAGATTTTGATTGGTGGAAGAAACGGATGGAGGTATATTTTGAAACCGATTTCGATTTCATGTTAATCATTGAAAATGGTTTTGAAGTGCCTAGGGACAAAGGAAATAAGCCACTAGAAAAATCAAGGTGGACCCAAGACCAAATGAAGGATTTCAAGACAAATCTCGTGGTAATTAAATTACTTAGTGATTTTATTCCTAACCATATTTGGTCTAGGCTAGGAAATTTTAGGGATGCAAAGGATTTGTGGAATAAGGTGGTTGAATTCCACAAGAATCCCGAATCGGCACAAGTGGAGAAGAATGTCGTGGAAGAATTGGCATCCACATTCGAAGATGTGGATGATTTGGTGGAACCTCCACCTCTAGCATTGAGGGGGAGGAAAGGATTTCCATTCCAGAGCAAGATCAAAATGAAGCTTCTACCTTCGGAAGAAGTGAAGAGGCCTCCACCACCTCCCTAGGTAACTCAAGTGTTATTATTTTAAATAAAAATCACATAATATGCTTTGAGTGTAGGGAGAAAGGGCATTACAAGAGTAAATACCCTAAATTAGCTAAGAAAAAGGCATCGACACCAAAATTCAACCCAAAGTCAAAGGATGCCGGAGTCCCCACAACTAGAAGCAAAGAGCACATTGTGTGCTTTAAATGCAATCAAAAGGGGCACTACCGAAGCCAATGCCCTAAGGGGAGGAAGAAAGGGTAAGAAGGTGTATCTCATGTAGGGGGAGCTTCCCAAGCTAACCCTAAGGTAAATTTTGATTATGCACCTTCAATTCCTAAAGTTAAAAAGCATGCTAAAAATTAATTTAGTTCTCTTGCCATTATTAATGAAAAGCATGCTAGTAGAAATAATATGGTTTATTGTTTAGGTGCTAAGCATGTTCATGTAACTAAGGACAAACCTAGAAATCATAATTCTAGAAATATTTTACCAAAGGAGTCCATTAGGAGAATGAATAAAATTTGGGTATTAATCCCAAAAAGTCTAGGCACATGCCTAAGAACAAGAGGCTTTCCCAAAAATCTAATGAAAATTCAAAATTGAAGAAATTAGAGCTAGAAAACCAAGTCTTGAGGTCAAGACTTGAGAGAATGGAGAAAACCCTTAGAATCATAGAAAATTCAATTATAGGGTCAAATGCCCAAAAGTCAAGACCTAAGGTTCAAAAACGGTCTAAGGGCAATGAAGGTTTGGGTCACAAATCTAAGCCTAAGAAGACTTATCATAATGTTCCATTTGATTATGGAACTATTTCTAGGTCTAGAAAAATCAAGGCTAATAGGGAAGCTATCCCTAAGTCTAGGCATGGTGTTTGCTTAGTGGCTAAGACCTCAAAGAAATCAAATGTAGCCACTAGGAAGGTCAAAGGAGGAGTCACCTCTAGTATTGACCTAGGAAAGACCCAAAAGACTATGGCTCTAAAGTCTAAAAGGGTCATTAGGAAGGTATCTAGGGAAGTTATCCCTAGAGAATACCTTGTTAACCCAAGGAGGTCCAATAGGTATTGGGTTCCTAAGAGCGTGATCGATTCACGCTAAATGGGTTAGGGTGTGTCAACCCTAAGTGGATGGGTAGTTAACTTAACCATAGTAGAGTTGACACATTAGAATGTGCCAATGTGCTTGAGAAGTTAAAAATGATTTAAATTGGCACAATTAGGTCTTAGAGTTATTGGTGTGTCATTTTGGGGTTTGGCACACTAGGGGGATAAATGGCTATTAAGGAAAAAATGGACTTAACCCTAGAAATGACAATTTGGATTTAATACTTAAGTATTTTATACCTTAGTATATTTTATTTACCATGATTTGTTTGTCTTGCCATGTCATGACATCATTTTCATTTTTATCTATAAAAATGTCATGATCATGTTTAGAACTATTTTTAGATGTCATGTATGCTTAGATGTCTCTTACATGCCATGACATCATGATTTTGGCATATGCTTTTATCTATTTCATATTTGTGCCATAATCATCTTCATGCATATAACTAAAATGAAATTAAGGACTATGGCATGATTTGATGGGAATCAAAAAATATTGCCTAGAAATATGCATGAAACCATTAAAAGAACAAAAACCCACATCTCACTAAAAACTTGACTTGTATGTGTTTACACATCAAGATACAAGTGAGATGTTTAGGAAAAAGGGATTAAAGGTTTCAAAAACATTTTGAAAACATTTTGAAAAAAAAAAACCTTGGTGAAGTCTATCTTTTGATAGCTATCACCATTGAATGGGATAATACAAAAAGGGCTCTTTATTGAAGCTTTTCTTAACTTTTGGACTTTGTGTCAATCTCTTAATTTAGTGGGTAAAATAATATTCTAATATTTTTCACCCATAATGATTGTGATAAGTAATATACATACTAAATTTCAAGATTTTTAAACCTATGTATATTTACTTATGAATTTTGGAAAGTCATTTCGAAATTGACTATAAATCACGATTATCGATCGTACCATGGTGGCGGATCATTGATGATGGCAATGTGACCGTGATTTCTTAATTGATCATTGCCCAAAAATCTTGTTGGTTAGGCCATGTTCAGCTAGGTCAAGGTCCCCTAACCACTCCTAACCCTAGGATATACTTGGGAGAGCATTAGAAAGGGTGGAAATCCATTGGACATGGATTAGAAGAAGGGTTTAGGGAGAGTATCAATTTTAAGGTGGATGAGAGTTCATTGTTGAACTTTGCCTTAATTTTGATTGGTTAAATGTTCCTATTGGCTTAGGGACTCTCCAAGGACATTGTTGGTGCAATGATCAAGGGGGAGCAAGCATCTAGGAGGAGGTATCCATCATGGGAAGATGGATGTATATTTCCTCATGGGAGGAAAATTGGCTTGCCTCTCTTTAAGTGATATGGGATCACTAGAAAGATTGTAGGCATGTGTTCTTCCAAGGGAGAGATTGTAAGATCTCATTGGGATATGAGACATTCATACCCTTGGGGAGGACCTTTTTGATGTAATATCAAAAAGGGGGAGAAGTTACCAAGTTTCCAATTAGGTTTGCAATTCTCATTTAGGATGTGAGAATTGCCAATATGGGAGAATTGGTAGACTTGAGATGGTAGTTTTGTCAATCATTAAAAAGGGGGAGATTGTTGGTGCAATCGGCCCAGGTTGACTCGAGTTTGACTCGAGTAGTACTTTGATAGTATTTTGATAATAGACAAACCTCATGACACGGGATTGTCATGGGAAAGTCCAACATGGTGTTGGCATGGAAAATCCAAGCATGGAGCTTGGTGTGGGAAAGTCCAACATGGGGTTGGCATGGAAAATCCAAGCATGGAACTTGGTGTGGAAAAGTCCAAAGCATTGCGAAGCCGTGCGCTTGGTGCTTGGTGAGAAATGCATTGTGAAGTTGTGCGCTTGGTGCATGTGGGAAGTCTTGAGGACTTGGTAAGTTCACTAGGCTCGGGGTCCTTGAGTCGGTGAAGGATGGCATTGCGAAGCCGTGCGCTTGGTGCATCCGAGGGACCGTCGGACGGGGAGCGAATGGAGTGAGGCCCAAGGAAAGCATACTTCGAGGGCATTAGACGCGAAGGATGGCATTGCGAAGTCGGGCGCTTGGTGCATCCGAGGGATGTAGGCTGAGGGAAGAGAGCTTCGGTGGGGAACTCCATGAGGGATGATGTGGACTTGGCCAAGTAGCTAAGACTGAGTGTTGGAGGCTCAAACTTGATGTTTGAGACTTTACCCGACGGTCGGATGCTCAAACAACTTGGTGTTTGAGGTTTTGCCCGACAGCAGTCGACTGACATAAGTGTCAGTCGACTTGTCCAAGTTGACTTGGGTTCGACTGGTGTTAGACTGCAGGTTTTATGCTAGCGGTTGATCGCCATGGATAGCTTGATTGATGTCGGCAATGATCAGAGGGATGATAATGATCGGATGGGAGTGTCGCGAGCAGCGCTCCGTGAGCGATAATCGGGCCGACATTAGGTCACCGATCGGTGATGGGCATGATCAGTCGACTCGTAGAAGATCCATTGGAACTTGTCCAACGTGGATCTGGCCATTGTGAGACAACGATTACAGGGGCAGTCGACTGGGGCCTTTTGGCAGTCGATTGCTGGGCGCGAAATCAGCTTGATGCAAGTTATAAAAGGAGCTCAAGAGGGAGGATTTTGCCAAGACTTTTGTGAAGCTATTGGAGGGGAATTGTTGTTGCATTCCATACCTTGAAAATCCATCTAAAGCAAGCTACAAGCAAAGGATTCAAAACAAGCGTTGTAAAGTGTTCTTTACGTGTATTTCGTATTTGTCTTTGTATTGCTTATATTTCATATATTACTTATTGTAATAGCTTGTGAGAGGTTTCTCCACCTCCAACGTGTAGTTGAGAGGGAGTTTAGTTAGTGTCGTGCACATAACTAGAGCTCGGAGAGCTCGACCGTGGAGTAGGAAACCATTCGGTTTCGAACCACGTACATCTTGGTGTATTGCATGTGCTTGTGTGTATTTGTATATCTCGTTAGTATTATTATTGTTATTCTGCTGCGCTAACGATAATTGTAGACAAGCACGCAACGAGAACGAATGAATTCCACCATCGAACGATTGAAGTCTATTCACCCCCCCCCTCTAGCCGGCCAATACACACCGATCGATCCCCTACAAAGCTAACCCAAACACCCATTTAAGCTTAAGTCTTCCTCGTATGGACTTCTTTTGAATCCGAAAAAATTTCTGTTAACCCCTAAGAACTTATATAAGATAATTTCCTAATTAACAAGGTATATATTTTTTTTAAAAAAAAATTTCATATCTTACATTCTCCCCCACTAATAAAAATTTGGTCCCCAAATTTCTGACTCATGTACGAGTACAAGATGTCACAATAATCATCTCAAGTATCCGGAGAAAAGTCATACACCTCAAGTGACTAAGTGGGGTACTGAGCTCGAATATTATATTCCAGCTCTTTTATACACTCCCAACTGACCTATTAAATGGTGAATAACTGTACTAGGGTGGAGCTCTATATCCATGACATGTCGGAGACTTTGCTAGAATCGTAAGATGAATCATGAATCACTATCGGAACGATACTCAAGGATACTCAATGGATATAATTTCATCAAGTGATCCAATGAAAATTATCTTACGGCTCGAAAGAAAATAAGCATACTTGGCTAATCGATCACCGATTACCCAAATTACACCAAATCCTTTTCGAATTCTAGCTAATCTCCCAACACAGTCTAACGTACTAGGCTATCACTTTCTTCTCGGTACGTAACCCTATTGGTCACTAATGTTGGCATACCCAACATCAAACTACGAAATCAATCGTGTCCCATATATCGTTCCACCAACAGGAACATCCCAATACTCACTATTTTCGGATACACTCCGAATAAATCACCACTCTTGAATGACGAGCCTTATAAATCAACTCGTTCTGAATCTAATACCGGTCTGTAAGCCACTATTCTCCTCCAAGACGGAGAATTGCTTTCTCACAAGAGAAATTAATCCACTATTCAAATCTACGGTAAATACCAAATCAAACTAGGGAAACATAACTTCCCTTAAGATCGTGAATATATCCATAACTATATCATTCACCAATATAATGACAATCGATCTCAAATACTCCAAGAGTACTTGATTCCTCAAATCCACGAACGACTAAATCGTCGATAAGTCTAATAACATTATCAACAACTCATAAAATTCATACCAAGTATGAAATGTCATCTTCTACACACCTCATTCTTTACTCTAAGCTGATGATAGCTCAATAATCACATCGACAATGATAATTGTATGACACTAAGTCACTATAATATCAACCCTCCAATCGTAGATCAACTCTAGGATATACACCGGTGTCCTTCAGCTGATCTAAACAGATCATCTATCCACAATGAAGGATATTCATTCATAACAGCTTCCACATTTCAACATCGATAATCGATGCATGACCTCAAGGTTCATCCCTCTTTTAACCAAGAGTTCCGAATCTTCTCAAGAAGAACCACTAGGGCAAATAAATCTCCCATCTAATACCTCATGTAATTGCAACTTACGTTCTTCCATAGTGTTTAGCAACACTGATACCAATAAACCATCTCTCGGTATGAGGTCTTCAATATTGGAACTATTCTCGAAATCACCCCGAATTGCATATTCCACTTGCCCATGCAGTGGCAAACCCGGGAGTTCATCCAAAACTACATCCAAATATTCTCGGATTATATGCATATTCGAGATACAAATTATACCCTCATTTCAACAATTTAACTACCCGTAAAGATATGTTTTATAGTGAAGGTATGTTTAGCAAAGGCTAAGGGTATCCCTTGACTTCTTGGTCGTTGATCCACATCTCACCTGACGGTAGAGAAAAATCACCAACCCACAAGTCGATAGGAACCCTTCTAATCCTATCTAATAATGTTCTAGATCTAGCTACATATAACTACCAATATCTCTCGATACACTAGCAAATAGGGTAACCTAGAGTAATATACCCTGAATGGTCGATCCTTCAGTCTTCTACACCTCTTCTCGAGTAATCATGTAAACTCACCTAACATCTGTTCTTGACGGCTGAGCTCCTGTAAGTGCAAAGGACTACCATGGAGGAACTGAAGTCAACTACTGAACTGAGATACAATACCAAAAATGACTGCAATGGTGATGGTAAACACTGTTGTATTGGCAGAGAGTACACATCCGACTATAAAATACTGAAGAACTATCAACATCGTAGCACGCTCCAACTCTGTGAAAGGTATAGCTGCAACTGGAGAATACCACATAGATACGACTATCGTCGTAACATCTCTCCTCTATATAAAGCATAACCACGCCTGAGAAGGTACTTGATTCTTTGTCGGACATCCAATCTTCGAGATGTCTTACGATATTCACCGAGTAAATTGCTTCTCCCGGATGGAAGTATCAAAGAGCTCCAACTAAATCTGGGGTAGTAGATCGCTACTGATGTGATAATCTAATCTTCTGTGATGAACTTGTCTTTCGAGGTTGTGGATCGTCCTCTCGAAAGCATCATCTATAGTCTTCAACTAAGTCTTTAAAGTACATACTCTCCTCATAAATACTGGCTGCTTATAGTAGAAACAGATAATATAATCCATCATATAATCTGACTCTGGTGTTGTCGTGACCCACACTTCACGCATATAATATCCCTTCGGAGACTTTCCTCTGATTTCACTGATAAACACAAGAAGATGTTGTCGATCTGCAGTCAGTTTTCTATGGTCGGAAAACTCTCCAATAGTCGCTCGTGACTCATGACTCTAATCTTGCTCCTTTTGTCAAACATTCAGAGACTTCTGATTCCAATAATTTGACTTGCAATATATGCTTATTGTAGGGTCGAAGGTGGTCAGCTAGAGGGGGGTGAATAGCCTTTGTCGTAGACGGCGTAATTCGTTCGTTCGTTGCTCGTCTACAAAACTATTAGCGCAAGCGGAATATACAAATACACACGAATAAAGACAAAACAAAAGACAAAGCTAACACCACAATGTAACGTGGTTCACGGCTACGCCGCTAATCCATGGTCCGATTCGTCCACAGTGAATCACTCCACAAGATTTCACTATTCTCTCCTTTGCACCAAGCAAGGTGGAGGTAACCTCTTTACAATCCCTCTTCTTACAATAGAATGAAATAATAGCAAGTAAGAAGAGTGTAAATTCTTCAGGGCACATTGGGAGGAGTTTAGAGCATAAGCATTAGGCCCCCAAAGCCCCACACCTCTTCTTTTTATAGAAGAAGAGGGTTTCTTCCCGTTGACACAGAACAAGTCGACTGATGCACCTATCAGTCGACTGGTCCTGTAGCCGTTGCCCAAAAATGGCTTCTTTCCACGTTGGATTTAATCCAACGGCTCCCACATCAGTCGATTGATCTTACCATTAGTCGATTGATGCCTTCATCAGTCGAGTGCTTGCGAGATCGACTCCATTCTATGCCTGAAATCCTTGTGACCAGTCAACTGATGCATTCATCAATCGACTGGTGTCTCGCAGTCGACTGCCATTCCATGGCAGTCGACTGTTGGCACTTGAACCGGACTCAAACACTAGTCGAGTCACAATCAACTTAGAGTAGTCGACTACCATTACATGGCAGTCGACTAGTGTTGGGAAATCCCATCCGAAACTTAGCCAATTGGCCAAGTTCCACCTAAGAGCACTACCCCTTCCCGGGTTACATTCGCTCACTTTCATCCCTTGGAGTCCCTCACCTTTGAAGTTATCTTCGTCCGGCCACGTCCCTCGGATGCAGCCATCCTTCGCCTCAGAAGTCTACTTCCTTCCTCCAATCTCCTCGTCATGGTCCCTCGAATGATCCAAGCGCATGGCTTCCGCAAAGCCATCCTTCACCGACTCAAGGACGGCATCTATGGGGCATTACTGCATGTACACAACATCGAGAGTAGATAGGGGGAGAGCAATACGTAACTGGAATATCAAATCCAAACATCCTAACTTAAACCCTTTGCCACACACATCAAAACCATATCACGGGTTGATTGCGCTAACAATCTCTCCCTTTTTGATGAGTGGCAATCCGTTTAAGTTAGGTAAAACATTTTATAAAATATTAAGGTAAGAAAGCATATAAATAAACATGATTATCAACTCTCCCCCTTAATACATGAAACTCCCCCTAAACACAATTCCCCCTTACTTAAACATATATATTTCTCCCCCTTTGACACCATCAAAAATATTAAACAAAGTTTATATAAGCATAGCATCAAGTTTAGAGGGAAAGAAAACCCAAAACATGCCTTAAAATCGGATACAAGAAGTTACTGGGCATGTTATCGATCAACGATCATTGGTTGATTCTGATCGGCACTCGATTTGGATTTTTGATTTTTAGGGTGAATTTCAGAAATGCATTAAAAATTCTATAAAATTCGAAAAATCATAAAAATGGGGGAACACATTTCTTTTAAGGAACTTTATCAGTGAAAAATAGCTTTTCATGAAAAATAATTATATTTTTGAATATTAGCTAAAAATCCAAAAGCTTAAAAAACAACTAGGTTTTTTATCAAGTTTGTATCAATTTTAACACCTAGTTTTGCTTTCAATTGTTTCAAAACATGAACACATATTTTAAAGTAAGAAATTGTTTTGAAAACATATGAAATATCCAACCATGATCTTGTCACGCCCGCCCTTCCGGGACCCTAAATGTCCGGAGAGGCGGCGCGTGACGCGACCGTACATACATTTCATACAGCGGAAGACTTTATATATATGTACTTCTTATTTCTTACAGCGGAAGACTTGAGACCAAAATACTTTTTTTTTTCTTTTAAACATAAATATGCATTAACACTTCTTCTTACTTCTTCTTTACTTCTTCTTATCAACATAAAGCATGCATCATATATATATATAGATACTTAAGGCTTAGTAGGTTCATAACATCATCGTCATAGGGAGACATAAGTAAAGACATCCATAGACATTATCATTATAGGTAATACATGTATAAGTAGACTTAACGGATCTTCTCCACCATGCCACTACCACACACATTGACCCCTCCTGCTGCTCCCTTTAGTTTATCCATCCCTTACCCTTATCTGCAGTACGAGGGAAAATAAACTATAAGCACATAGGCTTAGTAAGATCCTGTCCTACTCACAAAAACCATACATCATCATTAATCATGACTTGTAGCATTTATAACATATAATCAATATATCATGTAACATACATGGCATCTTCAACTTAACTTGTAGCTTAAGTAACATAAACATAACATACATGGCATCATATGTAACTTAGTAACCTAACATCATAGCGTGCCATCGAACATAACATGTAACTTATACATCATGACATATCATCTAACATAACAGGTAACTTAAACATTATGGCATATCATCTAGCATAACAGGTAACTTAAACATTATGGCATATCATCTAACATAACATGTAACGTCTAACATAACATGTAACTTAACATCATGGCATATCATCTAACATAACTTGTAACTTAACATTATGGCATATCATCTAACATAACTTGTAACTTAACATTATGGCATATCATCTAACATAACATGTAACTTAACATTATGGCATATCATCTAACATAACATGTAACTTAACATTATGGCATATCATCTAGCATAACAGGTAACTTAACATTATGGCATATCATCTAACATAACATGTAACTTAACATTATGGCATATCATCTAGCATAACAGGTAACTTAAACATTATGGCATATCATCTAGCATAACAGGTAACTTAAACATTATGGCATATCATCTAACATAACATGTAACTTAAACAATCATGGCATATCATCTAACATAACATGTAACTTAAACAATCATGGCATACATATGCAAGATGCTTTTGAAAACATATATGTTAGGTACGTAAATATAGATCTCAACATATTTGGGCCCGGCATTGTACCACTTCTTCATTATCATAGCGCGCATCCCTAAATAGGCCCGAGGTAGCAAGTCTCGAACCTAATAGGTTCCTAGGCCCGAGTCTTATTCCATCGACCTAGGGCAATCGTCATAGCGTAGAAGCCCATCCTAGGCGAGTCTTACTCCATCGACCTAAAGGCATCTTGGAGCCCATCCGTACTAGGCGAATCTTATTCCATCGACCTAGGGGCAATCATACATAGAAGCCCATCCTAGGCCCGAGTCTTATTCCATCGACCTAGGGCATCTTAGGAGCCCATCCCTTCTTTGGACCTTGTTAAGGTCTTGGTACAAGCCATGCAGAAAGTAAAATACTTATATGCTTATTTTACAACATAGCTTATTTCTTTAACATAGCATAGCATACTTCATTTCATAACACATCATGCTTCATTTCATTCACATAGCATAGCATACTTCATTTCATAACATCATAGCTTATTTCATTAACATAGCATAGCATACTTCATTTCATACACATCATGCTTCATTTCATTCACATAGCATAGCATACTTCATTTCATAACAACATAGCTTATTTCATTAACATAGCATAGCATACTTCATGGTATGAACTTCATTGTAACCTAAAGAGATCAAAGGTGGCCGAATGGCCCTTATAGGCTTTTTAGGGTTTAGACCTTTAACCTAATTCAAGTAACATACATATGCATACAAATTCCATAAAATTCATGGTATGAACTTCATTGTAACCTAAAAACTCAAAGGTGGCCGAATGTACGTTATAGGCTTTTTAGGGTTTAGATCTTTATACTCAACCCCCTAACCTGTTAACTTCATTTCTTACAAGTAAAACAAGCTATAAAACTTCAATAAAACACCAAGATCCATCTTGGTCGAATGGTTCTTAGGGTTCATTAGGGTTAGCTTTTGTCCTAATCCACTTTAACCCCTAACATCATCATCTAGTTATAGAACATAGCATAAACATAACATGGAGCTTCATTTAGACCCTAGTCCATGACTTGGCCGAATGGTTCATGGAGACCTTTGGGGTTAGATCTTTATCCTAATCCCTCTGACATGCTATCATCATCATTTGCAAGTAAAGCAAGATATAAACTTCAACAAAAACACCAAAAACCCATGTTGGCGAATGGTCCATAGGGTTTCCTAGGTTAACTTTTGACCTAATCCCTTTTTAAACCCTAACTACATCATATAGCAATTAAAACATGGCATTCATGAAACCCTAACCCTAATTTCCTAGGGTGGCCGAAACACATAAGGGCTCAACTAGGGTTAGCTTTTTAACCAACCCTCTTTTCCCATCTTAGCATCATCATATCCTTCCTAAACATAGATTTCAACTTCATTGGTAAACTAAAACATGCTTGGCCGAATATAACATACAGGTTGTTCAAACATTCAATCGCAACTACTCGTATGCATGTGAGGGATACTTACTTCCTTCGCTTTGTTTTGGGTGGAGAAGATGACCTAAGAACCAACCCTAGCCCTTGCTTCTTGCTTGAAGGAGGTTCGGCCAATGGAGGAAATGGAGAGGGAGCTCAAGATTTTCGGTGAGAAGAGGAAGAAGAAGAGAGGAAGTGACCAAATTCAACCTTCCCTCTTCTTTATAAAGGGGGGAGGAAGAGAAGTTCCTCTTTTCTTTTCCATGCCTCTTCATTTACTCCTAGTCCCACTTATCTATAGTTTCCCCCTCTTCCTTAATCATATAATCCTATTGGGCTTCTGGTTAGCGGGTGCATCTATAAGGCTTGGCTATCTCTAGAGGTTTGGAGTTCAATTCCTAGGCCTTGCACCCCTTTTCGGCTTATTTTCTTTTATTTTTGAAAAGGCCCACATAAAGCCCATGATCATCAAGCCAAAAATTCTTGTAAAATTGCTAGGAATTTTACGGGCGTTACAGATCTTTGGGCAATATGTCTATGAATTAAACATAAGTCTTCCCCATGATTGGTCTATTATTGCTATTTTGATACTTTAAATGACCATCCAAATGTCATAGGAATTAGTGGACCATTAGTATCATCCTATCATCTCACTCATGCTAAGTTTTCAATCAAGGTAGCCTATGGTGCGTGTGAGATGTATCTTAAAGGTATTTTGTATATACTTAATCTTTAATTTCATGCAATTCTACCGAAGGTCAAGTAACATCCTAACAACCCACATGATCATAAAGACATATATGAATTAATTTTACATTATGATCATGAAACAAATGTATTTATCAATTTATAATCATGCATTAGGTATGAATTATGATAATAAGTAAAGTATCACCTAGAGCATGATTTAAACACTTATTGCCCATGATTATGTGCCACATATCAAGATCATAAATCATGATTGCAAACATGCATAATAATTACATCAATTATCATGATTTAAGCATTATTATCAATTTATGGGCACATTATCATCACCCAACACTATTTCAAAAATTTTGTCCCGCCATCCTAAGTCGACCAAATAATATGATATAGGTGAAGTCCTTATGGTTGACTATCCTAGGGTTTTCCTAACCCTTAAGGATGAATTTAGGAACCCAAAACAAATTCTTTCCTATGGGGTTCACTAAAAATTCCTTAGGGATCCATTTTCTATCTACTGTTTTCTTTTTATCTTGACCCCTAGCAATTAAGCATTTATAGGTCTTTTCATTTTTCTTTTCCGTATATCCTAGGCCTTTCTTATAGAAACTTGCTCTTTGGCTCCCTATGATCATGTTAAGGGTGTTGGAGCAAATGGTGAATTTTTCTAGAGCCTTGGTTAAATGATCTACTTTCTCTCTTAAGGCCCTATTTTCCTCTATGCATGCATCATTAACATCAAAAGGCATATATTCATGTGAGCATGCATCATTAAGGCTAGAAGAAATATTATCATTAATATTTGAACATGCTTGTTCTAATTTTTCTTCTAAATCCTTAATTTGAGTTAGCATGCATTTATTTATTTTTTTAGCCCTAAATAAATCCTTAGTAAGGCTAGATATCATAGAGATTATTTTCTTGGGTGAGAGATTCGTTACTATAGTCTCCATGTCTTCTTCTTCTTCGGATGAGGATGGTGAAGAACCTCCCCCTTCACTAGAGCTCTCCTCACTTGTGCTTGCTTCTTCATTTTCGGAGGAGGAGGAGTCTAGGTCGTCAAATGCCATTAGGGAAAGGTTTGAGTAGACATATTCTTCCTCGTCTTCGGATGAGGATGATGAAGAGGGATCATCCCATGTCTTTGCCTTTAGTGCTTTGGCCTTTCCCTTTTCTTTGGCCTTCTTCTCTTCTTCCTTTTTCTTCTTGCTCCCCTTCTTCTTTTCTTCCTTCTTCCTCCTCTCTTCTTTGCTCTTGTTTAGGAGGGGACAATTGTCCCTTATGTGTCCCTCTCTTTGGCAATTATAGCAAATCACCTTCCCCCTTGGTCTTCTTCTCCTATCATTAGATTTATTAAATTTAAAATTTTTCAAAGCACGCCTTACCTTCCTTACCATGTAAGCTTCTTCCGTGCTATTCTCTCCTTTGCACCAAGCTAGGTGGAGGTAACCTCTTTATAATCTCTCTTCTTACAATAGAATGGAATAATAGCAAGTAAGAAGAGTGGGAATTCTTTAGGGCACTTTGGGAGGAGTTTAGAGCATAAGCATTAGGCCCCCAAAGCCCCACACCTCTTCTTTTTATAGAAGAAGAGGGTTTCTTCCCGTTGACACAGGAGCAGTCGACTGATGCACCTATCAGTTGACTGGTCCTGTAGCCGTTGCCCAAAAATGGCTTCTTTCTGCATTAGATTTAATCCAACGACTCCCACATCAGTCGACTGATCTTACCATCAGTCGACTGATGCCTTCATCAGTCGAGTGCTCGCGAGCTCGACTCCATTCTGTGCCTGAAACCCTTGCGACCAGTCGACTGATCCCTTCATCAGTCTACTGGTGGTCTCGTAGTCGACTGTCATTCTATGGCAGTCGATTGTTGGCACTTGAATCAAACTCGAACACTGGTCGAGTCACAGTCGACTTAGAGTAGTCAACTACCATTACATGGAAGTCGACTGGTGTCGAGAAATCTCATACGACACTTAGCCAATTGTCCAAGTTCCACCTAAGAGCACTACCCCTTCCCGGGTTACATTCGCTCACTCTCATGCCTTGGAGTCCCTCGCCTTTGAAGTTATCTTCGTCCGGCCACGTCCCTCGGATGCGCCAAGCGCATGGCTCTGCAGTGCCATCCTTTGCGTCTCACCCTGAAGTCTACTTCCTCTGGCTTCACTCCAATCTCCTTGTCCGGCGGTCCCTCGGATGCTCCAAGCGCACGGCTTCCGCAAATCCATCCTTCACCGACTCAAGGACCGAGTCATGAGAGGTGATACTTGTCAATGCTCCATGTGCGAATTACTAAGTCCTGCAAGACTCCAACGCACATATCAAATCCAAACATCCTAACTTAAACTCTTTGCCACACGCATCAAAACAATATCACGGGTTGATTGCACTAACACTTATCAAATCTCCAACTCTTAAAACACTTGCTACGGAGTCATTTATATACACATGAAATGGTCTAATGCCTTCCGGTAGGATCTGGTAGGAGATCCAAACATCTTGATCAAGATGTCAACCCATAAACCATAGGTGGCTTAAGACATGTCGATCATGTTGGAATCGTGCTTCTCCGGATGCTCATTGGCTCCCATGTCCCCGAATTAAAAATTTTCACTAATGAAAACTAATCCGGATGGGATGAGTTTCCTAAGCACCACCAATTTGTCGTCGTGCCAATGACTCGAGCGATCCCTTGAACAAACTTGTTGTTCAAGCAATCAAGCTCTTCTAGTCGGTTAGCCGCGGAAGAGACGACGGACGGATCGCCGATTTTTGTGTTTATCTTCGGGGTCCATGATTATACAAATACATACAAATGCAAACTAGTATAATCAACACATACTAATCAAAATAATAAGAACTTGCAAAGATCAATAATAAAAGTTATAAAACTCTTATACCTCTCGATTTTCTATCGTATGTCCTAACCTCCTTGTAGACTTCGTGTGGGCGAAGATCCTCCACAAGTTGAAGCTTCCTAGATCTTCTTCAATCCAAGAAAGAAGAACTCTCCTTCCCTTCTTGCTTGAGCCAACCACCAATCCACAAAGGATTGATGCCGCCGGCCCCAAGAATAGAGAGAACTAAATGGAAACCACCAAGGAACCAAACTAAGGACAAACCCTAGCTTCTAGTGCCGCCAGCCAAGATGGAGTGAAGAGGAGAAAGGGAATATGTTGGGCACCGGTCAAGGTGGAGGGAATAGAGGAAGGAGCCGGCCACACCCTAGGAAGAAGAAGAGCTCCTCTCCTATAGTTGCCGCCCACGTTCTTGCAAACCCTAGCCGCCCAACCATAGGAGCCAAACCCTAATTAGGGTTTCCTCCTTAGGCTTTCTTGCCGCCCAACCAAGGTGGAAGGAAGAGATCTAGGAACCGGCCAACTTACCTAGGAAGAAGAAGAGCTCTTCTCCTATAGTTGCCACCCCTCTCCTTCCAAACCTTGCCGCCCAACCAAGGTGCCAAACCCTAATCCAATTAGGGTTTCCTCCTTAGGGTTTCTTGCCTCCCAAGCAATGAGAGGCTAAACCCTAATCTCCATCATCCAAATCTTAGTTGCCACCCAACCCATTCTCCCATATATAGAGAGTTAGGTTTAGGCCCAGGTTTAATCTCCTCCATTGGTTCTAGAGATTTAATCTCAACCATCGGATCTAGAGATTTAATCTCAACCGTCGGATCTAGAGATTTGTTTTCCATCATTTGATCTAGACTTCAAGAGTTTTATATTAGGCTATGATAGGGACCATGAGGAGGAGTTGGATCTTGGCCACCCGATGGATCGGAACCACACAAACTTGATCCATCAATGATGTTCCATTCCACTAGAGGATCATCATTGAATTACCTCACCAACCCCCATAAATTAATATGGGCTCCCTATATTATTTGTACATCCATCTCCCCGTGTTTAAGATATCGAATGTCCGTCAATTAATTGATTTACTGACCATCAATTAATTAACATCTAACTCCTCGAGTAGTACCACTCAACCTTATCATCATGTTGACTAAGTCAACCTGCAGGGTTTACATGATGAACCTTATGAGCTCCTCAAGGGGACATCATCAACCTAATACATAGGACACGGTTTCCTCCTATAATCAACGGCACACCATGTAAATAATATCATTTCCCAACTTACCGAGCCTATTGATTTAATCCATAGAAATCTCACCCTTTGGTAAATCAAAGAAATAAATACTAAGTACATGTGCCCGTTATTATATCGGGATTAAGAGCATGTACAACATAATATCCGAGGTCCGATTCAATTATGTAGTCAGCAATAAATTGAATCACCTCTATGTCGGTCCTGCTCAATACACCTAAGTGTACTAGTGTAACTCTATGTTCAAGATAAAATAATACCAAGCTACACTACAACCATGCCAATGGTTTGTCCAAAACCATCTTGGTTGTGAGCCTCTACTTATACTCTACAAGGGACTGATAACATGATCTTCTGTGCCACACCCAAGCACCATGTTATCTACAATGTAAAGTATTAGACAATATGCACATATATAAATAAAGTGCAAACAATGATCATGTGATTCTTATTTCAAAATAAAGATGTTCATACAAAAGAGCTAGGCTTTCAGTATACATCCCAACAATCTCCCACTTATACTAAAAGACTATGCTGTCCTCATACTGCCATACATCTGATTCCCCTTCCCTCCACATGCCTATCAAAGCTCTCGCTAGAAGGGCCTTAGTGAAAGGGTCTACCAGGTCATCCTCTGATGCAATCTAGGCGACAACAACTTCTACCTCCTTTACGATTTCTGTATCGTGGTACTCAAGGCTCTATGTGTTTACTAGCCTTATGGGCTCGTGGTTCCTTCGAGTTTGCAATCGCACCATTATTATCACAATAAATTGTGATAGTTCGGGCAAACCAGAATCACATCCAAGTCCATCGAAGTTCCCGAGCCACACTTCTTTGGCGCCATAGGTCGCCATACGTACTCTTCCATGGTGGAGTCCGCCACGCATTTCTGCTGGGCACTCCTCCATACAATGGCTCCACCTCCTAAAGTAAACACAAAACCTGAGGTAGACTCACTGTTATCCCTATCTGATTGGAAGTCGCAATCCATGCAACCCACAGGGAGTAATTGGTCTGCCCGGTAAACTAGCATATAATCCATAGTCCTTCTCAGGCACTACAATATATGCTTTACTACAGACCAATGTCCCTGTCCTGGATTACTCTGATATCTGCTGACCATGCCCACGGCAAAGCAGATATCTGGCCTCATATAAAGCATCGCATACATGAGGCTTTCTACTGCCGAAGCATAAGGAACCGCCTTCATCTCCTCTATCTCCTTTGATGTTGGGACACATCTCTTTAGATAAAGGTACTCCATGCAAAAAAGGTAGAAAACCTTTCTTGGAGTTCTGCATGCTAAAACGATCAAGATTGTGTCTATGTATGAAGCTTGGGATTAGCACACTAACCTTGATCCCAAGGATGTGTCCCACTTCTCCCAAGTCCTTCAAAACGGTTTGGACAACCATACCCTTACATCTGATAACACTCCGATATTGTCGCCAACTATCAAAATGTCATCTACGTATAGTACAAGAAATACCACTACGTTTCCGTCACATCTCTTGTATACACAAGACTCATCCGGACTTTGAATAAATCCATAAGTCTGGATTTACCTCATCAAAGTGGATGTTCCAAGACCTCGAAGCTTGCTTTAATCCATAAATGGACCGATTAGGCTTACATACAATACGCTCTTTGCCCTTAGTAATGAATCCCTCTGGTTGCTCCATATAGATGTTTTCCTCAAGACTTCCATTAAGGAAAGTTGTCTTAACATCCATCTGCCACACCTCATAATCCATATGAGCTGCTATGCATAAGAGCTCCCAGACCTGACTTGAATCCATAGATTCAATCTCAGTATTCATTGCACTTTGCCAAGATGTTGTATCTTTATCTTGGATTCCCTCGTCGTATGTCTAGGGATCAGGTTCATGTTTGCTAGGGACCAAATCAGAAGATTCGTCCAAAAACATGAATCTAAGAGGCTGTCTAACAACCCTCCCACTACGATGAGGTATCATCTATGTATCCTTTGTGACACGCGGTGCAGTGACATGTGGTATATCCTCTTGTACCGGTGGTACTAAAGAAGTGACTTCCCCTTTTAACTCCTCCAGAACAATTTTACTCTTGGGCTTGTGGCTTATCACATAGTCTTCCTCTAGAAATCTAGCATTCGTGTTAACGATCACCCTCTGATCTCTAGGACTACAAAACAAGTCAGAATAACTCATCATCGATCTAACCATCTCCATAAGAGTCCTATTCCTTCGTACTGCTACACTGTTCTGCTGGGGTGTGCCAGGTGCAGTCAATTGGGATTGAATCCCAACCTCTGATAAGTAGTTCCTAAACTCTCCCAAGAGGTTGTCACCACCACGATCATTTCGTAGTGTCATCCATATCTTGAATAATCGTCTATAAAAGAGATGAAATATTCAAGATTACCTCTTGCTTAGATAGTCATAGGACCTCACAAATCAGAATGAACCATTTCTAACACATCTTTGGCTCTATACCCCTTGGCCTTAAAAAGGCCTCTTGGTCATCTTACCCTCCAAGCAAGATTCGTAGGTTGGGAGGTCCTCCACCACTAATGAACCCAAAGGTCCATCAGCTATCAACCTTTGAATTCTGCTTAGGTTAATGTGACCAAGCCTAAGAAGCCAAAGATATGTTTGGTTCATCTTCGAAGGTTCTTTTCTCTTATTGGAATTAGAAGATGAGTTATTAACTTCAATTTGCATCGTGGAAGGTTTTGGTTCAAATTTCCTTTCAATGTACCTGAATAGATATTCTCCCTATTCCTTTTATAACAACTCTGTCTTTAAAAGAAATAGAATATCCATCCATAATAATTTAGAAACTGAAACTAAATTCTTTCTAAATAAAGGTACATAAAGGGAATTTTCCAAAACCAAAGTTTTATTATTCTCAAGAGATAAATAAAACTTCTCCCACTGCAATAGCCGCCGCCATCATGGTATTGCCCAAGTAAATGGTAATCTCCCCTTTAGCTAGTCATCGGGTTTCCTGGAACCCTTGCAAAGTGTTGCAGACATGATTAGTGGCTCCCGTATCTACTCACCAGGTGCCGGTAGATATCATCGTTAATCATGTTTCAATGACTAGTCCAAAAGATATACCTTTGTTCTGTTTTGGATTGGGACAGTCCTTCTTCCAATGTCCATCCTGTTTGTAAGTGAAGTACTTGCCTTTCGGCTTCTTCACTCTTCCTTGAGATCCTCCCACTATCTTTGTTTCACCATGTTTCTTCTTCTTCTTGCCTTTCGGCTTAGAAGTAGAAACCTTTTTGAGCAATGATGGCTTGAGGACACTCTTTGAAGAGTTCATACTTGTACTCCTTAGCAGATAAGACAATATCTAGAATCTTTTCCAATCAACATTATTTGGGTACAGTAAGTTTATTTCCTTTAGTATCATAGTAAGTGGACTGAAAAGTCAATTTTGAAAATCCTAAGAATCACAATGATCAAAATATTAGATTTCAAATATTATTGATTCCTCAAACAATAAAATTTCGAAATCAACCAACACCTCAAAACACCGAGAATATCGCATGCCACGATAGTGTGGACGTATACGAATTCTACATTTGTAAGAGGAGGTTTTACCCATTAATTTTATTATCATGTCAACCTTACTTTTTGACAAATAAAATTAATAGTTGGTTCCTCTTTGGCCCTACAAATAAAAGCAGTGACTCCGATGGGGAGGATACTTTTTATTTGCATCTAAGTGTGCACCATTACACGGTACTAAGGGAATTATTTCGGATTATGTGCCTTACCGCTGTGGAAGTACACACGCTCCTAGATAATTTCCTATAACCATTATTTGACCTAGTGATCTGCAAATAAACCCATCCGATGGGGAGGAAGGCACTCAGAGCCGACGCGCAAGTTTGTTGCATCACACGTCAAATTGTAATAGAGGTCGCGGGAATTAATTAAAATGTCCCTCTCCCACTTAGTAAATTGAAAATGAGGAATTTTCAAGCACACACAATATGCTTATTATTACTGTAGATTTCAATAAAAATTATTGATTCCTCAAACAATAAAATTTTGAAATCAACCAACACCTCAAACACCGAGAATATCGCATGCCACGATAGTGTGGACGTATACGAATTCTACATTTGTAAGAGGAGGTTTAACCCATTGATTTTATTATCTTGTCAACCTTACTTTTTGACAAATAAAATTAATAGTTGGTTTCTCTTAGGCCCTACAAATAAAAGAAGTGACTCCGATGGGGAGGATACCCTTTTATTTGTATCTAAGTGTGCACTATTACACGATACTAAGGGAATTATTTCGGATTATGTGCCTTACCATTGTGGAAGTACACAAGCTCCTAGATAACTTCCTATAATCATTATTTGACCTAGTGATCTGCAAACAAACTCATCCGATGGGGAGGACGGCACTCAGAGCCGACGCGCAAGTTTGTTGCATCACACATCAAATTGTAATGGAGGTCGCGGGAATTAATTAAAATATCCCTCTCCCACTTAGTAAATTGAAAATGAGGAATTTTCAAGCACACACAACATGCATATAAAACAAATCAGCAATAAATATGGAAAAAACAAAATTTTTTCCAACTATTATGGCATTGTTCTCCAATATGCGTCTCGTCGTGTCATCACCTCGTCCGCTCCATCTTTTCCCGTGCACAAGTCACCAAAGAGATCCGAGCCGAGATATATCATTTTAATTTACATCCATCAATCCTATACTCCACGAAGGAGTGTACAAATAATCTAGATCGAAAGTAAACTAAAATGAGCGGCTAAACAATGTCGTATTTAATTACAAAAAATTAAATACTAATCTAGCCTCGTCAACCCCGAGGATTCAAATAATATTCATACAATCACACACAAACAACCACATACACACATATAGCCATAATAGTCGGATCTTATGCCTGCAACCAAAAAGTTAGCCTACGCACATCCTACTATTATCCGGCATTCTCAATATATGATATGTGCATGAAAGTAATCGAATCCAAAACACACAAAACCGGAAACCGTGGCTCTGATACCATTTGTTGGAATCGTGCTTCTCCGGATGCTCATTGGCTCCCATGTCCCCGGATTAAAAATTTTCACTAATGAAAACTAATCCGGATGGGATGAGTTTCCTAAGCACCACCAATTCGTCGTCGTGCCAACGACTCGAGCGATCCCTTGAACAAACTTGTTGTTCAAGCAATCAAGCTCTTCTAGTCGATTAGCCGTGGAAGAGACGACGGACGGATCGCCAATTTTTGTGTTTATCTTTGGGGTCCATGATTATACAAATACATACAAATGCAAACTAGTATAATCAACACATACTAATCAAAATAATAAGAACATGCAAAGATCAATAATAAAAGTTATAAAACTTTTATACCTCTTGATCTTCTATCGTATGTCCTAATCTCCTTGTAGACTTCGTGTGGGCGAAGATTCTCCACAAGTTGAAGCTTCCTAGATCTTCTTCTATCCAAGAAAGAAGAACTCTCCTTCCCTTCTTGCTTGAGCCAACCACCAATCCACAAAGGATTGATGCCGCCGGCCCCAAGAATAGAGAGAACTAAATGGAAACCACCAAGGAACCAAACTAGGGACAAACCCTAGCTTTTAGTGCCGCCGGCCAAGATGGAGTGAAGAGGAGAAAGGGAATATGTTGTGCGCCGGTCAAGGTGGAGGGAATAGAGGAAGGAGTCGGCCACACCCTAGGAAGAAGAAGAGCTCCTCTCCTATAGTTGCTGCCCACCTTCTTGCAAACCCTAGCCACCCAACCATAGGAGCCAAACCCTAATTAGGGTTTCCTCCTTAGGCTTTCTTGCCGCCCAACCAAGGTGGAAGGAAGAGATCTAGGAACCGACCACCTTACCTAGGAAGAAGAAGATCTCTTCTCCTATAGTTGCCGCCCCTCTCCTTCCAAACCTTGCCGCCCAACCAAGGTGCCAAACCCTAATCCAATTAGGGTTTCCTCCTTAGGGTTTCTTGCCGCCCAAGCAATGAGAGGCTAAACCCTAATCTCCATCATCCAAATCTTAGTTGTCGCCCAACCCATTCTCCCATATATAGAGAGTTAGGTTTAGGCCCAGGTTTAATCTCCTCCATTGGTTCTAGAGATTTAATCTCAACCGTCGGATCTAGAGATTTAATCTCAACCGTCGGATCTAGAGATTTGTTTTCCATCATTTGATCTAGACTTCAAGAGGTTTATATTAGGCTACGATAGGGACCATGAGGAGGAGTTGGATCTTGGCCACCCGATGGATCGGAACCACACAAACTTGATCCATCAATGATGTTCCATTCCACTAGAGGATCATCATTGAATTACCTCACCAACCCCCATAAATTAATATGGGCTCCTATATTATTTGTACATCCATCTCCCCGTGTTTAAGATATCGAATGTCCGTCAATTAATTGATTTACTGACCATCAATTAATTAACATCTAACTCCTCGAGTAGTACCACTCAACCTTATCATCATGTTGACTCAGTCAACCTACAGGGTTTACATGATGAACCTTATGAGCTCCTCAAAGGGACATCATCAACCTAATACATAGGACACGGTTTCCTCCTATAATCAACGGCACACCATGTAAATAATATCATTTCCCAACTTACCGGGCCTATTGATTTAATCCATAGAAATCTCACCCTTTGGTAAATCAAAGAAATAAATACTAAGTACATGTGCCCATTATTATATCGGGATTAAGAGCATGTACAACATAATATCCGAGGTCCGATTCAATTATGTAGTCAGCAATAAATTGAATCACCTCTATGTCGGTCCTGCTCAATACACCCAAGTGTACTAGTGTAACTCTATGTTCAAGATAAAACAATACCAAGCTACACTACAACCATGCTAATGGTTTGTCCAAAATCATCTTGGTTGTGAGCCTCTACTTATACTCTACAAGGGACTGATAACATGATCTTCTGTGCCACACCCAAGCACCATGTTATCTACAATGTAAAGTATTAGACAATATGCACATATATAAATAAAGTGCAAACAATGA
Organism: Wurfbainia villosa; assembly: GCA_025175895.1. Lineage (NCBI taxonomy): Eukaryota > Viridiplantae > Streptophyta > Magnoliopsida > Zingiberales > Zingiberaceae > Wurfbainia > Wurfbainia villosa. The sequence goes on from CM045988.1 coordinate 71,948,485, forward strand.
TCATGTGATTCTTATTTCAAAATAAAGATGTTCATACAAAAGAGCTAGGCTTTCAGTATACATCCCAACAGATCACATTCTCGAGCTATTAGGTGGTCGTAACCCTCGCAAGTCTAACGACTCTGCATGGTACCTTCGTTACCAAACGATCACCCTACTCGATGCCCAAAAATTCTCTGACAATGAGTCAAAGAAGATGACATGGAGAAATACTCTCTCACAACATCACTAAACCATGGCCGAGTGATGTGTTATTTCCCAAATGTCACTTCCTATCTCTTCCACCAAGTACCGACTAAATCCGGATAATGGTATTCAACTAACACTACTTTCTCTATATAACACAAGTTAAGTACTCAAAAGTACTCTCAAAGTTATACAACCTAGAACGATCAACCCTGGGGTCAAAATCCCCATGAATATCATCCAGTAATTTTCTACTATCTACATCAGCAATAGTTTACTCGCTTGTCCATTACCCCATAGGTAATGATCTGACTAACATAATTAGTGAAAATCTTAGGACTGTAATCTGACTCGGTATCAGTCGGCTCTCAAAGGTAATTCACCTTTTCGACAGCAGGTACATGTCTAATAACCTCAATAAGTCGTTCCCGTGGTCAAATCAAACCATAGTTACAAATACTAACCAACACTCTACAAGTCATCCCTATTATAAGCAACTAAATGCATAGCCAACAGAAGGATATGTAATAACAATTAACATACCTTAAACCTTGTAGCTCGGATATGTCCGCAACAGCCAGATCCCAGAACTCACAAAACCAAAACCTAGTAAAGCAAAACTCGATGTCTGAACGAAATAAAATCTGAAAGTGGAATTCGCAACCTAGAGCTCTGATACCAATAAAATTGTCACGCCTCGAGAGTATGCCATGTCGAAAAGCAAATGGACAGCATCTCCCCTGTACGTGGCAACATATCGGGTTAATACAAGGCCCGTAGGCCCACAACTACATAACATATATATGGACAATACTAAACAATACAACCATAACAATACAAAGGTGTGCACCGGTGCGACTCTAACATACTACACACAAAAAAACATACAAACCAATAGCCAAATACAATACTAATTATACATGGCCATAATACAAAACAACAGCGGAAGCAAATACGTGGAAAACCCCAATTGTTCGGTGTGAGATGGGATCAGCTGGCGGAGCTCCGAACGTCCAAGAAAATCTTCTACCTGTTACCTGGGCGCCAGGAAACCTAGGGTCCAGGGCAGTGAGTATAAACTCAGGGGTAATATATAGAAAGTGCATGAACAACATATAAGGATATAGAGATCTACAAGTATACTTGTGAAGATCTACAAGTATACAAGTTGAGTCCAATAGACATACAGTTCTATTCAAAGCTAGTAACAAGTAACCACAGTATAGTCATACTCAATGTATATACTAAATAGATCAATTGAACATGAAGTAATGTACCAACGTACCTGACGGTCTGCAACACCATAAGCTATATCATCCTGAACAGATTTACAAAAATATAACCCATATAACATACCAAGTCAATCTCATACCTGACCAATACTTAGATATATGAACAGTATATAATCACCTGTAATAACATTCCGGTCCATACCACACTATAACATGATGCTAATCAAATGCATACAACAGTCTAGACCAACACATATATCATGCTCAACACACAACAGTATATAATATGCAAATGACATGTATCATGATGTACAAACATATGCAGCAAACAAATGCAGCATCTCACAGGCATATGTAAAACATATATCGAATACATGCATACATATATATCAGCAATGCATATGCATGACCATGTCTGCGGACCCGTCCAACCACGACCCTAGTATGGCCAGGGTGGCACTGTTGGGAGATCGAAACGGCAGGCTAGAGGGGGGTGAATAGCCCTCGTTCGTTGGATGTCGTAATTCATTCGTTCTCGTGTGCTCGTCTACAATTGTCGTTAATATACGCAGCGGAATAACAATAGAAATAACAATAATACTAACAACAATACAAGCACACCAAATACGCAAGCATATACGTGGTTCGGAACCGAATGGTTCCTACTCCACGGGCGAGCTCCTCGAGCTCTAGAGATGCACACGGCAATACTCAAACTCCTTCTCGACTACACATCGGAGGTGGAGAAACCTCTCACAAGCAATTACAACAGTAATATACAAATACAAACAAGAATACAAATACAATACAAAAGAAATACTTTTCACCGATTGCTTTTGATCACTTGTTTGTTGCTTGCTTTGATTGGCTCTTGAAGGACTGGAATGCAGCAGCAATTCTCCTCCAATAGCTCCACAAAAACCATAGCGAAATCCTCCAACTCGAGCTCCTTTTATAACCTGCATCAAGCTATTTTCGCGCCCATCAGTCGACTGGTCCCGTAGTCGTTGTCTCACAACGGCCAGATCCACGTTGGTTAAGTTCTAACGGATCACACATCGGGCCGATCGATGGTACCCATCACCGATCGGTGATCAACCATCGATCAGTCTTTGAGCTCGACTCCATTCTGTGCAGACATTGCGGTCATCACCGATCCCGCCATCCTCGGCGATGACCGATTCTCCCAACAATGACTACCCTCCTCGGCATGATCGATCACCGACTTGATTGATCAACACTGGTCGAACCCATACGACCTAGAGCAGTCGACTGGTACCTATGTCAGTCGACTGATGTCAGCTAAAACCTCAAACACAAAGTTGTTTGAGCATCCGACACTCAATCTTAGCCACTTGGCCAAGTCCACCTTATCCCTCATAGAGTTCCCCACCGAAGCTCTCTTCCCTCGGCCTACGTCCCTCGGATGCGCCAAGCGCATGACTTCGCAACGCCATCCTTCGCGTCTCATGCCCTAGAAGTATGCTTCCCTTTGGGCTCACTCCATTCGCTCCCCGTCCGGCGGTCCCTCGGATGCACCAAGCGCACGGCTTCGCAATGTCATCCTTCATCGACTCAAGGACCCAAGCCTAGTGAACTTGCCAAGTTCTCAAGACTTCCCAAATGCACCAAGCGCACGGCTTCGCAATGCATTTCTCACCAAGCACCAAGCGCACGACTTCGCAATGCTTTGGATTTCCTATGCCAAGCACCAAGCGCACGGCTTTGCAATACTTTGGACTTTCCCATGCCAAGGCTTCCCCCTTGGACTTCCACACCAAGCTCCATGCTTGGATTTTCCATGTCAACCCCATGTTGGACTTTCCCATGACAATCCCATGTCATGAGTTTTGTCTATCATCAAAATACTATCAAGGTACTGCTCATGTCAAACTCGAGTCAACCTGGGCCGATTGCACCAACAATCTCCCCCTTTTTGATGATTGACAAAACTACCATCTCAAGTCTACCAATTCTCCCATATTGGCAATTCTCATATCCCAATGAGAATTCCAACGAACCCTAATTGGTAACTTGGTAACTTCTCCCCCTTTTTGACATTACATCAAAAAGGTCCTCCCCAAGGGTATGAATGTCTCATATCCCAATGAGATCTTACAATCTCTCCCTTGGAGGAACACATGCCTACAATTTTTTTAGTGATCTCATATCACTTAAAGAGAGGCAACCCAATTTTCCTCCCATGAGAAAATACACATCCATCTTCCCATGATGGATACCTCCCCCTAGAGGCTTGCTCCCCCTTGACCATTGCACCAACAGGCACGACATGACAACTATCTTGACTCCAACCGCCACCACTCTCGAGTGACCGAGTTGGGTAGTATGAAACAGTAGCTAGCCACCATAGAGCTATATGCTACTCACACGGGAGTCCCTGCTGCTAGCCGCTCCTTCCCTACACATGAGTAGACAAGCACCGCACCCAGGACAACTGTACATCACATGACCACCGTCTATAGTGGGTGAGTGCGCTAACTACCACTCCGCACAGTGGCCAAGTGCGCATCTCCAGCTACCACCATCCATAGTGGCCGAGAACGGCACGCACAAAAATGCTCTACCCTCAACCCTGCAACCACTACCCCGAGTGGCCGGGGAGACAGGATGACTGACAACCCGTCTCAACCACAAGGGAGACCCCAGTCGATAGCATGCATGCAATGTAATGATGCATAGCTCCACACAGGTATCCTCGCAATACTCCCTATCCCATGGGGAGTCCTGGTCAACCAAAAGTCAACTATGCAAGGACTACAATCCACAAGACTCTCTCTATCACATAAAGAGTCATACACATCCGACAATCAATCACGCTAAGACCTCTACTCAGTAGCGAGATACCATCGATCGTCCATATAACCATACACAGACACACAATTCATAATGGATATACCATCACGCTAGGACCTCTAGTCCATAACCACATACTGACAACCATACACTTATCTATTCACAGACGACTAGATCCACCATAGATGCACAACTAATATGTGTACGATACATTTATCGACTCCATAATCCAATCCATCACCTAACCCTAGTGATGTACATAGTAACCCAATCTGAGATCACAAAGATAACCCTAACCACCTGTACTTACTAAACATCCAGCAGCTAAGACATAATAGGGTTTATAGTTCCTATCCGTGCTAGATAATCAATAAAGTAACAGAGTGTATATCTCAAAGGTCAAGGCAGTACAAGCATATGATTAAATAAGAGTGGATCTAAGATCAAAGTAATAGCATAAGTCCAATTTCATGCACCAGATTCAGATCAAAACTACCTGACCAGGGTAGATATTACCCACCTGCTATATAGCTCGTATCAGCCATCCCTACTACGAGCATCATCACTAATCAAAGTCTTGAAATCAACCTCTTGTAATCAACACGCAAACATTGACAAAGTCTATCATAAGTCCAATGATGGTGTCCCATCTCAAATTGAACATAAATCCAATCATAAACTATTTTGCTGTCACAATCTAGTTCCCTACCAAAACAGAACCAAATCATAGCTTACCTGATTCAGATTCCCTGCTCAACTTCATCAAATGCCAATCCAACAGTGAGCTCTCAAACCCACAACTAATCTACACAATAGAACACACCTCAGCAACACCATCCAATCCACATCAAAACTGATCACAATAACCAATATACAACTTCTCTATCAAATGCACAAATCCTTCCATTAAAAACTAACTAACTGTAGATCTAGATTGGAACTCACCTCACCTGGTACTGCTTAGCCACAACCTCCTGATCCAATAATAGGGTATCAGCTCCAGATCAATAGTCAAATTGGAAGCAAAATCTCCCAACTCCCGTAACACAACCAGGGCTACAGCTGTGCCGAGCTTCTCGATCACACCGGCAGCGCAGCTACCCTCCATAAATCACATATCACAGCTCAATCAACCACCTGTAAGGAAATCCCATATCCATACCCCATCACAGCTGAAATCATAGCAATCTCTTGATCCAAGCCCTATTACAATCCAAACAACATCGAGATCGGCTTACCTTGCACAAGGAGATCCAACGATGGCAAAAATCAACCAGAGGTAGCTCCTCGTGACCCAATTTGAGGGAAACCATGGTTCGTGGTGGATGGCCACGGATACACAAAGATCGGTGAAGATCCCAGTTGGCGACGAGGAGACGATGATATCACCCGATCAAGCTCACTGTCGCAATGGATGCCATTTGCAGCGACAAGTCGAGCTCGTGGTGAGGAGGAAAGACGGCGACGAGCTTAGAAATGGCCAAGAAAAGGCGACGGTGAGCTGGGTCAGGATCGGCGGTGGCAGATCCAGCTTCCAAGATCCAAAGAAGAGGAAGAGAAAGAGGGATCATACATCTTGACCGATCGAGAGAACGTCTACCGCAGTCGAAGCTTGCAATAGCTGGAGGGGAAAGAACTCCAGCGTGGTCAGCGATGGTGAGCTCCGACAGTGACGATGAGGCTGCGGTAGTGAGGAAGAGGGGAAATCCAATTTGGAAATTGGGAGAGTGTATAGGATTGCTTCTCTTGAGTGATATGAGACTTATCACTAGGAAGATGGTAGGCATCCTAGGTATTTTTGGATCAAGGGGGAGATTGTAAGATCTCATTGGGACATGAGACATTGACCTTCTTGGAGAGAACCTTTTTGATGTTAGTCAAAAAGGGGGAGAATGTTTGGGATTACCAATTTGGGATAATTAGTAAGGAGTTTTGAGTTAGATGGTCTAACTCAAATGGATTGTTTGGTTTTTATCAAACATCAAAAAGGGGGAGATTATTGGTGCAATCGACCCAGGTCACGATTGACCAGGACTCGAGCTTGGCTCAAGAGATGTTTTGATGTTAGACAAAAACATATGACAATGTAATTATCATGAAAAGTCCAAGCATGAGTCTTGGCAATGGAAAGTCCAACATGGGTTGGCAAGGGAAAGTCCAAGCTTAAGTCTTGGCATTTGAGAAGTCCAAGGGGTTTAATGGTTAGCGGCGTAAAGTCCAAGCGGGAGTCTTGGCAGCATAAGTCCAATGGTTGGCGACGTAAAGTCCAAGCAGAGTCTTGGCAGCGTAAGTCCAATGTGCCTTGGCGGTGTAGACACCGTTAGCATGACATAGCCGATGGAAGCACCTGAAGGCTAGAGCGATGGATGAACAAGTCATGGATGACTTGGAGGGATCCGAGAGGCATGAGGCTGATGGAGGTAGCTAAAAGGCTTAGGTCTAGGCTAAGGGTGGTCTAGAAAGTACGGGGGAACCATACTTGGGTTAAAATCTCATGTTTGAGGTGTGCCAATCGACTGGTGTCATGTGGCAGTCGACTGGTGTGAGTCAACTAGGGTTTGACTGTGGGAATTGCCCTAGCAGTCGACTGCCATAGTTGGGCAATCAAATTATTAGATGAGCAGTCGAGTGATGGCTTGAACAGTCGACTGATGGTCATGATCAATCGACTGATGTCCTAGCCGTTGGATTTTTCCAATGTGGATTACACCATTGTCTCACAACAACAGTGTGATCAGTCAACTGATGGTCCCGAGCAATCGACTGATCATCTTTTTCCAGCACAGGTTGAAGCTAAAAAAGGAGCTCGTGATGGAGGAAAAAGCATCCAGTTCTTGAGAAATATTGGGGCGATTTATTGTTGCAAATCAGGTCTCCAAGTGCAAGTCAAGCAACCAAGCATTCAAGCAATCAAAAATAAGTGTTGTAAAGTTTTTCTTTACTTGTCTTTCGTATTTTCATTGTATATTGCTTGTATTTCATTCTTGCTGTTATAAGATCATTTCTATGAGGTTTCTCCACCTCCAACTTGTGTCGAGAAGGAGTTATCGTGATTAGTAGTGCGTGTTTACATTGTTAGGGCTTTTAGAGCCCGATCCGTGGAGTAGGAACCATTCGGTTCCGAACCACGTTAAATACTTGTGTATTTGTGTTTTTTCTATTTCGTATTGCTTCATTATTATTCCGTTGCGCGCTAATAAAATTTGTAGATGAACACGAAATAAATTCCATCACGCGACGCTATTCACCCCCCCCCCCCCTCTAGCAGTCTCAAATCTCTTACATAGTACACTAAGAAGGCAACTAGGTTTGTGTTTGGTACAATAGACTTCATTATTACTTCATAATTGCTCTCATTTTCAAAACCTATTTTGATATTAAAAGTATTATTATTTCTTAAGAAAATTGAAAATTGAGCAAGCCTAGGTCAAACTTAGACTTCATAAACCTATAGATTTAGGTAAGTCTTTACATCTCACAAACACTTAAGATTAACTGTTTGTGTATTAAGCCACAAAATAGGCATCAGATATTAGGACTGTACCCCAGATTTTAGATGTAGACTCAGTGCATCGACATGAATTGAAAGGGATTTAAAACAAAATTGATCACTTCGATGACTAACTCTTACCAAAACTCAATGATGTACTTATATTATTTGAGTTTTTTTAAAACAAGAGTTAGACATTTGTTTAAGGACATTATTTTAGATGTTTATTTTCATTATATTATTTTAATTATCCATTCAAAAGTAGGGATTCATGTTTGGATATTATTTTTTTAAATTTGTACTTATATGCATGAATTCTAAGAAACTTAGGAGGAGAAAATATTCATTAAAATCCGAAGTTTGAAATTTTTTAAGGGAGAGTTTCAAAATTTGAAAATTTTATACTTTTTAGGTGGAGTTTTGAAAGTTTGAAAATTGTATTCCTCTAAGGGAGAGTTTCAAAATATTTAAAAAATTTTAAACTTTAAAAATATGCTTTGATTAAGGAAGAGAAAGTATTTGAAAAATTTTTATGCTATACTTTGCCAAAGGGGGGAGATAATATTTAAAAGGTGAAAACATTGAAAATTTTCAAATATTTTTACCTTACTCTCTTTTGAACTTATTTGATGGCTTGATAACTAATTCTCAAATATTGAGAGATTTTTAAAACAATTTAATTCGAAACTTTGAAAACCTTAAGTTTTTCATGATGTAGAAATTTACCTATGTATTATTTTAGGGAGTGAAAGATAATTTCCATAGTAAATATTTTGAAATCTTGGACATTACTCCAAAGCGCTTAGAAAAATATGAATTTATAATTTGGTACATATGAGTTTTTTTTATATTTTAATGTATGTCAAAGGGGAAGTGAAAGAGTGTTTAAAGTTATAATTTATTCGAGGAATGCATTGCATTGAATGAACATTAGATCATTTCTAAGTTTGATATAATTCTCATTTCTGAATTTGATATATTTCTCTCCTAACTTTAACCCGATGTATTATTATATATCAAAAAGAAAGAGATTGTTGGTGCAGAGAGCACCACCCCTGAGTTTTGATATATGAACCATGATTTAAAGTTATGAATCAATTGTGATCTAATTTAAGTGTTAAGTGTACAAACTTAATAGGAAAGTTCTAGTAGGTCGTGTTGGTCAGATACTAGGTAAAAGTCCTGACAAAAAAGGATGATCGAACACCAGACATGAAGTCCAGATGGGTCGAGTGGATCGGACATATGGCAAAAGATCAGTTGGTCAGGAAAATCAAACAACTAGCCGAAAATCCAGTTGGGTCAGGGAGACACGACAACTAGCATGAAGTCCTGGTAGGTCAGATTAAATGTCAAGCAAGGTAAGTCCGATTAGATAGCCGATAGGTTGACGCAGGTGGGGCAACGGGGCGAAGCTAAAAATCTTCCATGCATGTGGTTAGGATAGACGGGACAAAGAGAATAGAAGGAGAAGGGGGAATTCGTAAACAAAAGATGAACACTTCTTAATTTAAATGAAAAAAATATTATTAATCAAAACTGCATGCCTTACAAAGCTTAAACCAACGTTTATATAGCTTAGAAAGAGAATGTTTCTCAATACTAAAAATATTAAACTAACTTTAACAAAGATTTCTTAACAAATAAAAAAGTTAAAAAATAAAATAAACAAATTAAATCAAAAATTTCTTAACGAAACAGAAAAGTAAATATAAAAATTTTAAAACTAAAAGAAAATAAAATTAAATGAAAATTCATAATAAATAAATTTAATAATAATAAAATATTAATGAAATTATAAATAGCGATGAAAAATTAAATAAAATAAAAATTCGAAATAAATAAATAATAATAATAAAATATTAATGAAATTCTAAATAGCGATCGAAAAATTAAAAAATAATAAAATTAATAATAATATATTAATGAAATTTTAAATAGTGACGACAGCATGCTATGACCATGGCTTGGTCCATGGTTAGGTCGTAGTCCTTGCTGGAGGTCCTATGTCGAGCCACGGAATGATCCACGTCCATGGTGGTGACCACAGATAGGTCATGGTAGCCTTTAGGAGCTCTATTATACCCTGTTTGTGTAGAGGATCGGTACGGCCGGCTAGAGGGGGGTGAATAGCCCTCGTACGATGGATGTCGTGATTTGTTCGTTCTTCTTGCGTTTCTTGTCTACGATTGTCGTTAGCGCAGCGGAATAACAATAATAATGAAACTAACAACAATACACAATCACACAACACAAGATATACGTGGTTCGGAACCGAATGGTTCCTACTCCACGGGCGAGCTCACCGAGCTCTAGTTATGCGCACGACACCAACTATAACACTCCTTCTCGACAACACGTCGGAGGTGGAGAAACCTCTCACAAGCAATTACAATGCAATATAGAAATACAAGCAAATACACAAATACAATACAAAAGAAAACTTTCACTGATTGCTTTGATCGCTTTGTTTGTTGCTTGCTTTGATTGGCTCTTGAAGGACTGGAATGCAGCAGCAATTCCCCTCCAATAGCTCCACAAAAACTATTGCAAAAACCTCCATCTCGAGCTCCTTTTATAACCTACATCGAGCTATTTTCGCCTAGCGATCGGCGCCAAAGGCCCCGGATCGCCTGTAGCCGTTGTCTCACAACGGCCAGATCCACGTCGGACAAGTTCCAACGGATCACCTACTAGTCGACTGATGATGCCCATCACCGATCATTGGTGACTGATAGTCGACTTCGATCGACTATGGAGCGTGCTCGCGACACTCCCATCGATCATTGTCATCCCTCGGCGATCGGCTGCTATCGGTTTCGATCATTGCGATCCATAGCGATCGGCCCGCAAGCAAAACCCTAGCCTTACACTAGGTCGAACCCTAGTCGACTTGGACCCGGTCGAACCGGCACCTATGCGGTCGGTGGCGTCGAAGCAAAACCTCAAACACCAAGTTGTTTGAGCATCCGACCGTCGGGTAAACCCTCAAACATCAAGTTTGAGCCTCCGACACTCAGTCTTAGCCACTTGGCCAAGTCCACCTTATCCCTCATGGAGTTCCCCACCAAAGCTCTCTTCCCTCGGCCTACGTCCCTCGGATGCGCCAAGCGCACGGCTTCGCAACGCCATCCTTCGCGTCTCATTCCCCAGAAGTATGCTTCCCTTTGGGCTCACTCCATTCGCTCCTCGTCCGGCGGTCCCTCGGATGCACCAAGCGCACGGCTTCGCAATGCCATCCTTCACCGACTCAAGGACCCCGAGCCTAGTGAACTTACCAAGTCCTTAAGACTTCCCATATGCACCAAGCGCACGGCTTCGCAATGCATTTCTCACCAAGCACCAAGCGCACGGCTTCGCAATGCTTTGGATTTCCCATGCCAAGCACCAAGCGCACGGCTTCGCAATGCTTTGGACTTTATCATGCCAAGGCTTCCCACTTGGACTTCCACACCAAGCTCCATGCTTGGATTTTCCATGCCAACCCCATGTTGGACTTTCCCACAACAATCCCATGTCATGAGTTTTGTCTATCATCAAAATACCATCAAGGTACTGCTGGGCTGATTGCACCAACAATCTCCCCCTTTTTGATGATTGACAAAACTACCATCTCAAGTCTACCAATTCTCCCATATTGGCAATTCTCATATCCCAATGAGAATTCCAACGAACCCTAATTGGTAACTTGGTAACTTCTCCCCCTTTTTGACATTACATCAAAAAGGTCCTCCCCAAGAGTATGAATGTCTCATATCCCAATGAGATCTTACAATCTCTCCCTTGGAGGAACACATGCCTACAATCTTTCTAGTGATCCCATATCACTTAAAGAGAGGCAACCCAATTTTCCTCCCATGAGGAAATACACATCCATCTTCCCATGATGGATACCTCCCCCTAGAAGCTTGCTCCCCCTTGACCATTGCACCAACAATGTCCTTGGAGAGTCCCTAAGCCAATAGGAACATTAAACCAAACAAAATTAAGGCAAAGTTCAACAATGAACTCACATCCACCTTAAAATTGATACTCACCCTCAACCCAACTCCTAATCCATATCCAATGGATTTCCACCCTCTCTAATGCTCTCCCAAGCATATCCTAGGGTTAGGAGTGGTTAGGGGACCTTAACCTAGCTGAACATGGGCCTAACCAACAAGATTTACCCGAAATCAGCTTGGCGATCGGTGTCAAATTATAAATCGATCGGTATTGCCACATCGATCGATCGTGCCAATCCATGGCGATCGATACATTCTGATTTTAGCATTTCAGAAATGGATTTCGAAATCCATAAGTAAATATACGTAATTTTAAAAATCTTGAAAATACATACGTATAATACTTATCCTAAACACTATGAGTGAAAAATGTTGAAGTATTAAAGTTTAGAAAAGCTTCAATAAAGAGCCCTCTTTGTATCATCCCATTCAATGGTGATAGCTATCAAAAGATAGGCTTCACCAAGGTTTTTCAAAAAGTTTTCAAAACCTTTTAATTTCTTTTTCTTAAACATCTCACTTATATCTAGATGTGTAAAAACACATTCAAGACAATTAATCTAGTGAGATGTGGGTTTTTGTTCTTTAAAATGGTCTCATGCATATTTCTAGGCAATATTATTTGATTCCCATCAAATCATGCCATAGTCCTTAACTCCATTTTAATTCATGCATGATATGATTATGGCATAGATATGATATAGATAAAAACATATGCCAATATCATGATGTCATGGCATGTGAATGGAAATTAAGCATACATGACATACAAACATAAGTCTAAACATTATCATGACATTTTTATAATTAAAAAAATGAGAATGATGTCACGACATGGCAAGGCAAATAAAGCATGACAAGTAAAATATACTAAGGTATAGAATACCTAAGTGTTAAAATTAAATTGTCATTTCTAGGAATTAAATTCATTTTGCCTTAATGCCATTCATTTCCCTAGTGTGCCAAAAACCCAAAATGGCACACCAATACCTCTAAGACCTAAATGTGCCAATTTAAATCATTTTTAACTTCTCAAGCACATCGGCACACCCTAATGTGTCAACTCTACTATGGTTAGGTTAACTACCCATCCACTTAGGGTTGACACACCCTAACCCATTTAGCGTGAATCGATCACGCTTTTAGGAACCCAATACCTATTGGAGCTCCTTGGGTTAACAAGGTATTCCCTAGGGATAACTTCCCTAGATACCTTTCTAATGACCCTTTTTGGTTTTAAAACCAGTCTTTTAGGTCTTACTTAGGTCAACTCTAGAGGTGACTCCTCCATTGACCTTCTTAGTGGCCTTCTTGGTTTTTCTTAAGTCCTTGGCCACTAAACATACACCATGGCTAGACTTAGGGATAACTTCCCTATTAGCCTTGGTTTTTCTAGACCTAGATGTGGTTCCATAATTAAATGGAACATTATGGTAGGACATAGGCTTGTGACCCAAACCTTTCTTGCCCTTAGACATTTCTTGTTTCCTAGGTCTTGACTTTTGGGAATTTGACCCCTTAACCGAATTTGATATTATTTCTAGGGTATTCTCCAATTTTTCTAGCCTTAACCTCAAGGCTTGGTTTTCTAGCTCTAATTTCCTCAATTTTGAATTTTCATTAGATTTTTGAGGAATGATTTTCTTTTTAGGCATGTGCCTAGATTTCTTGGGATTAACACCCAAGTTTTCTTCAATTCTCCTAATTGACTCCCTAGGTAACATAGATCTAGTGTTTTAAGTCCTAGGTTTTTCCTTAGTTATATGAACATGCTTGGCACCTAGACAATACACCTTATTATTTCTCTTAGCATGCTTTTCATTAATAATGGCAAGAGAACTAAAATAATTCTTAGCATGCTTTTTAACTTTAGGAATTAAAGGTGCATTAAGTAAATTTACCTTAGGGTTAGCTTTAGGAGCTCCCCCTACATGAGTTGCACCTTCTTGCCCTTTCTTCCTCCCCCTAGGGCATTGACTTCGGTAGTATCCCTTTTGATTGCATTTGAAGCACACAATGTGCTCTTTGCTCTTGATTTTGGGAACACTAGCATCCTTTGACTTTGGGTTGACTTTTGGTGTCGATGCCTTCTTCTTAGCCAATTTAGGGCATTTGCTCTTATAATGCCCTTTCTCCCTACACTCAAAACATATTATGTGTTTTTTATTTAAAATAATAACGCTTGAGTTACCTAGGGAGGTGATGGAGGCCTCTTCACTTCTTCCGGAGGTAGAAGCTTCATCTTGATCTTTCTCCGGAGTAGAAACCCTTTCCTCCCCCTCAATGCTAGAGGTGGAGGTCTCCACCAAATCATCCACATCTTCGAATGTGGGTGTCAATTCTTCCACGACATTTTCCTCTACTTGTGCCGGTTGGGAGTTTTCTTGAAATTTCATTATCTTCTCCCATAATTCATTTGCATCCCTAAAATTACCCAACCTAGACCAAATGTTGTTAGGAATCAAATCACTAAATAATTCGATTACCTTGCGATTTGTCTCGAAGTCCTTGATTTGGTCTTGGGTCCACCTTGACTTTTCAATGGGCTTATTTTCTTTGTCCCTAGGCATCTTAAAACCATTTTCTACAATTAACATAGAATCAAAATCAGTTTCAAGATATACCTCCATCCGTTTCCTCCACCAAGCAAAATCTCCATCAAATTTAGGTGGATGGATGAAGCCGGCCATTGTAGTGCTCTCGCGGCGGTTAGTCCTTGAAGAGCGACCTCGGCTCTGATACCACTTGTAGAGGATCAGTACGGCCAGCTAGAGGGGGGCGAATAGCCCTCGTACGATGGATGTCGTGATTCGTTCGTTCTTCTTGCGTTTCTTGTCTACGATTGTCGTTAGCTCAGCGGAATAACAATAATAATGAAACTAACAACAATACACAATCACACAACACAAGATATACGTGGTTCGGAACCGAATGGTTCCTACTCCACGGGCGAGCTCACCGAGCTCTAGTTATATGCACGGCACCAACTATAACACTCCTTCTCGACAACACGTCGGAGGTGGAGAAACCTCTCACAAGCAATTACAATGTAATATAGAAATACAAGCAAATACACAAATACAATACAAAAGAAAACTTTCACCGATTGCTTTGATCGCTTTGCTTGTTGCTTGCTTTGATTGGCTCTTGAAGGACTGGAATGCAGCAGCAATTCCCCTCCAATAGCTCCACAAAAACCATTGCAAAAACCTCCATCTCGAGCTCCTTTTATAACCTGCATCGAGCTGTTTTCGCGCCTAGCAGTCGACTGCCAAAAGGCCCCAGTCGACTGCCCCTGTAGTCGTTGTCTCACAACGGCCAAATCTACGTCGGACAAGTTGTAGTCCAATATATTAATGAAATTTTAAATAGTGACGACAGCATGCTATGACCATGGCTTGGTCCATGGTTAGGTCGTAGTCCTTGCTGGAGGTCCTATGTCGAGCCACGGAATGATCCACGTCCATGGTGGTGACCACAGATAGGTCATGGTAGCCTTTAGGAGCTCTATTATACCCTGTTTTGATCCAAAATGATGCATACTCATGTTAAGAGGCATAAGCATGCCCTATTGTGATGGATGCGCCTGCATCAAACTCCCGGAGTTGAAAAAAACTTATCCTCTAGTTTCGATTAGGAAGACATGATCCTTAATGGAGAAATTCGGATTTGAGTCGAAGATGCTGCTCGGATGAAGTGGTAGTGCATATGCGACTAAACACCTGGGCATAGAAAGAAAAGGAGAAATAGAAGATACCAAAAGAGTGAAATCCTCTTGCGGGGGTGCTAGTACAATATTTGGTCCTTCAATATGGGTGTTTGTCATCATCAACCATGTAGGGGATCGATTGGCCGGCTAGAGGGGGGTGAATAGCCCTCGTTCGTTGGATGTCGGACTTTGCTCGTTTTCGTTGCGTTGCTTGTCTACGATTGTTGTTAGCGCAGCGGAAATAATAGAAACAATAATAATACTAACAACAACACAAGCACATGCAATACACACGATATACGTGGTTCGGAACCGAATGGTTCCTACTCCACGGGCGAGCTCCTCGAGCTCTAGTTATGCTCACGGCACTAACTCAAACTCCTTCTCGACAACACGTCGGAGGTGGAGAAACCTCTCACAAGCAATTACAAAGTAATATAGAAATACAAACAAGAATATAAATACAATACAAAAGAAACTCTTTTCACCGATTGCTTTTGATCACTTGTTTGTTGCTTGCTTTGGTTGGCTCTTGAAGGACTGGAATGCAGCAGCAATTCCCCTCCAATAGCTCCCTTAAAGTCTTGGCGAAATCCTCCAACTCGAGCTCCATTTATAACCTGCATCAAGTTGTTTTTGCACCCATCGACCGATCGATCGTGACCATCGATCGGTATCGTGAGCCGTTGTCTCACAACGGTCGGATCCACGTTAGTTAAGTTCCAACGGATCACATCACCGATCGTGATGGCACCCATCGATCGGATCGATCTTCCATCGATCGAGTGCCCGGTCGAGTCGACTCCATTCTGCGTGCAGTGTCGTCGATCGCCATCATCCTCGGCTAGCCGATCGGCCGACATCACGATTGCCGGTCCATAGCGGTCGGACCGATCCAACCAATCTTGGTTCACCGAACACCGGTCGAACCTAACGACCTAGAGCGATCGGACACCTATAACATAACGATGTTTGAGCCTCCGACACTCGATCTTAGCCACTTGACCAAGTCCACCTTATCCCTCATGGAGTTCCCCACCGGCTCTCTTCCCTCGGCCTCGTCCCTCGGATCGCCAAGCGCGACGGCCGCAACGCCATCCTTCGCGTCTCATGCCCTAGAAAGTATCCCTTTGGGCTCACTCCATTCGCTCCCGTCCGGCGGTCCCTGATGCACCAAGCGCCGGGCCGTAATGCCATCCTTCACCGACTCAAGGACCCCGAGCCTAGTGAACTTACCAAGTCCTCAAGACTTCCCATATGCATGCGCCAAGACTTCGCAATGCTTTGGACTTTCCATGCCAACCCCATGTTGGACTTTTCCACACCAAGCTCCATGCTTGGATTTTCCATGCCAACTCCATGTTGGTCTTTCCCATGACAATCCCATGTCATGAGTTTTGTCTATCATCAAAATATCATCAGGGTACTGCTCGAGTCAAACTCGAGTCAACCTGGGACGATTGCACCAACAATCTCCCAACAATCTCCCCCTTTTTGATGATTGACAAAACTACCATCTCAAGTCTACCAATTCTCCCATATTGGCAATTCTCATATCCCAATGAGAATTCCAAACTTAATTGGTAACTTGGTAATATCTCCCCCTTTTTGACATTACATCAAAAAGGTCCTCCCCAAGGGTATGAATGTCTCATATCCCAATGAGATCTTATATCTCTACCTTGGAGGAACACATGCCTACCATCTTTCTAGTGATCCCATATCACTTAAAGAGAGGCAACCCAATTTCCTCCCATGAGGAAATACACATCCATCTTCCCATGATGGATATCTCCCCCTAGAGGCTTGCTCTCCCTTGACCATTGCACCAACAATGTCCTTGGAGAGTCCCTAAGCCAATAGAAACATTAACCAAATCAAAATTAAGGCAAAGTTCAACAATGAACTCTCTTCCACCTTAAAATTGATACTCACCCTCAACCCAACTCCTAATCCATATCCAATGGATTTCCACCCTCTTTAATGCTCTCCCAAGCATATCCTAGGGTTAGGAGTAGTTAGGGGACCAAAACATGGCTAAACATGGGCCTAACTATCAAGTTTACCCGAAATCAGCCTGTGCGGTCGACTCGTCGGATACCGATGATCGACTTACCATCACCGATCGCCATTACAAGTAATGACCGATAATCGCTATGCTTTTCATTAAATTGAATTTTCGAAATCCATAAGTAAATATACATAAGTTTAAAAATCGTGAAATTTCATATGCATTTTACTTATCCTAAACACTATGGGTGAAGAATGTTGGAAATTTATTTTACCCATTAAATTAGGAGATTGATACAAAGTTCAAAATTTAAGAAAAGCTTCGATAATAAGCCTTCTTTGTATCATCCCATTCAATGGTGATAGCTATCAAAAGATAGGCTTCACCAAGGTTTTTCAAAATGTTTTCAAAATGTTTTCAAAACCTTTATTTTCATTTTCCTAAACATCTCACCAATATCTAGATGTGTAAAACACATTCAAGGCAAATTTCTAGTGAGATGTGGGTTTTTTGTTCTTTAAATGGTCTTATGCATATTTCTAGGCAATATTATTTGATTCCCATCAAATCATGCCATAGTCCTTAATTTCATTTTAATTTATGCATAATGATGATTATGGCATAATTATGATATAGATAAAGACATATGCCAAAATCATGATGTCATGGCATGTGAATGAAAATTAAGCATACATGACATACAAGTATAAATCTAAACATTATCATGACATTTTTATAAATAAAAAAAATGAGAATGATGTCATGACATGGCAAGGCCAACAAATCATGGCAAGTAAAATATACTAAGGTATAGAATACCTAAGTGTTAAAATCAATTTGCCATTTCTAGAAATTAAATTCATTTTGCCTTAATGCCATTCATTTTCCTAGTGTGCCAAAAATCCAAAATGGCACACCAATACCTCTAAGACCTAATTGTGTCAATTTAAATCATTTTAAACTTCTCAAGCATATTGGCACATCCTAATGTGTCAACTCTTCTATGGTTAGGTTAACTACCCATCCATTTAGGGTTGACACACCCTAACCCATTTAGCGTGAATCGATCACGCTTTTAGGAACCCAATACCTATTGGAGCTCCTTGGGTTAACAAGGTATTCCCTAGGGATAACTTCCCTATATACCTTCCTAATGTCCCTTTTAGGCTTTGAAGTCATAGTCTTTTGGGTCTTTCCTAGGTCAACTCTAGAGGTGACTCTTCCATTGACCTTCTTAGTGGCTACATTTGATTTCTTTGAGGTGTTAGCCACTAAACACATACCATGGCTAGACTTAGGGATGACTTCCCTATTAGCCTTGGTTTTACTAGACCTAGATGTGGTTCCATAATTAAATGGAACATTATGGTAGGACATAGGTTTGTGACCCAAACCCTTCTTGCCCTTAGATACTTCTTGTCTTCTAGGTCTTGACTTTTGAGAATTTGACCCCTTAGCCGAATTTAATATTATTGCTAGGGTCTTTTCCAATTTTTCTAGCCTTGACCTCAAGGCTTGGTTCTCCACCTCTAATTTTCTCAATTTTGAATTTTCATTAGATTTTTGAGGAATGTTCTTCTTCTTAGGCATGTGCCTACCCTTCTTAGGGTTAATGCCTAGATGGTTTTCAACTCTCCTAATGGACTCTTTTGGTAAAATAGGTCTTGTGTTTTGAGTCCTAGGTTTAACCTTAGTTAGTTCCACATGCTTGGCACCTAGGCAAACATATTTATTTCTCCTAGCATGCTTTTCATTTATAATTGCAAGTGAACTAAAATAATTCTTAGCATGCTTTTTAACTTTAGGAATTAAAGGTGCATTAACTAAATTTACCTTAGGATTAGCTTTAGGAGCTCCCCCAACATGAATTGCACCTTCTTGCCCTTTCTTCCTCCCCCTAGGGCATTGGCTTCGGTAGTGTCCCTTTTGATTGCATTTGAAGCACACAATGTGCTCTTTGCTCTTGATTTTGGGAACACCGGCATCGTTTGACTTTGGGTTGACTTTTGGTCTTGATGCCTTTTCCTTAGCCAATTTAGGGCATTTTCTCTTATAATGCCCTTTCTCCCTACACTCAAAGCATATTATATGATTTTTATTTAAAATAATAACACTTGAGTTACCTAGGGAGGTGGTGGAGGCCTCTTCACTTCTTCCGGAGGTAGAAGCTTCATCTTGATCTTTCTCCGGAGTAGAAGCTCTTTCCTCCCCCTCAATGCTAGAGGTGGAAGTCTCCACCAAATCATCCACATTTTCAAAAATGGATGATGATTCTTCTTCGGCATTCTCCTCTACTTGTGCCGATTGGGAATTTTCTTGGAATTTCATTATTTTCTTCCATAATTCCTTCGCATCCCTATAGTCACCCAATCTAGACCAAATAGTGTTAGGTAATAAATCACTAAGCAATTTTATTACCTCAAGATTTGTCTTGAAGTCCTTAATTTGGTCTTGGGTCCACCTTGACTTCTCAATTTGCTTGTTGTTTTTATCCCTAGGCATCTCAAAACCATTTTCTACAATAATCATATAATCAAAATTGGTTTCGAGATATACCTCCATCCGTTTCCTCCACCAAGAAAAATCTCCATCGAATTTCGGTGGATGGATGAAGCCAGCCATTTGTAGTGCTCTCACGGCGGTTAGTCCTCGAAGAGCGACCTTGCTCTGATACCACTTGTAGGGGATCGATTGGCCGGCTAGAGGGGGGTGAATAGCCCTCGTTCGTTGGATGTCGGACTTTGCTCGTTTTCGTTGCATTGCTTGTCTACGATTGTTGTTAGCGCAGCGGAAATAATAGAAACAATAATAATACTAACAACAACACAAGCACATGCAATACACACGATATACGTGGTTCGGAACCGAATGGTTCCTACTCCACGGGCGAGCTCCTCGAGCTCTAGTTATGCTCACGGCACTAACTCAAACTCCTTCTCGACAACACGTCGGAGGTGGAGAAACCTCTCACAAGCAATTACAAAGTAATATAGAAATACAAAGAAGAATACAAATACAATACAAAAGAAACTCTTTTCACCGATTGCTTTTGATCACTTGTTTGTTGCTTGCTTTGGTTGGCTCTTGAAGGACTGAATCAGCGACAATTCCTCCAATAGCTCCTTAAAGTCTTAGCGAAATCCTCCAACTCGAGCTCCATTTATAACCCTGCATCAAGTTGTTTTTGCACCCATCACCGATGATCGTGACCATCGATCGGTATCAGAGTGCCGTTGTCTCACAACGGTCGGATCCACATTGGTTAAGTTCCAACGGATCACACATCGATCGTGATCTTCCATCGATCCGAGTGCCCATCGATCAGTCGACTCCATTATGTGCCCCGTGCGGTGTCATCACCGAGCCATCCCTCGCGGTCGGCCGACATCGACATCGATCGCTGCCGATCCATGGCGATCGGTGATCCAACCAATCTTAGTTCAGTCGAACACTGGTCGAACCCAACGACCTAGAGAAGTCGCCTGACACCAAAGTCAGTCGACTGATTTTGGCGAAAAACACAAAAATAAAGATGTTTGAGCCACCGACACGCAGTCTTTAGCCACCACCTTATCCCTCATGGAGTTCCCCACCGAAGCTCTCTTCCCTCGGCCTACGTCCCTCAGATGCGCCAAGCGCACGGCTTCGCAACGCCATCCTTCGCGTCTCATGCCCTAGAAGTATGCTTCCCTTTGGGCTCACTCCATTCGCTCCCCGTCTGGCGGTCCCTCGGATGCACCAAGCGCACGGCTTCGTAATGCCATCCTTCACCGACTCAAGGACCCCGAGCCTAGTGAACTTACCAAGTCCTCAAGACTTCCCATATGCACCAAGCGCACGGCTTCGCAATGCTTTGGACTTTCCATGCCAACCCCATGTTGGACTTTCCCACACCAAGCTCCATGCTTGGATTTTCCATGCCAACTCCATGTTGGTCTTTCCCATGACAATCCCATGTCATGAGTTTTGTCTATCATCAAAATATCATCAGGGTACTGCTCGAGTCAAACTCGAGTCAACCTGGGACGATTGCACCAACAATCTCCCAACAAACCATTCATCCCTCATTTCATCATTGGGCAAGAGATCAGGCAATGTTTCATGGTCATCTTCGCAAATTACCGCATCATCGTCGTACTCATCATAATAGGGTCACCCATGACCTCGTCAATGTTATCATCATTGTAGTCGGGGTCTTCTGTGTCTTCATCATTGTCGTAGACTTGGACTTCAACTTCCTTGTCATAGATAGAATCTTCCATGTCTTCATTATCATCGAGTCTTTTGGGTCTTCTTCAATTTCCTCACCATAGATAGAATCTTCAATGTCTTCATCATCATCGTAGATGGGTGTTGAGAGTATTGGAAATACAATCAAAGTACCATATTAGTAAGACATGGAAAAAATCATGTGCTTATAAGATGAAAAGATATCTCTATTGGCCTAAGGCTCAAAAATAAAACCATGAGGGGTTAGGCCCAAAGTGGATAATATCAAACCATTATACAGATATATTAATCTTATAGACACTAACAATTAGTATCAGAGTCATAGTCTATGTTAAGTCATGGAACACAAACAAAGGAAGTGAGCTCCCACGTCCGGATCAAGAGAACCAGACACCAAGCAGGAAGCCTAATTGGGTCAAGATGGTAAGGAAATTGGCAGGAAGTCCAGTTGCGTCAGGAGGACCAGACAACTAGCAGAAAGTCCAATTGGGTCAGGAGAACCAGATAGTTGGCAGGAAGTCCTAGTGGATTGACGATTGGACATCAAGCAGAGGAAGTTCTTCGAGGAGGGATAGGTTTGAGGGGGGCCAATGTGGTCATTCATTTGACGGGGGATTGTTAAGAGTATTAGGAATACTATCAAAGTCCTACATTGGTAAGACATGGAAAAAATTATGTGCTTAAAAGATGAAAAAATATCTCCATTGGCATGAGACCTTTTGGGTAAAGCCCAAAAATAAAACCATGAGGGCTTAGGCCCAAAGTGGAAAATATCATATCATTGTGGAGATATATGAATCTTATAAGCACTAACAGACGGGGTCTTCAATTTCCATGTCAATTTCTTCATTGTAGATGGGGTCTTCAATTTCCTCGTCAATGTCATCATCGTTGTTGATGGAATCTTCCGTATTTTCATCATTATCACAGACATGGTCTTCAATTTCCTCATCGTAAATAGATTTTTCATCGTCATCATAGACGAGATCTTTATGTCATTCTTAACGACCATAATATTCTTGATGATGTAGAATTTTAGAGTGTTGAAGACTTATCTCAAGTTCTCGCTGTCATGCCACGAGAGTATGCCGAGCCCGAAAATTGGACAGTATCTCACCTGTACGTGGTAGAATTCCTTGTTGATACAAGCCTTTCGGCCACATCCACACAACATATATAGAAGTATATGTTGGTGCAGGGGCACTAGATAATCGAACCTGTGTTTTGATTATAGCAAAGACACAAAGTTAAGTTTACATCGTTATCTCACGAGCTAAATCAAGTGTGTAGAAAAGTGCTAAAGCTGGAGTTGAAGGCTAGCGACACCTGGAGGAAGTCGCGGTGGTCGGGCGACACTCGAGTGACTTCGGAGGGAGCTGAAGGAATCGAGTGGAAGGTCAGAAGCGAGAGCTACTATCAAGGTAAGCTCGTGTGAGTGAGAGATTGTAAGGTCGTGTCCTCTTTACGGGGACGACCGTAGTGGCGATCCGATTAAGACTTCCGTGGAAGGTCTAGGTCGAGATCGGACGGTCGGCCAAATCGCATTTATCATTTTCGAGCTAACCTCTTCTTTGCAGGAAGTGGCCAGCGGTGTGATCATTGTTGGACATCAAGCGGATCGGATGCTCATCGATCGTGATGCTCATCACGATGATGGGAGGCATCGATCGTGATGGCGAATCGACCCTTGTGGTAGGTCAAAACGAATAAGGTTTGACGCGGCCACTTCGCGATAAAATTTGGACAACTTCGTGATCTGTTCCGAAAAAATAGGAGACATATTCAGAGGCAAAAATCTATAAAAGGAGGGGAGGATTCCAACTCCAATCATCATCAAATTTATTCATCAAGTGCTCCTACAACGCCAACGCTCCAACGCCGTCATAATGCCGACGCGACGACAAGTTATTTTTATTGTATTCTTTATTTTAATTGTAACGAGGTGAGGTAGGCTTGTTGCCTCATCCTCGTACATTCATTTTTTATGATTGTTGTCTCCTACCTCCAACGAGGAGGAGACGTTATAGTGTTTTGCCCTCCGTACGCGGTCTAGGACCGATAGGGCCTTGGAGTAGCAACCGCTGGGTTGTGAACCAAGTAAAAATAAATGTGTTCCTTTATTTTCCACTGCTCTTACTCGTTTAATTTTCTACTTGAATGAAATGTCGAAAAGATTTACGATCACTATTCACCCCCCCTTTCTAGCGACGCTTCTCGATCCAACAATTGGTATCAGAGCGGGGGCGCTAAGATTTGGTGAAACCACCAATCTAGCACGTTTTGGTTTTCTTTTCGTATTTTTCGATTTGTATCTTTCTTAGGTTTTTATTCCTCCCGCACTACTAATCCAAGACGAAGTCTTGGTTCGTTTCTTTTGGTTGTGTGCTTGCAAGTATTCTCCCTTGGAGTAGCCACGGCAGTAAAGCGCCATAACTTTTCGTACAAGTGGACTAACGTAACGATCTACCTACCAAATCGAAGCCCTCTGAGAGATCTACATTTCTTACGAGGGTTTACCCTCGTAACAAGCTGTTTCCAGCACCAAAATCCAACATTTAGTAGCCTTTCGGGGACACCGAAGGTCGTAAGTTTCTAGTTTTTGTTAGTTTCTTATTCTTCTTATTTATTTCTGTTTATTTCCTATTATTTCCTGCACTACTAATCCAAGACCAAGTCTTGGAATTCTCTTTGATTTTTATTCGTGTTTTTGCAAGAGACTTAATGGCTCACATTGAGGGGTATAGCACCACCCGACCTCCGTTCTTTAACGGAAATGATTTCCGTTATTGGAAAGGTCGGATGGAGTGTTTCTTGAAAAAACAAGTCGAGACTTGGATAATAATCCAAACTGACTTTGCTCTACCCACCAATGATCAAGGAGAGCCCTTGGATTTCAATAAGTGGACAAATACAACCAAGAGGCAAATCGAAGCCGATGCAAGAGCAACTCAAATATTACAATGTGGCTTGTCCAAGGAGGAGCTCAATCGCATCGGTCCATTCATTAGCGCCAAAGACCTCTGGAACAAATTGATTGATCTACACGAAGGGACGTCCGATGCTAAGGTATGTAAAAGAGATTTACTTTTAAATAAACTGTACAATCTAAAGATGCAGGATCGCGAGACCGCCACCCAATTACATGCGCGGATCCAAGACATTGTCAATGGTCTTCACTCGATCGGGCAAGCCATAGAGAACCGGGACCTTATAAGGTACGCTTTAAATGCTTTCCCTAGGACTACCTTGTGGGCATCCATTGTCGATGTCTACAAGGTCTCTAAGGACCTTTCAAAGCTTAGGTTAGATGAATTATTTTCCGAGTTTGGACTTCACGAGCAAACTAACGTGGTCTGGGCCGAGAGAGGTATTGTTCTACTTGCAGGACAAAGAAGCAAGCCACCTACTAGGCAAGTAGATGAACTCGAACCCGAAGACGAATCAGAGTCCGAATCAGAAGAGGTGGAAGCAATAGTAAATGTTGTGCGGAGAATAGTTCAAAAAGAAAGAAGGAAATTGAAGTACGAGAATCAAAAGAAAAAGGGAGCAAGGAAAGCCTTCCATGCAACTTGGGACAACAAAGAAGACATAGCTTACATGGCAAGACCGGAGGAGTCCGAGTCAGAATCTGAAGCCGAGTCCAACTATAACACCAACTCCGAACTCGAGGACTACTTTGAGAAGCAACTCAAAGCTGGACCAAAAGAGAAAATTAAGGTTAGCCGCTCACTAATTCATACGCTTTACAATACAATTAAAATGCTTAATAGGAAATTAACTAAGTCCGAGTCTAGGGTTGAGTCGTTACTTGAGGAGGTTGAAACCCTCAAGCAAAAGGCTACTCTAACCTCTTCAACTAGTCAAGTTCAAGAGGGAAACTCAACCCAAATTGAAAAACTTGAGGAGGAGAATTCTCTCTTGAAAGACCAAGTTCAAAAGGTTGAGGCTAGGTTGGAAAGGTTCATATTGGGATCTAAGAACCTTAATCGACTACTTGGAACCCAAAGAGCCGTGTACAACAAAGCTGGACTCGGATTTAAGTCAAAGACTACGAATAGGTCTTATATGTCTATCGTAAATCGTAGTCATCAAAGAGTCCAAGCATGGGTCCCAAAGGTTTTATTGAACTCACATATAAGGACTAATAAGGTTTGGATTCCTCAGGATCAAGTTCATTATTTGAATAGACTATATTGGTTCAATGGTTCAAGGGGAGCTAACACTAAAATAGTATACCCGCTTACTTAATACAACCATTGCATATTTTACTTTAATTTTTAGAATGGCTAGATAGGGTAAATGGTTAGTCAAATCTTGACAACATAGTATCAGGACGCGGCGAGATGATAGTACATTAGGGAAACAAAGTCTCATGTATTCGAGCTAGAAAAGGCGTATCTAGCTTGGTGCACTTGACCGAGTGGAACTAGCTGAAGCTACCTCGCCGTATCCTAAACTAGTTAGACCAGGAAGTAACCCTAAGTGACCTAAGTGATATTTTCTTGAATTTGGCTTTGTCTAAGGAAGTGGTCGTTGTTCCGATCAAAGAAGGCCCCTGTGCCTCGCCACGACCTGGAAGCCAGTTTCTTAAAAAGTTACTTAATGATCTAAAGGTTAAATCCGAATCTAACCCAAGGTTGACTATCTTTAATCAATTTAAAATCATCTCACAAAACATATAAGATGAACAAATTCTGAGACACATAGAATGGGTGAGATGTTAAGGATAATTGAAATATACTTAAAACAATCTCTTCAAAATACTACTTATTTTCTCAACTATTGTACTTAACAACTCTTAAGCCAAAGTTTAGCTCCCCCTACATCTCTTATACTTCATATATTTGACTAAGGGGGAGAGCAAACTAACCCTAAGGGTTATATTATAAATCTTTAGATTATTGGTGCAGAGGGACACACCTCGAACCAATCTATCTAGCTACTGCTAGACGCATGTTTGGACTCATATTTGATTTTTCTAGATGCATGCATATACAATATTGTTTTCAAAACCCTATTTTATACAAAAACCCCAAATTTTTTTGATTTATAGCAAAAGGGGGAGAAGAGTAAAAGTTAAGGGGGAGTAACATAAAATTTAATTTTGAAAATTAAATTATCTCTTTCAAAACTCACCTAGGGTTAAGGGGGAGTTTTGGTTGAGGGGGAGTTTTTGGAAATGATATTCATCTTCTACTATACCTGTTTTCCTTAACTTTGTGTTGGTTTGCCATAGATCAAAAAGGGGGAGATTGTTGGTGCAGGGGCACTAGATAATCGAACCTGTGTTTTGATTATGGCAAAGACACAAAGTTAAGTTTACATCGTTATCTCACGAGCTAAATCAAGTGTGCAGAAAAGTGCTAAAGCTGGAGCTGAAGGCTAGCGACACCCGGAGGAAGTCGCGGTGGTCGGGCGACACTCGAGTGACTTCGGAGGGAGCCGAAGGAATCGAGTGGAAGGCCGGAAGCGAGAGCTACTATCGAGGTAAGCTCGTGTGAGTGAGAGATTGTAAGGTCGTATCCTCTTTACGGGGACGACCGTAGGCGGCGATCCGATTAAGACTTCCCGTTGAAGGTCTAGGTCGAGATCGGATGATCAAAAACCGTCGCATTTATCATTTTCCGAGCTAACCTCTTACTCCAGGGAAGTGGCCAGGCTGGCAGTCGACTGCTGGACATCAAGCAGTCGACTGATGCTCATCAGTCGATTGATGGGAGGCATCAGTCGACTGATGGCGACGAATCAGCCATTGCGCTAGGTCAAAACGGATAAGGTTTGACGCGGCCACTTCGCGATAAAATTTGGACAACTTCGTGATCTGTTCCGAAAAAAGAGGAGACATATTCAGAGGCCAAAATCTATAAAAGGAGGGGAGGATTCCAACTCCAATCATCATCAAATTTATTAATCAAGTGCTCCTACAACGCCAACGCTCCAACGCCGTCATAACGCCGACGCAATGACAAGTTCAAATCTCCTTCGTCGGCAATAGTAGCAAGTAATTATTTTTATTGTATTCTTTATTTTAATCATAACGAGGTGAGGTAGGCTTGTTGCCTCATCCTCGTACATTCGGTTTTTGTGATCGTTGTCTCCTACCTCCAACGAGGAGGAGATGTTATAGTGCTTTGCCCTCCGTACGCGGTCTAGGACCGACAGGGCCTTGGAGTAGCAACCGCTAGGTTGTGAACCAAGTAAAAATAAACGTGTTCCTTTATTTTCCGCTGCTCTTACTCGTTTAATTATCTACTCAAATGAAACGTCGAAAAGATTTACGATCACTATTCACCCCCCTCTAGCGACGCTTCTCCATCCAACAGTATACAACTAAAATCACAATGGAAAACATCACCAAGAGTTACAACTCAAACAGACTGCATACCGGTATGACTAACTACAAATCAAAAAGTACCGAAAATAAACTAGAAAGGCCAAAAGCAACACTAACAAGGTCCCATACTACAAACCACCACACGAATCCAAGTTCATAATAATAAACATCCTAAATCAAGAAAAATGACAACTCCAAAGTCAGGACCCTCGGAAAATGAGATGAGATGACATCAACCAGCGATGCTCCAAGCCCATCACGGAGTCAGCTACCTATTACCTGGGCAAAAGAAACCCAGGGTCTATGGTGGTGAGTATAAAACTCAGCGGTAATATCAAAGGATAGTGCATGCATATCAAATATCGCATGAGAGTCAACGATAACAATATGATCAGTTTGTATACTAAAATATCAACTGAAAAGCATAACAAACTGACATACCTGAAGATCTGTAATACCACAACTCATACAACTTGGCACATATACACAATGTAGCACATACAATCGGTAATAGTAAAATTATCTCTGTAATCGGCAGACTGTCTTACTTACATTCTACAACAAGTACCACAACAATCTAAATTGCCTCTGCCTCGTACTTTGGTATCCAACACACAACCTGTTAGTTATAGCCCTAAGAACCAATCATGTGATGGTTGAATAGGGAACATTTTGTATCATATTCTATAAAGGCAAAGGATTGGTTATTATATTTAAGTCTTGCTTGTGCCAGCTAAATTAAATATAGTAATGCCCTAGAAAAGTAGGTTCTTATCTACAAAGACATCAATCGCGTAATTGATTATGAGAGGTCAGAGAGAACACTTTCTAAATGTTCTAGTCAAGTATTAATATGCAAGGGCAATATTAATACATAAAGACTAGCATGTAGGTCAATTGATGACTTGATCTCACAAGTCATGGATATATGATATCAAGTTGACACATGGGTATATATTAGAGAATATATACCGAACTGACCCGCCATGAGAAAGTTTCATGGATCGTTATATGAGTGTCATAAACTTTCTCATGTGACTATTGGTATGAATAGTCCTCAGACCTGAAGTCACTACGGTTCCCTACATAAGGAGTTATGTACTTTGGTATCGTCAAACGTCACCCGTAACAGGGTGGACCATAAAGGCGACATCGGGTATATAACAAATTATGCGGAGGGATGTGAGTGATGTAGATGGGATCTATCCCTCTCATATGACGAGAGTGATATCGGTGGGCCCCTTGATTGAGTAGAACTACTAAAACGCATGGCCATGCTCGAATGAGTCAATATGAGATATTGAGCTCATTTGTTTGAGTTAGTTTACTCAGGATCAAGAAACACATAGATTGATCGAGGATGACACGGTCTATGCCTCATTGATCAACTGATATCAAGGATAGAAGGACACGGTCATATATTATAGTAGTCACGGAAAGGTTAGTCGGATCTTGACTTATCTCAGAACTTTGGGTAGCAATGATGTATTGCTAGATGCCGCTCATTGCTTGTGTATCTAAAAGAGTTTAGATCCACGCCAACGTTATGAGAGCCTATAGGGTCACACACAAAGAGCATGATAATTAGAGGAATTAGAGTATTCTAGTTTGACTAGAATAATTTGGGAATAAGCTTAAGTACAAAATGGTTTTTGGACTTTAAGCTTAATGAGAATTTTAGCTAATTGATTTAATGAGATTAATTCAATATGTTACCTTATTGATTTAATAAGATTAATTCAATATGATAACATAAGCTTAATTGAATTAATAAGATTAATTCAATATGATTGAATTAATAAGATTAATTCAATATGATAACATAAAGCTTAATTGAATTAATAAGATTAATTCAACATGCATGAATGCCACATAAGAATGCCACATAAGCATGCCACATAAGCATGCCACCTAAGCATCCACCTAAGCTAGTTAAGGTGGAAGGAAACAAAATGGTTTTGTCTCCTTAAGTGGCTGGCCAAACAAGGATATGTCTCAATGCAATGGATTGCATTGAATGTGTGGAGGTGAAAGGGTTTTTCCAACCCTATAAAAGACACCTCAAGTGGTCCAAAAGAGCATTGGCTTTGTTGTTGGTGGAAGCTTTGGTTGTGTTGTTGTGGTTGTGAGAGAGCTTGGTGGAAGCTTTGGTTGTGTGGGTTTGTGAGTGTAGGCTAGCAAGAAGAGGAGTCTTCTTCTTCCTTTCTCCTTTTCCCTCTCTTCCTCTCCTTTAGGGACTTCTCTAGCAAGAAGTAAAGGAGAGCTCCTCTAGTTTTTCTTTTGTGAGACAAGAGCTTGCTCGTGTGGATACATATAGAGGCACGGACACTTGAACGTGCTAAAGATCCAACAAACAAAAGGAAGAAGCGGGATTAACAAGGGCACGCAACAAAGGTAATCCTCTCCTATAAGATAGGCTTGGTTTAGAGAAATTTATTTTTACGAGAGTTTGCTTTGCATGGATCACTTGGAAGGATCCTAATTTTCATAGCATATGCCATTTGGCATAAAGAATTCCCTACAGTGGTATCAGAGCCACTTGCGAAAGATCGTATAAAATAGGTTTTCTCTATTTTATATATGATATAGAAGTAGGATAACTTTTATTATGAGTTGATAATTGCATTAGCAACTTTTCAAACATAATAAAATATCCAATGTCTTTTAAAAGTTAAATTGACATGGTGCATGGTTATGGCCTAGTCCCAAAAAGTTTGTGATTGTGTGTTGTAATTCTTAATACGGCCTGCGTGTCGTGCCTTTCTCCTAATAATTCTTGTTGTAAAATTAGTTTTAGACTCGAATGTAACTCGAGTATTTCTCCTTTTGTAATGTACAAAACAAAGATGGAGGGTCCATTGGAAGATGAGGTTACAAGGAGGAAGTCAACACACAAGACAACCAAAAGGAAGCACTTAGGAGAAGATGCTATCCCTAGGTTGACCAATCAATCTTTTCATTGGCTTGAGAAGATTGTAGAATAAGGGCCATAACCATGACACGCTTAGTTTAATATGTATGTGATGCATGTTAGTTTAGCTTGTATGTGATGCATGATTAGTTTAGCTTATATGTGATGTATGCTAATATGTATATGATACATGTTTATTTCTTAATAAGTCTAAACGATATGCCTACCAAAGTTGGTACTCACTACTTCCTCGATCATTTGTTATTGGGTTTGCCAAAGCAAAGCAATGCATTTTATCTTGGAGGGGTGCGAGTGGACAATCGTGATGTCCCGCTATCGATCTTGGTTAAGACTTAGTTAAGTTTTTCTTAATTGGTTAAGAAAGTAGAGGCATATATTAGCTTTGAACATAAGTGTTAAAATTAGTTTTGTGTGATTTCTAACATCGCCTTTGTCTTAGAAGTGGTCGTTGCTCAGATATCCAAGAAGGCCTCATGCCTACCGCCACGGCGAAGCTGGTTTAGGAATAAACACTAAACTAATCTAAAACTTAACCAAAGCTATTAAAGAGTTACATCAGATGTAATTGGCAAAAGATTGCCTACCTAATTATACTACGTCTTGGGCGATTAGCCAAAGCTAACTCAAGACGAATTATGATGTGGATCTTTATCCCATATAAATTTATAGCTAAATAGTAGCTATGAGAATTTAGTGGGAGCTTCATTTAATTAAAGGCCTAATTAAATGATTTAGGTATGATACTTAAACTTTGCATTTTAATGTTGTAGATCACCATGTCATCTAACACGACACACCCCCTCAACTTGCGATCTGTCCTTGAGAAGGACAAGCTCAATGGAGCAAATTTTCTTGACTGGTATAGGAACTTGAGGATTATCCTCAAGCAAGCATAAACTATATGTCCTAGAAGCAGTCTACCTGAAATACTGCCCATACTCGTCTTGAAAAGGATGCTTATAAGAAGCATCAAGATGCAGCATTAGATGGGTCTTTTCTTATGCTTGCCACCATGAACTCTGAGCTCCAGAAGCAACATGAGAACATGGATGCCTATGATATGGTTGAGCATTTGAACGACTATATCAAGGACAAGCTAGGCGCGTTTTGAAGTGTCTAAGGCTCTTTTGCATGCAAGATGCAGAAGGAACACTGTAGGAACTCACGTACTCAAAATGATTGGGTCGTTGAGAACTTGAAAGACTAGGTTTTCCAGGCAGCCAATTGTAGCAGATGTTATCACCTGTCGTTCTTAGGAAGCATATAATCAATTAAGTCATGAATTATAACATGAATGAAATTGATAAACCTTTGCTGAGATTCTCGGCATGTTAAGAAGGCGAACCAAATCTCAAGAAGAAAGTTAGTAATGTACTAATGGTCAAGAAGGACAAAGGTAAGCAAAGGCAAGGGTAAGACCAAGCCAAAAGCAAGGCCAATTCATCCACTTGAGGGTAAAGGTAAAGTACCTAAGGAAGGCTGCTTCCATTTGCGGTAGGCTGGACCTTTAGGCGGAGCAAAGTCTACCTTGAGGAAGTAAAGAACAAGAGAAGTGGGACTTCTGCCTCAGGTATACATGTTATAGAAGTTAATCTATCTATTTCTTCTACATGGGTATTAGATACCGGATGTGCATCTCACATTTGTACTAATGTGCGAGGAAATAGTAGAATAATGGCAAAGGCGAAGTGGACCTCTGAGTAGGCAATGGCGCATAAAGTTCTTTGTATGCTGTAGGAACATATTCTTTGTCTTTGCCCTGGGCTTATCTTAGAACTAGAGGAGTGCTTTTATGTACCTGCATTGACAAAGAACATAATCTCTGTATCTTGTTTAGACAAGAAAAACTTTTCTTTTATAATAAAGGACAAATGTTGTTCCATTTATTTAAATGAAATGTTCTATTGTAATGCACCACTTATGAATGGTCTCTATGTTCTAGATTTAGAAAACCCAATTTATAACGTAAATACCAAGCGGTTTCAAATCGAATGATTTGAACGGACATATCTACGGCCTTTGTAAGCCTAGGTCACATAAATGAAAAGCATATCCCAACTCCATAAAGATGGATTATTGGACTCATTTGATTTTGAATCATATGAGGTATGAGTCTTGTCTTTAGGAAAGATGACTAAAACTCCATTTAGTGGACATGGCGAGAGGCGACGGACTTGTTAGGACTCATACATCTTGATGTATGTGGCCCTTTCAATGTCGAAGCCAGAGGAGGCTATAAGTACTTTATTACTTTCACTGATGATATGAGTAGATTTGGCTACTCATATTTGATGAGACATAAGTCAGAATCCTTTGAAAAGTTCAAAGAATTCAAGAATGAAGTACAAAACCAACTTGGTAAGCGTATTAAGCTACTTGATCGGATCGAGGTGGTGAATACCTTAGTCGAGTTTCGTGATCACTGGTGAGTGTGGGATAATATCCCAACTCACTCCACTGGAACACCACAATGGAATGGTGTATCGAGAGGAGAAATCGTACTCTATTAGATATGGTACGATCAATGATGAGCAGTGATCTACCTACTTCCTTTTGGGGTTTAGCTCTAGAGACAGTAGCTTTCACATTAATC
This sequence comes from Wurfbainia villosa, assembly GCA_025175895.1. Lineage (NCBI taxonomy): Eukaryota > Viridiplantae > Streptophyta > Magnoliopsida > Zingiberales > Zingiberaceae > Wurfbainia > Wurfbainia villosa. Next base: position 71,982,020 of record CM045988.1, read on the forward strand.
GCGTTCCATCAAAAGCCGTAGAAAAGACACCATATACGATATGGATAGGAAGAGTCCCAAAATGTCTTTTATAAAGATTTGGGGTTGTGAAGCTTCGTTAGGCGTCGAGTCTCGGATAAACTAGGACCCAAATCGGATAAGTGTTATTTTGTAGGATATCCCAAGGAAACTAAGGGATATTACTTTTACAATCCCACACTTGGCAAGGTGTTTGTTGCCAGAAATGCTGTCTTTCTAGAAAGAGAATTTATTTCTAGAAATACTAGTGGGAGTAAAATTCATCTTGAAGAAGTTCAAGATGATGATAACACTAAGGCTTCGATGGAAAATGAATAGGCACCACAAAGTGTTGTGGATGAGGAATTTGTTGCCCAAAGAGTTGTGGAGCAAACACCTGTTCAAGTAGACCAACCTCTTCGTAGATCTAATAGGATCGTCGTCAACCCAGAGATATTCTTTTCTCTTGGTAGTGAAGTATTGCTTGTCGATCTTGGCGAGCCTACATCCTATCAAGCTATGATGAGAATGGCTAGAGGCCATGAGATCCGAAATGGAATCCATGTACACTAACCAAGTATGGACTTTGGTTGATCCACCTGAAGGGGTAAAACCCATTGGGTGTAAGTGGGTCTTTAAAGTAAAAACTGACATGGATGGTAATAAGCATACCTATAAAGGTAGATTGGTGGCTAAAGGATTCAAACAAATTCATGGTATTGACTATGAAGAAACCTTTTCACCAGTTGCGATGCTTAAATCCATTCGGATCATACTTGCTATTGCAGCCTACCATGATTATGAGATCTGGCAGATGGATGTCAAAACCGCTTTTCTGAATGGAAAGCTACTCGAGGATGTGTACATGACACAACCTGAGGGTTTTGAAGATCCAAAGCATCCTGGAAAGGTATGCAAACTGCAAAGGTCCATTTATGGACTAAAGCAAGCCTCTCGAAGCTGGAATCTTCGATTCGATGATGCAATCAAAGAGTTTGGTTTCATCAAGAATGAAGATGAACCTTGTGTCTACAAGAGAAATAGTGGGAGCACAGTTGTATTTCTTGTCTTGTATGTAGATGACATACTTCTCATCGGAAATGATATTCCCTCACTCCAGTCTGTGAAGATGTGGTTAGGGAATTGTTTCTCGATGAAAGACTTAGGTGAAGCTGCCTATATTCTAGGCATCAAGATCTATAGAGATAGATCTAAAAGATTACTTGGCCTAAGTCAGAGTACATACATTGATAAAGTGCTAGATCGTTTTGCTATGCAAAATTCCAAGAAAGGGTTTCTGCCTTTATCACATGGTGTAAGTCTTTCGAAGACTCAATGTCCCTCTTCTAAGGAGGAGAGAGACCGCATGGATAAGATCCCTTATGCATCTGCTATAGGGTCTATCATGTACGCCATGCTTTGTACTCGTCCTGACATCTCGTATGCTTTGAGTATGACGAGTAGATACGGTCGATCGGTGAAAGTCCTTTGGATAGCAGTCAAAATATTCTTAAATACTTACGAAGGGCGAAGAATATTTCACGATATTTGGAGGCAATGAGAGAGCTAAGCGTAAAGGGTTACATGATGCAAGCTTCCAAGCAGACAAGGATGACTATAGATCATAATCGAGTCGTGTTTTGCTGAATGGTGGGTGTGGTGGAAGAGTTCAAAGCGAGGACACGATTCTTGATTCTAGCGAAGCGAGTATATTGATCGATGCGTGAAGGAGGCTGTTTGGCTCCGCAAGTTCATCAGTGAACTTGGGGTAGTTCCTAGCATTGCAGATCCAATAGACCTCTACTGTGACAACAATGGGGCTATTGCAATGATGTATTGCTAGATGCCGCTCATTGCTTGTGTATCTAAAAGAGTTTAGATCCACTGCCAACGTTATGAGAGCCTATAGGGTCACACACAAAGAGCATGATAATTAGAGGAATTAGAGTATTCTAGTTTTACTAGAATAATTTGGGAATAAGCTTAAGTACAAAATGGTTTTTGGACTTTAAGCTTAATGAGAATTTTAGCTAATTGATTTAATGAGATTAATTCAATATGTTACCTTATTGATTTAATAAGATTAATTCAATATGATAACATAAGCTTAATTGAATTAATAAGATTAATTCAATATGATTGAATTAATAAGATTAATTCAATATGATAACATAAAGCTTAATTGAATTAATAAGATTAATTCAACATGCATGAATGCCACATAAGAATGCCACATAAGCATGCCACATAAGCATGCCACCTAAGCATCCACCTAAGCTAGTTAAGGTGGAAGGAAACAAAATGGTTTTGTCTCCTTAAGTGGCCGGCCAAACAAGGATATGTCTCAATGCAATGGATTGCATTGAATGTGTGGAGGTGAAAGGGTTTTTCCAACCCTATAAAAGACACCTCAAGTGGCCGGCCAAAAGACAGCATTGGCTTTGTTGTTGGTGGAAGCTTTGGTTGTGTTGTTGTGGTTGTGAGAGAGCTTGGTGGAAGCTTTGGTTGTGTGGGTTTGTGAGTGTAGGCTAGCAAGAAGAGGAGTCTTCTTCTTCCTTTCTCCTTTTCCCTCTCTTCCTCTCCTTTAGGGACTTCTCTAGCAAGAAGTAAAGGAGAGCTCCTCTAGTTTTTCTTTTGTGAGACAAGAGCTTGCTCGTGTGGATACATATAGAGGCACGGACACTTGAACGTGCTAAAGATTCAACAAACAAAAGGAAGAAGCGGGATTAACAAGGGCACGCAACAAAGGTAATCCTCTCCTATAAGATAGGCTTGGTTTAGAGAAATTTATTTTATACGAGTTTGCTTTCGCATGGATCACTTGGAAGGGATCCTAATTTTTCCGTTGCGCATATGCCATTTGGCATAAAGAATTCCCTACACAACCAACATAGACTAAGCAAATAACATGCAAGATGATGTACAACCAAATGCAGCAAACATAGAATAAACAAATGCAACAATACAATAAGTATATATATATATAGATTGTATCTATATATACTGCTCACACTCACACACATATATATACACATAAATATATGTATATGTATATATATACAAATGCCCTCACACATGGCAATGCAAATGCATGGTCATGCCTACGCACCCCATTTGCTACCACCACCCCAGTGTGACTTAGGTGGCACGACATAACAACTGCCCCAACTCAACAACCACCACTATTCTCGAGTGGCCAAGTGGGCAGTATGAAGAAGTAGCGATAAGCTCATGAGCTATAAGCTACATAATGGGGGTCCCTGCTGCTGGCCACTCCGACATACACTACCCATGAGTGGTCGACTGCCACACACTCAAGACAAATACACGCAACCCAACGACCACTATCTATAGTGGCCGAGTGCGACACAACTAATGAACTGCCCTCACACTAGTTACTACTACCACTAGTAACTATAGAGGCAGGATGAATGATGACCCTCTCAACCATAAGAGAGACCAAATCACCAGCATGCTTGCAAATAAAATGAATGCACAACCACACATAGGTACATCCACAACACTCTCTATCCCTCAAATAGTTACATCTAACCATTAACCCTGCTAGGACTTCCAGTCTATAGCGACACACCGTTAACAATCCACACTACAGGTATAGATATATGATCCGTAATAGTTATACAATGAAAAGGTGGAATGACCCAACCACTAACTCTACATTAAGGGCACCATCCATCCCCTGGATGAGTGTTCCTGATGACACGAGTCAAATCAACATCTATATTCATCTACACCCCCCCCCCATGGTTAAGCATTTAAAGACTTACATACCATAGCATCGGTAATTTATAACAATGATGAACAAAATATGACAACAATAGTAGTATATCTCAAAGTGCAAATACTAAGTATCAAGCACATGATTAAATAAGAGTGGAGTCAAGATCAACATAAATATCATGCATAGGATTTATTTACTACCTGACCAGGGTAGGATATTACTCACCTGATATGAAGCTCGTAACGATAATCCTTATGCTCGCGAATCAACCTCGTATCCACATCCTGCAAAAATCATCAACTACGATTAATTCAAGCACACGACAACATACTAATTAACTACCATATCGCTCTTATCTTCGCGTCCTTTTATAGAATACCAATTAGAAACTCTTAGACTACATTCATGTCATCACCTCCCTACTCATCCAACCATTCACAGCTTCATTTGTGACATATGCAGAGCATCACACCAATCAGTTGCTATCAACGATCACACCGAGAAATATGAATCCAACCTAACCCTAGATGACATACACACAACCCAACCAAGCCTTCTCTCACTCACAGCCGCGCAACCTCCATCCAGCCTACTCCACTGATCTAACTATCGCCGCTGCCCTTGATTCCCAAATCGCATCAACACTCCATTCAACACCGTGAATCCATAGAAAACACCATGAACAAAAGAGAAAAGAGGAAGAAAGGAAATATACCCCAATTTAAAACTTCAACGGCAGAATTTGTCGCTTCCCTAATCCCAGGTTTTTTAGCTCCGACGGAGATGGTAGCCTCCAATCAGGTCACGCTGCAGATGTCGCCCACCCAAGCTCGCTGCTCTGGCTCGTCCATGGGCACCAACGAGTAGTGATCGGCCATCGCTTGCAGAGGAGGGGACGGGCTGAGCGAGAATGAAGGAGCAAGGAGGTGGAGTTCGCGTGGAGAAGATGCGGCGAAGAGGAGATCACTTGGAGAAGGTGCGGCGGAGAGGAGATCGCGAGGGGTTTAGGTCACGAGAAGATCGCGAGGTAATTAATCCCTAACTATCACCATTAATGAATTCTCTAATTAATGAATAACAAATACTATTCTGTAGCAAATTATTTGTGGTGTTTTACATTCTCCCTCACTCAATAAAATTTGGTCCCCAAATTTCATACTTAAATGCAATAATAAATTCAAGAAATTTCTTAAACTACTATATACCTCAAATAAACAGATGAGGGTATCGAGCTCGGATAGTATTCTCTAACTCCCATATAGCCTCCTCATCAGTATGATGCTGCAATCCAACCTTTACAAGTCGGATGGTTTTATTCCATAATTGATACTCCTTGCGACCAAGAATTCGCACTGGACTCTCCTCATAAGTCGCATTAGGTTGGAGTGGAATCGATACCTCTTTCAGAACATGATTAGAATGCGGCACGTATTTTCTCAACATAGACACATGAAAAATGTTATGTACACCCACAAGAGTCGGAGGTAAAGCTAATCGGTAGGCTACACTCCCAATCCGCTCCAATATCTCAAATGGACCAATATAGCATGGAGCTAATTTTCCCTTTAGCCCGAATCTTTTTCTTTGTAGGTGAAACACGTAGAAATACATGATCCCCGATTGAGAATTCCAAATGTCTTCGTCTTCTGTCCGCATAACTCTTCTATCGATCCTGTGCCTTGGATAACCGTTGTCTGATTACTTACACCAACTCTGTGTCATGCTGAATACTCTGTGGCCCCAATAGTTGTTGTTCCCCAACTTCCTCCCACAACACAGGAGATCTGTAGGGTCTACCGCATAAAGCCTCGAAAGGAGCCATCTGCATGGAGGAGCGATAACTGTTATTGTAGGCAAATTCCACTAAATGAATGTGGTCCTCCCAACTGCCTCCGAAATCCATAACACAAGATCTCAGTAGATCTTCCAATGTCTGAATGGTACGCTCAGACTGTCCATCTGTCTGCGGATGAAATATTGTACTGAGTCGAAGCTCTGTGCCCATGGTATGCTGAAGACTCTACCAAAATCATGAGTTAAATCTCAGATCTCTATCAGATATGATACTCAAAGGTATGTCATGCAATATGATAATCTCTCGACAGTATAACTCTGTCAGACGATCCAATGAGTCTGTCCCACGAATAGGCAGAAAGTGAGAAGATTTGGTTAACCAATCCATGATCACCCAAATCACATCATATCCTTTACGGGTTCTGGGCAATCCCGTAATGAAATCCATAGTGATATGCTCCCACTTCCATTCCTAAATCGAAATTTCCTGAAGGAATCCATTGGGTTTCTGATATTTAGCCTTCACCTGCTGGCATACTAAACATCGAGCAACGAAGTTTGCAATATCCCTCTTCATACCGTTCCACCAGTATAAGCATTTCAAATCTTAGTACATCCAAGTACCACCAGGATGTATAGCAAATCTCGAATGATATGCTTCCTATAGTAACTCTTCCTTAACTGGATGTGTGTCTGGAACACATAATCGTCTCCGAAAATGAAGTACTCCATTCTCGTCACTCGAGAAATCCGTCTGTCGTTATGTGTCTATTGTGTTATGCAAGAACTGCAGATGCTAATCACTAACTTGTACTTCCTTGATCTTCTCAGCAATAGTGGACTAGGCAACCATAGAAACCAATACTCCTCGGGATGTTTGACCGTGTTCAAACAATCCTAACTCTGAGAACTGTCGAACTAGATCAGTAACTATTGTCAGATGACTGGCCAGAACCCCACGAGACTTCCTGCTCAGTGCATCTGCTATCACATTAGCTTTTCTTAGATGATAATGAACGGTGCAATCATAATCCTTTAGATATTCCATCCACCGTCTCTGTCTCAGGTTCAGTTCTTTCTGTGTAAACAGAAATTTCAAACTTTTATGATCTGTATAGATCTCAAAAGTAATCCCATATAGATAATGTCTCCATATTTTCAATGTGAAAATGATGGCTGCTAACTCTAGATCGTGCACTGGATAATTCCTCTCGTGATCCTTTAGTTGACGGGAGACATAAGATACCACACGGTTGGACTGCATCAGAACTACACCCAACCCTTGGATAGAAGCATCAGTATATAGTACCATCACATCAACACTAGAAGGAATCACTAAAACTGGTGCGGAAATTAGCCGCTATTTCATATCTTGAAAGCTCATTTCACAAGCCTCTGACCAGGTGAACTTGACCCCCTTCCGGGTCAGGCGAGTGAGTGGCATGGCAATACTAGAAAATCCCTCCATGAATCTCCGATAATACCCGGCCAGACCAAGGAAACTACGGACCTCCTGAACTGATTTTGGTTGTTCCCAACTGGTAATTGCTTCGATTTTTTAGGGATCTATAGAAATACCTCTGCTGGACACCACGTCTCCAAGAAAACCCACTTAGGATAACCAGAATGCACACTTACTAAACTTGGCATACAGCTGCTCCTGTCGCAGTGTCTCCAACACTATCCGCAGATATTGTTCATGCTCCTCCTCAGATCGAGAATATATCAATATATCATCAATGAATACTATCACAAACTAATCTAGAAACCTCAAGAATACCTGGTTCATCAAGTCCATAAATGCAGCTGGAGCATTCGTGAGACCAAAAGGCATCACCAGAAACTCATAATGCTCATAACGAGTGCGGAACGCTATTTTCTGCACATCCTCATCTCTTATCTAAAGCGGATGGTAGCCTGACCGTAGATCAATCTTAGAGTACACACATGTATTCTTGAGCTGATCAAACAAATCATCTATCCTCGACAGTGGATATTTGTTCTTAACTATGACTGCATTTAGTTGTCGATAGTCAATACATGACCACAACGATCCATCTTTCTTCATAACAAATAGTACTGGAGCTCCCCATGGAGAAACACTAAGCCGAATAAATCCATTATCCAACAACTCCTACAGTTGAACTTTAAGTTCGTTCAACTCTTTTGGTGACATCTGATAAGGAGCTTTCGATATCGGAGCGGTACCTGGAATCACCTCTATCGCAAATTCCACTTGCCTAAGAGGTGGCAAGCCCGGAAGTTCATCTGAAAACACATCCGGATACTCTCAAACTACCTGCACATCAGAAAGGGATGGTAGTCCTTCGTTCTCAAGCTTGACTAACGATAATAAATATCCCTGACAACCATGGGTCAATAACTTATGAGCCTGTAATATCGATATAATGGATAGTCCATCATCTCTAGTGCCAACAAATTTCTAGGCTGGTTAATCCGGTGGTCCAAAAGTCACTACCCTTGCTCTACAATCCACTGTAGAATAATAAGTGGTCAACCAGTCCATACCGAGAATAATATCAAACTCTATCATTTCCAACACCTGAAGGTCCATTATAAGGATATGTCCATCGAAATCCAATTGGCAACCCTTAATTTCTTGATGGCTAGTCAGCACCTCTCCTGATGGCAAAGATACCACTAACCCACAAGAATGAACCACTGGAATCCTACCAATCCTACCCAGAAATATTCTAGATACAAAGGAATAAGAACTACCAGTATCAACTAAAGTATCAGCATATATGGAATAAACTGAAACCATATCCCGAATAATTGATCCCTCAGCCTATTGTGCCTCCTCTCTGGTTATAGCATAAACACATCCAGTCTCCACATTTGACGGTTACATCACTGCTGAAGTAGTAGAATTTCTCCACTCAGGCTGAATCTGGCTTTGTGGTATCGAAGACTGAGTCGACTGTGCAAGCATAATATATCCCTGAGAACTAGCTGGCAAAAAATTGCTATGTAGGCACCCCTGGATAGTACATCACTGGAGCTGCAGGATACTGAATGGTTGTCGGCATCACTGAAGAGACACCCCCTGTATGTGATACAACTGTGCCTGTAGAGGTACTGGCTGCTTCTGACCATACACCTGGGTCCTTTGTCCTATCCTCTACTGCCAGTGCTGATTAGGCTTCTTTCCCTTATTGAAGTTATCTGAAAACTCTAACTGTGCTCTCAGAGTACACTCATGACTGGTATGCCCCGGATGCTTGCAATAATAGCAAACAGGCTGCTCTAAGGGACACTCTGGAATTTTTTGGCTTTCAGATCCACATCTATAATATCCAATCTTGCTCTGGCCCTTACGACTCTTCTAAGAACCTTCAGAATACTCAGAAGTTAGACGCTTCCCTCTCTGCGATCTAGATGATCCCTCTGCAACACCCTGAGTAGCTCCATCTCGATCCTGCTTCTTCTGTGTCTCCTTTGCTGAACTCTGTTTCGGCTGCTTACCTTGTAACATCTGTTTCTCAATATCCTTCTCCCTAGCGATCTGCTGGGAAGTCATCTTGATAAAGATTGCCTGATCTAACGCCTCTCTGTAAGAGTTAATAGCAGATCTTGACATCCTAGCCTGAATATATGCAGCTAAGCTCCGAGTGAACTAAAACATCTGATCTCCATCCTGAGTCACCAGATGAGGGCAGAACTCTGCAAGTCTGGTAAACTCTGTGTTATACTCCATCATCGATCGTTCCCCTTGCTTAAGGCTTAAGAACTTCTGATGTCGAGCAATAGAAAATGCAGAAGGAAAATATTGCCTCCAGAAAGCATCTCGAAAAACTGACCATGTAATCTCACACTCCCCAAATCGGGTTTTCTGCATCTTCCACCAGGTGACCGCCTGATCTTGAAGATGGTACGTAGCTAAGCCCACTTTCTCCCCATCCGTACAATCCATGTACTCGAAAGTGTCCTCTAAATTGTCCATCCAAGCATGAGCTATTCATGGATCAGACTCCCCTCGAAACAAGGTAAGTCGATCTTTGGCTGATCGTTCCAATACCAATATCCGTTCTTTATCGTTGAGCCCTCTAGAATCCGTAGGTACTGGCATAGTTGGTGGTATATCCGGATCTTGAGATTTTGAACCTCCGACATGAGAATGACGAGGTTGTTCATGACTAACAGGCTCAGTCGTAGTAGTCTCTGGTCCCACAACTCCGACTGGTCGCCTCGGTGGATGACCCCTACTACGAGTCTGTACGGGTTGCATATCTCCGTCTGTCAACACCTACAGAACAATTTAGATAAATATCTAACCAGAGTATAAGGTATCAAGGTTTCTTACTTCGTGCTGCTCGGAGCTCATGTCGATATCAGTCTCATCTCACAAAACCAAAACCAAACCAAAAACAAAACAACATCCGAGGTCCAAAATTCGACGAAAAATATTATTGTATGGCATCGCAACCTTGGGCTCTGATATCAATTGTTGGTACCTATAAGATTCACATATCTCTATAATAACATGATATTGTCCACTTTAGACCAAGCTCTCATGGTTTTATATTTGGGCTTTACCCAAAAGGTCTCATGTCAATGGAGATATCTTTTTATCTTATACGCACATGATCTTTTCCATGTCTTACCAATGTGAGACTTTGATTATATTCCTCATACTCCCAACAATCCCCCCCCCAACAAAGGACCAAATTGAGCCCCCCTCAAGTCTATCCCTCCTCGAAGGACATTCTCTTCTTGATGTCCGATCTTCAATCCACAAGGACTTCCTACCAATTGTCTAGTCCTCCTGACCCAATTGGACTTCCTGTCAGTTGTCTAACCCAGCTGGCTCAATTGGACTTCCTACCTAGAGTCTAGTTCTCTAGATCCGAACATGGGGGCTCCACTTCCTTCGTTCGAGGTTCATGGCTTGATATGGACCATAGCTCTGATACCAAAAAAATTGTCACACCCCAAGAGTATGCCGAGCCCGAAAATCGAACATCTCCCTTGTACATGGTACAATTCCCTATTGATACAAGCCTTTCGGCCACATCCACACAACATATATAGAAGTTCTTGTCTCTCAAGAACTTATCATTCTGTAGCCAGATTCCTATACCTAGCTCTTACTAAGATAAGAAGTGCCTCGGGATTCGAAGATCCAAAACATACAAAGGCAAGCCTCATGACTCTCATGCGCGCATAGAGAAGAGGAAACACCTGATCCGCCACAAGAAATGCAAATACTACCTATGCGAGCAAGAAGGACATTTCGCAAGGGAATGCCCAAGCGAGAGACGCAACGTCAAAAGGGTGGCTATGTTTGAACAATTGCATATACCTTATGACTGCGACATCCTCTCCGTCCAGGAAGGGGAGGCACAAAGTGATGCAATTTTCAGCATCTCTGAAGGAGAAGATGACTGCGAGGATTTTCACAGGTCACTCCAAACCCTCCAAATAAATGAATCAATATTTATGCTTGGACAGGTAGTCAGGGGATACTGCCCCCTCGTGAAGATGATGGAAAAGCAGTTGACTTGTCACCATGATTGGAGAACAAACGAAGCAGTGCTACCTCCATAGACAAGAAAATGCACCTGTTGCCAGAGGGAGACAATGCAAAGGGCAAGGATTCATTTCCCCCTTTGCCTCACCACAGCTTGCAATCTCTGCGGACCTTACTACTACAACAAGCAGGTCCCCATGGCACCAGCCCAATTCTTCCCCAATCACCTGATAGAGCAGCAAAACTACTATATATCATGGTGTACAGGAGAAATAGAAAGGCTATATTGGATACAGGAGCTACGACATGCTGCGTAGACCAAAGGTCAGTACCTGAGAAGGCCTTGGAAAGAAATGCATACATAATATAATTCAGCGGGATAAATTCCCAGTAGACAGCAAAGATGAAGCTAAAAGCAGGCAGAATGATTATCGATAACAACTCATTCCGCATCCCCAACACTTACAGTTTCCCCATGAAGCTTGGAGATAATATTCAGATGATAATTGACGCCAATTTCATTAGGGTGATGCAAGGGGGAGTCCGAATCGAGGGGAATACGGTAACATTTTACAAGAATATCACTTCAATTAATACCTCCCCCACAATTAACACTGCAGTGGAAATTGAAGAGCTAGAGTTATACGAGGAAGAATATTTACAAATAAAGGAAATGGTACACTATACGACAATGCCCTCGCAACAACCAGGAGAATTCGACCCATTACTAAAAGAGTTACAAGAACAAGGGTCTATAGGGGATAACCCCCTGAAACACTAGAGCAAAAATATGATAACATGTAAACTGGATATTAAGAATCCAGACTTCATCATCGAAGACAGACCCTTAAAGCACTTGATGCCCACCCAGAAAGCAGCATTCACCCCACATGTAAAGGCTTTGCTGGATATCGGAGTCATCAGGCCGAGTACAAGCAGACACCGCACAACAGTAATCATAGTAAACTCAGGAACTATGATTGATCCAAAAATGGGGCAAGAGATGAAGGGCAAAGAGAGGATGGTGTTTAATTACAAGCGCCTCAATGACCTGACCAATAAAGATCAGTACAGCCTTCCAGGCATAAACACCATACTAAAGAAGGCTAGCAACAACAACATCTACTCCAAGTTCAATCTCAAAAGCGGATTCCACCAAGTGGCTATGCACCCAGACTCCATAAAATGGATGACTTTCTAGGTACCGGATGGGCTATTCGAGTGGCTGGTAATGCTGTTTGGACTCAAGAATGCTCCTGCAATCTTCCAGAGGAAGATGGATAACTACTTTCGAGGTACCGAAGGCTTCATTGCAGTATATATTGATGATATCCTCATATTTTCTGAAGACAGGAAGCAGCATTCACAACATTTGAGGATAATGCTCAACATATGCAAGGAGCATGGCCTAGTCCTAAGCCCGAGCAAAATGAAGATCGCGGTACCAGAGATAGAATTCCTGGGTGCAGTCCTAGGAAATAAGAGGATCAAACTGCAACCACACATCATCACGAAGATAGCGGACTTCGAGGAATGTGAACTCCTCAACAAGAAGGGCATGAGGTCCTGGCTGGGGCTTCTAAATTATGCCCGTAACTACATCCCAAACTTGGGAAAACTACTCGGTCCCCTATATGCAAAGACAAGCCTGACCGGGGATAAGAGGATGAACAATCAGGATTGGGATATGGTCAGGAAGATTAAAGGATTAGTCAGGAACCTCCCCAATCTAGAGGTGCCGCCAGAAGAATGCTATGTCATCCTAGAAACTGACGGATGTATGAGCAGCTGGGGCGGAGTATGCAAGTGGAAGAAACAAAAATACGACCAAAGGTCGACGGAAAAAATTTACCTTATGCTAGCGGCAAGTTCATCCCCCTGAAATCCACAATTGATGCAGAGATCTACGCTGTTATGAACAACTTAGAAGCCCTGAAGATATATTTTCTTGACAAAGAAGAGGTTATTATCCAAACTGACTGCCAGGCGATCATTAGTTTCTTCGAAAAAACCGCCAACAACAAGCCCTCAAGAGTTTGGTGGCTTGCTTTCACCGATTATATAATGGGCACTGGAGTAAACGTCACATTTGAACATATTAGCGGGCAAGACAATCAACTAGCAGATAGTTTATCCCAACTAATAAATTGCCTTATGTTTTCAGAATGGCCACAGGATTCCCTAGGACAGCTAGAGCAAGCAGTTCTGGCTTTGGAAGAACTACAGGGGCAGCCGAACAAGATAGTTGATGCCCAGCTTGCGGAGGCCCTCCTCGCCATAAGTCAATCGGTCAGAGGTACCAGGAACTACTCCAGTTCCACAGAAGACGAATGTCCGAAGGGAGGTTTTCGCTCGAGGAAGAACGATGGGTTTTTCACGAACTCCATGGGTTGCAGCAACAGGAAGCCCAAGAAGCCATCACAGTAGTCCTGCAACTACAGGAACTACACGAAAAGAAGCAGTGAAAATGTGCTAGCATGTGTGGACGTGACAACTGGTGTCACGACTGGCTCCCACATGTGACCGAGATGAATAAGCTACTGACAAAGCTCTCTGAAAACCTGCAAAGGTTGGCTAAAGAAATGGATCAGTTCAAACTGTAAAGCATACTAGTATGCGCTGTAAAGGAGTCTGTAAGAAGCGCATCGATATGCGTTGTGTGTCTTTTTAGCTGTAAAGCATACTAACGTGCATTGTGTGTGTCCTTTAATTAGTTATAAGAGTCATTGAGTTGTAAAGCGTACCAGCTACGCTGTAGGAATCCCTTTAACAGCAAGAGGAGAAGTGGCGATGGGCCCCTCTATGAGCACTCGACTCCCCCTCTCAGCTATATAAGGGCACCTTGTATCCATAGCGAAGCATTCAAGCATACCTTGAGCTTCACTTTTGTTTGCAACTCTCAAGTCAAAAAATAAGAATCTGTGAATTTTTATCATCATTTTCTCCTTATTACTTTATTTCTTGTCTTCCCGCTATGCTTAATTTTTGGTCGTGTGCGACTCTGGAAGTCAGGGCATGGCCGTGTGAAAACACATAGCATGGTCGTGCGCCCTTTGTTTCTTTTCTCATGGTGCACAATGGTCTGATTTCTCTCACTCACTTCACCGCATAAACTTAAAATTTCTTTGGTTTTTTACCTAGCAAGTTCTTTCCTTACCTATAAATGCTAAATACCATAAATCAAAGTTCGAATTACAAAAAATTGAATGCAATAAAAAGAAATCCTAAAAAATAAACTTGGGTTGCCTCCCAAGAAGCGCTTTGTTTAAGGTCTTTTAGCTCGATCTTATTCCTATGTTTCATTTGAGGCGTTTGAATCTTGCTCGTGGGGGAGCAAGATATTTGCTCATCATATGCCTCCTCCCTTGTGGTCCCTTATCACCATATCTCTTAAATCTTGCTCGTGGAGGGGTCAGATACTTTCTCACATTTCGCTTCTTGCCTTTCAGTTCTCCATTACTATATCTTTTAAATCTTCCTCGTGGAGGGGCAAGATACTTGGGCGCTGCTTTCCTTGACTTGAGGTTTAATATGCTTAGTCTCAACGAATCATCAATCGTTTGATCATTATATTCTAAATGTTGTAAATAATTTAACTCACCATAGACATCCTCACCAAAAGATTGATTAATAGATTCTATTATGTTGAATAAAATTTTATCATTATCCATCACCAAAAGGATTTTGTTACTAGTAACTAAAGTTTCAATGAGGGTTAAGGTAGGCTCTTCTAGATCCTTGAGGTTAGGAGGTGTTTTTAATTGAAGCAATGTACTCCTCGATTAAAGTATCAATTAAATAATCCTCAAATTCTTCTTCAGTGGTGATTGAATGGATTGCTCTTTTTTACTTCCTATGTCATCTACGTCTTCCTCATCCATTCACTTAAAGTGAGTCTCTGCCATATTAGGTGTATTCCAGTCAACAAAGCCACCTTCTAGTCGTTTGGTTTCTTCATCTACTAAATTTTGTCGCATAAACTCCACAAATTGTTGGCTATGCTCCTCACATTCCCTAGCAAAACTATCTAGCGGGGCTTCTTAGTGGAAACTTTGATCTGGATAAAATTTGTATGGTGACTCATAGCTCTTATTCTCATTTTGGAAACAATATTGAGTCTCTGTCTGCGAATGTCGCCGTCAGAATTCAGCGTTCACCGCTTGTTGCGTTTGAATGAAATCTTCCATCATTTACTCTAGTCAGGATTTAGGCGGACAATATTGAGGGTTTAAGTAGTCATGGTCATAACTATATAAATAGGAATCATCTTGTGGCCACGCATTGTAATTGTAGGTGACATCTTCTTGTTCAAATTGTGAAGGTTCGAATATATCAGGACAATCGTTTATGGTATGTCATGTTTCACTACAATGCTCACAATAAATGTTACCAAAACTTACAGCATTAAATTGACCATAATCATGAGTAAAAATATGCATCGTTATACACCGAAAATTATAGATAAGGAAAGGAATAGCAGTGGGTTGGCAAGAGTCTCCTTTTTTTTTTACTAAAGCACTACTAAAAACCGAAAGAAAGAGAGATGTAATTAATCTAAACTGCAAATTTAGCAAAAATTTAAAATGAAATAAAACTGAAATAATATAAAATAAAATAAGAAAATAAATCTAGCCTAAGTCCGATCCAATTATCCACTTCTCGATTCGATATCAAATCAATCAGTCTCTGGCAACGGAGCCAAAAACTTGATGCACGTGAATGCGACCTCAAATCTCGCGATGGAGTCCGTCGAGAACTCGAAGCGCGCGCTCGCGCTCAATGCCCGCAAGTGCATGGATGTTGTTAAGTAATAAAAGATTATCGATCTCATAGGGACTAGGATTCGAATATTGATATGTTCAGTAGTTGAAATTGTTCGGAAGTAGACTCTATGAGGTTTCAATTTGTGAGGGTTGTCGGTGGACTATACTCTATACGATGTCACACGGAGGAAAAAGGAAGCATGCCGAGGTCTTCAAAGGTGATTCTAGAACTTCGATTTCACTTGTGTGTCGCAAAACAATATTGTCAACTGGCGTTGTCTAGATGTTTAGCTATGGTTTTGTGGAAGGGACATCATACACTTTCCCGATGAGCCACCGCATCTACCGGAAGCTATCTCCGCCTTAAAAGGACGGGATAGACGATACGAGGATGCCGAATCAATCCCTACGATGAATCATTTCCGGTTCCATCGCATCCTTCTACCCACGGTTACAGGAGATCAGGTTTACTCCTAGGTTCCTTGTATAAAATCCCCTAAATCTTAGATACGAGGATTGTCACCCCTCGTATCGCGTAAGCACAGCAGGTAGAAAACTAAACATGCATAGATATAGTATAAACAACTTCCAATTGCCAAATTAAATTCAAAGACAGAATTTAACGTGAACCAACATGTAATGTGCACACAAGCTACTCCCTAATCCTAGAATCGAAGAAACTACTCCATGTATATAAGGGAGGAATCATAAAGCATGTATATATTAGAATACATCAGAAATAAAATACAGGAACAAGGGATTACAATGCCTTCGTGGTCTTCTTCCCGGCGTTGAAGTGCAAGCGTGGACCTTCGACGGCATTCCTCCTCACCGTTGCGAGTTCCCGAAGCTTTTTAGGGCTTCGATGTGCCGTCCTAGCTGTTGTGCCTCCTTCAAGAGTTTGGGAGCCCTAGGACAGCTCCTCGTGATCCCCCGCCTCTTGGATGAGTTTCATATATATAGAGGTGGCTCCGACTTTCCATAAATGCTTGAAAACCCTTATTTTCTTGAATTCGTGGCGCCGCCACACGGCCGTGTGAATTTCACACAGCCTGGCCATTGCAAGGCTGGATAACAGATGAAATCTCGGTTGAAAATTGAGCTAGAAAAAAGGCACGACTGTGTGTTTTCACACGGCCTGACCGTGTCTTTTTCTGGAGCCTCCGTTTTGATTTGTTTCGCTTCGGAAACATGCCCAATTCTTGGGACATGACCAGTGCGTGTTCCCTAAGGCCTGTGCTCCACAAATTGCTCCATTTTTGTTCCAAAAACGTGATGTTTTCCCATGAAATGTTATCCTGCACACAAAAGTATAAAAAGTAGATCTCTGTACTAGAAAATATGAAATGCATGCAAAACAAAGTGAAATATGCATGAAACAAACATAAAATGTAATGAGGTGTGAGAGAATACTTCTAAAACCCTATATGTTTTGCTCACATCAATTGTCAGTGTATCCGTTGGAACTTATCCAACGTAGATCAAGTTGTTGTCTCACAACGACTGGAGGAGCAGTCGACTAATAATCGCGATCAGTCGACTGCTAGGTAGAATCAAACCCGAGATAAAGCTTTAAAAGGAGCTCGTGAAGAAGGATTTGGCAAGAGTTTCTTGAGGCGATTTGGAAAGGATTTGCTACTGCAATCTAGACTTTTAAAGTTATTCTCAAGAAACAATAGGCAAGCATTCAAAGATCTCTTGTAAAGTATTTTTCTTTACTTGTATTGTATTTCATCTTTGTATTTGCTTGTATTCATTATATTACTTTGTATAATCTCTTATACGAAATTTCTCCACCTTCGATGTATTGTCGAGAATGAGCGTTATTGTTTAGTGGTGTTATTTGCATCGCTAGAGCTTACCCCATAGAATATGAACCCTAAAATTCCGAACCACGTATATCCTTGTGTATTTATAACTATGTTTGTATTTTATTTTCATTGTATATTTCGTATTTTCACTGCGTACTAATATTTTATAGCAAGCACGATCGAATTTTATCAAATGATGAAAATATACTATTCACCCCCTCTAGCGATCACCAACTGTCCCTATAAAATTTACCTTTATTCTTAAAAATAATGATACTTTTTTAAC
Organism: Wurfbainia villosa; assembly: GCA_025175895.1. Classification (NCBI taxonomy): domain Eukaryota; kingdom Viridiplantae; phylum Streptophyta; class Magnoliopsida; order Zingiberales; family Zingiberaceae; genus Wurfbainia; species Wurfbainia villosa. Next base: position 71,999,904 of record CM045988.1, read on the forward strand.
TATCTTCTAAAATAGAAGATTACTCAAGTTTACCTTATCTTGGACCTCCAGGAATTATTTTATTTAAGACCTCCAAGACTTGTCTTTCTTATTTGAGATCTTTAAAACTTCCTTGCCTTTCTTATTTGAGATCTTTAAAACTTCCTTGCCTGAAACCTCCAAAGCTTATATGGCTTGTTTGGGATCTCTTGACTGGAATCTCCAGGTCATGTTGCTTTGTCTGGATCCTTCATGTCTTTCCAGTCAGACTCTATTTCTGAACTCAATCTGTCAAATTTTTGTATTTTCATACTTAATCCATTATATTAGATCACCAAATATCATAAGCTTAAACTCTATTTTATATAGCAATATATAGTTTTAATCTTGTCATGCCCCTAGCACTAACACCTTCAAGTAAGAAAAGGATGCAAATATACAACCTTTGCATGTGAAATCACAAGGAGACTATGAGGCGAAAATATGTCAATTGACTTCTTCACTGCACATGCAAAGGGGAGTGTCCGGCACCAATCAATTTGTTGAGCTTTAAAGGTTGTCGGTGTTGAAGGATTGTTTGTGATTATTATGGTATCAAAATATGAGTTTAAGGCAGGAAACAACGCTGCCTGTAAAATGATTTTTTTTAAAAAAAAATTATGAAACTGTCATATTTGCATGCTTTACTCTTTGTCACTGAAAGAACGATAGAATTTATGCACGGTAAATGAACGGAACGAATGGGGAAGAAGAAAGAGCTCTACGAGATTTAATTTGACACAATTTCACAACAGCAAGATGTCGCAATAGATTTATCTGCACTATGGTAAGCGCAACTGTGTTAATTACTGCGTTAATCTTGCCCAGCAATGCTGCCATGCCATTTCCTGTGGAAAGAGATAGAGAGAGGAAGAGCAGTTACATGAAAGGATCCTCACAGGCCGAGTAGAATGTAGTAGAGGAGTGTTAGGGGCAGAGCGACGAGCATTCCAAATATGACACTGCAAAGTGAAAATTTTAGAGTAACGGTGAGAAGAGTGAATTAGCAGGGGGAGGTTGAATGTTGCAGAGCTGGACTCACGCTGTGCTGAGGATATCAGGATGCAAACTGTACTCCTTGGCGAATACAAAGGGGACAATGCCCTGAGGTAGTGCCGCCTGCCAAAAGAAATAAACGCATATAATAAGCGGGGCGATGGGGTTGGATTCGGCGTGTCAGAATCAGAGGCAGCAGGTGATGGGAAGGGATGGGAGAAGAAAAGGTAGACAGACAAGACCGATTCGTTGCTTCGGCACTTGCAAAAAAGATATAATGGGGCGCCTAGCGTACCTGGACAATGGCGATGCGGAGGAGCACGCCGCGGAGCCCAACGGCAATGGAGGCCGCTGCCATTACAGCTGGGCCTGTTAGGAACCTCACTGCCATAGCAAAAGCAGCGACTGAATTCCCGCATGCTATGATCCTCGGTTGCAGCGCCATGAACAGCCCTGTACAATGTCCATCAAGATCTTAAGCAACGTGTCTCAGTGGTTTTTATAAAAAAGATAAACGATGAAGCGTGACTACACTACTGACCCAGGCTGAACATGGCCATTCCCAAGCCTGCATCCGACAAGATGGAGATGGAGTGCGATACAATGTCAGGCATGTTCACCTTCCATCTGCGTGTCACCACGTAATGAATTTTAAACATGCTAATAGAAGAAGAATTTGAAATTTGTTGCGAGGATTTGACATAGACGGTACTTGAAGGAGATGAGGGACCAAACCAGGCCGATGAGGCTGGAGTAGGTGTTGGGATTGCGGATCAGCTTCCTCCACACCATGATCAGGATCAGCCTCGTCATGACGCTGGTCGGTGGCATACCCGCGGTGTGCATGACCCCTCCTTTGCTTGTCGTGCCTTGCCCCTTCTCGTCCACGTCGTCGTGTCCGCCATCCTCTTGCGCTGTCTGTCCTCTGTTTCCAAAACTAAAGTCGTTCTTCTCCATGTACTCTTCCCGGTTGTCCTTCACTGTAGCGACCAATTCCTTAGTTAAACAGAGAATAATTGATTTAAAAACTTGAACAAGTTGGGATTGTCACTTTTGGCCGGAGAAACAGCCATCCGGACTTCTTTGATTGCGCCAGGATCGGCGGCAGGCAAGCCGTAGTCGTGGTTATGGTGGTTGTTCACACCACCGCCAAACACGTCGGAGACCGGCGATGCGCTGGAGCTCCACACGAACATGTGGAGATCCTTGGTTAAACCGTCTCCCTCGGCCTTGAACAAAGGAACAGCTTGCCCGTTGGCCTTTTTGGGTGCCGTCGTCGCTGGCAGCGTCACTGTCGACTTAGGAGCAGTGACCGTCGGAGGGTTGAAAACCGAAGGATTTTGTGCAGGGTAGTTACACTTGGATTTGGCCACCGCGTTGCCCCCGGCGACGGCACTGGCATCCTCCTCGAAGTTGGAGGCGCACGGAATGGCGGCACAGCGTACGCCGTAAGCGTCGGCGGGTCCGAAGTTGGAGCTGCGGCCGATCATGGAGTAGAAGTCGTTGTGGTTGAAGCTGGAGCCGCGGGGCGTAGGGTTGCGAGACGATTGCAGCGAGTAGATCTCTGCATTGGTGAGGTTTGACGGTCGCGGCGTGGTTCCAGAGAAGCCCATGGAGCGCCGGGAGTAGATGTCGGAGCGGGAGGCGTTGGAGCGCCGTACGGTGACGTGCAGCTTGCCGTCCTCTTTGATCTCGGCCTCGGTCTCGATCAGATCCCGGTGGCCGTCGAGGGAGGTGACGTCGGAGTCGACAGTAATGGAAGCGATGGCGGCGGCGGTGTCGGGGAACTGCTCGGTGATGAGCATCCGGGCGGCGCGGTACTCGAAGAGGAACAGCATGAGGGTGTACCAAATGATGCACTGGAGGACGACGATCTGGACCATGAGGCCGCCGGAGTAAACGCCGTACATGCCCTTCAGCAAGGGGATGCCCATCACCAGTGTGTTGGGCAGCGTGGAGAGGGAGAAGATGGTGATAGTCCATTCGAGGGAGCCGCGGCGGCTGAGACGACTCCAGGTAGCGAGCACGGCCAGCACCATCAGCTTCTGCAACGTGTCGGCGGCGATGAAATGTAGGTTCATCTCGTAGGGATTGTTGGTGGAGATGAAATGGAAGGAGAGCAGCGGCACGGCGAAGAGCGCCACGAAGCGGTTGATCCCCGAGCACTGGTCCGGCGTGAAGATCTTCCACCACTTCACCGACCCGTAGGCTAAGATCATCGCCACGTACAGCGGCACCACCGCCGTCATCACATGGTAGAAGTCCGAAAGCGTTATCATCTTCAATTGCGCCTGCGGTAGTCCCTCTCTATCAGCCGAACCTGTTGAAGTGCGGAGGCAGTGTGGTCGTGCGAGCTAAAAAGCGCTGAGGCAGAGCCGAGAGAGAACAAGAGGCGATGGCATCGAGGAGCTTGTGCTTTGGTTTTGTTTTGTGTAGCGGAGTGGAGCAGCAGCAGCCGGCAAAATGCTGTGATTGAGATATTGAGATGAACAAGAGAGAAATGCCGACGACGACGATGATGATCTCGAGAGATGCGCTCGTGGAAAGAAGAGACGCAGCTACTTGCGGAGCTCGCTCACTGAGAACTAGTGCGCAGTCTCCCAAGCAATAGCATGGACCGCCTCTTCCTTTTAATTTAATTAATCCTCTCCATCCCGAGTCCCAAACTTTGTCTTGGACTTGCTTTCCATCCAGTCCACCCCCATGCGGACTGCAGTCACAGCTAGCGCAGAATGCTCGGTGCTCCACCACGCGCTGCCTCCTCTCGAGTTAAATTCTGTAAAAAGATTGAAATCTCAATCTAATAATTTTTACTAATCTATTATATACTCGTTATAAAGGAATTATCTGGTTTTAAGAAGAAATTTTAGATTTTCTTTGATCTGTAAACACTATACTGTCTCAATTAATACATCATTTTCGTGGGAGATCTCTCGAGCCAGATTCAGGATCTGAGATGGATAGATGGGTTTGATGAGGGAGGAAGAGGAGGGAGAGAAATGGACAGCCCGCAGCAGGCTTTTGCCTTAAACAAATTGGGCGAATCAATATTCAAAGCGATGCATTCTGGCTATTGTTTCGACGTGTGTAGCCACTAGAATTTGGAGGAGGGAAGCGGTGATTGGGCGTGGGTTGAGCGAGGAAGTGGTCATCTGCTAAGTCGTGGTGGCGTGTCAGTGCTCGCTCCACACTTTTTATTTAAAATTTATACTTGGACATTTCACCACGTGGAAATGTTCTTTTAATCACAAATTTTAGTAAACATTTTGGCATTGTAAAAAAAAATCATTTGGCACGTAAAACTTTACTTTATTTTACTCCCTAGCCACATTGCTAGTTTCTTAACGTATTTGTAGAACGAATTACACTTCCACGATTAGCATCTTCATCCACAAATCCTTTCAATTAGTTTTCATTATCCTTGTCGGACCAGAACATCCTTGTCCTCCTTCAATTGTTAAAATGATTGGCTTATGTCAACTTATATGATAGGATCAAATGCAGATTTCTTTTTCATCTCGGATGTATACGGATTTTCTCACTCCTTTTAATGCGAAAAAGTATCCAAGAGACTTAAGGTTCTCTCTGGTCGCAACAGTAATAGAAAACGAATAGATGATGAGAAAAACAATACAGACAACAGAGACACAAGTTTTAACGTGATTCGGAATCTCAATTCCTATTTCACAGAGTGAGCTCTATAACGAGCTACGGTGTCAAAGCACTTTACTATAAAACTTCTCTTTCTTAAAAATATTTCTAGAGGTGGAGGAAAACCTCTTACAATTCTCGTAGTCTACAGAATGGAGAGCTCCCGTCAATTTCCCTCCCCTAGGGTCTTCTTTTACTGCTTCCTCATCCTCCTCTTCTCCGACGATGTCGTCCCCTCTTCTCCTGATAAGATGATCTCCTTTTGAAGTTAAAGTCTGATCCCCAGTGGAAACCCCCCCCTCCCTATCTTTCGCAACCTTTTTTATCTTCCTCTCCCTTCGCCAGCTGTAAGATAACAAACCATTCTCATCACCGTCTACGTGGAAGGCACTAGTTTCGTGGAGAATCATTCTATTAAGAAGATAAGGAGTGAAGGCTCCCACGAATATTGTATGGGGCCCTAGTTTGTTATATAACAAACTCCCATAAATGAAACATTCGACCCCTCTTCTTCACTCTCTCTTCCTTCGCTGGATAAACTGTTGACTCGGTCCTTCTCTCGGTGAGATCCTCCTAGTTCATTGTCACCCAAGCCTAAATTATTTATTAATACCTAGGTTTACTCTGGTTCTGAGACTCAGTACCTCATGTTTTTTGTAACTACCCGAGTCAATCCCCGGCTCCCTTACTGAGTCACTTCCAGACTTGCACCCCGGGTTGCTCATCTGATCTCCATTTAGCCTTAGAGCTTATCTTTCCATTCCTACATCTTCATCCTGCCAGGCCAATCGATTCTCTTGGGTCGAGTTCCATCGGTTTAGTCAGTGTTTCACGCATGACCTTTGTCATCTTAATCTCTAAATTAGGTCACAGCGATATCATTAGCCACCCCCTAAAAATAATCAAACGAAACGTTGAGTTTGGATTTCCAAGTATAACACTTTGCTCTATCTTCCTTCCTATCGATCCCATCACATCTAAATGACCCTCCTCCTTCATTTTATCATATTCGCCAGAGCGGCTTATTGGGCCATGGGCCCCCACCTTCTTTCTTTCACAAGGAAGTTAAAAAATTGCAAACCCTGTGTGAGTCATTCTCCATACGACCCCTTCAACTTCTCAGCTTCGACTCTTCTTATTCCATATTTGGCGATTCTTATTGGCGACAATTCTTCCCCCTCTAACGGCCAGCACCCAGGAGTTCCTCTTCCTTCTCAAACGTCCTTTCTTAACCCCAAGTGAGTTTATCATCCCTAACTTCTCTCATTTTCTTTTCTTTCACCCCTAGTTGTCCTTCCCTTTCACAGTTATGACCTCAAAAAATCCTAAGTCGACCCCCTGGTATGGAAAAACTATTACCCACCTAAATGGCCAAAGCTCCTTCTTTGCCACTAAAGACCAATACATACATCCTTTCATACCATATTGTTTTGCTGCGGCTTATTTTAGACCCCATCACCCCTCCTGGCTATCATTGTTTTTTCTTCGACTAACTACTGAACGGTTTACGCTTGCCTATACCCCTCATTTATACTGATATATTAGATTTTTATCGACTACCCATTAATTAACTGACCCCTAATGCCTTTCGTATATTGATAGGAGCAGTTATTATTTTTCGACACCTAAACCTTAATCTGTCCCCTCTACTATTCCGCTATCTCTTTCAATTAAAGACTTCTAAAGAAGCTATTTTCTACTTCGCCAGTTGGCAAGATTGCCAATTTCTCATGAATATGCCATCCTCCCATAAGGGTTTGGAGGATTTATACTTCTTTGCCCAACTTTCCACTCCAATACCCCACTTGGAAACTTGGAAAATCACCTTTCCCGACCTGCCCTCCTTTCAAGAGAGTAGGGTGCAAGATTCGTTCCAGGAAGTCTTCCAAGTGTTGAGGGAGTTCCACTACAATTCTAAGGATTTGCTAATGTTAGTGAAAGCCCTAGAGCCAATCATGTGATGATTGTTGTATGAACTTTATTGTATCATATTCCTATTTATAAAGACATGGTTATTATATTTACTTATATTGGTGCCAAATAACTAAATATAATAATGTCCTTGAGTAGTAAGTTCTTATCTATATCAATCGATTGGTTGAATCGATAATGAGATGATATAGAGAACACTACTCTTAATCATTCCTAGTCAAGTATTAACATTCAGGGACAATGTTAATGCGTAGAGACTAGCATGTAGGTCAACATGATGACTTGATCTCATAAGTCATGGATATGAGATATCAAGTTGACACATCGGTATGCATTGGAGAATGTATATTGAATGACCCGCCATGAGAAAGTATCATGGATCGTTATATGAGTGTCATATACTTTCTCATGTGGCTATTAGTATGACTATTAGTCCTTAGACCTGAAGTCACCATGGTTCCCTACATAAGGAGTTGCATACTTTGGCTTCGTCAAGCGTCACCCGTAAATGGGTGGACTATAAAGGCGATTACTGGGTATGTAACAAATTATGCGGAGGGATGTGAGTGATGTAGATGAGATCTATCCCTCCTATATGACGGGAGTGACATCGATATTCTTGATAGAGTGAGACCACGAAGTGCATGGCCATGCCCAAATGAGTCAATATGAGATATTGAGCTCATTTGATTAGAGTGAGTCTACTTGGAGTTCAAGATTTAAATTGTACCGAGGATGACACGGTCTATGCCTCGATTGGTCAATCTAGATGTCAAGGATAGAGGGACATTGTCACATATTGTGAGAATCACGATTAGTAGTCACAAAGGTGATGTTGGAGCTCAACATTCTTGTAACTTGGGTAGCAATGATGTGTTGCTAGATACCGCTCATTGTTTATGTTCCTAAATCGATTTAGGGACATTGTCAACGTTACAAGAACCTATAGGGTCACACACATAAGAGCAATTAGATGGAGATTAGGTTCATATGATGAACCATGAGGATTAGGTTCATTGGATGAACCAAATTGGATTAAGAGTAATCCAAATTAGACTAATTGAGTTAGACTCAAGTTGATTCAAGTGTTGAATGAGTATAATTTAAATTTGATTCATCAAATCAATTTAAATTAATGAATAGAGATTCATTAAATTAAATTGACTTGAGTCAAGTGGTTAGATTTGATCAACCATGGGAGATTAGAGGTCAAGTTTAACTTGACTTGAGAGGGAAGATGAAAGGTCAAGTTTGACTTGACCAAATGCCATGTCATGATGATGACTTGGCATGGCCGGCCAATGATGATGTGACTTTGTCATGTGGTTCCACCTCATGAGGGAGACCAAGGGTCATGGGAGTTACATGCATGCATGTAACCCCCTCTCCATGAAGTGGCCGACCACTTCTAGATCTAATGAGAATTCATTTGATGAGTTATTCCAACTTCATCTTCTTCCTTGGGATTTTTTCCTTCAAGCTCTCCTTCTTCTTCCTCATCTTGCCGAGACCTTCTAGGAGTGCTAGCACACTCAAGATTGTCTTTTTTTCCACCTATTGCTTGTGTGGATACCAATAGAGGAGTGTGCACTTGACACTCTCAAGTTCCGACAACCCTTTTGGACGAGCGGGATTTACGAAGGGCGTCGCTACGAGGGTAACATCCTTATCATGTAGATCTAAGGTAGATCTAGGGTTTTATATAAACACATACATGTTTTGTTTTAATACATCTTCGCACGGATCCGTGGCCGGGGCTTCCGAGGTTTTCGTAACGCAAAAAGTGATTTTTTGCGACTCGGAAAAATCCAACAGTGGTATCAGAGCCACGTGCGAAGCATGTTTGTGTTTCATTTTTGTATTAGATATAAAAATTAAAGATTTATATATTTCTGTAAATTTCCTTTTTTTATATAATTTTTGGGTATTTTTCTCGAAGAATCGAAGCAACGAGTGTTGGGACACTTGTAGGCTTCAACCGTCGAGAAAAACTCTCCGAAACGGCGAGTTCTCGCTTTAGGTTATTGGGACAGCGACTTAAGTTGTTATAAGATCATTGTAGGGACACTCGCAAAATTTATTTTGTGAGTAGGGGCGCTGTCCCTATCCCCGAAAGGGGCCTTGTCCCGCGATCGCGCCCGGAAACCGCTTAGCGGGACCGTTACGGAGAGATGACTCATAAATTTGAAAAAAAATAGGAAAAATTATAGAAATTTTCTGTAAAAATACATAATTTAGAATTATGTATAATTCTGTGATTGTCATGGCCCAATAACCCAATATGATTGGATGTGATGTGTTGTAATTCATAATACGGCCTGCATGCCGTTTTGTGGTTGTGCGTGTTGTATAGTGTATGCGACCTGCGCGTCGTACCTCTTCTTTTGATATTCTAGTTGTAAATAGTTTTAGACTTGAATGTAACTCGAGTTTCATATTTGCAATGTACAAAATGGAGCGGTGGAAAGTCCACTTGAAGACGAGATTACGAGAAGGGTAACGACGACACATGGCGGTCAAAGGAAGCGCTTGGAGAAGCCGCTAGCCTTAGGTTGACCGTCCGATCTTCTCATTGGCTTGAGAAGATCGTAGTAGGGCCATGACTACATCACACTTAATTATATATATATATATGTTGATATATATATATATATATATTTATTTGATTTTGCTTGTATGTATGTGATGCATGCTAGTAGAATAATGCTTGTATGTATATGATGCATGCTAGGATAATTTTCTTGTATGTATATGATGCATGCTAGAATAATGATTGTATGTATGTGATGCATGATAATATAGGATAATAAAGGCCTAAATGCATATAAGATACACATTACGATTAGATTAGATCATAATCGAATCAACTCGAAAATGCCTACCGAGCCTTGATACCCATCACTACCTCGATCATTTGTTGTTGTTGAATTTGCCAAAGCAGAGCAACGCATATTATCTTGGTAGGGTGCGGAGGGACAATCTTGGTCCCGCCTATCACGCTTGGGTTAGATTAAGCTCAATTAGATTGAGCAAAACTAGTTAACTCAATTGGATCAAGTAGAACTATAGGCATATTCCAATCGTTGGAAAGATAGGGTAAGATCGCATTTACACTAAATCTTGGGCGATTTAGCCAAAGCTAACTCAAGGTCTTTTGTAAATGTGGGTCTTAATCCTATAAACAAGAGTTGCATAGAGATGTAATCGGTAATGTGTTACCCACCGATCGTACTAAGTCTTGGGCGATTTAGCTAAAGCTAACTCAAGGCTTAGTATGATGTGGATCTTGTCCCGCAAGAATTATAGCTAGTTTGTATGAATCTAGTAAATGTGGTTTGACCACATCCATAACTTGATTCTACAAAATTCTTATAATTCAGTGGGAGCATCATTTGATTAAAGGCCTAATTAAATGATAAAAAGAATATGATATTAATTCTCTGCATTGTATGTTGTAGATAACTATGTCGACAAACACGAACACTCTCTCTCTGTGTTCTGTCCTTGAGAAGGACAAGCTCAATGGAGCAAATTTCCTGGACTGGTACAAGAACCTGAGAATTGTTCTCACCCAAGAAAGGAAGTTGTACGTCCTAGAGCAGCCCATTCCAGAGGCACCTCACATCCGCCTCGCGGTGACAAAGATACTTACAAGAAGCATCAAGATGATGCATTAGATGTGTCATGTCTAATGCTCGCGACCATGAACTCTGAGCTTCAGAAGCAACATGAGTTCATGAATGCTTATGATATGGTTGGATATCTTCGTCAACTATATCAAGGACAAGCAAGGCATGAGAGATATGAAGTCGCTAAGGCATTGTTTGGGTCAAAAATGCAAGAAGGGACTCCCGTAGGTCAATATGTACTCAAGATGATTGGGTACGTAGAAAACCTACAAAGGCTGGGATTCCCACTTGGCCAAGAGCTGACCACTGACCTGATCTTACAATCTTTGCCACAAGCCTTCAATCAATTTGTCATGAATTATAACATGAATGAAATTGATAAGCCACTGACTGAGATGCTCAGCATGTTGAGAACTGCTGAGCTTAACCTTAAGAAGGGAAAATCTGACACCATTTTGATGGTGCACAAGAAGAAAGGCAAGGGCAAGCCTAAAGGTAAGGGAAAGTCCCAAGCCAAGGGCAAAGGTAAAGAACTTAAACCCAAAGGAGGGGTAGCCAAGGAAGGGGCTTGCTTCTGCTGCAAGGAAGCAGGACACTGGAAGCGTAACTGCAAGACATACTTGGAAGATCTTAAGAAGAAGAAGAGTGAGACTTCTACTTCAGGTATAAATGTTATAGAAGTCAATCTATCTATTTCTTCATCATGGGTATTAGATACCGGATGTGCATCTCACATTTGTACCAATGTGCGGGAGAAATAGCAGGCATTGACAAAGGCGAGGTGGACCTCACGAGTAGGCAATGGAGCAAGGGTTCTTTGCTATTCTTTGTAGGAACTTATGATCTATCTCGCCTCCGGGCTTTTACTAGAATTAGATGAATGTTGTTATGTATGCATCTTAACTAAGAACATCATTTGATTTCTTGTTTGGACAAGAAAGGATTTTTATTTATAATAAAGAACAAATGTTGTTCAGTTTATTTAAATGATATGTTCTATTGTAGTGCACCTCTAATGAACAGACTCTATTTTCTAGACTTAGAGAGCCCTATCTATAACATAAGTACCAAAAGGTTCAAGTCAAATGAATTGAACCAAACCTATCTCTGGCATTGTCGCTTAGGTTACATAAATGAGAGTCGCTTATCTTAGCTCCATAAGGATGGGCTGCTAGACTCATTTGATTTTGAATCATATGAGACATGCGAGTCTTGCCTTTTAAGCAAGATGACCAAGACTCCCTTTAGTGGACACAGCGAAAGAGCAATAGATTTGTTACGACTTATACATAGTGATGTATGTGGCCCTTTCAATGTTGCAGCGAGAGGTGGTTACAGGTATTTCATTACATTTACTGATGACTTCAGTAGATATGGTTATGTGTATCTTATGACACATAAATCAGAATTCTTTGAAAAGTTAAAAGAATTCAAGAATGAAGTACAAAACCAGCTTGGCAAGAGTATTAAGATACTTCGATCAGATCGAGGTGGTGAATACCTTAGCCATGAGTTTCGTGACTATCTAGCTGAGTGTGAGATTCTATCCCAACTCACTCCTCCTGGAACACCACAGTGGAATGGTGTATCCAAAAGGAGGAATTGTACCCTATTAGATATGGTACGATCTATGATGAGTCACACAGATCTTCCTATAACCTTTTGGGGATATGCTCTAGACACAGCAACCTTTACCCTTAACCGTGTACCATCCAAGGCTGTCATAAAGACACCATATACGATATGGACAGGGAGAAATCTCAAGATGTATTTCATGAGGATTTGGGGTTGTGAGGCTTACGTTCGATGTCAAGTCTCAGACAAACTAGGACCCAAATCCGATAGGTGCTATTTTGTTGGATATCCCAAGGATACAAAGGGATATTACTTCTACATTCTCAGTCAGCACAAAGTGTTTGTGACAAAGATTGGAGTTTTTCTAGAAAGGGATTTTGTTTCTAGAAAAACTAGTGGGAGAACCTTTGATCTTGAAGAAATTCAAGATAAGGACCATAGCACTGATGCCTTGATGGAGGTTGAACAGGAACCACAAAGTGTTGTGGGTGATGAGGTTGTTGCACAAAGAGTTGTGGAACAACCACCTGTTCAGGTAGACCTACCTCTTCGCAGGTTTGATAGGGTACGTCGTCAGCCTGAGAGATACTCATTTCTCTTGTCTGACCATGATGATGTTATGCTCATTGAGAATGAGCCAACCTCCTATCAGGAAGCTGTGATGAGCCCAGATTCTGAGAAATGGCTAAAGGCCATGAGATCCGAGATGGAATCCATGTACACCAACCAAGTATGGACTTTGGTTGATCCACCTGAAGGGGTCAAACCCATTGGGTGTAAGTGGGTCTTTAGGAGAAAGACTGACATGGATGGACTTACGCATACCTATGAGGGTCGATTGGTGGCTAAAGGTTTCAAGCAAATTCATGGTATTGACTATGATGAAACCTTTTCTCCAGTGGCGATGTTTAAGTCCATTCGGATCTTGCTTGCTATTGCAGCATACCACGATTATGAGATCTGGCAGATGGATGTCAAAACCGCGTTTCTGAATGGAAACTTACTCGAAGATGTGTACATGACACAACCTGAGGGTTTTGAAGATCCACAACATACTGGGAAAGTATGCAAGCTGCAAAGGTCAATTTATGGGCTAAATCAAGCTTCTCGGAGATGGAATCTTTGATTCAATGATGCGATCAAATAGTTTGGTTTCATCAAGAATGAAGATGAACCCTGTGTCTACAAGAGGGTTAATGGGAACACAGTTGTCTTCCTTGTATTGTATGTGGATGACATACTACTCATTGAGAATGACATCCCCGCTGATCAGTAAAGACTTGGCTGGGGACGTGCTTCTCAATGAAGGACTTAGGTGAAGCAACCTGTATTTTAGGCATCAAGATCTATAGAGATAGATCTAAGAGATTGCTTGGCCTAAGTCAGAGTACATACATTGACATGGTATTACTACGGTTTGCCATGCAGAATTCCAAGAAGGGACTTCTGCCGATGTCACATGGTGTGAGTCTTTCGAAGACTCAAAGTCCCTCTTCTAGAAAGGAGAGAGACCGCATGGATAAGATCCCTTACACATCTGCTATAGGATCTATCATGTACGCCATGCTGTGTACTCGTCCTGATGTCTCGTATGCTTTGAGCATGACGAGTAGATACCAGTCAGATCCAGGTGAGCATCACTGGATAGCAGTCAAGAATATTCTTAAGTACTAGAGAAGGACTAAAGAATATTTCTTGATATTTGGAGGCGATGAGGAGCTAGCAGAAGGGTTACAATGATGCCATCTTCCAAACCCACTGTGATGATTATAGATCGCAGCTAGGGTTTGTGTTTTGCTTGAATGGTGGTGTGAGTTGGAAGAGTTCAAAGCAGACACGATTCTTGATTCTACAAAGCAGTATATATATCGCCGCATCCGAGGCAACAAAGGAGGCGATTTGGATCCGCAAGTTCATTATCGAGCTTGGGGTGGTTCCTAACATTGAGATCCTATAGAGCTCTATTGTGACAACAATGGAGCGATTACCTGCTAAGGAACCTCGCTCACACCATGACCAAACACATACTACGGGCGCTTCCATCTCATTCGAGAGATTATCGATAGAGGAGATGTGAAGATTTGCGAGTACCCACGGAAGTTAACATCGCGAGATCCCTTGACCAAGGCTTTGTACGAGAAAAAGCATGATGGTCACACTAGGTCATTGGGTATTAGATACTACGGTGATTGACACTAGTGCTAGTGGGAGATTGTTAGTGAAAGCCCTAGAGCCAATCATGTGATGATTGTTGTATGAACTTTATTGTATCATATTCCTATTTATAAAGGCATGATTATTATATTTACTTGTATTGGTGCCAAATAACTAAATATAATAATGTCCTTGAGTAGTAGGTTCTTATCTATATCAATCGATTGGTTGAATCGATAATGAGATGATATAGAGAACACTACTCTTAATCATTCCTAGTCAAGTATTAACATTCAGGGACAATGTTAATGCGTAGAGACTAGCATATAGGTCAACATGATGACTTGATCTCACAAGTCATGGATATGAGATATCAAGTTGATACATGGGTATGCATTGGAGAATGTATATTGAATGACCCGCCATGAGAAAGTATCATGGATCGTTATATGAGTGTCATATACTTTCTCATGTGGCTATTAGTATGACTATTAGTCCTTAGACCTGAAGTCACCATGGTTCCCTACATAAGGAGTTGCATACTTTGGCTTCGTCAAACGTCACCCATAAATGGGTGGACTATAAAGGCGATTACTGGGTATGTAACAAATTATGCGGAGGGATGTGAGTGATGTAGATGAGATCTATCCCTCCTATATGATGGGAGTGATATCGATATTCTTGATAGAGTGAGACCACGAAGTGCATGGCCATGCCCAAATGAGTCAATATGAGATATTGAGCTCATTTGATTAGAGTGAGTCTACTTGGAGTTCAAGATTTAGATTGTACCGAGGATGACACGGTCTATGCCTCGATTGGTCAATCTAGATGTCAATGATAGAAGGGCATTGTCACATATTGTGAGAGTCACGATTAGTAGTCACAAAGGTGATGTTGGAGCTCAACATTCTTGTAACTTGGGTAGCAATGATGTGTTGCTAGATACCACTCATTGCTTATGTTCCTAAATCGATTTAGGGACATTGCCAACATTACAAGAACCTATAGGGTCACACACATAAGAGCAATTAGATGGAGATTAGGTTCATATGATGAACCATGAGGATTAGGTTCATGGGATGAACCAAATTGGATTAAGAGTAATCCAAATTAGACTAATGGAGTTAGACTCAAGTTGATTCAAGTGTTGAATGAGTCTAATTTAGATTTGATTCATCAAATCAATTTAAATTAATGAATAGAGATTCATTAAATTAAATTGACTTGAGTCAAGTGGTTAGATTTGATCAACCATGGGAGATTAGAGGTCAAGTTTGACTTGACTTGAGAGGGAAGATGAAAGGTCAAGTTTGACTTGACCAAATGCCATGTCATGATGATGACTTGGCATGGCCGGCCAATGATGATGCTCCACATCATCATTGACTTTGTCATGTGGTGCCACCTCATGAGGGAGACCAAGGGTCATGGGAGTTACATGCATGCATGTAACCCCCTCTCCATGAAGTGGTCGGCCACTTCTAGATCTAATGAGAATTCATTTGATGAGTTATTCCAACTTCATCTTCTTCCTTGAGATTTTTTCCTTCAAGCTCTCCTTCTTCTTCCTCATCTTGCCGAGACCTTCTAGGAGTGCTAGTACACTCAAGATTGTTTTTTTCTCCACCTATTGCTTGTGTGGATACCAATAGAGGAGTGTGCACTTGACACTCTCAAGTTCCGACAACCCTTTTGGACGAGCGGGATTTGCGAAGGGCGTCGCTACGAGGGTAACATCCTTATCATGTAGATCTAAGGTAGATCTAGGGTTTTATATAAACACATACATGTTTTGTTTTAATACATCTTCGCACGGATCCGTGGCCGGGGCTTCCGAGGTTTCCGCAATGCAAAAAGCGGTTTTTTGCAGCTCGGAAAAACCCAACAGCTAAAGCTCCCTCTCATGAGTCGCTATGGACTATCTCCCTTCCCCCTGATCGATCCCGACATCATAGGTAGGATATTACTTTCACCCGCACACACTGCATACACCACTTTGTTAGGGAAATCAACCCATGAATGATGTGTTTTGATGTGTGTGGCAAAGGGTTTAAGTTAGGTTGATTATAGATTTAATATGTGTGTTGAAGTTTTGAAGGACTTAGTAATTCACACATGGCGAAAGCATTGGCAAGTCACCATCTCATGACTCAGTCCTTAAGTCGGTAAAGGATAGCATTACAGAAGTCGTGCGCTTGGTGCATCCAAGGGACCGCCAGACGAGGAGCATTGAAGTGAAGCCAAAGGAAGTAGACTTTAGAGCGAGACGCGAAGGATGACATTACGAAGCCGTGCGCTTGGTGCATCCGAGGGATGTGGCCGGACGAAGAGAACTTCAACGCGAGGGACTCCAAGGGAAGATGAGAGTGAGCGATTGTAACCTGGGATGGGGTAGCTCTTAGGTGAACTTGGCCAAATGGCTAAGTGTCGAATGGGTTTTCTCGACATTAGTCGACTGCCATGATATGACAGTCTACTGCTCTAAGTCGACTGAAGACTCGACTGGTGTTCGAGTCAGTTTACAGGTGAAACGATCATTGCCGAGGATGGCGGATCGTATCGACATTATCGATTGGTGATGTCGAGGGTTTCGGGCACAGAAGCTTTGGTAGTCGAGTGATCTCGTCGACCACTCGACTGTTGGCTCCATCAATCGACTGATGGGAAGATCAGTCGACTGATGTGGGAGCCGTTGGTTAAAATCCAATGTGGAAGAAGCCATTGCGAGGCACCCGCCTATCACGCTTGGGTTAGATTAAGCTCAATTAGATTGAGCAAAACTAGTTAACTCAATTGGATCAAGTAGAACTATAGGCATATTCCAATCGTTGGAAAGATAGGGTAAGATCGCATTTACACTAAATCTTGGGCGATTTAGCCAAAGCTAACTCAAGGTCTTTTGTAAATGTGGGTCTTAATCCTATAAACAAGAGTTGCATAGAGATGTAATCGGTAATGTGTTACCCACCGATCGTACTAAGTCTTGGGCGATTTAGCTAAAGCTAACTCAAGGCTTAGTATGATGTGGATCTTGTCCCGCAAGAATTATAGCTAGTTTGTATGAATCTAGTAAATGTGGTTTGACCACATCCATAACTTGATTCTACAAAATTCTTATAATTCAGTGGGAGCATCATTTGATTAAAGGCCTAATTAAATGATAAAAGGAATATGATATTAATTCTCTGCATTGTATGTTGTAGATAACTATGTCGACAAACACGAACACTCTCTCTGTGTTACGTCGCCGAGAAGGACAAGCTCAATGGAGCGAATTTCTGGCAGTACAGAACCTGAGAATTGTTCTCACCCAAGAAAGGAAGTTGTACGTCCTGGAGCAGCCCATTCCAGAGGCACCTCCTGTCACTGCCTCGCGAGCTGACAAAGATACTTACAAGAAGCATCAAGATGATGCATTAGATGTGTCATGTCTAATGCTCGCGACCATGAACTCTGAGCTTCAGAAGCAACATGAGTTCATGAATGCTTATGATATGGTTGGATATCTTCGTCAACTATATCAAGGACAAGCAAGGCATGAGAGATATGAAGTCTCTAAGGCATTGTTTGGGTCAAAAATGCAAGAAGGGACTCCCGTAGGTCAATATGTACTCAAGATGATTGGGTACGTAGAAAACCTACAAAGGCTGGGATTCCCACTTGGCCAAGAGCTGACCACTTACCTGATCTTACAATCTTTGCCACAAGCCTTCAATCAATTTGTCATGAATTATAACATGAATGAAATTGATAAGCCACTGACTGAGATGCTCAGCATGTTGAGAACTGCTGAGCTTAACCTTAAGAAGGGAAAATCTGACACCATTTTGATGGTGCACAAGAAGAAAGGCAAGGGCAAGCCTAAAGGTAAGGGAAAGTCCCAAGCCAAGGGCAAAGGCAAAGAACTTAAACCCAAAGGAGGGGTAGCCAAGGAAGGGGCTTGCTTCTGCTGCAAGGAAGCAGGACACTGGAAGCATAACTGCAAGGCATACTTGGAAAATCTTAAGAAGAAGAAGAGTGAGACTTCTACTTCAGGTATAAATGTTATAGAAGTCAATCTATCTATTTCTTCATCATGGGTATTAGATACCGGATGTGCATCTCACATTTGTACCAATGTGCAGGCGCTGAGAAATAGCAGGGCATTGACAAAGGGCGAGGTGGACCTACGAGTAGGCAATGGAGCAAGGGTTGCTGCTATTGCTGTAGGAACTTATGATCTATCTCTGCCCTCTGGGCTTTTACTAGAATTAGATGAATGTTGTTATGTGTCTGTCTTAACTAAGAACATCATTTCAGTTTCTTGTTTGGACAAGAAAGGATTTTTATTTATAATAAAGAACAAATGTTGTTCAGTTTATTTAAATGATATGTTCTATTGTAGTGCACCTCTAATGAACAGACTCTATTTTCTAGACTTAGAGAGCCCTATCTATAACATAAGTACCAAAAGGTTCAAGTCAAATGAATTGAACCAAACCTATCTCTGACACTGTCGCTTAGGTTACATAAATGAGAGTCGCTTATCTCAGCTCCATAAGGATGGGCTGCTAGACTCATTTGATTTTGAATCATATGAGACATGCGAGTCTTGCCTTTTAAGCAAGATGACCAAGACTCCCTTTAGTGGACACAGCGAAAGAGCAATAGATTTGTTACGACTTATACATAGTGATGTATGTGGCCCTTTCAATGTTGCAGCGAGAGGTGGTTACAGGTATTTCATTACATTTACTGATGACTTCAGTAGATATGGTTATGTGTATCTTATGACACATAAATCAGAATTCTTTGAAAAGTTCAAAGAATTCAAGAATGAAGTACAAAACCAGCTTGGCAAGAGTATTAAGATACTTCGATCAGATCGAGGTGGTGAATACCTTAGCCATGAGTTTCGTGACTATCTAGCTGAGTGTGAGATTCTATCCCAACTCACTCCTCCTGGAACACCACAGTGGAATGGTGTATCCAAAAGGAGGAATTGTACCCTATTAGATATGGTACGATCTATGATGAGTCACACAGATCTTCCTATAACCTTTTGGGGATATGCTCTAGACACAGCAACCTTTACCCTTAACCGTGTACCATCCAAGGCTGTCATAAAGACACCATATACGATATGGACAGGGAGAAATCTCAAGATGTATTTCATGAGGATTTGGGGTTGTGAGGCTTACGTTCGATGTCAAGTCTCAGACAAACTAGGACCCAAATCCGATAGGTGCTATTTTGTTGGATATCCCAAGGATACAAAGGGATATTACTTCTACATTCTCAGTCAGCACAAAGTGTTTGTGGCAATGATTGGAGTTTTTCTAGAAAGGGATTTTATTTCTAGAAAAACTAGTGGGAGAACCTTTGATCTTGAAGAAATTCAAGATAAGGACCATAGCATTGAGGCCTTGATGGAGGTTGAACAGGAACCACAAAGTGTTGTGGGTGATGAGGTTGTTGCACAAAGAGTTGTGGAACAACCACATTGCCTGTAGACCTACCTCTTGCGAGTTTGATAAGCACGTCGTCACCGAGAGATACTCATTTCTCTTGTCTGACCATGATGATGTTATGCTCATTGAGAATGAGCCAACCTCCTATCAGGAAGCTGTGATGAGCCCAGATTCTGAGAAATGGCTAAAGGCCATGAGATCCGAGATGGAATCCATGTACACCAACCAAGTATGGACTTTGGTTGATCCACCTGAAGGGGTCAAACCCATTGGGTGTAAGTGGGTCTTTAGGAGAAAGACTGACATGGATGAACTTACGCATACCTATAAGGGTCGATTGGTGGCTAAAGGTTTCAAGCAAATTCATGGTATTGACTATGATGAAACCTTTTCTCCAGTGGCGATGTTTAAGTCCATTCGGATCTTGCTTGCTATTGCAGCATACCACGATTATGAGATCTGGCAGATGGATGTCAAAACCGCGTTTCTAAATGGAAACTTACTCGAAGATGTGTACATGACACAACCTGAGGGTTTTGAAGATCCACAGCATACTGGGAAAGTATGCAAGCTGCAAAGGTCAATTTATGGGCTAAATCAAGCTTCTCGGAGATGGAATCTTTGATTCAATGATGCGATCAAACAGTTTGGTTTCATCAAGAATGAAGATGAACCCTGTGTCTACAAGAGGGTTAATGGGAACACAGTTGTCTTCCTTGTATTGTATGTGGATGACATACTACTCATTGAGAATGACATCCCTTCGCTACAGTCTGTAAAGACTTGGCTGGGGACGTGCTTCTCAATGAAGGACTTAGGTGAAGCAACCTGTATTTTAGGCATCAAGATCTATAGAGATAGATCTAAGAGATTGCTTGGCCTAAGTCAGAGTACATACATTGACATGGTATTACTACGATTTGCCATGCAGAATTCCAAGAAGGGACTTCTGCCGATGTCACATGGTGTGAGTCTTTCGAAGACTCAAAGTCCCTCTTCTAGAAAGGAGAGAGACCGCATGGATAAGATCCCTTACACATCTGCTATAGGATCTATCATGTACGCCATGCTGTGTACTCGTCCTGATGTCTCGTATGCTTTGAGCATGACGAGTAGATACCAGTCAGATCCAGGTGAGCATCACTGGATAGCAGTCAAGAATATTCTTAAGTACTAGAGAAGGACTAAAGAATATTTCTTGATATTTGGAGGCGATGAGGAGCTAGCTGTAAAGGGTTACAGCGATGCCATCTTCCAAACTGACCAGGATGATTATAGATCGCAGTTAGGGTTTGTGTTTTGCTTGAATGGTGGTGCTGTGAGCTGGAAGAGTTCAAAGCAGGACACGCTTTCGATTCTACAATGCAGGTATATATCGCATCCGAGGCAACAAAGGAGGCGATTTGGATCCGCAAGTTCATTATCGAGCTTGGGGTGATTCCTAGCATAGCAAATCCTTTAGAGCTCTATTGTGACAACAATGGAGCGTTTGCGCTGGCTAAGGAACCTCACTCACACCAGCTGATCAAACACATACTACGGCGCTTCCATCTCATTCGAGAGATTATCGATAGAGGAGATGTGAAGATTTGGAGTACCCAGGAAGTTAACATCGCAGATCCCGACCAAGGCTTTGGGCACGAGAAAAGCATGATGGTTACACTAGGTCATTGGGTATTAGATACTACGGTGATTGACACTAGTGCTAGTGGGAGATTGTTAGTGAAAGCCCTAGAGCCAATCATGTGATGATTGTTGTATGGACTTTATTGTATCATATTCCTATTTATAAAGGCATGATTATTATATTTACTTGTATTGGTGCCAAATAACTAAATATAATAATGTCCTTGAGTAGTAGGTTCTTATCTATATCAATCGATTGGTTGAATCGATAATGAGATGATATAGAGAACACTACTCTTAATCATTCCTAGTCAAGTATTAACATTCAGGGACAATGTTAATGCGTAGAGACTAGCATATAGGTCAACATGATGACTTGATCTCACAAGTCATGGATATGAGATATCAAGTTGACACATGGGTATGCATTGGAGAATGTATATTGAATGACCCGCCATGAGAAAGTATCATGGATCGTTATATGAGTGTCATATACTTTCTCATGTGGCTATTAGTATGACTATTAGTCCTTAGACCTGAAGTCACCATGGTTCCCTACATAAGGAGTTGCATACTTTGGCTTCGTCAAACGTCACCCATAAATGGGTGGACTATAAAGGCGATTACTGGGTATGTAACAAATTATGCGGAGGGATGTGAGTGATGTAGATGAGATCTATCCCTCCTATATGATGGGAGTGATATCGATATTCTTGATAGAGTGAGACCACGAAGTGCATGGCCATGCCCAAATGAGTCAATATGAGATATTGAGCTCATTTGATTAGAGTGAGTCTACTTGGAGTTCAAGATTTAGATTGTACCGAGGATGACACGGTCTATGCCTCGATTGGTCAATCTAGATGTCAATGATAGAAGGGCATTGTCACATATTGTGAGAGTCACGATTAGTAGTCACAAAGGTGATGTTGGAGCTCAACATTCTTGTAACTTGGGTAGCAATGATGTGTTGCTAGATACCACTCATTGCTTATGTTCCTAAATCGATTTAGGGACATTGCCAATGTTACAAGAACCTATAGGGTCACACACATAAGAGCAATTAGATGGAGATTAGGTTCATATGATGAACCATGAGGATTAGGTTCATGGGATGAACCAAATTGGATTAAGAGTAATCCAAATTAGACTAATGGAGTTAGACTCAAGTTGATTCAAGTGTTGAATGAGTCTAATTTAGATTTGATTCATCAAATCAATTTAAATTAATGAATAGAGATTCATTAAATTAAATTGACTTGAGTCAAGTGGTTAGATTTGATCAACCATGGGAGATTAGAGGTCAAGTTTGACTTGACTTGAGAGGGAAGATGAAAGGTCAAGTTTGACTTGACCAAATGGCATGTCATGATGATGACTTGGCATGGCCGGCCAATGATGATGCTCCACATCATCATTGACTTTGTCATGTGGTGCCACCTCATGAGGGAGACCAAGGGTCATGGGAGTTACATGCATGCATGTAACCCTCTCCATGAAGTGTCGCCACTTCTAGATATCATGAGAATTCATTTGATGAGTTATTCCAACTTCATCTTCTTCCTTGAGATTTTTTCCTTCAAGCTCTCCTTCTTCTTCCTCATCTTGCCGAGACCTTCTAGGAGTGCTAGTACACTCAAGATTGTCTTTTTCTCCACCTATTGCTTGTGTGGATACCAATAGAGGAGTGTGCACTTGACACTCTCAAGTTCCGACAACCCTTTTGGACGAGCGGGATTTGCGAAGGGCGTCGCTACGAGGGTAACATCCTTATCATGTAGATCTAAGGTAGATCTAGGGTTTTATATAAACACATACATGTTTTGTTTTAATACATCTTCGCACGGATCCGTGGCCGGGGCTTCCGAGGTTTCTGCAATGCAAAAAGCGGTTTTTTGCAGCTCGGAAAAACCCAACAGCTAAAGCTCCCTCTCATGAGTCGCTATGGACTATCTCCCTTCCCCCTGATCGATCCCGACATCATAGGTAGGATATTACTTTACACCGCATACACCACTTTGTTAGGAAATCAACCCATGAATGATGTGTTTTGATGTGTGTGGCAAAGGGTTTAAGTTAGGTTGATTATAGATTTAATATGTGTGTTGAAGTTTTGAAGGACTTAGTAATTCACACATGGCGAAAGCATTGGCAAGTCACCATCTCATGACTCAGTCCTTAAGTCGGTAAAGGATAGCATTACAGAAGTCGTGCGCTTGGTGCATCCAAGGGACCGCCAGACGAGGAGCATTGAAGTGAAGCCAAAGGAAGTAGACTTTAGAGCGAGACGCGAAGGATGACATTACGAAGCCGTGCGCTTGGTGCATCCGAGGGATGTGGCCGGACGAAGAGAACTTCAACGCGAGGGACTCCAAGGGAAGATGAGAGTGAGCGATTGTAACCTGGGATGGGGTAGCTCTTAGGTGAACTTGGCCAAATGGCTAAGTGTCGAATGGGTTTTCTCGACATCAGTCGACTGCCATGATATGACACCATCTCTGTCGATCAAGACTCGACCGGGTGTTCGAGTCTGTTGGTCCGAATGATCGCCAAGGATGGTGATCGACATTATCGCTGATGATGTCGAGGGTTTGAACAGCGAAGCTTTGGTAGTCGAGTGATCTCGCGACCACTGATCGTTATTCCATCAATCGATCGATGGGAAGATCACCGATCGATGTGGAGCCGTTGGTTGAAATCCAATGTGGAAGAAGCCATTGCGAGGCAACGACTACAGCAACAGTCGACTGATGGCTCAATCAGTCGACTGCTAGCTGCCCAATGGGAAGAATGACTTCTTTCCTATAAGAAGAGGCCCTGAGTCATTTTGGGGGGTTAATGCTTCATCTCTAAACATACTCCCAAGTGCCCAAACAAATTCTACTCTTCTTACTTGCTTTTATTTCAATTATATTGTAAGAGGGAGTGTTCTTGTAAGGAAGGTTACCTCCACCTAGCTTTATGCAAAGGAGAGATTAGTGAATTGATTAAGGCATGATTCACTTGGAATGAATCAGGTCGTGGACGAGTATAACTTGGACCCCGAATATAAACACAAAAGCCGATGATCCATACATCGTCTATTCCACGGCTATTCGTAGAATAGAGGTTGGTGGCTTGAACAACAAGTTTGTTCAAATGACTACTCTAATCGAATAGCACGATGATGAAACGGTTGCTTGGGTGATCCCTTTTTGTCTAGGATTAATTTTTTTTTAATCTAGGGACGTCGATGAGATCGCCATGAACAAGTGACCGAGTTGAAGTGGGAAGCGAAGTTTCCTTCTTTCAAGTGGTATCAGAGCCACGGTTTTCGATTTTGTGTGTTTAGAATTCGGTTACTTTTATGCACTTTTCATATATAATATGTGTCGGATAATAGTAGGATATGCGTAGGTTAACTCTTTGGTTGCAGGCATAGGATCCAACTATTATGGCCATATGTGTGTATGTGATTGTATGTGTGTAATTGTATATTTTGTTGAATCCTCGGGGTTGACGAGGCTAGTATTTAATTTTTGTAAATTAGATACGACATTGTTTAACCACTCCTTTTATTTTAGTTTACTTTCGATCTAGATTTCATGTACACTCCCTCGTGGAGTATAGGATCGATGGATGTAAATTAAAATAGTTTTTCTCAGCTCGGATCTCCGGATGGCTTGTACATGGCATAGGGAGGAGCGGACGAGATGACAATACGACGGGAGACATATTGAAGAAAAAAGCCATAATAGTTGGAAAATATTTATTTTTCATATTTATTGCTTATTATTTGATATGCATGTCGTAGGATAGAAAATTCCTCAATTTCAAATTACTAAGTGGGAGAGGGATATTTTTATAAATTCTCACGGCCTCCATTACGATTTGACATGTGATGCAAACAAACTTGCGCGTTGGCTCTGAGTGCCTTCCTCCCCATCGGATGAGTTTGTTTGCGGATCACAAGGTCGAATATGGTTATAGGAAATTATTAAGGAGCGTGTGTACTTCCCCATCGGAAGGCACATAACCCGAGATAATTACCTTGGTACCGAGTAATGGTGAACAGTTAGATACAAATACAAGTATCCTCCCCATCGGAGTCACTGCTTTTATTTGTATGGCCGAAGAGGAACCAACTATTAATTTTACTTGTCAAAAAGTTAGGTTGACAAGATAGTAAAATTAATGGGTAAAACCTCCTCTTACAAATGTAGAATTCGTATACGTCCACACTATCGTGGCATACAATATTCTCGGTGTTTTGAGGTGTTGGTTGATTTTAAAATTTTATTGTTTGAGGAATCAATAATTTTTTGAAATCTAATGTTTTTGATCTATGTGATTCTTAGGTTTTCTTTCAAAATGACTTTCAACCCGCTTGCTGTGATACTGAAAGAAAATAAACTTACTGGACCCAACTATGTTGATTGGAAGAGGAATCTTGACATTGTCTTAACTGCCGAGGAATACAAATATATACTCCTCGAAGAGTGCCCTCCTAAGCCTGCGGATGATTCTGGGGAAAAGGAGAAGGAGAGTTATAAGAAGTGGATTAAGGCCGATGAGATGACATGGTGTTACATTTTGGCATCTATGTCAAATGTACTGCAACATCAGCATCAAGCCATGCCCACTGCTTATGACATGATGCTCAATCTCAAAGAGCTTTTCGGACACCAGAATCGGGCTGCTAGGTAGGAAGCCATGAGGAACTTGATGACGACCACCATGATCGAGGGAACACCCGTGAGGGATCATGTTCTCAAGATGATGGCTCATTTGAATGAGTTGGAGGTCATTGGAGCTGAGATTGATGGGGAAACCCAGGTCGATATCATTCTCCAGTCTCTACCTAGGAGTTTTGAGCAGTTTCGCCTGAACTACAACATTAACAAGAGGTTGTATTCGTTGGCGGAGCTTCTGACAGAACTCCAGGTGGTAGAGGGGCTATTTCGTCAAAGTGCTCAGGCGCAAGCCATGGTTGCCCAAAAGGTTTCTACTTCTAAGCCAAAAGGTAAGAAGAAGAAGAAACAAGTTGGGGTAAAGGCGCTGGGAGGAACTCAGGGAGGAGTGAAGAAACCGAAAGGCAAGTGCTTTACTTGTAAGCAGACTGGACACTAGAAGAAGGACTGCCCTAATCGGAAGCAGAACAAAGGTATATCTTTTGGTCTAGTCGTTGAAATATGTTTAGCGGTGTTATCTATCGACACCTAGTGTGTAGATACGGGAGTCACTGATCATGTCTGCAATACTTTGCAGGGGTTCCAGGAAACCAAACGACTGGCTAAGGGGGAGATTACCTTATACTTGGGCGATGCCACAAAGGTGGCGGCTGTTGCAGTGGGAGATGTTTATTTATCTTTTGAGAAAAATAAAGTTTTGGTTCTTAAGAATTGCCTTTATGTACCTTTATTTAGAAAGAATTTAATTTCGGTTTTTAAATTGTTTATGGATGGATATTCTATTTCTTTTAATGACAGAGTTGTTATAAAAAGGAATAGGGAGATTATCTGTTCGGGTGCATTGATAGGAAATTTATACACACTTGAACCAAAAGCTCTCACGATGCAAATAGAAGTTAATAACTCATCTTCTAATTCCAATAAGAGAAAAGAACCTTCGAAGATGAACCAAACATATCTTTGGCATCATAGGCTTGGTCATATTAACCTAAGAAAAATTCAAAGGTTGATAGCTGATAGACCTCTGGGTTCAATAGTGGTGGAAGATTTCCCAACCTGCGAATCTTGCTTGGAGGGTAAAATGACCAAGAGGCCTTTTAAGGCCAAGGGGTATAGAGCCAAAGATGTGTTAGAATTGGTTCATCTTGATTTGTGTGGTCCTATGTCTATCCAGGCTAGAGGTGGTTTTGAGTATTTCGTCTCTTTTATAGACGATTATTCGAGATATGGATACATTTACTTGATGCGCCGCAAGTCTGAATGCTTTGACAAGTTCAAAGAATTCAAGGATGATGTGGAGAAACGTCAAGGTAAAAGTATCAAGACACTACGATCTGATCGTGGTGGTGAGTACCTCTTGGGAGAGTTTAGGAATTACTTATCAGAGGCTGGGATTCAATCCCAATTGTCTGCATCGGGCACACCCCAGTAGAATGGTGTAGTAGAGCGAAGGAATAGGACTCTTATGGAGATAGTTAGATCGATGATGAGTTATTCTGAGTTGCCAGATTCGTTCTAGGGATATGCTATAGATACGGCAGTGTATATTCTGAACTTAGTCCCATCTAAATCAATGCCTTCTACTCCCATAGAATTGTGGACTGGGCGAAAGCCTAGTCTAAGACATATTCGAATTTGGAGGAGTCCAGCACATGTGCTAAAGGCAGATGTTGGTAAGTTGGAACCCCGTACAGAAGTGCGCATGTTCGTTGGCTATCCTAGAGGAATGAAAGGTTGTTTGTTTTATAGTCCTAGAGATCAGAGGGTGATCGTTAGTACAAATGCTAGATTTCTAGAGGAAGACTATGTGATGAACTACTAGCCCACGAGTAAGATTGTTTTGGAGAAATTGAAAGGGGAAGTCACTTCTTCAGTACCACCGGTACAAGAGTATATACCACAAGTCACTGCACCGCGTGTCACAGAGGATACACAGGTGATACCTCATCGTAGTGGGAGGGTTGTGAGATAGCCTGATAGATTCATGTTCTTGGGAGAATCTTCTGATTTGGTCCTTAGCGAACATGAACCTGTTCCCTAGACATATGACGAGGCAATCCAAGATAAAGATGCAGTATCTTGGCAAAGTGCAATGAATGCTGAGATTGAATCTATGGATTCAAATCATGTCTGGGAGCTAGTAGAATCACTCGATGGTGTAAAAACCATTGGATGCAAGTGGATCTACAAAAGAAAGAGAGGAATAGATGGGAAGGTTGAGACCTTCAAAGCGAGGCTTGTTGCGAAGGGGTATACTCAGAAAGAGGGTATTGATTATGAGGAAACCTTTTCGTTGGTGGCCATGCTTAAGTCTATCCGGATTCTCTTATGCATTACAGCTCATATGGATTATGAGGTGTGGCAGATGGATGTCAAGACAGCTTTCCTTAATGGAAGTCTTGAGGAAAACATCTATATGAACCAATCAGAGGGATTCATTGCAAAGCGTAAAGAGCATCTTGTGTGTAAGCTTAATTGGTCCATTTATGGATTGAAGCAAGCTTCGAGGTCTTGGAACATCCGCTTTGATGAGGTAAACCAGTCTTATAGATTTATTCAAAGTTCAGATGAGTCTTGTGTATACAAGAGATGTGACGAAAATGTAGTGGTATTTCTTGTACTATACGTAGATGATATTTTGTTAATTGGCAACAATGTCAAGGTGTTATCGGACGTAAGGGTATGGTTGTTCAAACAGTTTGATATGAAGGACTTAGGAGAAGTGGGACACATCCTTGGGATCAAGGTTATAAGGGATCGCAAGAAAAGGTTGTTGTGCTTATCTCAAGCTTCATACATAGACACCATTATGGATCATTTTAGCATGCAGAACTCCAAGAAGGGTTTTCTACCTTTCAGGCATGGAGTTCCTTTATCTAAGGAGATGTGTCCTAGAACGTCTGAGGAGATAGAGGAGATGAAGGCAGTTCCTTATGCTTCGGCAGTAGGAAGCCTCATGTATACGATGCTATGTACGAGACCAAATATCTGCTTTGCCGTGGGCATGGTCAGCAGATATCAGAGTAATCCAGGACAGGGACATTGGACTGCGGTAAAGCATATATTGAAGTACCTGAGAAGGACTAGGGATTATATGCTAGTTTACCAGGCAGACCAATTACTCCCTGTGAGTTACACAGATTCCGACTTCCAATCAGACAGGGATAACAGTAAGTCTACCTTAGGTTTTGTGTTTACTTTAGGAGGTGGAGTCATTGTATGGAGGAGTGTCAAGCAGAAATGCGTGGCGGAGTCCACCATGGAAGCTGAGTATGTGGCAACCTCTGAGGCGGCCAAAGAAGCTGTGTGGCTCAGGAACTTCCTGATGGACTTGGATGTGATTCCTGGTTTGCTCAGAACTCTCACAATTTATTGTGATAATAGTGGTGCAGTTGCAAACTCGAAGGAACCACGAGCCCATAAGGCAAGTAAATACATAGAGCGCAAGTACCACCTGATGCGAGAAATCATAAAGAGAGGAGAAGTTGCAGTGTCCAAGATTGCATCGGAGGATAACCTGGCAGATCCTTTCACTAAGGCCCTTCCCGTGAGAGCTTTTGATAGACATGTGGAGGGAATGGGAATCAGATGTATGACAGTTTGAGGACAGCATAGTCTTTTAGTATAAGTGGGAGATCGTTGGGATGTATACTGAAAAGTCTATCTTTTGTATGAACATCTTTATTTTGAAATAAGAATCACATGATCATTGTGTTGGTGCAGTAGGAACCTAAGTCGAACCTGAGTTTTGATTATAGCAAACGATACAAAGTTAAGCTCATGTCGTTATCTCACGAGCTAAATCAAGTGTGCAGAAGATTGCTATAGCTAGAGCTGAAGGCTAGCGACACCTGGAGGAAACCGCGGTGGTCGGGCGACACTCGAGTGACTTCGGAGGGAGCCGAAGGAATCGAGTGGAAGGCCGGAAGCAAAAGCGACATGGTAAGTATCGAGGTAAGCTCGTGTGTGCGAGCGTAAGTGAGGTCGTATCCTCCTTACAGGGATGGTGTTAAGCGTAGATCCGACCAAAGACATCCTATCGATGGTCTAGGTCGAGATCGGACAGTCGAAAGCCGTCGAAATAATGTTTTCTTTGAGCTAACTTTGACTTGCAGCAAGCATCAGTCTGTAGGGTCGGATCGATTGGTACGGCCGGCTAGAGGGGGGGTGAATAGCCCTTTTCGTTTGGATGCCGGTATTTGCTCATCTACAAAACTAATTAGCGCAAGCGGAAGACTAATAAAGACAAGCAAATAGAAATACGAGAAAACAAGCGCTAACAAAGAATGTAACGTGGTTCACGGCTACGCCGCTAATCCACGATCCCGATTCGTCCGAGGTGAATCACTCCTCCAAAGCCAATAACTATTGGTCTCTCCTTTGCACCAAGCTAGGTGGAGGTAACCTTTACAATCAAGATCACTCTTCTTACAAATAGAATAGAGTAAAAACAAGTAAGAAGAGTTTAGAGCTTGTGGGGCACTAGGAAGATCACTTAGAGCATAAGCATTAGCCTCTCAAAGGCTTACACCCTCTCTTTTTATAGAGAGGGCTGATTTCTTCCCGTTGGCCACCACCAGTCGACTGCCGCCCTTGGTAGTCGACTGTCGTCACTACAACGGCCTCCGAACACGTCGGATCCCGACCGTTGTAGTCCAAAGAGCTACGGTTCTGTGGCCCGTAGTCGACTTCCCACGTATGGCGATGATCGTTGCCTCGTAGTCGACGCCTCCACTACGAACGGCTTCGCGGGCTAAAACCCTATTGACTACCGATCATTCTTTTCAGCAATCGATGGTCTTGGCAATGATCGCCGACGATGGGCATGCCGACACCGGGCCACAATCGATCGATCGTATACGGTCGAACTCACTGACTCAGAGCAATGATTACTATGACATGGCAATGACCGGTGTCTGAAAACCCATCCGACACTTGGCCAAATGGGCCAAGTTTCACCTAAGAGCTACCCTTCCCGGGTTACAATCGCCACTCTCATCTCCTGAGTCCTCGCTCGAAGTTCTCTTCGTTTCGGCCATCCTCAAAGATCAGCGACTTTGCGAATGCTCCTTCGCCTCTTGCCTCAAGTCTACTTCCTCCGGCTTCACTCCAAGCTTCTCGTCCGGCGGTCCCTCGGATGCTCCAAGCGCACGGCTTCCGCAAAGCTATCCTTCACCGACTCAAGGCACGAGTCATGAGATGTGAAACTCGCCATGACTCCATGTGCAAATTACTAAGTCCTGCACCACTTCAACGCACATATCAAATCAACATATCAAACTAACTTAAACCCTTTGCCACACCATCAAAACCATATTACGGCAAGAGATTGCCCTAACAATCTCCCTTTGATGTGTGACAATCCGCTTAAGTTAGGTAAAACATTTGATATAAATTCTAAGGTAAGAAAGCATGTAAAGATAAACATGATATAGCAACATGCAACTCCCCTTAATCCATGAAACTCTATGCAAATTTTCTCCCCCTATCATATATTTCTCCCCCTAAAATAATTAACTTAAACATAATTATTTCTCCCCCTTTGACACCATCAAAAAGATTAACACTAAGTTATAAGCTCATGACATCAAGTATAAAGAGAAACATACACTAAAATCACCAAAATCGATAAAATCAATCAGATTTGTTCATTACTGATCCATCGATCGCTATCGATGGCAATGATCGACAAAAGAATCAATTTCGATTTTACGGATGAATTTTAAATGCACTATTAATTCCAGAAAATTCGAAAATCATGAAATTTGGGGAACATATTTCTTTTAAGTATATCTATCAGTGAAAAATAGGTTTTCATGAAAAATCATTATATTTCTACATATTTGCCAAAAATCCAAAAGCTTTAAAAACTACTAGGTTTTTGATCATAAGAGTATCCATTTTAACACCTAGTCTTGCATCCAATTGTTTCAAAACATGAATATATGTATTTTAAAGTAAGAAATTGTTTTGAAAACATATGAAATATCCAACCATGATCTTTGGGCAATATGTCTATGAATTAAACATAAGCCTTCCCCATGATTGGTCTATTATTGCTATGTTGATACTTTAAATGACTATCTAAATGTCATAGGCATTAGTGGACATTTGTATCATCCTAACATCTCACCCATGCTAAGTTTGCAATCAAGTTAGCCTATAGTGAGTGTGAGATGCATCCTAGGGGGTATTTGTATATACTTAACCAATATATTCATGCAATTCTATCATGGTTAAGTATCAACCTAACAATTAACATGATCATAATGACATATATGAATCAATTTCACATAATGATCATGAAATACATGTTTTCATCAAATTATAATCATGCATTAGGTATTATATGATGATAATAAACAAAGTATCACCTAAAGCATGATTCAAACCTATTTCTCATGATAACGTGCCAAATTTCAAAAACATAAATCATGATTGCAAATATACATAGGAATTACATCAATCATCATGATTTAAGCAATATTATCTATTTATGGGCACGTTATCATCACCCAACACTATAAAAAAAAAATTGTCCCGTCATCCTAAGTCAACCAAAATATGATATAGGTTAATTCCATATGGTTGACTACCCTAGGGTTATCCTAACCCTTAAGGATGAATTTTGGAACCCAAAATAAGTTCTTTCCTATTTGGTTCACTAAGTATTCCTTGGGGATCCATTTTCTAGCTATTACCTTCTTCTTATCTTGTCCCCTAGCTATAAGGCATTTATAGGCCTTTTCATTTTTCTTTTCCTTGTAGCCTAGGCCCTTTTTGTTGAAGCAAGCTCTTTGGCTCCCTATGATCATATTTAATGTGTTGGAGCCAATAGTGAATTTCTCTAGGGCTTTTGTTAAATAATCTATCTTTTCCCTTAAGGCCCTATTTTCATTTATACATGCATCACTAACATCTAATGGCACATAAAGGTCATGTGAGCATGCATCATTTAAGCTAGAAGAAATATTATCATTTAAGCATGCATTTTCTAGCTTATTTTCCAATGTCTTAATTTGATTAAGCATGCTTTTATTTTTCTTTTTCATTCCAAATAAGTCCTTAGTTAAACTAGAAATTATGGAAACTATTTTCTTAGGAGAGGCTTTCGTTACCATAGTTTCCATGTCCTCTTCTTCTTCGGATGATGAGGATGTGGAGGCTCCCCCTTCACTTGAGCTCTCCCCACTTGTGCTTGATTCTTCATTTGAGGAGGAGGAACAATCCGAGTCATGAAGAGCCATTAGTGCTAGGTTGGAGTAGACATGCTCTTCTTCTTCGGATGAGGATGAAGAGGCAAGGTCATCCCATGTCTTGGCTTTGAGTGCCATGACCTTCCCTTTTCCTTTTGCCTTCTTTTCTTCTTCCTTTTTCTTGCTTCCCTTCTTCTCCTTCTTTTCTTCTTTCTTCTTCCTTTCTTCCTTGCTCTTGTTTAGGAGGGGACAATTATCCCCTATATGTCCCTCTCCTTGGCAATTATAGCATATGACCTTCCCCCTTGGTCTTCTATTCCTATCATTAGATTTATTAAATCTAAAATTCTTAAATGCACGTCTTACCTTCCTTACCATATAGGCTTCTTCGGTGCTATCCAAGGAGGAGGAGGAAGACGCTTCGTCATCGGAGGAGGAGGGAATTTCCATCTTCTTCTTCCCCTCGTTCGCTATCAAAACTACTCCTCTTGAGGGTTGAATTCTAGGCTCTTCTTGTATTCCTTCAAGCCTAGTTTCGTGAAGCTCCATTGTTGAGAAAAATTCCTCCAAGGTACTTACTTCCAAGTTCTTGGAGATGTAAAATAAGTCCACCATGGAGCTCCATTTTGAGGACCGGGGAAAGACATCTATGGCCTTCATTACCATATCCCGGTTTGATAGCTTCTCACCTACACTTGTTAGCCCAATTAATATTTCTTTAAACCTAGAATGCAATGAAGTTACCTTTTCTCCCTTTTCTAATTTGATGTTTGATAGTTGGGAGCGGAGGAGGTCTCTCCTAGCTAGCTTGGCCTCGGATGTGCCTTCATGGAGTTCTACAAGCTTTTCCCACATCTCTTTGGCGCTAGCACACTCTCCGATCCGGTTGATCTCTTGTTGAGGGAGCACATTGAGAAGATGATGTTTTGCCTTTGAGTTTGCAAGGTGCTCCTCTCTTTGCTTCTTAGTCCAACGTGATTTTTCAATTGGGTCACCCCTTTCATCCCTAGGCAACTCGAAACCATTTTCCATTATAAGCATGATATCAAAATCGGTCTCGAAGAATACCTCCATTCTCTTTTTCCACCAAGAGAATTCGCCGTCGAACTTCGGTGGGTGGATGTTTGAGCCGGCCATTTTGAAAATTTTCTTGTTGTGGCGGTTAGTCCTCGACAAGCTTTCCTTTGCTCTGATACCACTTGTAGGGTCGGATCGATTGGTACGGCCGGCTAGAGGGGGGGTGAATAGCCCTTTTCGTTTGGATGCCGGTATTTGCTTGTCTACAAAACTAATTAGCGCAAGCGGAAGACTAATAAAGACAAGCAAATAGAAATACGAGAAAACAAGCGCTAACAAAGAATGTAACGTGGTTCACGGCTACGCCGCTAATCCACGATCCCGATTCGTCCGAGGTGAATCACTCCTCCAAAGCCAATCACTATTGGTCTCTCCTTTGCACCAAGCTAGGTGGAGGTAACCTTTACAATCAAGATCACTCTTCTTACAAATAGAATGGAGTAAAAACAAGTAAGAAGAGTTTAGAGCTTGTGGGGCACTAGGAAGATCACTTAGAGCATAAGCATTAGCCTCTCAAAGGCTTACACCCTCTCTTTTTATAGAGAGGGCTGACTACAATGGCCTCCGAACACGTAGTCCAGATCGATGGACTCATCACGATCCGCCGTAGAGTCAATCGCCTACCGGCTACGAATGGTTCTGCGGGCTAAACTTATTGACTACCGATCATCGCTTTCAAGAATGATCGATGATCGCGGCACTGATCGCCGATATGCGATCGCCACAATGGCTACGGGCCATCATCGATACCGGTCGAACTCACTGACTGAGAGCAATGATCTATGACATGGCAGTCGACTGGTGTCGGGAAAACCCATCCGACACTTGGCCAAATGGCTAAGTTTCACCTAAGAGCTACCCTTCCCCGGGTTACAATCGCTCACTCTCATCTCTCGGAGTCCCTCGCCTTCGAAGTTCTCTTCGTTCTCGGCCACGTCCCTCGGCAGCATCAGGCACACGACTCTGCAATGCTCCTTCGCGTCTCTTGCCTCGAAGTCTACTTCCTCCGGCTTCACTCCAAGCTTCTCGTCCGGCGGTCCCTCGGATGCTCCAAGCGCACGACTTCCGCAAAGCTATCCTTCACCGACTCAAGGAACGAGTCATGAGATGTGAAACTCGCCACAGATCCATGTGCGAATTACTATGTCCTGCACGACTTCAACGCACATATCAAATCAACATATCAAACTAACTTAAACCCTTTGCCACACCATCAAAACCATATTACGACAAGAGATTGCCCTAACACGGATCGCCACTTGAGGACTCGATCGCGCCAATCACCGACCGGAGGTTAGCACTGATCGACGCCGCCATCGATCGATGATGGCCATCAATCGACTGATGATGGCCATCAGTCGACTGATGGTTAATGATCAGCTTCGAGGAGTCAAGGCTTATCACCCCATTTCAAGGAGATTGGTGCTCAATTGTGATTGGCTAGGATTCCTCTCAAAAAGGGGCTCAAAGGCTATAAAAGGAGGGCCAATCCTAGGGTTTCTTCATCAATTCCAAGCTTCCAAAAGCCTCCGCAAAGCTACCGACAACGAAGTGCTTCTTCTCCGACGTCTAAGTTTCATTTCCTTTATTTTTGTACGTCGGTTTTAGTTTTAGATTCGTTGTTTATTTACATTTGTCAAAGCTCTTTTTTCTATCGTAACGAGGAGAGGGCGAGTGTCCCTCTACCTCAAGTTTTTGTTCTTGTATCGATTAACTCCTACCTCCAACGAGGAGGAGTTCGTTTAGTGTTTTTCCCTCCGTGCGTGGTCAAGGACCACTAGGGCCTTGGAGTAGTAGCCGAAGGCTACGAACCAAGTAAAAAGAATTTTCTCTTTTATTTATTGCTTATCTTTTCCGCTGCAAATTAATTATCTACTCAGTTTTTAAACGAATGAATGAAAAGAAAGTTTTAACGCTATTCACCCCCCCTCTAGCGTTTAAATCGATCCAACAATTGGTATCAGAGCCGGGGGTTGCTAAGATTTGGTGAAACCACCAATCTAGCCATTTTATAGATTTTTTATTTTTTAATTCTGTTTTATTTCTTTTTGTTAGATGTTCTTCCGCACTACTAATCCAAGACGTAAGTCTTGGTACTTTCGTGTGTTTTTGTCGTTGCTAGGTTTTCATTTTAGTCTCCTTGTTCTTTTTGTTCTAATGACCCATCTCGAGGGTTTTAGCACCGTCCGACCTCCGTTTTACAACAGAGATGATTTCCGTTACTGGAAAGGTCGGATGGAATGCTTTCTCAAAACCCAAATCGAGATGTGGATCATAATCCAAACGGGTTTCACACTTCCAACTAATGAAGTGGGTGAATCCTTGGGTTATGATCAATGGACCATTGCGACAAAACGACAAGTCGAAGCCGATGCCAAGGCAACACAAATCCTCCAATGCGGCTTGTCCAAGGAGGAGTTAAATCGCGTCGGCCCCTTCATCAGCGCAAAGGACCTATGGACAAAGCTAGTGGAGCTACACGAAGGGACTGATGAAGCCAAGGTATGTAAGCGCGACCTTCTATTTAATAAATTATATAATCTAAAAATGCAGGAACATGAAACGGCAACGCAACTCCACGCCAAGGCCTGAGGACATAGTCAACAATCTACACGTAATCGGGCAAAAGGTCGAAAACCGCGACCTTATAAGGTATGTCCTAAACTCCTTTCCGAGGACTACCTTGTGGGCATCCATGGTCGATGCCTACAAGGTCTCCAAGGATCTTTCTAAACTTAGATTAGATGAATTTTTTTCTGATTTTGAACTTCATGAGCAGTCTAACTCGGAACCCGAGAAAGGTATAGCACTATTTGCAGGTTCAAAGAAGAAAACCGCCAGCAAGCCACCCCCGAAGGAAGAAGAGGATGAGTCCGATTCAGAGGTCGACTTGGAAATGGAGGCCGAACTAGTCAACCTAGTTCGGAGGATAGTCAAGGGCCGAAAATGAGCCGTCACTCGACCCAACGAAGGTAAGCCTAAAAGTTCAAACATAAGATGTTATGAATGCAGAGGGTTTGGACACATTAAGTCCGAATGCCCAAAACTCAAGAGCAAAGCACCAAAACACAAAAAGGCACTTAACGCTACTTGGGAAGAAGCTTCCGAGGAAGAAGATAATGATCGAGTCCTCATGGCTAAACCGATGGAATTGGAGACGGAGTCGGAATCGAAACTTGAATCGAAAACCGAAGACGAGTCGGACTGTGAAGCACTATTCAAGACGAGCCACGGATACGCATCCGGTTCAAAAGATACACTCATGGTAAGTCGGTCTCTTATTACTACTCTTTATAGTGCAATTAAGTTTTTAAATAAAAAGTTAGCTAAGTCCGAGTCCAAGGTCGAGACCCTGGTTGAGAAAGTTAAACTCCTCAAACACGAGGTCTCCCTAACCTCTTCGACTAGTCGAGTTCAAGAGAAGGACTCAACTCGAGTTGAAAAACTCGAAGTTGAGAACTCACTCTTGAAGAGTCAAGTCGAAGATCTTAGGAATACGTTGGAAAGGTTTACTTTGGGATCCAAAGGACTTGACCTCCTACTTGGATCGCAAAGGGCCGTGTACAACAAGGCCGGGCTAGGGTTTAGCTCAAACACGACCAATAAGTCGTATATGTCAATCGTAAGTCGACATAAAAAATGTGTCCAAGCATGGGTCCCTAAGACCACCTTGATTTCAAACTTAGGATCAAACCAGTGCTAGGTTCCCAAGGACCAAATCCACTATGTGGAGAGACCGAATCGAATCAACGGTCTAGGGGGAGCTAGTACGAAATTTGTTTGTGTTTCAACTTAGAAATTGCATGCTTAGGTTTTCAGTTAGTTTGATTTTTCTTTTTAGAATGGTTAGATAGGACTATAACTCGTCAATACTTGATAACATAGTACCAGGACGCGGCGAGATGATAGTATGCTAGGAAAGCGGAGTCTTGTGTATTCGGGCTAGATAAGGCGTATCTAGTTCGATGCACTTGACCGAGCGGAACTAGCTGAAGCTACCTCGCCGTATCATAGACTAGTTAGACCAGGAAGTGGTCTTAGGTGAGTCAAGTCTCTATTTTCTTGAAAATGGCTTTGTCTAAGGAAGTGGTCGTTGTTCCGATCAAAGAAGGCCTCTGTGCCTCGCCATGACCTGGAAGCCATGATCTTGAAAAGGTGACTTGATGAGCCTAAGGTCAAATCTGAATCTAACGCAAGGTTGACAAGTGTTTAAGTCATTAAATTTAATTCAACTAAAATTGGAAGTCATCTCACAAGAACATATAGGATTAACCTGTTTGATCATGTAGACATGGGTGAGATGATTTAGGTTAATAATTTTCAACCAATTTTTAATAAATCCAATATCCGATCCAACTACCTTGCGTGTAGGATCAATGGATGTTGGACAGTGGTTGCTCCCGACACATAACCGGGGATCAACTCAAGTTTTCGAAGCTTCGATTCAAACGACAAGGATCGATAGCCTTCGGAAATAACGGCAAGCTCAAAATCATCGGATCAGGTGATATTGAGCTTAACTCAAATTTTGTCATTCAAAACGTTTTATTAGTAGAAAATTTTCAATATAATCTTCTCAGTGTAAGCCAATTGTGTGATAATAACTATAAGGTCATATTTCTAGAAAATGAATACGTAATTAATACAAACGAAACCTCTAAAACAATTTTAAAGGGATTAGAAATAACAACATTTACACTATCAACTTAATTAACTCCTCAACTAAGTGTCTTATGACATGGCAAGAGGAATCATGGTTGTGGCACCGACGACTCGGTCACTCACACCCAAGACTCATCCACAAGATGAGTCAGAGTGATTTAGTCAGAGGTTTGCCTAACCTCAACAACTTGGATAATAAAATATGTAATGCTTGTCAACAAGGTAAACAATCTAGGACACAACATCAACTAACTAGTCAAGAACGAACCAAAAGTGTGCTTGAGCTCCTACACATGGATCTATTTGATTCACACGGAGCTAAGTCACTTAACGGAAGTAAATTCTGTTTAGTCATTATTGATGACTACTCTAGATTTACTTGGGTTAGGTTCATCAAACACAAAAGTGATACCCTAGATTAATTAATCAACCTATTTAAGTTAATAGAAAATCAACAAAGCATTAAAATCAAAAGACTTAGGACTGATCATGGTGGTGAATTCGAAAACCATAGGTTTACAGAATTCTGTAACCTAAATGGATACCACCATGAGTCCTCTTTCCCTAGAACTCCACAACAAAATGGCCTAATAGAATGCAAAAATAGAACCCTACAAGAAGCCGCTAGGACAATGCTTAATGAGTATAACCTACCCGATAGGTTTTGAGCCGAAGCCGTGAGTATGACATGCTATGTC
This sequence comes from Wurfbainia villosa, assembly GCA_025175895.1. Lineage (NCBI taxonomy): Eukaryota > Viridiplantae > Streptophyta > Magnoliopsida > Zingiberales > Zingiberaceae > Wurfbainia > Wurfbainia villosa. The sequence continues at coordinate 72,039,241 of CM045988.1, forward strand.
CAGAATAGAATCCTTATGGTAAAGAGGCACCTTAATACCTCATACGAGATTTATCACGATAAAATACCTAACATCAAGTACTTTAGGGTATTTGGGTGTAAGATACATATCCTAAACACTAAAGATTACCTAGGGAAATTTACATCCAAAACCATGACCGGAATCTTTCTAGGATACTCTACTACAAGTAGAGCTTATAGAGTATATAACCACGACACCCTTAGAGTCGAGGAGACCATCAATGTAGTATTTGATGAAGGACACGAACCTATAAAACCCCCGGCAACCCCAATTAACGAGCCGATTCATACTAGACCTAACTATGATCTGGAGATCAGGTCTAGTATTAATCCTAACCTAAGTCAACCAAGTCACTCTATCGACCAAGTGATAGATGACTCCAACCAAACTAGAACTCAAACAAGCCATCCTATGGATCAAGTTGTAGACTCAAATCCAAATCCAACTAGGACTCAAACGAATCATCCTATCGACCAAGTGATAGGTGATCCAAGTCTAGGAGTTCGAACTAGAGCTTCATACAGAAACCTTAGTCAAATATCTTTGATTTCTAAAATTAAACCCAAAACTATTGACCAAGCTCTTCTTGATCCTGATTGGATTATTGCAATGCAAGAAGAGTTGGCTCAATTCACTAGGAACGAAGTATGGGAATTAGTAGCACCACCTAAAGATAAAACAATCATTGGAACAAGGTGGGTTTTTAGAAATAAAATTGATGATAAAGGTGAAGTAGTTAGAAATAAAGCTAGACTAGTTGCTAAAGGGTTTAGTCAAGTCGAAGGTTTAGATTACGACGAGACCTATGCCCTAGTAGCTAGATTAGAGTCCATTCGAATGCTATTAGCATATGCAACACATCGAGGACTTAAGTTGTTTCAAATGGATGTGAAATCTGCATTCTTAAATGGATACATTAAAGAAGAAGTTTATGTTAGTCAACCCCCAGTTTCGAAAGTTTAGACAAACCCAATCATGTCCTTAGACTAAAGAAAGCACTTTATGGACTTAAACAAGCTCCGCGAGCTTGGTACGAGAGACTTTCGATTTATCTTAAGTCCAAAGGCTTTAACCAAGGTGTAGTTGACCCAACCCTTTTCGTAAAAACCTTAGGTAAAGACATATTCATAGCCCAAATCTACGTAGATGATATTATTTTTGGAACCACCAACTCAATCCTACTAAATGAGTTTATTTCACTTATGGAAAGTGAATTTGAAATGAATTTAGTAGGCGAATTAAGTTTCTTCTTAGGATTACAAATTAAACAAACTAAAGATGGAATATACCTACATCAACGCAAATATACTAGGGAATTAATTAAATGCTTTGGAATGCAAGACGCTAAAATTATTAATACCCCAATGGCAACTAATGTTAATATAGAAGAAGATGTAATTGGAAACCCAATTGATTTAAAATACTATAGGAGCATAATAGGGAGTCTCCTTTACTTAACTGCAAGCCTACCTGATATCTTATTTGCAGTGAGTATGTGCGCAAGGTTTCAAACCTGTGCCAAGGAGTCTCACCTAACTCTAGTCAAGCGTATCCTTAGATATCTAAAGGGTACACTTAATGTCGGTATTTGGTATCCTAGATCTACCGAAGCTCAACTAACCGGCTACTCCGATTCGGACTATGCCGGTAGTAAGCTCGATAGAAAGAGCACGAGTGGTTGTTGTCAACTTCTCGGCTCGAGTCTAGTGAGTTGGTGCAGTAGGAAGCAACACTATGTTGCCTTATCTACCACCGAAGCTGAATACATCGCGATGGGTGAGTGTGTCACTCAATTTCTTTGGATGAAGCACACTCTCCGCGACTTTAAGTTAGACTTTACGAATACTAAACTTCACGTAGATAACATTAGTTCAATTAATCTTACTAAGAATCCGATATGTCACTCTAGGACCAAACATATAGAGGTCAAACACCATTTCATTCGAGAACATGTGGCCAATGGAGCCATACAACTCGAATACGTCGAATCGAAGTCTAACTTAGCAGACCTATTTACTAAACCCCTACCCGAAGCTGAATTTAGTCTATTAAGACGAAAATTGGGCATGTGCGTAATAGAATAGGAACTTGCAAATTATATTTTCTTACTACTATTTCTTAAATTTCATTTTTATGGGACCAACATAGGACATAACTTAGATATCATGCACCCATAGATTTAAGGAGCCAATACATCTCACAACACATAGGACTAATGTGTTTGTGTACTTAGCCACGTAGATGGGCGTGAGATGTTAGGACCTTACTCCTGGTTCCAGATGTAGAGCTAGTGCATCGCCATGAACCACGGAGTATAATCATACATACTAACCGACTCTGACCAGGACTGGTTGATCTTTTATATCAATCAAGCCAAATATGAGTCAAACATTTTATAGATGAACTTATTTTCAGTATATTATTTTCAAAATAATGTGGAACATGCTTGGACTTTAAATTTAACACTTATTTTTGTTTTTCACATACACCCTCACTCTTTTCGATATATGGCAAAAGGGGGAGAAAAAGGCCAAAGTTAAGGGGTTAAATTTTTTTTTGATAACTTAACTCTTACTTTATATTTAAACCAAAAGTTAACTTTAAGTTTTGAAAACTTATTAAAGGCAAAGTTAAGAGAATTCTTAACTTAAACTTATTTGTGCCATCAACGTTTTACTTATTTTTAAACATTATGCCCTTAAAGTTTTACTTAAGGGGGAGAAAGGGCCAAGTTAAGAAGAACTCTTAACTTAAACATTTTACTAAGGCCAACTTTAAGTAATGTTAATTACTTAAAGCAACCCTCAAGGGGAGGATTAAGGTCTTTCTTCAAGACTCACCCTCGGTCAAGGGGGAGGTTTCCTCAAGGGGGAGTACTTGAAGAAAATCCTTACTACTCCAACTTAATCTTCTTTATTTTTTGTTTGTTTCTAATGCACATTATTCTTCATGCTTGCTATTTACTTAACTTTGTATGTGGATTTGCCATAAATCAAAAAGGGGGAGATTATTGGTGCAGTAGGCACCTAAGTCGAACCTGCGTTTTGATTATAGCAAACGATACAAAGTTAAGCTCATGTCGTTATCTCACGAGCTGAATCAAGTGTGCAGAAGATTTCTATAGCTAGAGTTGAAGGCTAGCGACACCCGGAGGAAGCTGTGGTGGTCGGGCGACACTCGAGTGACTTTGGAGGGAGCCGAAGGAATCGAGTGGAAGGCCAGAAGCAAAAGCGACATGGTAAGTATCAAGGTAAGCTCGTGTGTGCGAGCATAAGTGAGGTCGTATCCTCCTTACGGGGATGGTCTTAAGTGTAGATCCGACCAAAGACATCCCATCGATGGTCTAGGTCGAGATCGAATGGTCGAAGGCTGTCGAAATAATGTTTTCTTTGAGCTAACTTTGACTTGAAGCAAGCATCAGTCGACTGCTAGCTTAGAGGACTCGACCGTCGAATCGGGCCGATCGGAGGTCAAGACTGAATGATGTTGCCATCGGGCCGATCGATGATGGCCATCACCGATCGATGGTCAATGGATCAGCTTTGAGGAGTCAAGGCTTATCACCCCATTTCAAGGAGATTGGTGCTCAATTGTGATTGGCTAGGGTTCCTCTCAAAAAGGGGCTCAAAGGCTATAAAAGGAGGGCCAATCCTAGGGTTTCTTCATCAATTCCAAGCTTCCAAAAGCCTCCGCAAAGCTACCGACAATGAAGTGCTTCTTCTCTGACATCTAGGTTTCATTTCCTTTATTTTTGTACGTCGATTTTAGTTTTAGATTCGTTGTTCATTTACATTTGTCGAAGCTCTTTTTTCTATCGTAACGAGGAGAGGGGGAGTGTCCCTCTACCTCAAGTTTTTGTTCTTGTATCGATTAACTCCTACCTCCAACGAGGAGGAGTTCGTTTAGTGTTTTGCCCTCCGTGCGTGGTCAAGGACCACTAGGGCCTTGGAGTAGTAGCCGAAGGCTACGAACCAAGTAAAAAGAATTGTCTCTTTTATTTATTGCTTATCTTTTCCACTGCAAATTAATTATCTACTCGGTTTTTAAACGAACGAACAAAAAGAATGTTTTAACGCTATTCACCCCCCCTCTAGCATTTCAAATCGATCCAACACATTGTTTGCATATTTATGGTGATGCATATTGTCTAATACATTACATTGTAGATAACATGGTGTGTGGTGTCACATGAGAGATCTTGTTATCGGCTCCTTGTAAAGTATAAGTATAGGCTCACATCCGAGATGACTTTGGACAAACCATTGGTATGGTTATAGTGTGATTTGGTATTGGTTTGTCTTGACCATAGAATCACACTAGTACACTTTGTGTGTATTGAGCAGGACCGACTTAGAAGTGATTCGATTTATTGCTGACTACATAATCGAATCGGACCTCAGATATTATATTGTACATACTCTTAATCCCGATATAATAACGAGCACATATACTTAGTATTCATTTCTTTGATTTACCAATGGGAGAGATTTATAGATTAAATCGATAGGCTCGGTATGTTGGGAAATGATATTATTTATATGGTGTGTCATTGATTATAGGAGAAAACCGTGTCCTATATATTAGGATGATGATATCCCCTTGAGGAGCTCATGAGGTTCATCATGTAAACCCTGCAGGTGGACTTGGTCCGGCATGATGAAAAGGTTGAGTGGTACTACTCATGGAGTTAGATGTTGATTAATTAATGGTCAGTAAATTAATTAATCGATGAACATTCGAGATCTTAAACACGAGGAGAAAAATATACAAAATAATATATGGAACCCATATTAACTTATGCGGGTTGGTGAGGTAGATCAATGATAATCCTTTAGTGGATTGGATTATCATTAATGAATCGGACTTTATGTGGGCTTGATCAATTGGGTGGCCAAGATCCAACTCCTCCTCATGGTCCCTATTGTAGCCTATTAACACCTCATGAAGCCTAGATCCAATGGATGAAAACAAAACTCTAGATCCAAAGGTAGAGATTAAATCTCTAGATCCGACGGTTGAGTTTAAATCTCTCGATCCGATGGTTGAGATTAAATCCCTAGAACTAATGGTGGAGATTAAAACAAGACTTATCCCTAACTCTATAAAAGTAGAGGCTTGGGTGGGCGGCAAGGGCAATTAGAAACAAGATAGGATTAGGGTTGGGCGGCAAGGAGCTTGGAGGCTAGGGTTTTGAAGTGGGTGGCCATAAATAAGGAAGTTTTTTCCTTTTCTTCTTCTTCTTCCTTAGGTGGCCGGCGCCCTTCCTTCTTCTTCTCCCCTTGGCTTGGCCGGCGTCCAACCAACTTCCTTTCATCTTTGGCCGGTGCTTAGGGTCTTCCCCTTGTAGCTTTTGGCCGACCCTCTTCTTCATCTCCTTGTTCTCCTTCTTGGCCGGTGGCAAGCACCAAGCTTGGAGCTTGGTGGTTGGTTGAAAGGAGAAGTGCTTTGTTTCTTATTCTTCCTCTTGTTCGGAGCGAGCAAGGAAGGAAGATTGGTGATCTAGGAGCTTTGACTTTTGGTAGATCGTCGCCCACATGACATCCAAAAGGAGGAAGGACATACAATAGAAGATCAAGAGGTATAACGTTTGTTTATATTCTTTTGTAAGTTGTCTATATTTGTTCTTCAATCATATGTATGTTATATATTCTATTTTGTGACTAATATAACTTGGACTCCGAATATAAACACAAAAGTTGGCGATCCATACATCGTCTATTCCGCGGCTATTCGTAGAATAGAGGTTGGTTGCTTGAACAACAAGTTTGTTCAAGTGACTACTCTAATTGAATAGCACGACGATGAAATGGTTGCTTGGGTGATCCCTTTTTGTCTAGGATTATTTTTTTTTAATTCGGGGACGTCGATGTGATCGCCATGAACAAGCGACCGAGTTGAAGTGGGAAGCGAAGTTTCCTACCTTTAGAAAGACCAAGGCACACAAGGCAATATGGGATGATCCTTCATCCTCATCGGAGGAAGATCAAGCCTTCACAAGACTTGCCTTAATGGAAATAGAAAATCTAGACTCCACCTCCTCCAAGGAAGAAGAAAGAAGTTCAAGTGAGGAGGAGAGCTCAAGTGAAGGGGGAGCTTCATCGTCTACCTCATCAGAATCGGAAAAAGAAGATTGGATAAGTGAGGTAACGAATCTTCCTTCCAGGAAAGTCATTTCCATGATTACTAGTTTAACTAAGGACCTATTTAGGGCTAAAAAGAAAAACAAAAGTATGCAAAATGAAATTAAGGTCCTAGAAGAAAGACTAATAAATGCATGCTCACATAATGATTATATTCCTCTAAATGTTAGTGATGCATGTATTAAAAAAAATACGATCTTAAGGGAAAAGGTAGATCATTTAACTAAGGCTTTAGAAAAGTTCACAATTGGATCTAACACCCTAAACATGATTATTGGGATCCAAAGGGCTAGCTTTAACAAGAAGGGCCTAGGCTATAAGGGAAACAAAAATGAAAAGGCCTATCATTGTCTAATTGCTAGGGGTCAAGAAAAAACCACCATGGTAGCTAGAAAGTGGATCCCTAAGGAGTTTTTGGTGAACCCTATAGAAAAGAACTTATATTGGGTTCGTAAGTCAATCCTCAAGGGTTAGAAAAACCCTAGAATAGTCAACCATAGTGGACTTTATTCATATCATAATTGGTTGACTTAGGATGGTGTGGGTGATGATTTTTGATTTAAGTGTTGGGTGATGATAATGTGATCATAATAAGGAATCATAATAATATTTGATTTTATGATCATGATATGCAATAATTAAAAATATTTGATCATGACTTATAATATGTGATTTTATGATCATGTTGGGTGTTTTTAGGACATAATACTTAACCATGGGTAGAATTGCATGAAATTTTGGTTAAGTATAAATACCTTTAGGTTCATCTCACACTCACTATAGGCTAACTTGATTGAGAACATAGCAATGGGTGAGATGTTAGGATGATATAAATGACTCACTTATGATTATAACATTTTGATGAGTCATTACAAGTATCATGATAGAAATCATAGACCAACTATGGGGAAAGTAAATATTTAATTAATGGACATATTGCCCATAGATCATAGTTGGATATTTTTAAATTATTTAAAATCATCTTATGTTTCATAATCTATATACTCATGTTTTAAAACAATTCAAGGCAAGACTAGGCTTTCAAATTGATACAAACTTGAGTTATTTTTAAACTTTTGAGTTTTTACCTTATTTTCAAAAATAGAATGAATTTTCATGAAAAAAATATTTCACTGATAAAGGAACTCATTAGAATTATATTCCCCAAATTTCATGATTTTTCGATTTTTTTTGGAATTTTTAATGCATTTTTGAAGTTGGCCTTCGGAAATCAGAAAATCTATTTTTAGAGTGCCAGTCGGCTGGTACTCTGATTCAGTCCACTGATGTACTGTGCACAAGCATACTAATCTATTTTATCAGGTTTTGAGTTGGATTTTGATTATTTTCTTTCCCTAGAATTGATGCCATGGTTATATAACATATGTTAGATGTTTTTGATGGTGTCAAAGGGGGAGAAATGGTTAGGTTTAAGGGAATTAGCATGGGTTAAGGGGGAGTTGCATGTATTTAGGGGGAGTGTTTGATATCCATGTTTTACATGCTTTCTTCCTTATGCATTTTTGTCAAATGTTTTACCTAACTTAAACGGATTGCCACACATCGAAAAGGGGGAGATTGTTAGGGATATCAACCCATGAATGATGTGTTTTGATGTGTGTGACAAAGGGTTTAAGTTAGGTTGATTATGGATTTAATATGTGTGTTGAAGTCGTGCAGGACTTAATAATTCACACATGGCGAAAGTATTGGCAAGTCACCATCTCATGACTCGGTCCTTGAGTCGGTGAAGGATAGCATTGCGGAAGCCGTGCACTTGGCATCCGAGGGACCGTCGAACGAGGAGCATTGGAGTGAAGCCAAAGGAAGTAGACTTTAGGGCAAGACGCGAAGGATGACATTGCGAAGCCGTGCGCTTGGTGCATCCGAGGGACGTGGCCAGATGAAGAGAACTTCAAGGTGAGGGACTCCAATGGAAGATGAGAGTGAGCGATTGTAATCCGAGACGGGGTAGCTCTTAGGTGAACTTGGCCAAATGGATAAGTATCGGATGGGTTTTTCCGATATCAGTCGACTGCCATGATATGACAGTCGACTGCTCCAAGTCGACTGAAGACTCGACTGGTGTTCGAGTCTGGTTTCTGGCCGAACAATCGACTGCCAAGGGATGGCAATCGATTGCCAATGTTATCAGTCGATTGATTGGAAGATCAGTCGACTAATGTCGAGGGTTTCAGGAATATCAACCACTGGTGCTCACACCTGGCTTGTTCTTCTGGAATATCAATCTGAACCTGCCACCCTTTCTCCTCACCAATTAAGACAAACAAATTCTCAGCAGGTAATATACTAGTTGCCATTCCACAATGTTGTTCTGTATGTTGTTCTCATTCAGACATGCTACAAATTGCTTCACTATCTGACTCCTCAGGGTCTATTGAGAGAACATCATATTCTTTTGGTAGATCAAGGCTTTCTAGCATTGCTACTCGCTCCTTGTTTCCATACTTATTCCGGCACTCCCTTGCAAAGTGCCATTCTTCGCCACAGATGTAGAATTTACACTTTTTGACTCTGGTTTTGTCATGTTGGTACTTCTTCTTGATTACTCGCCATGAGTCTTATGTGGGTTTCCCTTAGAAGTCTAAGCTTTTCTTAAGCTAAACTTCTTACCATTGCCATAAAAGTCTGGTAAAGGGATTTGTGAACAGAATTGAAAATCCTTCAAACTCCTTTGGAGCGATGCTTGCTTGCACATCTCCATCAGTTCTTGATATGCATGATGAATTCTTGGGAATACACCAATAGTATTGCCTTTATATCTTTCTTTAAATTTGCTCTCAAGATGATTCCCAATTAGTGGTAGCATTTTCTGGTAGAACTTGTCTGATAGTTCTTCATTTATGAACATGCACCCTGTCTTCACGGCTAATTCTAATAGAAATGCACAAGATAAACAAACACACAAGACAAGAGATTTAACGTAGTTCAGAACCTAGGGTTCTTACTCCATGAGTCGAGCTCAAGTATGCTCTAATGATGCACACCACCACTAACAAACTCTCCTTCTCGGTGATATACCGAAGGTGGAGAAACCCCTTACAAAGTCTTACGACAATAAGAAAAAGAGATACAAGCAAATATAAATGAAATACAACAACAATGTAAAGAAAACTTTACAAACGATTGCTTGGAATACTTTGCTTGTTGGTTGCTTGGATGAGCTTGAAAGATCCTGAAATGCACCAGCACTTCGCCTCAAATTTCCCCTAGAACCACTCAAGAAACCATGGTCGAAATTCTCCATGAACTGCTCCTTTTATCACCTGCATCGAGCTAATTTCACACTTGACAGTCGACTGCCAAAAGTCCCCAGTTGACTACCTATAGTGTCATTGTCTTACAACGACTCAATCAACGCTGGAAAAAACTCCAATGGATACACTAACAATCAACTACCCTTACCAACAGTCAACTATCCTTACCAGCAGTCGATTGCTACCCCGGTAGTCGACAGACCAATCGACTACTAAAGCTTCTGTGCTCATGTCTATTTAAATTAGTCGACTGCCCTCCATGGAAGTCCAATGCCCAAGGCCAATCTACTGCCCAAAGCTGGCAGTCAGTAGCCAAAGCTTCACCCGAGAAATTGAAGCTCATCGACTACTTGACAAGTCGACTAGTCATAATCTCAGTTGATTGATGCATGTTGACTGGCCTGTCAAGTGTCAAACACTTGGCTAGTTGATTGGTCTGAAGGTAGGAAACTTTGCTTCCCACTTCAACTCGGTCTCTTGTTAATGGCGATCCCATTGACGTCCCCGGATTAAAAAAAAAATTAATCCTAGACAAAAGGGATCACCCAAGCAACCATTTCGTCGTCGTGCTATTCGATTAGAGTAGTCACTTGAATAAACTTGTTGTTCAAGCCACCAACCTCTATTCTACGAATAGTCACAGAATAGACAATGTACGGATCGCCGACTTTTGTGTTTATATTCGGGGTCCAAGTTATATTAGCCACAAAACATAATATATAACATACATATGATTGAAGAACAAATATAGACAACTTACAAAAGAATATAAACAAACGTTATACCTCTTGATCTTCTATTGTATGTCCTTCCTCTTTTTGGACGTCGTGTGGGCGATGATCTACCAAAAGTTGAAGCTCCTAGATCACCAATCTTCCTTCCTTGCTCACTTCGAACAAGAGGAAGACTAAGAAACAAAACACTTCTCCTTCTTTCAACCAACCACCAAGCTCCAAGCTTGGTGCTTTCCGCCGGCCAAGAAGGAGAACAAGGAGAGTGAACGCTGGCCAAGACTCTAAGGGAAGAGACCCTAGACTTCTTTCCACCGGCCAAGGAGAAGAGGGGAGGAGGTTTGGACGCCGACAAAGGGAGAGGAAGCAAACCTTGGGCGCCGACCAACTAGGAAGAGGAAGAAGAAAGGAAATAAATTCCTTATTTGTGGCCGCCCAAGCCTCCAAACCCTAAGCTTCTCAAACCCTAATCCTATTCCTTCTCGAATTCTCCTTGCCGCCCACCCTATCCTCTCCTTTTATAGAGTTAGGGATAAGCCTTGTTTTAATATCCACCATTGGTTCTAGGGATTCAATCTCAACCGTCGGATCTAGAGATTTAATCTCAACCGTCGGATCTAGAGATTTAATCTCTACCTTTGGATCTAGAGTTTTGTTTTCATCCATTGGATCTAGGCTTCATGAGGTTTTAATAGGCTAAAATAGGGACCATGAGGAGGAGTTAGATCTTGGCCACCCAATGGATCAAGCCCACATAAAGTCCAATCCATTAATGATAAACCAATCAACTAAAGGATTATCATTGATCTACCTCACCAATCCCCATAAGTTGATATGGGCTCCATATATTATTTGTACATTTTTCTCCCCGTGTTTAAGATCTCGAATGTCCGTCGATTAATTAATTTACTGACCATTAATTAATCAACATCTAACTCCATGAGTAGTATCACTCAACCTTTTCATCATGTCGGACCAAGTCCACCTGCAGGGTTTACATGATGAACCTTATGAGCTCCTCTAGGGGACATCATCATCTAATATATAAGACACGGTTTCCTCCTATAATCAACGACACACCATATAAATAATATCATTTCCCAACTTACCGAGCTTATCAATTTAATCTATAAATCTCGTCCATTGGTAAATCAAAGAAATGAATACTAAGTATATGTGCCCGTTATTATATCAGGATTAAGAACATGTACAATATAATATCTGAGGTATGATTCGATTATGTAGTCAGCAATAAATCGAATCACCTCTAAGTCGGTCCTGCTCAATACACACAAAGTGTACTAGTGTGATTCTATGGTCAAGACAAACCAATACCAAATCACACTACAACCATACCAATGGTTTGTCCAAAGCCATCTCGGTTGTGAGCCTTTACTTATACTTTACAAGGAGCCGATAACATGATCTCCCGTGTGACACTACACACCATGTTATCTACAATGTAATGTATTAGACAATATGCATCACTATAAATATGAAAACAATGATCATGTGATTCTTATTTCAAAATAAAGGTGTTCATACAAAAGATAGACTTTTCAGTATGCATCCCAACAATCTCCCACTTATACTAAAAGACTATGTTGTCTTCAAACTGCCATATATCTGATTCCCATTCCCTCCACATGCCTATCAAAAGCTCTCGCTGGAAGGGCCTTAGTGAAAGGATCTGTCAGGTTATCCTCTGATGCAATCTTGGCCACAATAACTTCTCCTTTCTTTATGATTTCTCGTATCAGGTGGTACTTGCCCTATATGTGTTTACTTGCCTTATGGGCTCGTGGTTCCTTCGAGTTTGCAACTGCACCACTATTATCACAATAAATTGTGATAGTTCTGGGCAAACCAAAAATCACATCCAAGTTCATCAAGAAGTTTCTGAGCCACACAGCTTCTTTGGCCGCCTCAGAGGCTGCCACATACTCAGCTTCCATGGTAGAGTCCGCCATGCATTTCTTCTTGACACTCCTCCATACAATGGCTCCACCTCCCAAAGTAAACACAAAACCTGAGGTAGACTTACTGTTATCCCTGTCTGATTGGAAGTCGGAATCTGTGTAACCCATAGGGAGTATTTGGTCTGCCTGATAAACTAGCATATAATCCCTAGTCCTTCTCAGGTATTTCAATATATACTTTACCGCAGTTCAATGTCCCTATCCTGGATTACTCTGATATCTGCTAACCATGCCCATGGCAAAGCAGATATCTGATCTCGTACATAGTATCGCATATATGAGGCTTCCTACTGCCGAAGCATAAGGAACCGCCTTCATCTCCTCTATCTCCTCAGACGTTCTAGGACACATCTACTTAGATAAAGGAACTCCATGCCTGAAAGGTAGAAAATCCTTCTTGGAGTTCTGCATGCTAAACCGATCCATAATGGTGTCTATGTATGAAGCTTGAGATAAGCACAATATCCTTTTCTTGCGATACCTTATAACCTTGATCCCAAGGATGTGTCCCACTTCTCCCAAGTCTTTCATATCAAATTGTTTGGACAACCATACTCTTACGTCCGATAACACCTTGACTTTGTTGTCAATTAACAAAATGTCATCTACGTAAAGTACAAGAAATACCACTACGTTTCCATCACATCTCTTGTATACACAAGACTCATCCGGACTTTGAATAAATCCATAAGACTGGATTACCTCATCAAAGTGGATGTTCCAAGACCTCGAAGCTTGCTTCAATCCATAAATGGACCGATTAAGCTTACACACAAGATGCTCTTTGCCCTTTGCAATGAATCCCTCTGGTTGCTTCATATAGATGTTTTCCTCAAGACTTCCATTAAGGAAAGCTATCTTGACATCCATCTGCCACACCTCATAATCCATATGAGCTGCAATGCATAAGAGAATCTAGATAGACTTAAGCATGGCCACCGACGAAAAGGTTTCCTCATAATCGATACCCTCTTTCTGAGTATATCCCTTCGCAACAAGCCTCTCTTTGAAGGTCTCAACCTTCCCATCTATTCCTCTCTTTCTTTTGTAGATCCACTTGCATCCAATGGTTTTTACACCATCATGTGGTTCTACTAGCTCCCAGACCTGATTTGAATCCATATATTCAATCTCAACATTCATTGGACTTTGCCAAGATACTGCATCTTTATCTTGGATTGCCTCGTCATATGTACAGAGATCAGGTTCATGTTCGCCAGGGACCAAATCAGAAGATTCTCCCAAGAACATGAATCTATCAGGCTGTCTAACAACCTTCCCACTACGACGAGGTATCACCTGTGTATCCTCAGTGACACGCGGTGCAGTGACTTGTGGTATATCCTCTTGTACCGGTGGTACTGAAGAAGTGACTTCCCCTTTCAATTCCTCCAGAACAATCTTACTCATGGGCTTGTGGTTCATCACATAGTCTTCCTCTAGAAATCTGGTGTTCGTGCTAACGATCACCCTCTGATCTCTAGGACTATAAAACAAACCACCTTTCGTTCCTCTAGGATAGCCAACAAACATGTGTACTTCTGTACGAGGTTCCAACTTACCAGCTTCTGCCTTTAGCACATGTGCTGGACTCCCCCAAATTCGAATATGTCTTAGACTAGGCTTTCGCCCAGTCCACAATTCTATGGGAGTAGAAAGCACTGATTTAGATAAGACCAAGTTCAGAATATACACTGCCGTATCTAGAGCATATCCCCAGAACGAATCTGGCAACTCAAAATAACTCATCATCGATCTAACCATCTCCATAAGAGTCCTATTCCTTCGCTCTGCTACACCATTCTGCTGGGGTGTGCCAGGTGTAGACAATTGGGATTGAATCCCAGTCTCTGATAAGTAATTCCTAAACTCTCCCAAGAGGTACTCACCACCATAATCAGATCGTAGTGTCTTGATACTTTTACCTTGATGTTTCTCTATATCAGCCTTGAATTCTTTGAACTTGTCAAAGCATTCAGACTTGCGTCGCATCAAGTAAATGTATCCGTATCTTGAATAATCGTCTATAAAGGAGACAAAATACTCAAAACCACCTCTAGCGTGGATAGAAATAGGATCACACAAATCAGAATGAACCAATTCCAACACATCTTTGGCTCTATACCCCTTGGCCTTAAAAGGCCACTTGGTCATTTTACCCTCCAAGCAAGATTCGCAGGTTGGGAAATCTTCCTCCACTAATGAACCCAGAGGTCCATCAGCTATCAACCTTTGAATTCTGCTTAGGTTAATATGACCAAGCCTAAGATGCCAAAAATATGTTTGGTTCATCTTCGAAGGTTCTTTTCTCTTATTGGAATTAGAAGATGAGTTATTAACTTCTATTTGCATCGTGGGAGCTTTTGGTTCGAGTGTATACAAATTTCCTATCAATGCACCAGAACAGATAATCTCCCTATTCCTTTTTATAACAACTCTGTCATTAAAAGAAATAGAATATCCATCCATAAATAATTTAGAAATCGAAATTAAATTCTTTCTAAATAAAAGTACATAAAGGCAATTCTTAAGAACCAAAATTTTATTTTTCTCAAAAGATAAATAAACATCTCCCACTGCAACAGCCGCCACCTTCGTGGCATCGCCCAAGTATACGGTAATCTCCCCTTTAGCCAGTCGTCTGGTTTCCTGGAACCCCTGCAAAGTATTGCAGACATGATCAGTGGCTCCCGTATCTACACACCAGTTAATTGTAGATAACACCGCTAAACATGTTTCAATGACTAGACCAAAAGATATACCTTTGTTCTGCTTGCAGTTGGGGCAATCCTTCTTCCAGTGTCCAGTCTGCTTACAAGTGAAGCACTTGCCTTTCGGCTTCTTCACTCCTCTCTGAGTTCCTCCCATTGCCTTTGCCCCAGCTTGTTTCTTCTTCTTCTTGCCTTTCGGCTTAGAAGTAGAAACCTTTTGGGCAACCATGACATGTGCCTGAGCACTCTGACGAAATAGCCCCTCTATCGCCTGGAGATCTATAAGAAGCTCCGCCAACGAATACAACCTCTTGTTCATGTTGTAGTTCAGGCGAAACTGCTCAAAACTCCTAGGTAGAGACTGGAGAATGATATCGACCTAGGTTTCCCTATCGATCTCAGCTCTGAGGACTTCCAACTCATTCAAATGAGCCATCATCTTTAGAACATGATTCCTCACGGGTGTTCCCTCGATCATGGTAGTCGTCATATAGTTGCTCATGGCTTCTTGCCTAGCAGCCCGATTCTGGTGTCCAAAAAGCTCTTTGAGATTGAGCATAATGTCATAAGCAGTGGGCATGGCTTGATGCTGATGTTGCAGTATATTTGACATAGATGCTAAAATGTAACATCGCACCATCTCATCGGCCTTGTTCCACTTCTTATAACTCTCCTTCTCCTTTTCTTCAGATTCATCCGCAGGCTTAAAAGGGCACTCTTTGAGGAGTACATATTTGTATTCCTCAGCAGTCAAGACAATGTCAAGATTCCTCTTCCAATCAACATAGTTGGGTCCAGTAAGTTATTTTCTTTCAGTATCATAGCAAGTGGGTTGAAAGTCATTTTGAAAGAAAACCTAAGAATCACATAGATCAAAAAGATTAGATTTAAAAAATTATTGATTCCTCAAGCAATAAAATTTTAAAATCAACCAACACCTCAGAACACCGAGAATATCGTATGCCACGATAGTGTGGACGTATACGAATTCTATATTTGTAAGAGGAGATTTTACCCATTAATTTTACTATCTTGTCAACCTAACTTTTTGACAAGTAAAATTAATAGTTGGTTCCTCTTTGGCCCTACAAATAAAAGCAGTGCCTCCGATGGGGAGGATACTTATATTTGTATCTAATTGTTCACCATTACTCGGTACTAAGGTAATTATCTCGGGTTATGTGCCTTCCGATGGGGAAGTACACATGCTCCTTAATAATTTTCTATAACCATATTCGACCTTGTGATCCGCAAACAAACTCATCCGATAGGGAGGAAGGCACTTAGAGCCGACGCGAAAGTTTGTTTGCATCACATGTCAAATCGTAATGGAGGCTATGGGAATTTATAAAAATATCCCTCTCCCACTTAGTAATTTGAAATTGAGGAATTTTCTAGCCTACGACATGCATATCAAACAATAAGCAATAAATATGAAAAATAAGTATTTTCCAACTATTATGGCTTTTGTCTTCAATATGTCTCCCGTTGTATCGCCATCTCGTCCGCTCCTCCCTATGCCATGTACAAGCCATCCGGAGATCCGAGTCGAGAAAAAATATTTTAATTTACATCCATCGATCCTATACTCCACGAGGGAGTATACATGAAATCTAGATCGAAAGTAAACTAAAATAAAAAGAGTGGCTAAACAATGCTGTATCTAATTACAAAAATTAAATACTAGCCTCGTCAACCTCGAGGATTCAACACAATATACAATTATACACATACAATCACATACACACATATGACCATAATAGTTGGATCCTATGCCTGCAACCAAAGAGTTAACCTATGCATATCCTACTATTATTCGACACATATAATATATGAAAAGTGCATAAAAGTAACCGAATCCTAAATACACAAAATCGGAAAACCGTGGCTCTGATACCACTTGAAGGTAGGAAACTTCGCTTCCCACTTCAACTTGGTCGCTTGTTCATGGCGATCCCATCGACGTCCTCGGATTAAAAAAATTTAATCTTAGACAAAAGGGATCACCCAAGCAACCGTTTCATCGTGGTGCTATTCGATTAGAGTAGTCACTTGAACAAACTTGTTGTTCAAGCCACCAACCTCTATTCTACGAATAGCCATGGAATAGACGATGTACGGATCACTGGCTTTTGTGTTTATATTTGGGGTCCAAGTTATATTAGCCATAAAACAGAATATATAACATACATATGATTGAAGAACAAATATAGACAACTTACAAAAGAATATAAACAAACGTTATACCTCTTGATCTTCTATTGTATGTCCTTCCTCCTTTTGGACGTCGTGTGGGCGACGATCTACCAAAAGTCAAAGTTCCTAGATCACCAATCTTCCTTCCTTGCTCGCTCCGAACAAGAGGAAGACTTAGAAACAAAACACTTCTCCTTCTTTCAACCAACCACCAAGCTCCAAGCTTGGTGCTTGCCACCGGCCAAGAAGGAGAATAAGGAGAGTGAACGCCGGCCAAGGCTCTAAGGGAAGAGACCCTAGACTTCTTTCCACCGGCCAAGGAGAAGAGGGGAGGAGGTTTGGACACCGGCAAAGGGAGAGGAAGCAAACCTTGGGCACCGGCCAACTAGGAAGAGAAAGAAGAAATGAAATAAATTCCTTATTTGTGGCCGCCCAAGCTGTTAGGGCAATCAACCCGTGATATGGTTTTGATGTGTGTGGCAAAGGATTTAAGTTAGATTGTTATTGTGATTTGATATGTGCGTTGGAGTCTTGCAGGATTTAGTAATTCGCACATGGAGCCTTGGCGAGTTTCACCTCTCATGACTCGGTCCTTGAGTCGGTGAAGGATGGCTTTGCGGAAGCCGTGCGCTTGGAGCATCTGAGGGACCGCCGGACGAGGAGCTTGGAGTGAAGCCGGAGGAAGTTAACTTCAGGGCGAGACGCGAAGGATGGTGCTGCTGTTGGGATGTATACTAGAAAGTCTATCTTTTGTATGAACATCTTTATTTTGGAAATAAGAATCACATGATCATTGTTTGTATATTTTTATGGTTATGCATATTGTCTAATACATTACATTGTAGATAACATGGTGTGTGGTGTCACACGGGAGATCATGTTATCGGCTCCCTATAAAGTATAAGCAAAGGCTAAAAACCGAGATGGCTTTGGACAACCCATTGGAATGGTTGTAGTGTGATTTGGTATTGGTTTGTCTTGACCATAGAACCACACTAGTACACTTTGTGTGTATTGAGCAGGACCGACTTAGAGGTGATTCGATTTATTGCCGACTACATAATCGAATCGGACCTCAGATATTATATTGTACATGCTCTTAATCTCGATATAATAACGGACACATATACTTAGTATTTATTTCTTTGATTTACCAATGAGCGAGATTTATAGATTAAATCGATAGGCTCGGTAAGTTGGGAAATGATATTATTTATATGGTGTACCGTTGATTATAGGAGGAAACCGTGTCCTATATATTAGGATGATGATGTCCCCTTGAGGAGCTCATAAGGTTCATCATGTAAACCCTGCAGGTGGACTTGGTCCGGCATGATTAAAAGGTTGAGTGGTACTACTAATGGAGTTAGATATTGATTAATTAATGGTCAGTAAATTAATTAATCGACGGACATTCGAGATCTTAAACACGGGGGGAAAATGTACAAATAATATATGGAGCTTATATTAACTTATGAGGGTTGGTGAGGTAGATCAATGATAATCCTTTAGTGGATTGGATTATCATTAATGGATCGGACTTTATGTGGGCTTGATCCATGGGTGGCCAAGATCCAACTCCTCCCCATGGTTCCTATTGTAGCCTATTAACACCTCATGAAGCTTAGATCCAATGGATAGAAACAAAACTCTAGATCCAAAGGCAGAGATTAAATCTCTAAGATCCGACGGTTGAGATTAAATCTCTAGATCCGACGGTTGAGATTAAATCCCTAGAACCAAAGGTGGAGATTAAAACATGGCTTATCCCTAACTCTATAAAAGAAGGGCAAGGGGTGGGCGGCAACTAAGAATCCTAATTGAGATAGGATTAGGTTTTGGAGGCTTAGGGTTTTGGAGGCTTGGGCGGCAAGAAGAATAGGGTTGGCGGCACCAAATAAGGAATCTATTTCCTTATCTCCTCCTTCTTCAATGTTGCCGGCGCCCAAACAACTCCTCCCACACCTTGGCCGGTGGCCAAAGCCCCTCTTCTCCTTCTAATTAGCTGGTGGAAACAAGATTTAGGGCTTTCTCTTGGTGTCTTGGCCAGATTCCACCTTAATCTCTTCTTCCTTCTTGGCCGGCGGCAAGATCCAACATTGGATGTTGGTGGTTGGTTGAAAGAAGAAAAGGAGCTTTGTTTCTATTCTTCCTCTTGCTCAGAACGAGCAAGGAAGGAAGATTGGCAATCTAGGAGCTTCAACTTTTTGTAGATCGTCGCCCACACGATGTCCGAAAGGAGGAAGGTCATACATTAGAAGATCGAGAGGTATATCGATTCTCTATTCTCTTTTGTAGCATGTTTGTTTTTGTTTTTCAATTATGAGCATGATATATTCTGTTTATGGATAAATAATACTTGGATCCCGAACATAAACATGAAAGCCGGCGATCCAGACATCGTCTATTTCGCGGCTACTCATAGAATAGAGGTTGGTCGCTTGAACAACAAGTTTGTTCAAGTGACCTCTCTAAACGAATAATACAACGATGACTTGGTTGTTTGGGCAATCCCTTTTGTCTAGGATTAAATTTTTTTTAATCCGGGGACATCGATGGGATCACCATGAACAAGCGACCGAGGTGAAGTGGGAAGCGAAGTTTCCCCTCACGGATCAATGAAACCAAACCCTACAGCTGCAGAGCCGTGCGCTTGGCGCATCCGAGGGACGTGGCCGGACGAAGATAACTTCAAAGGCGAGGGACTCCAAGGAATGAGAGTGAGCGAATGTAACCCGGGAAGGGGTAGTGCTCTTTGGTGAAACTTGGCCATTTGGCTAAGTGTCGGATGAGATTTTCCGACATCGATCGCTATGGAATGGCAAGACCGCTTAAGCCAGTCGAACGGGTTCGACCGTATCCGACCGATCGACGGGTTTTGTCCCGGTTGATCATATGTTAGCGATCGGCAATGATCGACGGCGATCGACTAGTCGAGAGGGTTTGGGCCACAGAACCTCTCGTAGCCGACTGGGCAATCGACTACCATGCATCAATCGACTGATGGATACATCAGTCGACTGCCAAGGGTTCTGTTGGACTACAATGGTCGGGATCTAACGTGTTCGGAGGCCGTTGTAGTGGCGGCAGTCGACTGCCAAGGGCAGCAGTCGATTGGTGACTGCCAACGGGAAGAAATCAACCCTCTCTATAAAAAGATAGGGTGTGGGCTTTTGGATGGCTAATGCTTAAGTCCTAAACAATCATCCAAGTGCCCCACAAGCTTTCAACTCCTTCTCCTAGTTTTTCTTTCATACTTATTGTAAGAAGGAGTGTTTGGATTGTAAGAAGGTTTACCTCCACCTTGCATTGGGCTAAAGGGAGAGACCAATAGTGAATTAGTTTCGGAGTGATTCACCATTGACGAATCGGACTGTGGATTAGCGGCGAGGCCGTGATCCACATTATATTCCTTTTGTTAGCATTGGTTTTATTCTTGTTGTTTTGATTTGCTTGTCTTGTTGTGTTTTCCGTTGCGCTAATATTATTTGTAGACAAGCGAATTCCACCATCAAACGAAAGAGGGCTATTCACCCCCCTCTAGCCGGCCAACCACACACCGATCGATCCCCTACAAGTGGTATCAGAGCCAAGGAAAGCTTGTCGAGGACTAATCATCACAACAAGCACATTCAAGAATGGCCGGCTCGAACATTCATCCACCAAAGTTTGAAGGAGAATTCTCTTGGTGGAAAAAGAGAATGGAGGTATTTTTCAAAACCGATTTCGAAATTCTTTTAATTATGGAAAACGGTTTCGAAATGCCTAGGGATAAGAAGGGGAGTCATTGGAAAAATCAAGATGGAGCAAGAGGCAAAGGGAAGAGTACTTGGCAAATTCAAAAGCCAAACATCACCTTTACAATGTACTCCCCCAACAAGAAGTCAATCGGATAGGAGAGTGTGCTAGCGCCAAGGAGATGTGGGAGAAACTAATAGAGATTCATGAAGGCACATCCGAGGCGAAGCTAGCAAGGAGAGATGTCCTTCGCTCCCAATTATCAAATATCAAACTCGAAAAGGGAGAGAAGGTAAAATCCCTACACTCTAGATTTGAGGAAATTCTAACCGGGTTGACAAGTGTAGGTGAAAAACTCTCCAACCGGGATATGGTAATGAAGGCCATAGATGCCTTTCCCCGGTCCTCAAAATGGAGCTCTATGGTGGACTCATTCTACATCTCCAAGAACTTAGAAGTGAGCACCTTAGAGGAGTTCTTTTCAACCATGGAGCTCCATGAAACAAGACTTGAAGGAATAATAGAAGAGCCAAGAATTCAACCTTCAAGAGGAGTGACACTTTTGGCCAACAAGGGGAAGAAGAAGATGGAGACTCCCTCCTCCTCTGACGAAGCATCCTCCTCCTCCTCCATGGATAGCACAGAAGAAGCCTATATGGCAAGGAGGGTAAGGCGTGCATTAAAAGATTTTAAATTTAATAAATCTAATGATAGGAGGAGAAGACCAAGGGGGAAGGTGATTTGTTATAATTGCCAAGGAGAGGGACACATAAGGGACAATTGTCCCCTCTTGAATAAGAGCAAAGAAGAGAAGAAAAAGAAAGAAGAAAAGAAGAAGAAGGGGAGCAAGAAGAAGGAAGAAGAGAAGAAGGCGAAAGAAAAAGGGAAGGCCAAAACACTCAAAACAAGGACATAGGATGATCCCTCTTCATCATCATCATCATCCGAAGAGGAAGAACATGTCTACTCCAACCTCGCTTTGATGGCGTTTGACGACCTAGAATCCTTCTCCTCCAAAAATGAAGAAGCAAGCTCAAGTGAGGAGAGCTCGAGTGAAGGGGGAGCTTCTTCGACATCCTCATCATCGGAAGAGGATTTGGTAAGTGAGGTAACCAATCTTTCCCCCAAGAAAGTTATGTCAATTATTTCTAGCCTCACTAAGGACTTGTTTAGAGCCAAAAAGAAAAATAAAAGCATGCTTGATCAAATTAAGGATTTAGAACAAAAATTAGAAAAAATATGCTTTAATGATAATAATGATGATGCATGCTCACATGATCTTTATATGCCATTAGATGTAAGTGATGCATGTATGGAAGAAAATAGGGCTCTAAGGTAAAAGGTAGATCACTTGACCAAAGCCCTAAAAAAAATCACCATAGGCTCCAACACCCTTAACATGATCATAGGGAGCCAAAGAGCTAGTTTCAACAAGAAAGGCCTAGGATATAAGGAAAAGAAAAATGAAAAGGCCTATAAATGCTTAATTGCTAGGGGTCAAGACAAAAAGAAGGTAATAGCTAGAAAATGGATCCCTAAGGAATTTTTAGTGAACCCCATAGGAAAGAACTTATTTTGGGTTCCTAAATCCATCCTAAAGGGTTAGGAAAACCCTAGAATAGTCAACCATATGAAATTTATTTATATCCTATTGTGGTTGACTTAGGATGGAGGGACAATATTTTTGAAATAGTGTTAGGTGATGATAATGCACCTATAAATAGATAAGTCATGCTTTAGGTGATATATGCCTTATTATCATGATGTAATACCTAATGCATGATCACAATTTGATGAATACATTTGTTTCATGATCATAATTTGAAATTAATTCAGATATATCTTTATGATCATGTGGGATGTTAGGATGATACTTAACC
The DNA here is from genome assembly GCA_025175895.1 of Wurfbainia villosa. Taxonomy (NCBI): domain Eukaryota; kingdom Viridiplantae; phylum Streptophyta; class Magnoliopsida; order Zingiberales; family Zingiberaceae; genus Wurfbainia; species Wurfbainia villosa. The sequence goes on from CM045988.1 coordinate 72,061,915, forward strand.
ATGTATAGAATTGCATGAAAATGATGGTTAAGTATATACAAATACCTTTAGGATACATCTCACACTCACCATAGGCTACCTTGATTGAAAACATAGCATGAGTGAGATGTTAGGATGATACAAATGTCCACTAATGCCTATGGCATTTAGATGGTCATTTAAGGTATCAAATAGCAATAATAGACCAATCATGGGGAAGACTTATGTTTAATTCATATACATATTGCCTAAAGATCATGGTTGGATATTTCACATGTTTTCAAAACAATTTCTTACTTTAAAATCTGTGTATTCATGTTTTGAAACAATTTAAAGCAAAACTAGGTGTTAAACTTGATACTAACTTGATCAAAAACCTAGTTACTTTTGAAACTTTTGGATTTTTGGCAAATACTTGAAAATATAATGATTTTTCATGGGCAACTATTTTTCATTGATAAAGAACTCTAAAAGAAATGTGTTCCCCAAATTTCACTATTTTTCAAATTTTTTGGAATTTATAGTGCATTTCTGAATTTCATCCAGAAAATCAGAAAACCTGATTTCCTTGTGCCAGTCGACTGCCATACTGATAGCAGTCGACTGGTGTACTGTGCACGAGCACAATAAGCTAATTTTATCAGGTTTTTTAATTGTTTTTGATTTTTGCTTCTCTCTAGACTTGATACCATGCCGTATAAACCCTGTTTAACTTTTTGATGGTGTCAAAGGGGGAGAAAGTTATATGTCTAAGTAAAGGGGGAATGCATTTAGGGGGAGTTTCATGTATTAAGGGGGAGAGATGCTAATCATGTTATTTACATGCTTTCTTTCCTTAATATTTTATCAAATGTTTTTACCTAACTTAAACGGATTGCCACACATCAAAAAGGGGAAGATTGTTAGGGCAATCAACCCGTGATATGGTTTTGATGTGTGTGGCAAAGGGTTTAAGTTAGGTTGTTATTGTGATTTGATATGTGCGTTGGAGTCTTGCAGGACTTAGTAATTCGCACATGAATCCTTGGCGAGTTTCACCTCTCATGACTCGGTCCTTGAGTCGGTGAAGGATGGCTTTGCGAAAGCCGTGCGCTTGGCGCATCTGAGGGACCGTCGGACGAGGAGCTTAGAGTGAAGCCGGAGGAAGTAGACTTCAGAGTGAGACACGAAGGATGGCGCTGTAGAGTCGTGCACTTGGCGCATCCAAGGGACGTGTCCGGATGAAGATAACTTCAAAGGCGAGGGACTCCAAGGAATGAGAGTGAGCGAATGTAACCGGGGAAGGGGTAGTGCTCTTAGGTGAAACTTGGCCATTTGGCTAAGTGTCGGATGAGATTTCCTGACATCAGTTGACTACCATGGAATGGCAGCCGACTGCTCTGAGTCAAACGGGGTTCGACTGGTATCCGACTGAGGGGGTTTTGGCCCAGCAGTCGATTGATCGAGAGGGTTTGGGTCACAGAACCTCTCGTAGCCGACTGGGCAGTCGACTACGAGTCATCAGTCGACTGCCAAAAGTTCCGTTGGACTACAACATTCGGGATCTGACATGTCCGGAGGCCGTTGTAGTGGTGACAGTCGACTGCCAAGGGCAGCAGTCGACTGGTGTCGGCCAACGGGAAGAAATCAGCCCTCTCTATAAAAAGAGAGGGTGTGGCCTTTTGGATGGCTAATACTTAAGTCCTAAACGATCATCCAAGTGCCCCACAAGCTTTCAACTCTTTCTCCTAGTTTTTCTTTCATACTTATTGTAAGAAGGAGTGTTTGGATTGTAAGAAGGTTTACCTCCACCTTGCATTGGGCTAAAGGGAGAGACCAATAGTGAATTGGTTGCGGAGTGATTCACCATGGACGAATCGGATCGTGGATTAGCGGCGAGGCCGTGAACCACGTTATATTCCTTTTGTTAGCATTGGTTTTATTCTTGTTGTTTTGATTTGCTTGTCTTGTTGTGTTTTCCGTTGCGCTAATATTATTTGTAGACAAGCGAATTCCACCAACGAACGAAAGAGGGCTATTCACCCCCCTCTAACCGGCCAACCACACACCGATCGATCCCCTACACAAGCCTCCAAACCCTAAGCTGTTAGTTATAGCCCTAGAACCAATCATGTGATGGTCGAATAGGGAACATTTTGTATCATATTCTATAAAGGCAAAGGATTGGTTATTATATTTACGTCTTGCTTGTGCCAGCTAAATTAAATATAATAATGCCCTAGAAAAGTAGGTTCTTATCTAAAGCACATCAATTGGCAGAATTGATTATGAGAGGCTGTAGAGAACACTTTCTTAAATGTTCCTAGTCAAGTATTAATATGCAAGGGCAATATTAATACATAAAGACTAGCATGTAGGTCAATTGATGACTTGATCTCACAAGTCATGGATATATGATATCAAGTTGACACATGGGTATATATTAGAGAATATATACTGAACTGACCCGCCATGAGAAAGTTTCATGGATCGTCATATGAGTGTCATAAACTTTCTCATGTGACTATTGGTATGAATAGTCCTCAAACCTGAAGTCACTATAGTTCCCTACATAAGGAGTTATGTACTTTGGTATCGTCAAACGTCACCCGTAACAGGGTGGACCATAAAGGCAATTACTGGGTATATAACAAATTATGCGGAGGGATGTGAGTGATGTAGATGAGATCTATCCCTCCCATATGACGGGAGTGATATCTGTGGGCCCCTTGATTGAGTAGAACTACTAAAACGCATGGCCATGCTCGAATGAGTCAATATGAGATATTGAGCTCATTTGTTTGAGTTAGTTTACTCAGGGATCAAGAAACACATAGATTGATTGAGGATGACACGGTCTATGCCTCATTGGTCAATCTGATATCAAGGATAGAAGGACACGGTCATACATTATAGTAGTCACGGAAAGGTTAGTCGGATCTTGACTTATTTCGTAACTTGGGTAGCAATGATGTATTGCTAGATGCCGCTCATTGCTTGTGTATCTAAAAGAGTTTAGATCCACTGCCAACGTTATGAGAGCCTATAGGGTCACACACAAAGAGCATGATGATTAGAAGAATTAGTGCATTCTAGTTTGACTAGAATAATTTGGGAATAAGCTTAAGTACAAAATGGTTTTTGGACTTTAAGCTTAATGAGAATTTTAGCTTATTGATTTAATGAGATTAATTCAATATGCTAAGCTTATTAATTTAATAAGATTAAATAAATATGTTATCATGATAGCCTAAGCTTAATTGATTTAATAAGATTAATTCAATATGTTACCTTATTGATTTAATGAGATTAATTCAATATGATAACATAAGCTTATTGAATTAATAAGATTAATTCAACATGCATGAATGCCACATAAGCATGCAACCTAAGCATGCCACATAAGCATGTCACATAAGCATGCCACATAAGCATGATGAGGTGGAAGGAGTCAAAGGGTTTTGACCTTTGGAATTTCTCCACATGTGGCTGGCTGCAATTGATTGCATTGAATGTGATAGGAGGTGAAAGGTTTTTTCAATCCTATAAAACACTCCATGGGGTGGCCGGCAAAAGTGGTGGAAGCTTGAGGCTTGGAGAGAGCTTGGTGGTGAGAGGCTTTGGTTGTGTGGCTTTTGTGAGTGTAGGCTAGCAAGAAGAGTGGTCTTCTTCTTCCTTTCTCTTTTTCCCTACCTTCCTCTCCTTTAGGGACTTCTTTAGCAAGAAGTAAAGGAGAGCTCTTCTAGTTTCTTTTGTGAGACAAGAGCTTGCTCGTGTGGATACATATAGAGGCATGAACATTTGAACGTGATAAAAGATCCAACAAACCCAAGGAGAAGTGGGATTAAAAAGGGCACGCAACAAAGGTAATATTCTCCTATAAGATAGGTTTTGAGAAATTTATTTTTTTGTACGAGGTTTTCTTTCGCAAGGATCACTTGGAAGGGATCCTATTTTTCCGTTGCGCATATGCTATTTTGCATAAAAAATCCCTACAGTGGTATCAGAGCCACTTGCGAAAGATCGTATAAAAAAAATAGGTTTTCTCTATTTTATATATGATATAGAAGTAGGATAAATTTTATTATGAGTTGATAATTGCATTAGCAATTTTTCAAACATAATAAAATATCCGATGTCTTTTAAAAGTTAAAATTGACATGGTGCATGGTTATGGCCTAGTCCCAAAAAGTTTGTGAATGTGTGTGTTGTAATTCTTAATACGACCTGCGTGTCGTGCCTTTCTCCTAAAATTCTTGTTGTAAAATTAGTTTTAGACTCGAATGTAACTCGAGTATTTCTCTTTTTGTAATATACAAAAATAAAGATTGAGGGTCCATTGGAAGATGACGTTACAAGGAGGAAGTCAACAACACAAGACAACCAAAAGGAAGCACTTGGGAGAAGATGCTATCCCTAGGTTGACCAATCAATCTTTTCATTGGCTTGAGAAGATTGTAGAATAAGGGCCATAACCATGACACGCTTAGTTTAATATGTATGTGATGCATGTTAATTTAGCTTATATGTGATGTATGCTAATATGTATGTGATGCATGTTTAAGTTTATTTCTTAATAAGTCAAAAACGATATGCCTACCAATGTTTGGTACTCACTACTTCCTCGATCATTTGTTGTTGGGTTTGCCAAAGCAAAGCAATGCATTTTATCTTGGAAGAGTGCGAGTGGACAATCGTGATGTCCCGCTATCAAACTTGGTTAAGACTTAATTAAGTTTTTCTTAATTAATTAAGAAAGTAGAGGCATATATTAGCTTTGAACATAAGTTTTAAAAATTAGTTTTGTGTGATTTCAACATCACTTTGTCTTAGAAAGTGGTCGTTGTTCGATATCAAAGAAGGTCTCGTGTTCTCGCCACTACCGGAAGTCGGTTTAGAAATAAGCACTAAACTAATCTAAACTTAACCAAAGCTATTAAAGAGTTACATCAGATGTAATTGGCAAAAGATTGCCTACCTAATCATACTACGTCTTGGGTGATTAGCCAAAGCTAACTCAAGACGAAGTATGATGTGGATCTTTATCCCATATAAATTTATAGCTAAATAGAAGCTAATGATGTAAGCAAAATGTGTTTGCCTACATCAATGATTAGCTCATATCAAAGCTATGAGAATTTAGTGGAGCCTCATTTAATTAAAGGCCTAATTAAATGACTTAGGTATGATACTTAATTTTGCATTTTAATGTTGTAGATCACCATGTCATCTAACAACACACCCTCAACTTGCATGATTTGTCCTTGAGAAAGACAAGCTCAATGGAGCTAACTTTCTAGATCGTAGGAACTTGAGGATTATCCTCAAGCAAGAACGTAAACTGTATGTCCTAGAGCAGTCTATCCTCAAAACACCCGCCCGCCACCACTCAGGTCAAAAGGATGCTTATAAGAAGCATCAAGATGACGATTAGATGTGTCATGTCTTATGCTTGCCACCATGAACTCGAGCTTCAAAAGCAACATGAGAACATGGATGCCTATGGTATGGTTGAGCATTTGAAACAACTATATCAAGGACAAGCTTAGGCACGAGCGCTTTGAAGTGTCTAAGGCTCTTTTGCATGCAAGATGCAAGAAGGAACACTGTAGGAACTCACGATTTAAAATGATAGGGTACGCTGAGAACCTTGAAAGACTAGGTTTTCCATCGAGCCAAGAATTGGCAACCGATGTTATCCTCGCAATCATTGCGAAGCATATAATCAATTCACATGAATTATAACATGAATGAAATTGATAAGTTTTTGCTCGAGATTCTCAAAGATGTTAAGAATCACAACCAAATCTCAAGAAGAAAGTTAGTAACGCATGTACTAATGGTCAAGAAGGGCAAAGGTAAGCGCAAAGGCAAGGGTAAGACCTAAGCCAAAGGCAAGGCCAATTCATCCACTTCAAAGGGTAAAGGTAAAGTACCTAAGAAGGGACGCTTCCATCATGTGAGATCGACATCGGAAGCGAATCGCAAAGTCTACCTCGAGGAAGTAAAGAAGAAAAGAAGTGGGACTTCGCCTGTATACACGCTTATAGAAGTTAATCTATCTATTTTCTACATGATGGGTATTAGATACGGATGTGCATCTCACATTTGTACTAATGTGCAGGATCGAGAAATAGTAGACTAATGGCAAAGGGCGAAGTGGACCTACGAGCAATGGCGCAAAAGTTGTCGAGAGTCAGAGGAACATATTCTTTGTCTTTGCCCACCGGGCTTATCTTAGAACTAGAGGAGTGCTTTTATGTACCGCATTAACAAGAACATAATTTCAGATCTTGTTTAGACAAGAAAAACTTCTCTTTTATAATAAAGGACAAATGTTGTTCCATTTATTTTAATGAAATGTTCTATTGTAATGCACCACTTATGAATGGTCTCTATGTTCTAGATTTAGAAAACCCAATTTATAACGTAAATACCAAACGGTTCAAATCGAATAATTTGAACCAAACATATCTCTCGCATCACGCTTAGGTCACATAAATGAAAAACGCATATCCCAACTCCATAAAGATGGATTATTGGACTCATTTGATTTTGAATCATATGAGGTATGCGAATCTTGTCTTTTAGGAAAGATGACTAAAACTCCATTTAGTGGACATGGTGAGAGAGCGACGGACTTGTTAGGACTCATACATACTGATGTATGTGGCCCTTTCAATGTCGAAGCCAGAGGAGGCTATAAGTACTTTATTACTTTCACTGATGATATGAGTAGATTTGGCTACTTATATTTGATGAGACATAAGTCAGAATCCTTTAAAAAGTTCAAAGAATTCAAGAATGAAGTACAAAACCAACTTGGTAAGCATATTAAGCTACTTCGATCAGATCGAGATGGTGAATACCTTAGTCAAGAGTTTCGTGATCACTTGGCTGAGTGTGGGATAATATCCCAACTAACTCCACCTGGAACACCACAATGGAATGGTGTATCTGAGAGGAGAAATCGTACTCTATTAGATATGGTACGATCAATGATGAGCCAGACTGATCTAATTACTTCCTTTTGGGGTTTAGCTCTAGAGACAGCCGCTTTCACACTTAATCGCGTCCCATCAAAAACCGTAGAAAAGACACCATATATGTTATGGACTGGGAAGAGTCTCAAAATGTCTTTTATAAAGATTTAGGGTTGTGAAGCTTATGTTAGATGTCAAGTCTCAGATAAACTAGGACCCAAATTAGATAAGTGTTATTTTGTAGGATATCCCAAGGAAACTAAGGGATATTACTTTTACAATCTCACACTTGGCAAGGTGTTTGTTGTTGAAATGTCGCTCTTTCTAGAAAGAGAATTTATTTCTAGAAAAACTAGTGGGAGTAAAATTCATCTTGAAGAAATTCAAGATGAAGATAACACTAAGGCTTCGATGGAAAATGAACAGGCACCACAAAGTGTTGTGGATGAGGAAATTGTTGCCCAAAGAGTTGTGGAGCAAACACCTGTTCAAGTAGACCAACCTCTTCGTAGATCTCGATAGGATCCGGCTGTCAACCCGAGAGATATTCTTTTCTCGATCGACAACGGTGATGTATTGCTTGTCGATCTTGACGAGCCTACATCCTATCAAGAAGCTATGATGAGCCCAGATTCCGAGAAATGGCTAGAGGCCATGAGATCCGAAATGGAATCCATGTACACTAACCAAGTATGGACTTTGGTTGATCCACCTGAAGGGGTAAAACCCATTGGGTGTAAGTGGGTCTTTAAAGTAAAGACTGACATGGATGGTAATAAGCATACCTATAAAGGTAGATTGGTGGCTAAAGGATTCAAACAAATTCATGGTATTGACTATGATGAAACCTTTTCACCATATGATGCTTAAATCCATTCGATCATACTTGCTATGCACTTACCACGATTATGAGATCCGGCAGATGGATGTCAAAACCGCTCAATGGAAAGCTACTCGAGGATGTGTACATGACACAACCCGAGGGTTTTGAAGATCCAAAGCATCCTCGAAAGGTATGCAAACCGCAAAGGTCCATTTATGGACTAAAGCAAGCCTTCAAGCCGGAATCTTCGATTCGATGATGCAATCAAGGAGTTTGGTTTCATCAAGAATGAAGATGAACCTTGTGTCTACAAGAGAAATAGTGGGAGCACAGTTGTATTTCTTATCTTGTATGTAGATGACATACTTCATCGAAATGATATTCCCTCACCCACCGTGAAGATGTGGTTAGGAATTGTTTCGATGAAAGACTTAGGTGAAGCCGCCTATATTCTAGGCATCAAGATCTATAGAGATAGATCTAAAAGATTACTTGGCCTAAGTCGAGTACATACATCGATAAAGTGCTAGATCGCTTTGCTATGCAAAATTCCAAGAAAGGATTTCGCTTTATCACATGGTGTGAGTCTTTCAAGACTCAATGTCCTCTTCTAAGGAGGAGAGAGATCGCATGGATAAGATCCCTTATGCATCCGCCATAGGGTCTATCATGTACGCCATGCTTTGTACTGCCCGACGCCTCGTGATGCTTTGAGCATGACGAGTAGATACTACTGATCCAGTGAAAGTCATCGATAGCAATAAAAATATTCTTAAATACTTACGAAGAACGAAAGAATATTTCGATATTCGAGGCAATGAGGAGCTAATCAGAAGGGTTACAAAGGATGCAAGCTTCCAAACAGACAAGGATGACTATAGATCGCAATCGGGGTACGTGTTTTGCCTGAATGGTGGAGCTGTGAGATGGAAGAGTTCGAAGGAGGATACAGTTGCTGATTCTACAACAGAAGCCGAGTATATTGCTGCGTCTGATGCAGCAAAGGAGGCTGTTTGGCTCCGCAAATTCATCAGTGAACTTGGGGTAGTTCCTAGCATTGCAGATCCAATAGACCTCTATTGTGACAACAATGAGGCTATTGCACAGGCTAAGGAACCTCGATCACATTAGCGGACCAAACACATACTGTGGCACTTCCATCTCATTCGAGAGATCATCGATAGAGGAGATGTGAGAATATGCAGAGTACCAACAGAAGCTAACATCGCAGATCCATTGACCAAGTCTTTGGCACAGAGGAAGCATGATGGTCACACTAGGTCACTAGGTATAAGATATTATAGTGATTGGTACTAGTGCTAGTGCGAGATTGTTAGTTATAGCCCTAGAACCAATCATGTGATGGTTGAATAGGGAACATTTTGTATCATATTCTATAAAGGCAAAGGATTGGTTATTATATTTACGTCTTGCTTGTGCCAGCTAAATTAAATATAATAATGCCCTAGAAAAGTAGGTTCTTATCTACAACACATCAATTGGCAGAATTGATTATGAGAGGTTATAGAGAACACTTTCCTAAATGTTCCTAGTCAAGTATTAATATGCAAGGGCAATATTAATACATAAAGACTAGCATGTAGGTCAATTGATGACTTGATCTCACAAGTCATGGATATATGATATCAAGTTGACACATGGGTATATATTAGAGAATATATACTGAACTGACCCGCCATGAGAAAGTTTCATGGATCGTCGTATGAGTGTCATAAACTTTCTCATGTGACTATTGGTATGAATAGTCCTCAAACGAAGTCACTACGGTTCCTACATAAGGAGTTATGTACTTTGGTATCGTCAAAGCGTCACCCATGTAACAGGGTGGACCATAAAGCGATTCTTGGGTATATAACAAATTATGCGGAGGATGTGAGTGATGTAGATGGGATCTATCCCTCCCATATGGCCAGGAGTGATATCATGGGCCCCTTGATTGAGTAGAACTACTAAAAGCGCATGGCCATGCTCGAATGAGTCAATATGAGATATTGAGCTCATTTGTTTGAGTTAGTTTACTCGGGGATCAAGAAACACATAGATTGATCGAGGATGACCGCGGTCTATGCCTCATTGGTCAATCGATATCAAGGATAGAAGGACACGGTCATACATTATAGTAGTCACGGAAAGGTTAGTCGGATCTTGACTTATTTCGTAACTTGGGTAGCAATGATGTATTGCTAGATGCCGCTCATTGCTTGTGTATCTAAAAGAGTTTAGATCCACTGCCAACGTTATGAGAGCCTATAGGGTCACACACAAAGAGCATGATGATTAGAAGAATTAGTGCATTCTAGTTTGACTAGAATAATTTGGGAATAAGCTTAAGTACAAAATGGTTTTTGGACTTTAAGCAATAAGTACAGCTTATTGATTTAATGAGATTAATTCAATATGCTAAGCTTATTAATTTAATAAGATTAAATAAATATGTTATCATGATAGCCTAAGCTTAATTGATTTAATAAGATTAATTCAATATGTTACATTATTGATTTAATGAGATTAATTCAATATGATAACATAAGCTTATTGAATTAATAAGATTAATTCAACATGCATGAATGCCACATAAGCATGCCACCTAAGCATGCCACATAAGCATGCCACATAAGCATGATGAGGTGGAAGGAGTCAAAGGGTTTTGACCTTTTGAATTTCTCCACATGTGGCCGGCCAAACAAGGAGTGATTATTTTTCAATGCAATTGATTGCATTGAATGTGATAGGAGGTGAAAGGTTTTTTCAATCCTATAAAACACTCCATGGGGTGGCCGGCCAAAGTGGTGGATGCTTGAGGCTTGGAGAGAGCTTGGTGGTGAGAGGCTTTGGTTGTGTGGCTTTTGTGAGTGTAGGCTAGCAAGAAGAGTGGTCTTCTTCTTCCTTTCTCTTTTTCCCTACCTTCCTCTCCTTTAGGGACTTCTCTAGCAAGAAGTAAAGGAGAGCTCTTCTAGTTTCTTTTGTGAGACAAGAGCTTGCTTGTGTGGATACATATAGAGGCACGGACATTTGAACGTTCTAAAAGATCCAACAAACCCAAGGAGAAGCGGGATTAAAAAGGGCACGCAACAAAGGTAATATTCTCCTATAAGATAGGTTTTGAGAAATTTATTTTTTTGTACGAGGTTTTCTTTCGCAAGGATCACTTGGAAGGGATCCTATTTTTCCGTTGCGCATATGCTATTTTGCATAAAAAAAATCCCTACATAAGCTTCTCAAACCCTAATCCTATTCCTTCTCTAATTCACCTTGCCGCCCACCCTATCCTCTCCTTTTATAGATTTAGGGATAAGCCTTGTTTTAATCTCCACCATTGGTTCTAGGGACACTAAAAAAAAATATGAAAAGACAACACCACAAAGACAATGGTTTTTAGAGAAACTGTTGTCTTTTTGGTAAACGACAACGGTTTTTGACAAAACCGTTGTCTTTGAGCATCCATATAACACAAAAGACAACGGTTTAACACTATCCATTGTCGTTGAGTGTAATTTTTTTTAAATCAACAACACAATTTACAACGGTTTTTCAAAACTGTTGTAAATTGTTAGATTCTTTTTAATGACATGTTTAATAAATATCATTATAGGTATTAAGTTTATATATATTTTAAAAAAAAATTAGGTTAAATTATTTCCTCCGCCGTTCCTTAGCTAATTCCCTAACCCTCTCTGTCGCGCCGTTCCTAATTTCCTAAACCTTGCTTTTCTCCACTATTCCCTAATTTCCCTTCCACCGCGTGAGCACACTCGTCCGTCCCTTCCACTGCATGAGCGCACTTGTCCGTCCCTTTCTCGGACAAACCTTCCGTGCCTTCTCCTTCCTTACAATTGATGGCATCTTGTTTGTTCCTGTCTGGTTCCTATTCGTTTGTGTTCGGTGTTTGCCTTCAAAAATGAAATTTTGCATGCTTTTGATAGCTTCGTCTCGGCGATATGATGGCCACTTCGGCTAGCTGCATTTCGATTGACCTGAAAGTTGTTTGCTTTTTTCTGTTCAGCGTTCCATCCGGAATGATGCGGGTGCGGGGGAAAAATCCGTTCACTCCGTTTTCAAGGCGATGAAGCGATGAGGGAGGTCTCAGAATATTCTCCCCCGGCAGCGATCAGTAAAGAATAAGAAAATGAAGTAGACGAAATGCGAAAACCCGACACCAGCAATCGAGATTCAGACACGAGATGTAACGTGGTTCGGAATAAGGATTCCTACTCCACGGGGGTGAGGTTTCTCACCAGATGCGGTGCCTAAGCACTTTCACTATGAAGATCCTCCTTTACAGAAAGCAAGTTTCCGAAGGTGGAGGAGAAAGGACCTCTTACAATGATGTTACAAGATGAGGAAAATACAAGAGACTTAACAAACAGCAGATCTCCGTCCTCCTTCTCCGGCGAGATCGTTCTTCCTTTTCTCTCGTCTCCTCTTCTCTCTTGCTGGATGCGAATGATTGCGGATCGATCTCCTCCCCTTCTCCTTCCTTCCTCTCTCCCTTTTATCTTCCCTCCTCCTTCAACGTAACGTCGTGGATTATCTCCATCGTACACGTGGCCACCACCTCCTCCTGGAGAATAATTCTGTTACAAATATGAGGAACGAGGACTCCCCCGAATATTGCGTGGGGCCCCCCAAGCCATTGCATAGCACCTTTCCCTTTACTTTTCAGGCAACGAGGTTAAACTGTCTCCCTCACCCCTCTGCTTTGGGTGAAGTTAACTTAGGCCTCTATACCATAGGTGACCTAGCCTTAGGGTTTCTCCTTACACCGAACCAATTCTCCTTTTTCCCGTACCAAACTTCTTTCGCGTCGATTAGGTTGAGTTGACCCTTCCTCCATCCCATTGGCTTCTGGAATTGCCTAGTTGAACCAGTTCCTAGTCCTCTGTTAGCGAAGTGCCTTCCGCCTCTTTTCCACCTGCGTCCCTTGCTTCTAGCATTCGCCCGTGCCGATGGCTCTCGCTACTTGTCAGTGCCAATGACCTCTGGTACTTGCGCCCGTGTCGATTACTTCCGATAACTCTCGCCCGTGTCAATGGCTTCGTCTAACTCTCGCCCGTGCCAATGGCTTCTGATAACTCTCGCCCGTGTCAATGGCTTCGTCTAACTCTCGCCCGTGCCAATGGCTTCGTCTAACTCTCGCCCGTGCCAATGACTTCTGATAACTCTCGCCCATACCAATGGCTTCTGATAACTCTCGCCCGAACTGTTTCTCCTTTTCCCCTTTGGCTGAACCAGGTGTTTTGGGGACGGGTCACGGGTCACCTGCTAACTCTTCTATTGGGAATTAGGTAGAAAAAGTACCAGTAGTATCATTAGTCAACCCCGAAAAATAGTCAAGCGAAGTTATAAGCTTGACTTTCCAAATGTGCGTAAAGTTTATGCCCTATTCTTCATTCCTCCGTTTGAATCCACCTTTTCCTTTATAATTCCCTTGTATGCCCCCGATGGGCCCATGGGCTCCGCTTCTCCTTCTCTCTTCGTGAAATTGAATCGTCACGGGAAACCCTATATAAACCTCCGCCTTCTCCTCTTAGGTATCATTTAGCGTGCCTAATAATCCAGTCTTGTATTTCTTCTTCCACGATTTTCTCCGGTGGCGTTTCGGCGATTCAGTCCTTCCCTTCTCGCACGGTTCTCCCTTACCCCCGAGTAAGTGCTTTGCTTAGTTTAACACCCATGGCTCCTAGGACTACCTCTCCACCCGCCTGGTATGAACATACTATAACCCAGTTAGATTGTAACCATTATTTCTTTAATATCAAGAACGACTACATAGATCCTTCTATAAAATGCTGTTTCACGACTAAGCTGCATCGGCCTCATACTCCTCCTCCTGGTTTGACATGCTTTTTCTCCGAACAATTCTTTAACGGCCTATCTTTGCCGGCACCACAGGTCTACTTGGACCTCCTAGACTTCTACAGATTACCCCTGAACCAATTCACCCCCAACTCCTTCCGAATTCTATCGGGAGCCCACATAGTGTTCCAACATTTGAACCTCCCTTTGACCCCAGAACTATTCCATTGCTTCTTCCAATTAAAGTCTTCTAAGGCAGGCCTCTTCTATTTGTCTAGTCGTTCAGACTGCCAATTTCTGGTGAACCTGCCTACTTCCCACAAGGGCTGGGAAGCACTATACTTCTTTGTAGAGCTTCCGGAGCCTTTACCTCATTCCGATATTTGGAAAGTAGACCTTCCCGAATTGCCTTCCTTCCGGGAAATGAGGACCAAATGTCCTTTCCTGGAGGTGTATGGAGTTTTAGGGGAGCTACACTACTGTTCGAACCATCTGCTAGAAACTCCCCTCCTGCGCCATTTTAGATTGTCTCCTCTACCTCTGACGACTTCGGTTGTTGTAGGTAGGGTGACATTTATCCTGCGATGTGACTTCCTTTTTAGGTCATCCATCTTTCTTACCAGTATATCTTGTAGATAATCTGATGCAGAGGGCTCTGGTGGAAGGGGAGTCGATCGAGGCTGCTAAGAAGAAGAAGGCAGCAGCTAACAGAGGCAAACCCACAGCAGCTCCGTCACCTCCTCGGAAAAAGCTGCGGCTCGTTAAGAAAAGAGCCTCAAGCTCATCGGCTCATCTCCCCTCAGCTTCGGATCCACCAGGGTCTCAGCCCCTGACCATTTATGAACCACGAAGAGAAGGTACTACCTCCCCTGTCTATTCTCCATCTCCTCAAGGAGGGGATTCTCCTTCTCATTTTCTTCACTCCTCCCCCTCGGCGCAAAATTCACCTCCACCTTCTCATGTGGAGCCACTCCAAGCTCCGGTTCCTTCGGACCTAAGGGCTGCTCCCTCCCCCCTTCGCCGTATCAGGCCTTCAACCTCCTCCGAAGGGGAAGACCCCTCCCTTCCTGTTCCTCCGAGGGTCACATTAGGGTCCCTGCTGCAAATTCGGCACCCCTCGGAGGTGAAATTCTTTAATCAGTCAGGCGTACAAGGCCCATGCGAGCAAGTGGGCAAGCTACTTGCTGAGGTATCTCTTATTTCTCCCTTTTCTCTTTACCGCAAGTATTACTATATGCCAATTTGTAATGACAGTTTCTTTCCCCTGCAGGCCGCCGCTCAGCATGATAAGATGGTCACTCGGCTGGCCCGCTTTCAATCTACCGTGGAAACTCGCCACTTCGCCTCCGTGTCACAACAGAAAAAACTCGTTCAGCAACTGAGCGAGCAAGAGGCGAAGGAAACCGATATGAGGGGCCAATGCGAGGAAGCGATGATGCAGCTAGCCCTGGTACGGAGCGAGAAAGAGGAGCTACAGCGAAAGAACGAGGACTTGGAGCAGCGGATTTTTCTCCAATCCAGCGAACTGCAACAAGTAGATGAATTGGCTCGGGAGTTGAAGGAATACAAAAGATATCTTATGGATGCCATGATCAAGGATGCTGACTCTGCGGCTACTATCTCACAGCTTCACCAAGAATGCAACCGCCTTAACCTGGAACGTCAAGCCTGGGCCATTACTCGGGAATCCTGTGCAAAGAAGTGTCAGGAACTTTCCTCTGCAATAACGGCTCTTCCCCGAACCTTATCACCGGTGGCCCAAAGAAGAATCCACCCTCCAGCAGAGTATCTTGAAGCCCTTTCAGCCTTAGGACAGCGAGCTATAAAGGCAGCCACCGAGAGAGATGCTTTGGCAATCAAATTGGAGGAAAGTCAAACTCAGGTGGCTCAATATCGGGACCAATTAAAGGAACAGGAAGCCAACCTCAAGAGGCGCTATGTCAAGAAAGGGGTAGATCTCTTTATATTAGGCTTCGAGGGGGCTGTAGCTCAAAACGCCGAACAAGGATATCCACCTCCCGGCGTGGACACCAGTCACTTAGATCC
Source organism: Wurfbainia villosa (assembly GCA_025175895.1). Classification (NCBI taxonomy): domain Eukaryota; kingdom Viridiplantae; phylum Streptophyta; class Magnoliopsida; order Zingiberales; family Zingiberaceae; genus Wurfbainia; species Wurfbainia villosa. Next base: position 72,077,542 of record CM045988.1, read on the forward strand.
TGTATCGGCGTTGGCTAAATGTTCCCCTGAGCGATTTGAGTTGTAATCTCCCGTACCGTTTTTTCGGTAACTTTTCTTTCTTTGTTAAGAGCTGACTCTTATCAATATGTCTGTCCATTACGGTCCTCGCGTGTTCTCTAGCGAGTCGGAGTTTCTGGACCAATTTTGAGCTTTCCCTTGTTATTTCTTTACCCGTACCATATAACGCCATCGCCTGGCTGGTTCGGGGCTCTCTTACGGGATTTTGCCTACTAGTATCCACATCCGCCCCGATTTTGGTTCGGACATCACTTTAAATGGCCTTTTGCCCGTTGATTTTCCCTATCCTTCCTCCAGCTTCGGAAAAGATGCCAGCCTCTTCGTCTTCTCCCCCTTCCCCAGAACTTTTTCGCCATTCTCCTTCCATTATAAGTCCTTCGTCCCCCTTGTCTTCGTCCTGTTATCTTACCATCATGGCTTCGGCAGGGCATCCCATTGAAATTTCTTGAATCGAATCTTTTGAAATCAGTGGGTCTCGAGGATGATCTGGTCGGAGACCCGATCAACCGCGCCACTTGATCTTCCATCCCCTACCTTTTTGCCTTCGGTCCAACTCCCACCCCTCCAGCGGGGAGATCCTTCTGCGCTCCTTTCCCCTCCTTCCGCAACAGGGTATGGAATCCTCCCTTCACCTGGGAGTACACAGTGGGAGACCCCCGTGCCGTTGATGAACTTCCTCCACTTCCACCCGCGTTGGCTTTCGTCCCAGTTCCCCCGGCGAGGACTCGTCCTTCCCCTTTCGATGAAGGTCCACCAGTTCTTCCTCCACCCCAAGGCGAACGCTTCAGAGTTATATTAGCTCCTTCTCCCCCCAAAGAGACATCTCCCGCTTCATCTGTTAGGAGTGATCATGGAAAATCTTTGTAGATCAAGTTAATGTACTCGTTTCAAATATGTTAATAAAAAAAAAATAAGGGAGGCAAATGATATCTGTTTTTGTCTTTTTCCCGTAGAAGTAAGGTTTCTGTCTTCCAAAAGGATAGTAATCTGATCTGAACATATCTTCCTCTATCATGTCTCGGGGATTCGGACCCTCTTAATTGCGAATGTAGTCCCGTCAACCTTCTTGCTACTGCCCCCATGTTTCCTCTTATGTATTGGCATTTATGGTTCTCACGTCTCCTACCAATGAATGCACTCTTCCCCTTCGTCGCCATAAAAACCCACCGACCTTTACCTGATAGCTTCCACCATTCTCCTTTTTCCTTTGCTTGTCATGGATAGAATATCGGAACAGGGCAGCAGTTCCTCGCCTTCCAAAGAACAGATAAATGATCGCCGATACATGGCCATCTTGGAGGAACAAGTGAAGTGTTTACGGCAACAGCTGAAGGAAACTTCCGCCCATAATCGTTCCCTGCGTCAACAACTGATAGGGTCCCAAAAGAAGCATCGAGCAAATCTTCTTGAAGCAGTCTTATCTTGTAGCTCGCTGCGCAACCCAGCGCAAGGAAACTCCATCCGTTCCGCCTAACAAAGAATTGTAATACCCTAGATGTATTAGGGTTTCTTTTGTTGTTTCTCCTTGTAGATGGCTGGGAGTATGTAGTTCTCCCGTATCATCGAACTTCCCTAGTTTATCTCCTTCCTCCAGGACCTTCTGAGTTGTACTACTCTTTACTCCTTTTGTATTTACATGTAATTTGGGGCATATTTCGGCTCTCCCGTATTTTCAATCTGCTGGGTATATAGACCCCTTAGACGAGCCGACTCTGCTATGACACAAGAATACAACCATATAAAGTTGATTAATACAAGCAACTGAGACATAGAATAAATAATAACCGAGGAATCTCGGTTCTTCCGTTCCACCACCACACGGGGATATCTTCCGCTCTGCGGGGATAGCAATTTGCACATAAAGTAAGTAGTAACCGAGGAATCACGGTTCTACCGTTCCACCACCACACGGGGATAACTTCCGCTCTGCGGGGATAGCATTTTGTATATAGAGTAAATAGTAACCGAGGAGTCTCGGTTCTTCCGTTCCACCACCACACGGGGATAACTTCCGCTCTGCGGGGATAGCATTTTGTATATAGAGTAAATAGTAACCGAGGAGTCTCGGTTCTTCCGTTCCACCACCACACGGGGATAACTTCCGCTCTGCGGGGATAGCATTTTGTATATAGAGTAAATAGTAACCGAGGAGTCTCGGTTCTTCCGTTCCACCACCACACGGGGATAACTTCCGCTCTGCGGGGATAACATTTTGTATATAGAGTAAATAGTAACCGAGGAGTCTCGGTTCTTCCGTTCCACCACCACATGGGGATAACTTCCGCTCTGCGGGGATAGCATTTTGTATATAGAGTAAATAGTAACCGAGGAGTCTCGGTTCTTCCGTTCCACCACCACACGGGGATAACTTCCGCTCTGCGGGGATAGCATTTTGTATATAGAGTAAATAGTAACCGAGGAGTCTCGGTTCTTCCGTTCCACCACCACCCGGGGATAACTTCCGCTCTGCGGGGATAGCATTTTGTATATAGAGTAAATAGTAACCGAGGAGTCTCGGTTCTTCCGTTCCACCACCACACGGGGATAACTTCCGCTCTGCGGGGATAGCATTTTGTATATAGAGTAAATAGTAACCGAGGAGTCTCGGTTCTTCCGTTCCACCACCACACGGGGATAACTTCCGCTCTGCGGGGATAGCATTTTGTATATAGAGTAAATAGTAACCGAGGAGTCTCGGTTCTTCCGTTCCACAACCAAACAGCGAAAACTTCCGAACTGCAGTCATAGCATTTTGTATATAGAGTAAATAGTAACAGAGGAGTATCGGTTCTTCCGTTCCACCACCACACGGGGATAACTTCCGCTCTGAGGATAGTATTTTGTATATAGAGTAAATAGTAAGAGAGTCTGGGTTCTTCCGTTCCACCACCACACGGGGATAAACTTCCGCTCTGCGGGGATAGCATTTTGTATATAGAGTAAATAGTAACCGAGGAGTCTCGGTTCTTCCATTCCACCACCACACGGGGATAAACTTCCGCTCTGCGGGGATAGCATTTTGTATATAGAGTAAATAGTAACCGAGGAGTCTCGGTTCTTCCGTTCCACCACCACACGGGGATAAACTTCCGCTCTGCGGGGATAGCATTTTCTATATAGAGTAAATAGTAACCGAGGAGTCTCGGTTCTTCCGTTCCACCACCACACGGGGATAAACTTCCGCTCTGCGGGGATAGCATTTTGTATATAATGGGCTATTTAGGAAAAATAAATCCTTCTTTCCCTTTCCTCTGAGCCTTGAAGCCCATTACTTGTTGCAAGCCCATTCTTCCTCCTTTTATAGGGACTCTTTCGTCCTCGTTTTTACGCTATCTTCATCCTTTCACCTTTTGGTCTTCCTCTTCTTAAATGCCTTGCTCCTCCGTATGCCAAATTTCTTTTCTTGATCTTTCCTTCCTGGTTCCTCGTCTTTCGTTATTTTGGATATCCAGAGATGCATTCCACCTTCTTCCGGAAATAGCGGGCCTTCTACGAATCGTAAATGGGGTGTCAGTCGGTCACCCTTAGCTTCTTCTTCTTCTTCACCTCCTTGATCACCATCATCAGGAATCACCTCGTGTTCTCCCTCTCCTCCTTCGGTGACTTTCGCTACCCCCATCTCGAAGGAAGTCGGGGTCATCACTCCCTCTTCACTTCCTCCTACCTGTACAAGCCCTAACTTTCCCCCTTTGCCTCCCTCACTTGATATGGCGTTGAAATCGCCTTCTTCTTCCCCACACAGGGATGCATGCAGGAAGGAGATACTTTCATGTCCGCCGATGATAGAGGTTATACCGCCCCTATCTTCTCCTTCCTCGGCCCGTCATTCCTCTCCTGAACCCATGGCGGTTGACATTCCTTCGCTGCCAACCTCCCCCTTCGTTTATACTTTGAAAGTCCTCCTCTTTACATGCTAATCAGGAGCCTTCTACTTCTAAAATCCTCATGGAAGGCTTCCCCGACCCAGTGCTCATCATCTCATCTTCTCCAGGACCCTCCTCATATCAGCCTCCTTCGATTTTTCCTTCCGACTTCACCTCCCAAACAAATGTGACGCCCATTCTCCCCGCATCTCCGAATATACCACCCTTGACCACCACTTCCATGGACCTTTTGAATAAGACTCCTCCTTCTCTCCATTCTCCGCCACCGAATATCGCCTCCATTCTTCCCTTGACAAGTGAGATTCCCCCTTCGGCATCATCCGTCCCATCTTCTTCCCTTTTTCCCAGGAGTCTTCGGATTCTGAACTTAGAGGAGATGACTCCTCGTATGGAAGGCCTGCATCATGCTTTGGACCTGGTACGTTTTCTTAATCAATTTCCTTAGCTTTGTTTAACTGACCCATTTCTCTTCTCTTCAACTGGCATGTAGGCCCTGACCAACCACCGAGAATTGGATCGTTCCCTTCACCAATACCGGGCTCAAGCCCGAGAATGGGAACGACAACAACGGGAAGATTTAGCGAATGCTCAGAATCGGGAACGACTCCTGTCCCACCAATTATCCCGGTGCCAGGAGCAATTAGCCGAGGCCTACCAACAAATACAGAGGGATGCTGACACTATTACAACATTGAAGGCGCAATCACGTCCAGGGGCAGATCCACTCGTCCCCCAGCAAGAAATCCAGTCGGCCTCTCTTAACACAGAATCTTCCTCGGCTCAAGAGTTAATACATCTTCAAGGGCAGGTAACAGAGCTTCTCAAGGGGAAGCAACAAGATTCCGACGCCCTCGCTCGTCTTCAGGCTCAATATCAGCGAGCACAAGATAAGATAGGGGACCTTCGCACCCGCTTATGCAAGGAGGTACAAGAAAACTCCTCCCTTATAAATTCCCGGGCGCATGCTCATGCCCATCTACGCAGGCAAGAGACTTCCCTCCAGAGGATGAGCTCTGAACTTGCCCGAACCAGATCGTATTCGAAGCGAGGGATTTCAGCTTCCATGCGCTAAAATATGGTGGAGATGACACACCTTGTGCAGCAGGACCAAAGTTCTCGAGCTGATAACTTTTCCACCCTGGCTGACGCAATTATGGAGGTGTCACGGCGCTATGTGGACGTGCGTCGAAATCTTCGCGAACAACAAGAAAAGTGTGAGAGGCAGCATCGAGAACGAAGCCCTGACCGTCCGAACCGCCAGGAGCGACTCATTATTTTAATGCGCGCCACCTATCAGGACGGATTCAATGACGCTGATTGATATCTTAAGGATTACCTCCTCCAACTTATCCTTCATTTTCTTTAAATTGGGAGGCTGGGTTCAAATGTTATCCTCCTGAACGATTTAAGCTGTAATACAATATCTCATTTTGAAACGGGAATTTCCTTTCTGTTTTTCTGTTTCTCCTTCAATACTCATTGGTAATATCGTATTGCCCTTGTAAATAACCCCTTAATGAAATTTAGAGAGCACTTGGCATTTAATTGATATAATCAATTCAATAAACACCCTCCGAAGTTTCATAATTTCTCCTTTTCTATTTCATATTTCTCATACGATTGTGAAAGAGCTTCAAGTGAAGGCGTTCCAAGGTCGTGGAAGCTCTTTGCCTTGGTCGTCTTCGGATAATATCTTGACCACCTTTCTCTGCGTTATCTCGTAGGGTCCCTCCCGATTTGGGAGCCAACTTTCCAGATCTCAGTAGATTGACCTTACGCAAAACCCAATCTCCTTCTTGAAATCTCCGAGGCACCACTTTCTTATTAAAGGCTCGCTGAACTCTCTGCTTGTAAAATTCCGCTCGCCTCCGGGCCATCTCCCGCCTTTCCTCCACCAGATCTAATTCGGTGCTTCGGATAAGTTGGTTCTGATCTGGCTCGTATGCTTTTACCCGAGCGCTATCCAACAAAACTTCGACCGGAATAATGGCCTCCACCCCATATACCAAACTAAAGGGAGTCTCTCCTGTCGCTGTCTTAGGTGTGGTTCGATAGGCCCACAGGACGCCTGGTAGCTCTTCCACCCAGTTTCCCCTCTGAGCACCCAACTTGGTCTTTAATCCTTGAATGAGGATCCTGTTAGTTACCTCCACTTGTCCATTCGCTTGAGGGTGAGCTACCGAAGTGAAAGCTTGCTGAATGAGGATCCCGTGCCAATGGCTTCGTCTAACTCTCGCCCATGCCAATGACTTCTGATAACTCTCGCCCATACCAATGGCTTCTGATAACTCTCGCCCGAACTGTTTCTCCTTTTCCCCTTTGGCTGAACCAGGTGTTTTGGGGACGGGTCACGGGTCACCTGCTAACTCTTCTATTGGGAATTAGGTAGAAAAAGTACCAGTAGTATCATTAGTCAACCCCGAAAAATAGTCAAGCGAAGTTATAAGCTTGACTTTCCAAATGTGCGTAAAGTTTATGCCCTATTCTTCATTCCTCCGTTTGAATCCACCTTTTCCTTTATAATTCCCTTGTATGCCCCCGAGGCGGCCCGATGGGCCCATGGGCTCCGCTTCTCCTTCTCTCTTCGTGAAATTGAATCGTCACGGGAAACCCTATATAAACCTCCGCCTTCTCCTCTTAGGTATCATTTAGCGTGCCTAATAATCCAGTTTTGTATTTCTTCTTCCACGATTTTCTCCGGTGGCGTTTCGGCGATTCAGTCCTTCCCTTCTCGCACGGTTCTCCCTTACCCCCGAGTAAGTGCTTTGCTTAGTTTAACACCCATGGCTCCTAGGACTACCTCTCCACCCGCCTGGTATGAACATACCATAACCCAGTTAGATTGTAACCATTATTTTTTTAATATCAAGAACGACTACATAGATCCTTCTATAAAATGTTGTTTCACGACTAAGCTGCATCGGCCTCATACTCCTCCTCCTGGTTTGACGTGCTTTTTCTCCGAACAATTCTTTAACGGCCTATCTTTGCCGGCACCACAGGTCTACTTGGACCTCCTAGACTTCTACAGATTACCCCTGAACCAATTCACCCCCAACTCCTTCCGAATTCTATCGGGAGCCCACATAGTGTTCCAACATTTGAACCTCCCTTTGACCCCAGAACTATTCCATTGCTTCTTCCAATTAAAGTCTTCTAAAGCAGGCCTCTTCTATTTGTCTATTCGTTGATGCCAATTCTCGTGAACTGCCTACTTCCCCACAAGGGTAGGAAGCACTATACTTCTTTGTAGAGCTTAGGGCCTTTACCTCATTCAGATATTTGGAAAGTAGACCTTCCCTTGCCTTCCTTAGGAAATGAGGACCAAATGTCCTTTCACTGGAGGTGTATGGAGTTTTAGGGAGCTACACTCTTTATTGAACCATCTGCTAGAAACTCCCTCTGCGCCATTTTAGATTGTCTCCTCTACCTCGACTTGGTTGTTGTAGGTAGGGTGACATTTATCTGCGATGTGACTTCCTTTTTAGGTCATCCATCTTTCTTACCCGGTATATCTTGTAGATAATCGATCACGAGAGGGCTCTGGTGGAAGAAGTCGATCGAGTGCTAAGAAGAAGAAGAAGCGGCTAACGAGAGCAAACCCAGCGGCTCGTCACCTCCTCGGAAAAAGCTGCGGCTCGTTAAGAAAGAGCCTCAAGCTCATCGGCTCATCTCCTCAACCGGATCCACGGGATCTCACGACCATTTATGAACCACGAAGAAGGTACTACCTCCTGTCTATTCTCCATCTCCTCAAGGAGGATTCTCCTTCTCATTTTCTTCACCTCCTCCTCGGCGCAAAATTCACCTCCACCTTCTCATGTGGAGCCACTCCAAGCTCCTGCTCCTTCGACCTAAGGGTCGCTCCTCCCCTTCCCAGATCAGCCTCCAACCTCCTCCAAGGGGAAGACCCTCCTTCCTGCTCCTCCGAGGGTCACATTAGGTCCTCACTGCAAATTCTGCACCTGGAGGTGAAATTCTTTAATCACCAAAGCGATAAGGCCCATGCGAGCAAGTGGGCAAGCTACTTGTCGAGGTATCTCTTATTTCTCCCTTTTCTCTTACCGCAAGTATTACTATATGCCAATTTGTAATGACAGCTTTTCCCGCAGCCGCGCCAAAGATGATAGATGGTCACTCTACCGCCCGCTAATCTACCGTGGAAACTCGCCACTTCGCCTCCGTGTCACAACAGAAAAAACTCGTTCAGCAACTGAGAGAGCAAGAGGCGAAGGAAACCGATATGAGGGGCCAATGCGAGGAAGCGATGATGCAATAGCCCGCACGGAGCGAAAGAGGAGCTACAATAAAGAACGAGGACTTGGAGTGCCGGATTTTTCTCCAATCCAAATAATCGCAACAAGTAGATGAATTGGCTCTGGAGTCAAGGAATACAAAGATATCTTATGGATGCCATGATCAAGGATGCCGACTCATGCGGCTACTATCTCACAGCCTCACTAAGAATGCAACCGCTTTAACTCGAACGCCAAGCTCCATTACTCGAATCCTGCAAAGAAGTGTCGTGAACTTTCCTCTCGCAATAACGGCTCTTCCCGAACCTTATCACCGGTGGCCCAAAGAAAGAATCCACCCTCCAACAGAGTATCTTGAAGCCCTTTCACTTTAGGACAATGAGCTATAAAGGCAAATGCACCGAGAGATGCTTTGGCAATCAAATTGGAGGAAAGTCAAACTCGTGGCTCAATATCACCAATTAAAGGAGCAGGAAGCCAACCTCAAGAGGCTATGTCAAGAAAGGGGTAGATCTCTTTATATTAGGCTTCGAGGGGTCAGAGCTCAAAACGCCGAACAAGGATATCCACCTCCGGCGTGGACACGATCACCACTTAGATCCTCAGACGTTGGCTAAATGTTCCTGAGCGATTTGAGTTGTAATCTCCCGTACCGTTTTTTCGGTAATAACTTTTTCTTTACTGTTCAGAGCTGACTCTTATCAATAGGTCTGTCCATTACGGTCCTCGCGTGTTCTCTAGTGTGTCGGGGTTTCTGGACCAAGTTTGAGCTTTCCTTGTTATTTCTTTACCCGCACCATATAACGCCATCGCTGGGGTTCGGGGCTCTCTTACGGATTTTGCCTACTAGTATCCACATCCGCCCCGATTTTGGTTTGACATCACTTTAAATGGCCTTTTGCTGATTTTCCCTATCCTTCCTCGCTTGGAAAAGATGCCAACCTCTTCGCCTTCTCCCCTTCCCGTAACTTTTCGCCATTCTCCTTCCATTATAAGTCCTTCGCCCCCTTGTCTTCGCCTGTTATCTTACCATCATGGCTTCAGCAGGCATCCTATCAAATTTCTTCTAATCGTAATCTTTCAAATACAGGACTGGCGAGGATGATGCGGTCGGAGACCCGATCAACCCCATCTTCCATCCCCCTACCTTTCGCTTTGGTCCAACTCCCACCCCTCCGGGAGATCGCTCCTTTCCCTCCTTCCCCACATGTAGTTCTCACAGGAGTACACGTAGACCCGGTTGATGAACTTCCTCCACTTCCACCGCGTTGGCTTTCGTCCCAGTTCGGCGAGGACTCGTCCTTCCCCTTTCGATGAAGGTCCACAGTTCTTCCTCCACCCCTGACTTGAGTTATATTAGCTCCTTCTCCCCCAAAGAGACATCTCGCTTCATCTTAGGAGTGATCATGGAAAATCTTGTAGATCAAGTTAATGTACTCGTTTCAAATATGTTAATAAAAAAATAAGGAGGCAAATGATATCTTTTTGTCTTTTTCAGTAAGTAAGGTTTCATCTTCCAAAAGGATAATGTCGAAACATATCTTCCTCTATCATGTCTCTAGGATTGGACCCTCTTAATTGCGAATGTAGTCCGTCAATCTTGCTACGCCCCATGTTTCCTCTTATGTATTGACATTTATGGTTCTCACGTCTCCTACCAATGAATGCACTCTTCCCTTTCATAAAAACCCGACCTTTACGATAGCTTCCACCATTCTCCTTTTTCCTTTGCTTGTGGATAGAATATCGAACAGCGTGATTCCTCGCCTTCCAAACGGATAAATGACGATACATAGCCATCTTGGAGGAACAAGTGAAGTGTTTCAAACAGTGGAAACTTCGCCCATAATCGTTCCTCGTCAACAAGCGTAGGGTCCCAAAAATCAAATCTTGAGTCTTATCTTGAGCTCTTTACCCAGCCCCAAGGAAACTCCATCCGTTCCGCCTAACAAGAATTGTAATACCCTAGATGTATTAGGGGTTTCTTTTGTTATTTCTCCTTGTAGATGGTGAGTATGTAGTTCTCGTATCATCGAACTTCCCTAGTTTATCTCCTTCCTCCAGGACCTTCTGAATTGTACTACTCTTTACTCCTTTTGTATTTACGTGTAATTTGGGGCATATTTCGGCTCTCCCATATTTTCAATCTGCTGGGTATATAGACCCCTTAGACGAGCCGACTCTGCTATGACACAAGAATACAACCATATAAAGTTGATTAATACAAGCAACTGAGACATAGAATAAATAATAGCAGGAATCTCGGTTCTTAGTTCCACCACCACCAGGATATCTTAGCTCTGCTGAGGATAGCAATTTGCAGATACAGTAACTAGTAACCGAGTAATCGCGGTTCTACCGTTCCACCACCACACGGGGATAACTTCGCTCTGCGAGATAGTATTTTGTATATAGAGTAAATAGTAACCGAGAGTCTCGGTTCTTCCGGTTCCACCACCACACGGGATAACTTCGCTCTGCGAGGATAGCATTTTGTATATAGAGTAAATAGTAACCGAGGAGTCTCGGTTCTTCCGTTCCACCACCACACGGGGATAAACTTCCGCTCTGCGGGGATAGCATTTTGTATATAGAGTAAATAGTAGGAGTCTCGGTTCTTAGTTCCACCACCACCACGGGGATAACTTCTGCTCTGAGGATAGCATTTGTATATAGAGTAAATAGTAACCGAGGAGTCTCGGTTCTTCCGTTCCACCACCACACGGGGATAACTTCCGCTCTGCGGGGATAGCATTTTGTATATAGAGGAAATAGTAACCGAGGAGTCTCGGTTCTTCCGTTCCACCACCACACGGGGATAACTTCCGCTCTGCGGGGATAGCATTTTGTATATAGAGTAAATAGTAACCGAGGAGTCTCGGTTCTTCCGTTCCACCACCACCCGGGGATAACTTCCGCTCTGCGGGGATAGCATTTTGTATATAGAGTAAATAGTAACCGAGGAGTCTCGGTTCTTCCGTTCCACCACCACACGGGGATAACTTCCGCTCTGCGGGGATAGCATTTTGTATATAGAGTAAATAGTAACCAAGGAGTCTCGGTTCTTCCGTTCCACCACCACATGGGGATAACTTCCGCTCTGCGGGGATAGCATTTTGTATATAGAGTAAATAGTAACCGAGGAGTCTCGGTTCTTCCGTTCCACCACCACACGGGGATAACTTCCGCTCTGCGGGGATTGCATTTTGTATATAGAGTAAATAGTAACCGAGGAGTCTCGGTTCTTCCGTTCCACCACCACACGGGGATAACTTCCGCTCTGCGGGGATAGCATTTTGTATATAGAGTAAATAGTAACCGAGGAGTCTCGGTTCTTCCGTTCCACCACCACACGGGGATAACTTCCGCTCTGCGGGGATAGCATTTTGTATATAGAGTAAATAGTAACCGAGGAGTCTCGGTTCTTCCGTTCCACCACCACACGGGATAACTTCTGCTCTGAGGATAGCATTTTGTATATAGAGTAAATAGTAATCGAGAGTCTCAGTTCTTCCGTTCCACCACCACACGGGGATAACTTCGCTCTGGATAGAATTTTGTATATAGAGTAAATAGTAACCGAGGAGTCTCGGTTCTTCCGTTCCACCACCACACGGGGATAAACTTCCGCTCTGCGGGGATTGCATTTTATATATAATGGGCTATTTAGGAAAAATAAATCCTTCTTTCCCTTTCACTACCGACGCCTTGAAGCCCATTCATTCTTCCTCCTTTTATAGGGACTCTTTCATCCTCGTTTTACGCTATCTTCATCCTTTCACCTTTTGGTCTTCCTCTTCTTAAATGCCTTGCTCCTCCGTCGCCAAATTTCTTTTCTTCGATCTTTCCTTCCTGGTTCCTCGTCTTTCGTTATTTTCAGATATCCGAGATGCATTCCACCTTCTTCCAGGAAATAGCGGGCCGCTACACGAATCGTAAATGGGGTGTCGGTCAGCCCTTAGCTTCTTCTTCTTCTTCACCTCCTTCAATCACCATCATACGGGAATCACCCCGTCGTTCTCCCTCTCCTCCTTCGGTGACTTTCGCTACCCCCATCTCGAAGGAAGTCGGGGTCATCAGTCCCTCTTCACTTCCTCCTACCTGTACAAGCCCTAACTTTCCCCCTTTGCCTCCCTCCGCCAATGACGTTCAGAAATCGCCTTCTTCTTCCCCACAACCTGGGGATGCATCTGGGAAGGAGATACTTTCATGTCCGCCGATGATAGAGGTTATACCGCCCCTGTCTTCTCCTTCCTCGGCCCGTCATTCCTCTCCTGAACCCATGGCGGTTGACATTCCTTCGCTGCCAACCTCCCCCTTCGTTTATCGCCTGAAGAGTCCTCCTCTTTCTGTAGACCCTAATCAGGAGCCTTCTACTTCTAAAATCCTCATGGAAGGCTTCCCCGACCCAGTGCTCATCATCTCATCTTCTCCAGGACCCTCCTCATATCAGCCTCCTTCGATTTTTCCTTCCGACTTCACCTCCCAAACAAATGTGATGCCCATTCTCCCCGCATCTCCGAATATACCACCCTTGACCACCACTTCCATGGACCTTTTGAATAAGACTCCTCCTTCTCTCCATTCTCCGTCACCGAATATCGCCTCCATTCTTCCCTGACAAGTGAGATTCCCCTTGCATCATCCGTCCCATCTTCTTCCCTTTGTCCCAGGAGTCTTCGGATTCTGAACTTAGAGGAGATGACTCCTCGTATGGAAGGCCTGCATCATGCTTTGGACCTGGTACGTTTTCGTAATCAATTTCCTTAGCTTTGTTTAACTGACCCATTTCTCTTCTCTTCGGGGCATGTAGGCCACGACCAACCACCAGAATTGGATCGTTCCCTTCACCAATCTGGGCTCAAGCCCGAGAATGGGAAGCGACAACAGGAAGATTTAGCGAATGCTCGAGTCGAGCGACTCTGTCACACCAATTATCCGGTGCGGGAGCAATTAGGCGAGGCCTACCAACAAAATCTGGAGGATCGCGACACTATTACAACATTGAAGGCGCAATCACGTCCAGGGGCAGATCCACTCGTCCCCCAGCAAGAAATCCAGTCGGCCTCTCTTAACACAGAATCTTCCTCGGCTCAAGAGTTAATACATCTTCAAGGGCGGTATGAGCTTCTCAAGGGGAAGCAACAAGATTCTGACGCCCTCGCTCGTCTTCAGGCTCAATATCAGCGAGCACAAGATAAGATAGGGGACCTTGGCACCCGCTTATGCAAGGAGGTACAAGAAAACTCCTCCCTTATAAATTCCCGGGCGCATGCTCATGCCCGTCTACGCAGGCAAGAGACTTCCCTCGGAGGATGAGCTCGAACTTGCCCGAACCGGATCGTATTCGAAGCGGTGGAGGATTTGGCTTCCATGCGCTAAAATATGGTGGAGATGACACACCTTGTGCAGCAGGACCAAAGTTCTCGAGCTGATGACGTTTCCACCCTGGCTGACGCAATTATGGAGGTGTCACAGCGCTATGTGGACGTGCGTCGAAATCTTCGCGAACAACAAGAAAAGTCACGAGGCGACATCGAGCGAAGCCCGGCCGTCCGAACCGCCGGGAAGCGACTCATTATTTTAATCACGCGCCACCTATCGGGGCCGGATTCAATGGCCTTGATTGTGATATCTTTGCCCAAGGATTACCTCCTCCAACTTATCCTTCATTTTCTTTAAATTGGGAGGTTTGGGTTCAAATGTTATCCTCTGAGCGATTTAAGGTACAATATCTCATTTTGAAGCGGGAATTTCCTTTCTGTTTCTGTTTCTCCTTCAATACTCATTGGTAATATCGTATTGCCCTTGTAAATAACCCTTAATGAAATTTAGAGCACTTGGCATTTAATTGATATAATCAATTCAATAAACACCCCTCTGAGTTTCATAATTTCTCCTTTTCTATTTCATATTTCTCATACGATTGTGAAAGAGCTTAGTGAAGGCGTTCCAAGGTCGTGGAAGCTCTTTGCCTTGGTAAATCTTTGGATAATATCTTGACCACCTTTCTGTAGTGCGTTATCTCGTAAGTCCCTCGATTAGAGCCAACTTTCGAGATCTCAGTAGATTGACCTTCATAAACCCAATCTCCTTCTTGAAATCTCGAGGCACCACTTTCTTATTAAAGGCTCGCTGAACTCTCTGCTTGTAAATTCGCTCGCCTCGGGCCATCTCCGCCTTTCCTCCACGGATCTAATTGATTGCTTGGATAAGTTGTTACGATCGCTCGTATGCTTTTACCCGGCGCTATCCAACAAAACTTGGCCGGAATAATGGCCTCCGCCCCATATACCAAACTAAAGGAGTCTCTCCGCCATTTGTCTTAGGTGTGGTTCGATAGGCCCACAGGGCCTTTGGTAGCTCTTCCACCCAGTTTCCCCTCTGAGCACCCAACTTGGTCTTTAATCCTTGAATGAGGATCCTGTTAGTTACCTCCACTTGTCCATTCGCTTGAGGGTGAGCTACCGAAGTGAAAGCTTGCTGAATGTTGAGACTTTGGCACCATTCTTGAATCTTTTCCCTTGGGCTGTCGCCCATTATCACGACTATTTTAGAGGATACCATCAAATGATATTTCTCCATAAGAACTATATTACGACATTCTCAATAATTTTGGCTAAGGGCTCGGCCTCCACCCATTTGGAAAAATAATCCACGATAAAAACCTCTTACGTAAAGGTGCGTTGGCATCGGACCCACTATATCCATTCCCCATTGGTCAAAAGGACGGAAGAGACTACGACTTTCATTAACTCGGTGATGCTCGAGCAGTTGCTATGTTTCGACAAGCGATGCAACTTTGCACTATACAAGCGCATCTCGTTGAAGAGTAGGCCAAAAGTATCAAACCTTTCTTGCTAAAGCTCTCCCTCCTAAATGATTGTTGCAGCATCCTTCATGGATCTCCCGGAGTACCCATTCCGCCTCCTCATTTCCTAGGCATTTTAACAAGGGTCGCCCGAAAGAGGTCTTGTACAGGTCTTCATTTAAGAGGATGAACCGTTTGGCTCGGTGTATTAAAGTAGATGCCGCAATTTTCCCTTCAGGAATCTTCCCGTGCCGTAAATAAGCTATGATATCGGTTCTCCAATCAAGAATTAGGCTTGATTCGGGTGCGTCTCTCTCTATGTTGCATATTGCTAAGGAAGTGTGAATTCTCGCTTGGATCGTCTCCGATGATTTTATTCCTCCCACAGCGCTAGCCATCCGAGCCAATTCATCTACCTTCTCATTGTGCTCCCGTGGGATTTGCTTCAAGAGGACCTGATGAAATTGAGCTTTTTCTTTCTCAAAAGCTTTCAAGTACTTATGCAGCCTTTCCTCCCGAACCGCAAAAGAACCTTGAAGTTGGGATATTACCAACTGGGAATCCGAGTGGATCATAATGGAAGAAGCCCCTACCGCTTTAGCAGCCTGCAATCTTGCTAGGATAGCTTCATATTCCGCTTCATTATTAGATGCCCGATATTCCAGGCGAACGGCTAATCGAGTTTCTTCACCCTCCGGGGTAATTAATAGAACACCAACACCACTGCTTAGAGATCTCTCGAATATATTCCATGCCTTTGATTCCCTCTCCTTCATAGATGAACCTTCTTAGAACCACAAGGTACCTCGGCAGAAATCGTGAGTGCTGGGCCTTGATGACCGTCTTGAGGTTGGTAGTGTATATCATACTTGCTTAGCTCTACCCCATTTGGCTAACCTTCAAGAAATTTGGCTTAGTGACGACCTTGCCCAATTCATTTGTGTGTTAAAGCGGTGATAGGATGAGCCAAAAGTATGGCCTCGATCTGCGGCAGTTAGCACTAAGATATATGCCGACTTCTCTAACTCAGTATAGCACGGATTTCCTTTATGAATATGGTGGTATAGTAAATAGGTTCTTTGGTGAGAACCTTCTTGTTTGATGTCACCAAACTAACGGCTCCTTCGAAATGGCGGATACATCCATAATGGTTCTCCATGTATTGGTTTAGCGATGGAGTCCGGCGGATATCTCTTCAACTCCTGGAAAGCTTGTTCACATTGATCGTCCCACTGAAATTTAGTAGCTTTGCGCAAGATCTTGAAGAAAGGCAGCCCTTTGTCCGCCGATATGGCTATGAATCGGGATAAAAACAATCACGCCACTAACCACGGGTCTCTTGCAGTTAGTAGGTGATTTCATGTTGCATAAGGCCTTCACCTTCTCGGGGTTGGCTTGCAACCCCTTCTCGATCTGATGTACCCCAGAACTTGCCACTTTTTGCGAACAAGCATTTGTTAGGGTTTAGCTTCATATTAAATCGCCTTAGCGTAGCGAAGGTTTCATTCAAGTCCTTGACTAAATCGAGTGACCTTCGACTTGACCAGGATGTCATCCACGTAGACCTCCACATTCTTCCCTTCTGTTAAAAATTTTATCCATAAGGCGCGATATATAGCCGGCGTTCTTCAATCAAGCGGCATGACCACATAGGCATATAATCCCCTGCGGTCACAAAGCTAACCCTCTTTGATCCTCTTGACAAAGGTATTTGATGATATCACGATAGGCATCCATTAGGAAACCACTTCATATCCTATAGTAGAATCCACGATTGATCAATCTGAGGCAAGGGGTAGCGATCTTTAGGGCATGCTTTATTCAAATCACGGAAATCGATACACATCCTCCATTGCCCAGAAGGCTTGGGGACCAAGACTACATTAGAAACCCATTCGGGAAACTGGATTTCCTTTACATGGCCCGCTTTTAGTAGCTTATCCACCTCCTCAGCTATGATCTTGTCTTTCTCGGGTCCAAAATGTCGCCTCTTACATTGGGCGGGTCGGGCTCCTCTAATGATGTTGAGGTGGTGTTCGCTACTTGAGGATGGATACCGTGAGATCATGCACATCTCTTGCAAAGATGTCCTCATTCTCCTTTAGCGAGCCACGGCTCTCCTTTGATATCCAACTGTTGTGTTATCTGTGTGGCCTTTCCCGGAGCGATCTCCACCAGTTCTCTTTCCTCTATCTTATCAGCCTTGGGGGGAAATTCCTCCAGGACGCAGACGTCGGTAGCGATGACAGCTTTGCCTTTTAGGTCTTCAATCTGGCCTTCTTTTGATCGTCCGAACCATTTGCACATAGTAGCTCCGGGAAGCCTTCTGTTCTCCACGAACTTCTCCACCAATTGTCCCACTTTGGAAATTTGACCACGGTGGTACGGGAACCACGGCCTGAAAAGGGTGAGAAAGGCGCCCAGAATAGCGTTATAAGTGGATGGAGCATCCACGATAAGGAAAGGGATTATACTAGTTTTTGGCGAGGCTTTTCACCCGAGTTAAAGGCAATGAAATCGCTTCGTCGGGTGGACCATGTGCCTGCGAATCCGAAAGGAGTGGACACATCTTCTAGCCGGGCATTTCGAGTTGCATCTGCTGAAGGCCTCTGGAAGAGGATGTTGTGAGCTCCCGAATCAACTAGCACCGGGCCACTTCATAATTAGCGAGGATATACGGATAACCAAAGGCGTCTCATAGGCGAGAACATCCTGCAGATCTTACGGCCCGAGCGAAGCGAGGCGGCGCGCCGCCATGCGATGATGGCCAAACTCTCCATAAGGCAGGCGTATGACTTCGTGCCGGTTAGAGTCCCCACAGTAGGTCCTCCGGCTATCACATGGATAACTCCCAGAAGGTCATCTGAAGTGGAGGAAGGGCCCTCACCGATGGACCTTCTTGAGAGACCACCTCTCGGGGCGGCGTTTAGGGAAAGTGACCGAGGTTGTTGATTATAAGGCCGGACGGGCGACATTGGTTGAGGGCCTCGCCGTCGTCACGTCCCTCGCTTGATACCTCAATTGAGGATATGCAACATGGAGGCGATCTAGTTCTTCTTGTAGCTTGAAACATCGATTGCTCTGTGGCCAGTACTGTGTATGATATTGGCAAAGAGCGGGGTGGGGGATTACGCGGGATCCTCTATGTCCCAAGGGTCATTGTAGCAGACCACTATTGATCGTAGAACTCCATTTCACGTTCTTTCCAAGTCCTCACGGGAGGAAGCACTTGGCTGACCATGATTTGCAATGGGGGGCGGCGAACTCACTGTAGCATTGGTCGAGGCCTCGGGCCTCGTGCCAAAGGTCTTGTATACTCCCGTGAGGAGCTTGAGAGCAATGGGGCGAGCCCTTCGATTGGGGTATTGCGGCGATTCGCTCGGCTCTCATCACCTTTAATCCTTCTTCTTGGCGGATAAAGCGCTCTGCGGCTCGGTAGCTCTTCATAGCTATCCGTGATGTCTCGACAAGGAACTAAGGAAGGGCCCTCCTTGACCCCGTCTTGAATGGCACCTCGGAAGGATTGGATCGGTGGGATTCCCTAGCGTGAGGTGAATCGATGGATATACCCTAAGGGATTACGAAGGTCACTGGGTGATATGCATTAACATAGGCGTCTTGCTTATCGCCTTAAAGCTGACAAATTCTCGACTGAACATTCTCTGGAAGTCAGCGAAACAGGTGATAGATCCCGGTGGCAGAGTAGTGAACCACTTTTGTGCCGAACCAATCAGGGTGGTCCGGAAGACTCGACACTTGAGAGCGTCAGTATAACAGTGAAGCGAGGCCGCTCCATCGAATTGTGATATGTGTTCTTTCGGATCCGTCGAACCATCGTACTTACGGACACGAGGATTTGGAGTAGGATGGAGAGGAGCTCGAAAGAATGTCCATCGTGAAGGGGCTAGGCTCGTAGAATTCGAGTCTGGTGGATTGACTTTCACCCTGTTCTTCCCGGCGCGTTTGGGTGAAGGGCATAGTATTCTGGGGTGTTCTTCCCCCGAGTCCGCCTCCAGGCAACACATCACCATGGGCGGCTGTACGAGAGGGAGGAGGCATTTCTGGGAGGGGATCTCTGGAAGAAGGTTCCCCGGAGTGCGGATGCAGATATCCGGTCCTTCTCCTTTCTCTAGCGAGGGCTTCTGTGATAGCATCATCCATTAAGGCCTTTAGTTGCGATGGTAGAAGGGTGATGGGCGCTCCTCGCCGAAGATATCAGGTTGTTGCATTTCTTGGGTTGCATCTCAGCGTTACTCAAATGTTCCCCTGACGGCGCGCCAGTGATGCGGGTGCGGGGGAAAAATCCGTTCGCTCCGGTTTCAAGGCGATGAAGCGATGAGGGAGGTCTCGGAATATTCTCCCGTGTGATCGGTAAAGAATAAGAAAATGAAGTAGGCGAAGCGAAAACCCGACACCCAATCGAGATTCGGACCACGAGATGTAGCGTGGTTGAATAAGGATTCCTACTCCACGGGGTGAGGTTTCTCACACGGATCACGGTGCCTAAGCACTTTCACTATGAAGATCCTCCTTCTACGAAAGCAAGTTTGAAGGTGGAGGAGAAAGGACCTCTTACAATGATGTTACAAGATGAGGAAAATACAAGAGACTTAACAAGCGGATCTCCTTCCTCCTTCTCCCTGAGATCGTTCTTCCTTTTCTCTTGTCTCCTCTTCTCTCTTCTTTGGATCACGAATGATTGCGGATCGATCTCCTCCCCTTCTCCTTCCTTCCTCTCTCCCTTTTATCTTCCCTCCTCCTTCGTAGCGTCGTGGATTATCTCCATCGTACGTGGCCACCACCTCCTCTGGAGAATAGTGCATTACAAATATGAGGCGAGGACTCCCGAATATTGCGTGGGGCCCCCCAAGCCGTTGCATCGCACCTTTCCCTTTACTTTTCCGGCAACGAGGTTAAATGTCTCCTCACCCTCTGCTTTGGGTTAACTTAGGCCTCTATACCATAGGTGACCTAGCCTTAGGGTTTCTCCTTACACCGAACCAATTCTCCTTTTTCCCGTACCAAACTTCTTTCGCGTCGATTAGGTTGAGTTGACCTTTCCTCCATCCCATTGGCTTCTGGAATTGCCTAGTCGAACCAGTTCCTAGTCCTCTATTAGCGAAGTGCCTTCCGCCTCTTTTCCACCTGCGTCCCTTGCTTCTAGCATTCGCCCGTGCCGATGGCTCTCGCTACTTGTCCGTGCCGATGACCTCTGGTACTTGCGCCCGTGTCGATTACTTCTGATAACTCTCACCCGTGTCAATGGCTTCGTCTAACTCTCGCCCGTGCCAATGGCTTCTGATAACTCTCGCCCGTGTCAATGGCTTCGTCTAACTCTCGCCTGTGCCAATGGCTTCGTCTAACTCTCGCCCGTGCCAATGACTTCTGATAACTCTCGCCCATAGCAATGGCTTCTGATAACTCTCGCCCGAACTGTTTCTCCTTTTCCCCTTTGGCTGAACCAGGTGTTTTGGGGACAGGTCACGGGTCACCTGCTAACTCTTCTATTGGGAATTTGGTAGAAAAAGTACCAGTAGTATCACGGAAGATTTAGGTTTGAGGTGAGAAGCTGTTCGTTGCCTGAGATATGAAAATCTTTTATCGATCCTCTTCATTGTCATTTCTTACACGACTGGAAATCCCTTAAAAATCTGATCTTAAGCTTGATCTAATTGTTTGTTTTTGTTTGAAATAAGAATTTATTTTGATTTTTTTCCACATTGTCAATGCTGCACTGGTTAAAGCTGAATCGGGAGAAAAGTTGAATCAATCATGGTTGAGGTAGATGATAAAGATGCCATGATGGATAATACCTGGCTGTCTCCAAATTCAAGCTCAAGAACCCTATTGTCAAACTCTTCAAATGGTTCGGGATCATTCTCAACTTTCTTGGTAGAGAATGGAAATTTGGGGCTTCCATGGAGCGTCGAAAACCAAAAGGTGAATGTGAGCTCAAGATTTGAAAGTGAGGTTGGAGTCAATTCCTTGAATGATCTCTCGCCTCAACCAAAGTTGTTTGGTGACCCTAGATCAAGCTCATTTGGAGGTCTTGCAGAGAGGATGGCAACAAGAAAAGGTTTTAATTTTCCAAAGCTTGATACAACTAATATCCAATCCACCAGCATAGTTTCATCTTCAGAAACTCCATCGCCTTATCTAACAATTCCACCGGGTCTTAGTCCTACTGCATTGTTGGAGTCTCCAACACTGTTTACTGATACATTGGTAAGATGCTACACACCATTACCTTGTGATTCTTAGGTGTTGCAATGGATTCAAAATTCTTTAACTGTTTTTTATTATGTTTCATGCCCAATAAAATAGTACCTCATAGTTGTTTGAGATTCTTGTTGGTTGGTTCTAACAGTGCCCACTGATCTGAGTCTATATCTAGTAATTTTCACAATAGAAGTTGGTTAATGAGTGTTTTTATTAACTGATTATACCTCTGGGAATTTGATGTGTAATGGTCTTATTTCTAGGATCAACCATCTCCAACCACAGGAAAATTTGAATTTTTGAAGAATATCGCTTCAAACGCAATGCCTGTCTCATGTTTGGCGGCTTTTACTAAAAGTGAATGCAACATATTTGAAGACATTCAGATGCATTTCCTTTCAAGACTCATATAGAATCAGATTCACATCACTTCAGATTGGTAAAGAAGGTAATATGATGTACGTTGCAATGGATTATGCAGTTATGAATTCATACCTTTCTCTCAAATCATTTCTATGGACATGGATATTTAGATTTAGTCACATTAGCTGCATTACAACATCAATTTTTCTAATATCTATATGATGTGAGATATGATACTCAAAATATCTGATATATAGAGGCTCATGAAATAAGCTAAAGAATAATTGAAAATGAATGACAATTCTATCAAACTTAGTATTCCAGATTCATTTTGTAGCTAAACACAGGAATGTTTATGTTACTGGAAATCATAAAGAATGGAATAGTTATTTGTGTAAACCAAACATTTCATTATATCTAAACTTGCTAACAAAAAAGTCCATATTAACATTGTTATATGGGATCATATAAGGCCTATCATTTGACGTTGAGGTATCAAGCCCCAGTTGAAAAGATCGTCTGACAGTGCCATGCTAACACAATTTTGAAGGGTTAGGTTCTGTTTTTCAGGGTTTTACATAAAATCCAAAAACTCAAGTTATTCCTTTAATAATTCTTTTAATCATATATTTTCTTGTGTTATTCTTCGTTGAGAAAAGCTTTGTGAACATCTCCGCATAACTACTATAATTTTTTTTCATCATAGGTTCCCCTTCAACCGAATGGAGCTCAATGTGGTTATTTCGTTTTACGATATATGAGAGATATAATTGAGGGCACCGCATCCATTAACAAGCCTTCCCTACGACTAATAGTAATACTAGACATTTTTAAATTTTCTTATTGATACATATTTGTAAAATGATTTGTGCAATTAATTATCACATAATACCCATAAATTTGCTATATCTTATGGGATTGTTTTATTTTATTTGTCACTCGATTATTTCTATTTTGGTAGATGATACTGCTTTATCTATTATCTGTTATCTGTAAATGATACTCTTTATCCCATAAATTTGATGATGTTTTACCACACCGCCATCAAATCTAGTTTGGTAAATGATACTGCTTTATATGTCAGATCATTTTGCAACACAATCATGAAATGCCAGTTTGATCCTTTGTGATAGTCGCTGCACCTCCAAATTTACCAACCCTTAAAGGAGATTGTAAGAATTTCAACATTGTGTTGCTTACTTGTTATTTGTTTTTCTTAATATTTGCACATATTTTTTACAATTGTGTTGTTGTCAAGCTAATTTTATAATTTTTTGTTTTCATCAATCTTTGTTTGAGACCATCAATGTTAACTGGCCTTGTCTTTAAATGTATAGGGGTGGATTGAATATAACTATTTCAAGTATTTATCATATTGATCAATAACAATAATGAAAATGTCATCATGTAGGATGCATATGGCTTTAGTATTTAATGATTGAGTTTCCAGTTCCAAAAGCACTAAATGAAGATACTTGTAAATAAAGTCAAGAAAATTACAGATGTTTTATTTTTATTTTATGTTATGTGGTATAATTATGGAATACTCTTGCTATATATTGAGTTTCTTTCTTCAGAAGTCATTTATATGATGATTTGTCAAATACAACATGGTAATGGTACTAACGTGCATTATTCATGACCATTTATAAGTTATCACCTCTTGCGATCTCAGCTGTAGCATTACAGAGTTCCATCATTCGGTTTTATTATATTAAATATTAATGCTCATAAATGGTGCTGCTTCGGATATAGTGGAAATAGTCAGATAGTGGGAAGTTCCTCAATGCTGGCAAATTTAATGAAAAATGCTTAGAGTCTAAATTCAGAGGTACCAACTTCACTGCGATCAATGAATTCACCTGGTGTATTATTAAATTGCTCAATAAAATTTCATGTATTTTCTCACTATGTTAACCTGATCAGGCTACCATTTGAAGCTAGAGTTTGAGTAAATATAAGCTTGCAAGATGCCTCAGTTGTCAATTGTCCTTGTCAGTTGTACTTTTTTCCTCAGCTCTTTAAATTATTTTCACTTTTTTCATTGTTTTCTGAGTCACAGAGCAACAAGAAAGATTGGAGCTCATACACAACAAGTTCAAGGAGGAGGTAGGTGAGCACCTCCATGTCTGCAGAAACACTCTCGAGGAAATAGAATCATACAAGATACAGCTAAAGGGTGGTTTTGATAAGCAGCGTAAGTGTTTAAAATTTTATGTAGTTAGCACATGAAGTCATATTTGAGAATTGTTAGGATAGGAGAATTAGACATTAAATAAACAAATAACAGGCTTATATGAGCGAGCAAGACTTATGCATTAGATGTAATGCCAGGTAAATGCATGATGGCACTAGTGGTTTGCCAAGTTTTCTTTCTTGTTGTTTTCCTAAAGCAAACCCTAGGTTCCGGCTCTAGACCCCTTATTATGTGGTTTTCTGGTTACCAGTGAAGCTCAAGGAGGAGTTAAATTCCAAAAGACTTTTACTCGTACTAGATGTTGCTCAAGGAATAACTACCAGCTTTTTTTGAACTCAAGTAGGGAAATTAAGGAGGTTATTAGATGTATAATTGAAAATAAAACAAATGCAACATTGAGGTGTTAATGTAGAGAATTTATTAATATAAGGGCATATAAGTTAAAGACGGCAGAAAAAGAAATACAAAAATAAAAATTTGCGATATCAAATTTCCCTTATGATAACTTTTTTTTTCCCATATGACAACTTTTTTTTTGTCGTGTGTAATTTATGTATCAAATTTTACTATCAGAATAACTACTATAATTTTTTCCATCACAGGTTCCCCTTCAACCGGATGAAGCTCAATGCGGTTATTTTATTTTGCGATATATGAGAGAGATAATTGAAGGCACCGCATCCTTTGACAAGTCTTCCCTACGATCAATAGTAATATTAGATATATTTTCAAATTTTCTTATTATTACCATAGTGTTTAATTACATTTTCATTCATTTATTAACATGCAGTTCGCAAAATCTGTGATAGCTACAAAGAAAATTGATAAAGTATGTTCGGAGTGGGCTGAATGCATACAAGATCACATATCTGATGATTAGGAGAGATTTAAGTGTACATACCTCTTTTGGTTACATGTGGTAATCTATAAGTGTTTTGCTTATTATGCGTAATACTTTTGGTGCATATGATGTGTAGTTGTTTTTCCATAGTACTTTTTAATATTTATGTTTCTAAGAGTGATCATTTAAAATGTGATGTGACCTTATACTTTACATTGCTACAAGTGCGAGTGTATATGTGTTTTCTATAATTCTTTTTGATGTTGTATGATTTATATTAAAAATGCAACACTATAAATCTACAACGGTTTATTTTGTTCTAGAGCAACCGTTGAGAAATGACAACGGTGAAAAACCGTTGTCTATGAGCAAAAAAATCCGTGGTAAATTGGGGGTCGGTCAAAGACAACGGTGAAAGACCGTTGTAGATTTAAGGAAAAGACAACGGTGAAAAACCGTTGTCTATCAGCAAAAAAATCCATGGTAAATCGACCCATTGTGAAAAGTGGTTCGGTCAAAGACAACGGTTAAAAACCGTTGTCTTATCCTTGAAACGACAATGATTTTTCACCTTTGTCTTTGACCGATCCACTTTTCACAATGAGTCGATTTACCATGGATTTTTTTGCTAATAGACAACAGTTTCTCACCGTTGTCTATTCAATTTTTTGTTGTAGTGGGATTTAATCTCAACCGTCGGATCTAGAGATTTAATCTCAACCGTCGGATCTAGAGATTTAATCTCTACCTTTTGATCTAGAGTTTTATTTTCATCCATTGGATCAAGGCTTCATGAGGTTTTAATAGGCTACAATTGGGACCATGAGGAGGAGTTGGATCTTGGCCACCCAATGGATCAAGCCCACATAAAGTCCGATCCATTAATGATAATCCAATCCACTAAAGAATTATCATTGATCTACCTCACCAACCCCCATAAGTTAATATGGGCTCCATATATTATTTGTACATTTTCTCTCCATGTTTAAGATCTCGAATGTCCGTCGATTAATTAATTTACTGACCATTAATTAATCAACATCTAACTCCATGAGTAGTACCACTCAACCTTTTCATCATGCCGGACCAAGTCCACCTGCAGGGTTTACATGATGAACCTTATGAGCTCCTCAAGGGGACATCATCATCATAATATATAGGACACGGTTTCCTCCTATAATCAACGACACACCATGTAAATAATATCATTTCCCAACTTACCGAGCCTATCGATTTAATCTATAAATCTCGCCCATTGGTAAATTAAAGAAATGAATACTAAGTATATGTGCCCGTTATTATATTAGGATTAAGAGCATTTTTATTATAATATCTGAGGTCCGATTCGATTATGTAGTCAGCAATAAATCGAATCACCTCTAAGTCGGTCCTGCCCAATACACACAAAGTGTACTATTGTGATTCTATGGTCAAGACAAACCAATACCAAATTACACTACAACCATACCAATGGTTTGTCCAAAGCCATCTCGATTGTGAGCCTTTACTTATACTTTACAAGGAGCCGATAACATGATCTCCCATGTGACACCACACACCATGTTATCTACAATGTAATGTATTAGACAACATGCATCACTATAAATATGCAAACAATGATCATGTGATTTCTTATTTCAAAATAAAGATGTTCATACAAAAGATAGACTTTTCAGTGTACATCCCAACATGGTCCATAACCCTAGTGACTGATAAACCTCAAACATGAGATTTAACCCAAGTATGATCTCCTCATACTTGATAGACCACCCTTAGCCTAGACCTAAGCCTTCTAGCCACCTCTATCAGTTTCACGCATATTGGATCCCTCCAAGTCATCCACGACTTGTTCATCCATATGCTAGCCTTCATATGCTTCCATCGACTATTGTCATGCAAACCGGGTCTACTTTGCCAAGATATATTTAGACTTATGCTGCCAAGACTACAACTTGGACTTTACGCTGCTAATATCACAACCTTGGACTTCCAAAATGCAATGTATCCATACTTAGACTTTCATCGCCAAAATTCACTTGGACTTTACGTCGCCAAGACTATACCTTTGACTTTCCTTGCCAAGTACCTATGACTTGGACTTTACCATTGCCAAAACCCATGCTTGGACATTCCATGCCAAGACTCATGCTTTGGACTTTCCATTGCCAAATACCCATAACTTACACTTTCCATTGCTAAGTACCCATGACTTGGACTTTACCTATCAAGTACACATGACTTGGACTTCTCAAATACCAAGACAATTCTTGGACTTCCCATGACAATCACATTGTCAATCATGTTGGATCTAGAAGTGTCGCTAGAGGGGGGGGGGGGTGAATAGCGATCGTAAATCTTTTCGACGTTTCGTTCGAGTAGATAATTAAATGAGTAAGAGCAGAGGAAAATAAAGAGACACGTTTATTTTTACTTGGTTCACAACCCAACAGTTGCTACTCCAAGGCCCTATTAGTCCTAGACCGCGTACGGAGGACAAAGCACTATAACGTCTCCTCCTCGTTGGAGGTAGGAGACAACGATCACAAAACCGAATGTACGAGGATGAGGCAACGAGCCTACCTCACCTCGTTACGAATGAAAACAACGAATATAATATCAAAATATATTACTAGATGTTGCTGCCGACGAAGAGGATCTGAACTTGTTGTCGCGTCGGCGTTATGACGGTGTTGGAGCGTTGGCGTTGTAGGAGCACTTGATGAATAAACTTGATGATGATTTGGAGTTGGAATCCTCCCCTCCTTTTATAGATCTTGGCCTCTGAATATGTCTCCTCTTTTTTTGGAACAGATCATGAAGTTGTATAATTTTTATTGCGAAGTGGCCACGTCAAACCTTATCCGTTTTGACCTAGCGCAAAGGCTGATTCATCGCCATCAGTCGACTGATGACTCCCATCAGTCGATTGATGAGCATCGATCGATCGGCCTTAATGTCCAGTGATCATTGCCGGCACTTGCCACTTCCTTGCAGTAAGAGGTTAGCTCGGAAAATGATAAATGTGACGGTTTCTAACCGTCCGATCTCGACCTAGACCTTCCACAGAAAGTCTTAGTCGGATCGCCGCCTACGGTCATCCCCATAAAGAGGACACGACCTTACAATCTCTCACTCACACGAGCTTTCCTCGATACTTACCTTGTAGCTCTCACTTTCGACCTTCTACTCGATTCCTTCGGCTCCCTCCGAAGTCACTCAAGTGTTGCCCGACCACCGCGGCTTCCTCCGGGTGTCACTAGCCTTCAGCTCTAGCTTTAGTACTTTTCTGCACACTCGATTTAGCTCGTGAGATAACAATGTAATCTTAACTTTGCGTCTTTGCCATAATCAAAACACAGGTTCGATCATCTGGTGCCCCTGCACCAACAAATCATTTTGTCGAACATCAAAATACTACTCGAGTCAAACTCGAGTCTGGTTAATCCTGACTTAGGCCGATTGCATCAACAATCTTCCCCTTTTTGATGTTTGATAAAACTTTCGAGTTAGGCTACCTAACTCAAGCCATAAATCCACCCCCTTTTTGGCATACATTAAAAAGTCTCCCAAGGATATCAATGTCTCATCTATCAATGAGATCTTACATTCTTCCCCTTGGTCCAAAATCATCTTGGATGCCTTCACTCTTCATAGTGATAAAACATATATCACTAAATGAGAGGCAATCCTCACTATTTTCCAATTCTCCTCCTTTGAGTAAAAATTCATTCATCATCCCTTGATGGATAACCTCCCTCTAAAGGCTTGCTCCCCCTTGACCATTGCACCAACAATTTCCTTGGATATACCCTAAGACAATAGGAACTCTAAACAATCAAAAATAATGCAAAAGTTCAAACTTTAACTTCCACACATTTTAAAATTTCATACATAACCCAAAACAATGTTGGATCGAGGCAAATCGCTAGAGGGGGGGGGGGTGAATAGCGATCTAAACCGTTTCTTTTTGTTTCGTTAAAACCAAAGTTGAACACAGCGGAAGTAAAACAATGAAAGAAAGAAACACTTTATTTTTACTTGGTTCGCAACCAAATGCTACTCCAAGGCCCTATAATCCTAGACCGCCTATGAAGGGGCAATTCACTAAACGTCTCCTCCTTATTGGAGGTAGGAGACAACAAATACAAATAAACAAAAGGTCGAGGTGGAGGCAACAAACCTACCTCACCTCATTACTATAAAAGCTTGATTACAATGAAATGATTTACAAAATTAAAACATAAACTTTGAGGATGCCGACGAAGTAGGGTTGTGAACTTGGCGTCGCATCTGCGTTACGGCGGCATAGAGCTTTGGCGTTGTAGGAGCACTTTGAGAGCAAGATTGATGATGCCAAAGGGGTAAACCCCCCTTCCTTTATAGCCCTAAAATCCCTAATTTGTAGAGATCTGGATCTGAGTCAAAGAGCCTCATCTCCCTAAGATAATTGGAGTTTATCTTGACTTTCTTCGAGTTGGACAGTTTGAATTGCATGTTGGGTTCCCATGACACTGATGTGGGTGATGTGTTCGAACGCGTTTCGTAAACATGCACACAACGGAAGCAAAAATAAGTAATAAACTATTTATTACAATACACACACCACATGCATGCAAAGATATAACATGTGTAGACATAATCGACATTTCAAATTTTGTAATAAAAGGAAATTTATTCTAGTTATACCTGACGAATCACATGTAGCGGGAATGACATCAACCATAGCGACCCTCGCTAGAACCGCCTCTATTCGTATCCACGCCGAGTATCGTCGGGATAGCTTCACAAAGCCACGAGCCTCGACTTCATGAAAGGTACTAGCCTCACGTTGAAGTCATTGTGATTCGGGAGACGATCACAATCCGAATCAAATTCGGATCTAAAAATGAGTTCCACGAATTCGCTTCATGGAAGCAATTTTCGTCAACCAATTGATGAAAAATTAACCCTCCACCTATGAGGATTGCGGGAGATCCAATCCCTGACAAGTAGGTCATTGTCGGAGCGTAAATTTTCAACCAAACGACCTCTCAACAAAGAGGAGAATAAGCTATCCAAAACTAAACAGCTTGTTTAGGTGGAAGAGATGGCCGACCAAAGCTTGGCCAGTTGCTCCTTGGTCACCGGTGGCCAAAGGAGGATCACCGGAGGAGTCACTGGGGGGGTGGATGGCCGACAACAAGGAGGAAGTGGCGGTAGCAACTAGGCAGCAAGGACTCCCTCCTTGTGTTGGGCGCAAGAAGTAAGGAGAAGGAGAAGAGGTGGGCGGCAACTACAAAAATAACTCTCTCTAGGGTTTCACAAAACCCTTAAGTCATGTTTTTATAGAGAGCATATTCTCCTAACGGTTATTGGTTCATAACCAAAACCCGTTAACCCATTCCAATAACTTAAGTTAAAATAAACAAAACTGCGTTGGTTTATTTTAAGTTAAAATGAACCGAACCAACTTTGGTTCATTCATTTAAAACAAACCAAACCACTTTGGTTTATTTTTCCACCATTGGATTAGAACCAAACCGATTTGGTTCATCCATCATGTCTTCATAAGACTCGGCCCATCCATGTTTCTGATGCGACTGAAACAATTTCATATTCGCTCTTTGTTTGGTCCAACCAAATCAAGTCTCTCTTGATCTGAGAATCCTATTCTCAAGCTCATTTTAAATCCTTCAGTTTATGCTCATTGTGCGTGTGACCAAATAGGTTTCCGGTTTATGTTGGACGTCTATAATTAACCATTAATTATAGAACGATCATGAGTGTCACCTGGTAGTACATCATGATTCTCAATTAATCGAAAAATCAACGGTTGATCCCAGAACCTTTTCTGAAACCCTACAGCAGCTACAATGAATCGTGCCCCATTCCCTTCACTCATCTTATACCCACTTGATTCAGGATATGGTCTATTGTATCAGTCCTCACTAGGCTGACTACGTTACACCTAGCCTAAGTATTTACTTTCTCTTCCTACAAATTCTAGTTACTGCACATATATCTAAGAGTACCATACTCTAAACATGTAATGCTTTGTCCAAAGACTTTAGTAACAATCCGATGAGAGACCATAGGGTATACATCTCCTCGCAAGGAGTGGTGAATCCTTTGTTGGATATTCAAACACCTTCGGGCACTTCG
This sequence comes from Wurfbainia villosa, assembly GCA_025175895.1. Classification (NCBI taxonomy): domain Eukaryota; kingdom Viridiplantae; phylum Streptophyta; class Magnoliopsida; order Zingiberales; family Zingiberaceae; genus Wurfbainia; species Wurfbainia villosa. The sequence continues at coordinate 72,108,293 of CM045988.1, forward strand.
ACTTATGCCTAATCATCACGGGTCCACATCTCCTAAGAGATGCTTACTTAAGATGTCAAAGTATAAGTCTCCATGACCAAGATGACTTGAATACCTCAAGTTGAAGGAATATCGCACTTAAATTGAAATAAGAACTTCATTGACATATCTGTATATGTAGAGAATCATATGAAGTCTTACAATTGGTCACTCCAATGAACTAGTTATCATAACTAGCATCCACGATCAACTCTGGACATTCCAATGTCTCCAGCCAATGAGAAATAGCTGCTTGGATAAACCAAAGAGTACACCTCGTGCTAGTCTCAATAGAATCGATGACATCCGAATGCATCAATTCATCGATTAGGAATAATTCCAATACATCACAATTATACATGTACAGATACTCTCTAGTTGTGATCCAATCACAAATTCTCTCATGCTATGAATCGTATTGCGGACATTCAGTAAATAAGTTTGAGATCCAATCAAATACATGAAAACAAGAATACTCAAATAGTGAATCTTCATTTATCAAATAAATGGTACAACCATAAGACGATTACCTTAGGACACCTCTCATATATTACTAACAAACTCCCACTTGGCCTAATGTCAATCGCCATGGTACCCAATACCATAAGCTCTAACATGGCTCTCAAACTTACTTTGAGGTAAGACCTTAGTTAAAGGGTCCGCTAAGTTCCTTCCAGTGGAGATCTTCTCGATTTGTATTTCCTTCCTACCAATGATCTCTTTGATTAAATGATAGCGGCAAAGCACATGTTTGGATTGTTGATGAGTCCTTGGCTCTTTTGCTTGTGCAATCGCTCCATTATTGTCATAGTAGGCTGGTATTGCTTCAATAATGGTTGGAACCACACCAAGTTCAGAGATGAACTTCTTGATCTAAACCGCTTCCTTTGCTGCTTCCGAAGCTGCAATGTATTCTGCCTCAGTGGTAGAATCTTCTACGGCATCTTGCCTAGAACTTTTCCAATTTATTGCGTTTCCATTTAAGGTGAATACGTACCCAAACTGAGACCTAGACTCATCCTTGTCTGTCTGGAAGCTGGCATTCGTATACCCGCATATTACCATATCACCTTCTTCATATATTAGGAACACATCCTTAGTTCTTCTCAAGTACTTAAGGATTATCTTAACAGCCACCCAATGATCTATTCCTGGATCAGACTGATATCTGCTCATGACACTCAAAGCATATGATACATCGGACCTTGTACATAACATAACATACATGATAGATCCTATTGTGGATGCATAGGGGATCTTACTCATGTAAATCCTCTCGTTTTCTATGTGTGGACACATAGACTTCGAAAGGTGTACCCCATGCCTGATGGGTAGGAAACCTTTCTTGGATTCTAACATGCTGAACCTCTTTAGCACTCGGTCTATATAAGTAGACTGCGAAAGACAAACCAACCATTTCAATCTATCTCTATAGATCTTAATTTCGAGGGTGTAGGTCGCTTCTCCCAAGTCTTTCATGGAGAATGTTTTGGATAACCAAATTTTAATTGATTGTAAGACAGATATATCGTTTCCTATAAGTAATATGTCATCGACATACAATATACTGCACTCCCACTAACCTTCTTGTACACACAAGGTTCGTCTGAATATTTTGCGAAATCAAACTTTTTGATTGTCTCATCAAAATGGATATTCCATCTCTTGGATGCTTGCTTCAGTCCATATATGGACTGTCAAAGCTTGCATACCTTGGTTTTATCAATCGATGTGAAACCTTCGGGCTGTAACATATACATGTCCTCAAGTAGGTTTCCATTAAGGAAAGCTATTTTCACATCTATCTGCGATATCTCATAATCATAATGAGCCTCTATGGCTAGGGCATCGGAATGGATGTAACCATAGCTACTGGTGAATAGGTCTCATCATAATCAACACCTTGCTTTTGACGTTAGTGTTGGGATGTATACTGAAAGCCTAGCCTTTGTATGAATATCTTCATTTTGAAATAAGAATCACATGATCATTGTTTGCATTTTATATTGTCTGATACGTTACATTGTAGATAACATGGTGTGTGGTATTACACAAAAGATCATGTTATTAGTTTCTTGTAGAGTATAAGTAGATGCTCACAACCAAGATGGTTTTGGATAAACCATTGGCATGGTTGTAGTATGATTTGGTATTGATTTATCTTGACCATAGAATTACACTAGTACACTTTGTGTGTATTGAGAAGGACAAATTTAGAGGTGATTCAATTTATACTGACTATATAATTGAATCGGACCTCAGATATTATGGTGTACATGCTCTTAATCCCGATATAATAATGGAACATATAATTAGTATTTATTTATTTGATTTACCAATGGACGAGATTTATGTATTAAATCGATAGGCTTGGTAAGTTGGAAAATAATATTATTTACATGGTGTGCCGTTGATTATAGGAGGAAACTGTGTCCTATATACTAGGATGATGATGTCCCCTTGAGGAGCTCATAAGGTTCATCATGTAAATCTTGCAGGTGGACTTGGTCCAACATGATGATAAGGATGAGTGGTACTACTCATGGAGTTAGATATTAATTAATTAAATTATCAGTAATTTAATTAATTAATGGACATTCGATATCTTAAATACGGAGAGATATTTTGTACAAATAATATGTGGAGCCCATATTTATTTATGGGGGTTGGTGAGGTAGATCAATGATGATCCTCTAGTGGAATGGATCATCATTAATGGATCGGGTTTTGTGTGGTTCAGATCCATTGGGAGGCCAAGATCCAACTCCTTCTCATGGTCCCTATTGCAGCTTATTATAAATACCTCATTAAGCCTGGATCTATATAAGGTGGTGGAGAGGCTTGGGCAAAAAAAGAAAATGAGTTGTGCTAGGGTTGGCATTAGAGAAGTTGGGCAGCAACAAGTTGGAGGCTAGGGTTTTGGTTTGTCCAATTCCTTAGGGTCGACGGCAACACAAGTGAAGGAGGCTAGGGCCGCGCAGCAACAAAGGATAGGGTACCTTCTTCCTTTGTCTTGGACGGTACATCCTCTCCCTCTCCTTAGGGTCGACGGACACCAAGCTTGGTGGTTGGTGGTCGGTGCAAGTAAGGAGAAGAAGGGAGCTTTTGTTCTTCCCTTGTTCAGAGCGAGCAAGGAAGGGAAGACACATGATATAGGAGGCTTTGATTCTTGGAAGATCGTCACCCACATGACGTCCAAGAAGAAGATAGGAATACAATAGAAGATCAAGAGGTAAAACAAAAGGTATAATCTTGTTTAGTTTTGATTCTAGTTCTTTTGTATTTTATATGTTATTTATTAACATGGACCCCGATGATAAACACAAAAATTGGCGATCCGTTCATCATCTATTTCACGGCTAATCGAGGAAAAGAGTTATGTTGCTTGAACAACAAGTTTGTTCAAGTGACTACTCAAATCGAATAGCACGATGATGAAATGATTGCTTGGGTAATCCATCTTCGTCCGAATTAATTTTTTTTAATCCGGACACGTATGATAGGATCGCCATGCACAAGCGACCGAAGCGGGGAAGCAATTCCCTACAAGTGGTATCAGAACCACGGTTTCCAATTTTGTGTATTTTCGATTCAGTTACTTTAATGCATTTATCATATATTTTATGTCGGATAATAGTAGGATGTGCGTAGGCTAACTTTTTGCTTGCAGGCATAAGATCCAACTATTATGGCTATATATGGATGTATGTGATTGTGTGTGTGTGATTGTAATTATTTATTTGAATCCTCGGGGTTGACGAGGCTAATTAGTATTTAATTTTTGTAATTAAATACGACATTGTTTAGCCACTCATTTTAATTTACTTTCGATCTAGATATGTTGTACACTCCTTCGTGGAGTATAGGATCGATGGATGTAAATTAAAATAGTTTATCTCGGCTCAGATCTCCTTATGGCTAGAGCATGGTAAAGGGAGGAGCGGACGAGGTGGCGACACGACGAGAAGCATATTGGAAAACAAAAGCCAAAATAGTTGGAAAATATTTTTTTCATATTTATTCCTTAATGTTTGATATTCATGTTGTGTGATTGAGAAAATTCCTCGATTTTAAATTACTAAGTGGGAGAGGGATATTTGTTTAAATTCCCGTGGCCTCCATTACAATTGACATGTGATGCGAACAAACTTGTGCGTTGGCTCTGAGTGCCTTCCTCCATATCAGATGAGTTTGTTTTGCGGATCACTAGGTCAAATATGGTTATAGGAAATTATTTAGGAGCGTGTGTACTTCCCCATCAGAAGACACATAATCCGAGATAATTTCCTTAGTATCGGGTAATGGTAAACACTTAGATGCAAATAAAAGTATCCTCCCCATCAGAGTCACTGCTTTTATTTGTAGGACCAAAGAGGAACCAACTATTAATTTTATTTGTCAAAAAGTAGGGTTGACAGGATAATAAAATTAATGGGTAAAATCTCCTCTTACAAATGTAGAATTCGTATACGTCCACACTATCATGGCATACGATATTCTCGGTGTTTTGAGGTGTTGGTTGATTTTAAAATTTTATTATTTGAGGAATAAATAAATTTTTGAAATCTAATGTTTTGATTTATGTGATTCTTACAACAATAAGAATAAGAGATACAAGCAAATACAAATGGAATACAACTATAATGTAAAGAAAACTTTACAAATGATTGTTTGAAATGCTTTGCTTGTTGGTTTCTTGGAAGAGCTTGAAGGACCCTGAAATGCACCAGCACTTTGCCTCAAATCACCCATAGAACCACTCAAGAAACCATGGCCGAAATCCTCCACGAATGACTCCTTTTATAACCTACATTGGGCTAATTTTGCATCTGGTAGTCGATTGTCAAAAGGCCTCAGTCGACTACCCATAGTGTCGTTGTCTCACAACGACTAAATCCATATTGGAAAAACTCCAACATATACACTAGTAGTCAATTGCCCTTGCCAACAGTTGACTGTTGCCCCGACAGTCGATTGACTAGTCGACTACCAAAGCTTCTATGCTCGTGCCCACATAAATCAGTCGACTGCCCTCCATGGCAATCGACTTCCCAAGGCCAGTCGACTACCCAAAGCAGGCAATCGACTGCCAAAGTTTCACCCAAGAAGTTGAAGCTCAGTCGACTACATGACCAGTTGTATGGTCATAATCCTAGTCGACTGATGTAAGTTGACTAGGTTGTCAAGTGTCAAACACTTGGCTAGTCGACTAGTCCATAACCCCAGTGACTGATAAACCTCAAACATGAGGTTTAACCCAAGTTTAATCTCCTCATACTTGATAGACCACCCTTAGCCTATACCTAAGCCTTCTAGCCACCCCATCAACCTCACGCCTATCAGATCCCCCTAAGTCATCCATGACTAGTTCATCCATACGTTAACCTTCAAGTGCTTCCATCAACTATTGTCATGCTAACCGGGTCTACTTTGTCAAGATACATTTGAACTTATGCTGCCAAGACACACGCTTGTACTTTACGCCGCCAAACATTGGACTTATGCTACCAAGACTACATCTTGGATTTTATGCTGCCAATATCACACCCTTGGACTTTCAAAATGCCAAGTATTTATACTTGGACTTTCACTGTCAAAGTTCACTTGGACTTTACACCGCCAAGACTATAGCTTGGACTTATGCCACAAAGATTATACCTTTTGACTTTCCATGCCAAGTTGTCACGCCTCGAGAGTATGCTGAGCCCGAAAAATAGACAGCATCTCCCCTGTATGTGATATAATTTCCTATTGATACAAAGCCTTTCGGCCATAACTACACGACATAATGAAATAACACTACCAAATAATACAACCACAATGACACAAAGATGCGCACCGGTGCGACTCTAACACACTAAACAAAATATGATCAAATCCGACATCCCCACCAAAAGCATAATAAAAGCCAAATACAACACTTCAAATACATGACTATAATCCAAAAATGGCAGTGGAACAAATATGAACTAAACTCCAAATGCTCGGTGTGAGATGACATCAGCTGGCGGAGCTCCAAGCATCTTGGGAATCTTCTACCTATTACCTGGGTGACAAGAAAACCCATGGTCTGTGGTGGTGAGTATAAAACTCAGCGGTAAAGAATAGATAGTGCATGACCTAAATAAATGTAAGGAGATCAATAGATATATAGTCTAAAGGTACAACAGATAATCACCAATATAACATAACCCATTAATATACTAAAAGATCAACTAAACAACATAAGGTATTGACATACCTGAAGATCTGCAATGCTACAACTCGTACCACCTGAGCACATATACCACAATATGACACATACAATATGGATGAACAACACTACCTCTGTAATCAACAAACTGTCATACGAGCGTTCTATAACAAATACAATAATGTACCTAGTCCATCTCGTACCACATCATGATACTGGTGAAAGGTGTACAACAATCTGACCAACTCGTAAATTGGTATACCACACACAACCAACATAGAATATGCAAATAACATGCAAGATGATGTATAAACAAATGCAGCAATCATATCACAAACAAATACAACAACATATCCAACATATATATATAGACTGTATCTATATATACTGCTCACATTCACACACACATATATATATAAGTATATGTATATGTATGTATATACAAATTCCCTCACACATGACAATGCAAATGCTTGATCATGCTTGCGCACCCCACTCGCTACCACGACCCCAGTGCGGCCTAGGTGGCACGATATGACAACTGTCTCAACTCAACAACAACCACTGCTCTCGAGTGGACGAGTGGGCAGTATGAATAAGTAGTAATAAGCTAAAAAGCTATAAGCTACACCACGGGGGTCCTTACTGTTAGCCACTCCGACTGATACTACCCATGAGTGGTCGAGTACCCCACTGATGTGAGCGAAACATATAAGATTTTAGGAGTAGTTTTCCCTCACATCTCATCACATTTTATGTTAGTTTCATGCATATGATACTCTATTTTGCATGCATTTCCTATTTTCTGGTTCGGAGGTCTACTCTTTGTACTTTTGTGTGCAGGATAGTATTTCAGGGGGGAAAAAGGTGCACTTTTGGAGCAAAAAAAAGGACATTTTGCAGCTAGACACAGAATGGGACACGACCAGGGCATGTGGCTACACACGACCGTGTCCAATGGGTGAGATCAGACACCCCAGGGCTGCACACGGCCTGGCCGTGTGTTTCCACACGATCGTGTGGCGGCCCGCAAGATTTGCGCGACTAGGGGTTTTTCGGATTTTGCAGCGGTCCGAGGTGAAGTCTATATAAGGATGGCTCCGCCCAAATCCTAAGGAGGAGGCACGACGGCTAGGATGGCACACCGAAGCCCTAAAAAGCTTCGGTAACTCGCAATGGGGAGGAGGTATGCCGCCGAAGGTCCACGCCTTGCACTTCAATGTCGGAGAGAAGACCACAAAAGCATTGTAATTCTTTGTTCCTGCATTTTATTCCTTATGTATTCGAACATAGACATGCTTTGTGATTCTTCCTTCATATACATGGAGTAGTACTTTCGATTCTAGGATTAGGGAGTAGCTTGTGTACACATTACAATGTTGGTTCATGTTAAATTCTGCCTTTGAATTTGATTTGACAATTGGTAGTTGTTTTTTACTATATCTATGTGTGTTTGACTTTCTATCTGCTATGCTTAGGCGATATGAGGGGTGACATCCCTCGTATCTAAGATTTAGGGGAGTTTATACAAGGAACCTAGGGGTAAACTTGATCCCTTGTAACTGTGGGTAGAAGGGTACGATGGAATCGAAAACGGTTCATTGTAGGGATTGATTCGGCATCCTCGTACCGTCTATCCCGTCCTTTTAGGCAGAGATAGCTCCCGGTAGATGCGGCAGCTATGTGGGAGAGTGTATGATTTCCCTTCCACAAAACCATAGCTAAACGTCTAGACAATGACAATTGACAATATTATTTTGTGATACACAAGCGAAACCGAAGTCTTAGAATCACCTTTGAAGACCTCGGCACACTCCCTTCCTCCTCCGTGTGACACCGTATAGAGTAAAGTCCACCGACAGCCCTCACCAATCGAAACCTCTTAGAGTTACATTCGAACAATTACAACCACTGAATATGGTATTCGAATCCCAGTCCTTGTGGGATCGATAATCTTTATTACTTGACGACATCCGTGCACTTGCGAGCATTGAGCGCGAGCGCGCACTTTGAGTCTTCGACGGTCTTCGTCGCGAGATTTGAGGTCGCATTCGTGCACATCAAGTTTTTGGCACCGTTGTCGGGGACTAATCGATTCGATATCAAATCGAACAGTGGTAAATTGGATCCGATTTAGGATTAGATTTATTTACTTGCTTTATTTTCTTTTTAGTTTGCTTCATTTTCTTTAGTTCTATATTTTTCATATTTAGATTTAGTTTTTACTTTTAGCAGCAGTTTCCTATTTACTTATTGCATCTTAGATTTTGATTATCTAGATTATTTTATTTTCTGCTCTTAGAATTAGGTTAGCACTCCTAACTTTGTGGCTTGGTTTGTCATATGCTTAGATGATTAGGATCGAAAGGTCTAATTCCGATCGACTTAGAAATTGAGCGAACCTTTCATCGTCGGAGAGCAGAGCAGCGAAGGATGGAGGATCAAGCCGCATTCGAGGTGAATATAGGTAGCCGACCTCTACGGGACTACGCAGCTCCTAGCGCTAGAGGATTCAGGCCGAGTATAGATGGACCATTTATTTCGGCAAATAACTTTGTGCTGAAGTCGACACTTATACATATGGTCCAGTAGAGCCAATTCGGGGGAGCTACGACTGAAGACCCGAACCGACACCTTGAGACATTTCTTGAAATCTGCTTAACGATGAAAATGAATGGAGTCCCTGCTGACGCGATTCGCCTGAGCCTATTCTCATTTTCACTGCGGGATAAGGCTAAGGCATGGCTTCTCTCCCTACCTTCTGGTAGCATCACTACATGGGAGCAATGTGAGCAGCAGTTTCTAAATAAATACTTCCCACCAAGTAAGACTGCTCACATGCGCCATCTCATCACGAGCTTTACGCCAGAAGGAGTGGGAGTCCTTGTTCGAAGCTTGGGATCGCTACAAGAGGCTACTCTATCAATGCCCCCACCACAGACTGGAAAGGTGGCTGGTGATCCACATTTTCTACAATGGGATCGCTTATGCCACGAAGATGTCCCTAGATTCTACCGCAAGAGGAGAACTGATGAACAAGACCATAGAGGAGGCAGATGAGCTTATCGAAGAGGTGACCCAGAACCACCATCAATGGGCTTCCGAACGTGGTCAACCTACACCTGCAGCGGGATGATACACTGTCAACTCCATGGACAACCTTGCAGCAAGGATGGATGCGCTCAGCAGATGTTTCGAATCTATGAATCCTTCATTTGAATATGCTACCGTTGACTTCAAAGAGGGAGCGGCAGCATATCACGAAAACCACTATGGAGGGAAGGGGACCTCAGACGAGAAGATTGAGCACTGTGATGCGGTTGGGGACTACGACAAAAGGCCCAACAACCCATACTCTAATACCTACACTCCCGGATGGAGGAATCACCCGAATTTCTCCTATAAGAATAACTCGGGAACCTCCCAACCATCAGGGGGGTATGGGTAGCAGCAGGGCAATGGGCAACAACCACAGAAGTCCAGACTGGAACTGATGATGGAGGACTTCATTGCTACTCAACCTAAGGCCAATGAGGAATTTCGTTGCCAACATCAGAAGTCTGAAGAATCACCCAGAGACATGAAGGCCACCGTTGACGGCCTTGCAAATCATACCAGGATGTTGGAGATGCAAGTGGCCCAGATAGCCCAAACCGTGTCACCACCTGTGTAAAGCTCTTCGGTGAGTCAAGGAAAAGAGGAAGGAGTGGGGCAAAGTAGCCAATTCTCCAAGGGGTGTGCAGCCATGATTACCACCCTACCTGACCAGCTGAGTTTGAAGAGAAGATTCCATTACAGCTTGAGGACCCTAGTGAATTTGTTATCCCCTGCTCAATTTATGGGGAGAGCTTCGACGAAGCTCTATGCGACTTGGGGTCATTAGTCAGTGTGATGCCCTATGCATACTATCTGAAGATGGGACTGAGCGGGCTCCAACCAGCGAATCTTGGTATTCGTATGGGGGATGATTCAGTCAAGGAGCCCATTGGCCTGCTACCACACGTGCCTGTGGTGATTGAAGATTTCGTGATACCCACGGACTTCATCATACTGGACACAGGACCAAATTCCTAGAATCCCATCATTCTAGGAAGGCCTTTTCTAGTGACTACAGGGGCATTCATAGACGTGAAGGCACACCAGATCTCCCTAGAGGTAGATGGGGAGATCATCCTCTTCATCCTTTCGGAGCACAGAGCTCCCTATCTCGACGACTTCACATTTAACAGAATGATGCTAGAACCTCCAGATGAAGCTCCCGAGATGGATGAATGGAGGCTCACTGAACCTCCAGAGCCAAGTTGATAATGGAGTGCGGTCGAGCTAAACGACCTTAAACAAAGCGCTTCTTGGGAGGCAACCCAAGTTTAGTTTTAGATTTCCCCTTGATTGTATTGCATGCATTTGTTAGATTTTAGTTTTGATATCCATCTCATTTAGAGTTAGGACTAGAAAAGAACTTTTCTAGGCAAAAATAAAATCCATATTAACCTACACGGTGAAAGGTGTGAGAGAATTCGAGCTCTGACGCAAAATAGGGAGAGAAATGGGGACACATGGCCTGGCCGTGTGTTTTCCCACGGCCGTGCCCGACCGACCCGAGGCACACACGGCCTGGCCGTGTGTTTTCACACGACTATGGCTCGTGAGGTTAAAAGAGGCGAGCCATGTGTTTTCACCCCATTTTCACCGTGTGCTTCGAAAGCTCTTGCCCTAGCCGTGTGATTTCATTTTCCCCACCATCTAGAAGCACTTTGAACTTCTAAGGAAGCCAAAAGAAGCAAGGATGAGGAGGACCAAACATGTAGCACCTCGATCCGGCACCTTGGAGCGACGAACAAGGAGAGCCGACGCCCCTCAAGCTCCGGAGGAGGGTAACGCCCTACCCACTCTTCTTTTTCGCAATAATGAACATAGAGATAGATATAATGTGATCTCTACTCGTAAGCTCATTACTACTAGGTACGTAGATGAAGATTTGCTAGAGTCTTTAGGGTTGTTGGGTGATATTCAAGCCCTATTTGCAAAAATGGGGTGAGAAGAGATGATGGGAATAAGGCACCCAACCTACCCTAGGATAGTTCTAGAATTTTTAAGTTCCTTAGAGGTGGAAATTTTAACGGGTAGAGAGAGAGCGAGGAGGCTAGGATAACTTTTAGGCTTTTTAACATTGAGCATGAGTGTACCCTTCAACAATGGAACTCATGCTTTGGCCTGCCGAGTGGGGGAGAGAGAAGAACCCCTATTGGGTTCAACTCTCAGGAATGTTGGACCGAGTTGACGGGAGAGCATGCTTATGACCCTTCTAGGGCCAAAGCGTCGTGCCTCCAAAACCCCATCTTTCGATACCTCCACCGCATCATGGCCAGTACCATATTTGGTCGTAGGGAGAGTCACGGTGTAGTTAGAGCTAGCGAGCTGCTTTTCCTATGGGATATGCTACAAGAAAGGAGTAGCATCGATGTAGGGTCCCACTTCATCAGACACTTATTGAAGATGGGCAAAGCAGCACAAGGAGAGATTAATGTGGGAGGCCTACTTACCCACATTTGCCATAGGATGGGGTACGATTACACAATATTAGAAAGTATAGAGGGGAGCCCTAGGAGTGAGCATGGCCATGAAAATGATTGTGAGAGAAGGAGACTCATTGTGCTTTGTAAGGAAAAATCTGACGACACTTAGGCTCCCCGACCTGGATCGTATCACCATCGCTATATGTGCAAACTGGCGCTTGGACCTGATAGTGGAGTCCCCTCCACATGAGGGACCATCCACATCAGCACTTGATGTGATCAAAATATATAGGGTTTTAGGAGTAGTTTTCGCTCACATCTTGTTACATTTTGTGTTAGTTTCATGCGTATGTTACTCTATTCTTGTACGCATTGCCTATTTTCTAGTTTGGAGGTCTGCTCGTTGTACCTTTGTGTGCAGGTTAGCTTTTCTGATGAAAAAGATGTGTTTTCGGAGCAAAAGAAGGAGTTTCGCAGCTAGACGCAGAGTGGAACACGGTCAGAGTGTGTGGATTCACACGGTCGTGTCTAATGGGCGAAGAACAGCACCCCTGGGCTGCACACGGCCTGGCCGTGTGGAAACACATGGCCGTGTGGCGGCCCGAAGAATTTGCACGACTAGGGATTTTTCTAGAATTTGCAGTGGTCAGAGGCGATGTCTATATAAGGATGGCTCCACTCAAACCCTAGGGGGGAGGCACGACGGCTAGGACGACACGCTGAAGCCCTAAAAAGCTTCGGTAACTCGTAGCGGGGAGGAGGAACACTGTCGGAGGTCCACAACTTGCAATACAACGCCGGAGAGAAGATCATGAAGCATCATATATCTCTATTTCTGCGCTTTATTTCTATTGTATTCAAACTTAAACAAGTTTTGTGATTCTTCCTTCGTATTTATGGAGTAGTACTTTCAATTTTAGGATTAGGGAGTAGCTTGTGTACATAAATAATGTTGGTTCATATTGAATTCTGGTCATAAGTTTGATTTGACAATTGGTAGTTGCTCTTTATTATATCTACGTGTGTTTGGCTTTCTTTTCGTTGTGCTTAGGTGATATGAGGTGGTGACAACCCTCGCAATCTAAAATCTAGGAGATTTGATTAAGGAACCTAGGGGTAAACCTGATCTCCTGCAACTGCAGAGAAAAGGGTGCGGTGGAATCGAAAACGGTCCACCGTAGGGATTGATTTGGCATCCTCGTACCCTCTATCTCATCCTTGTGGGCGGAGATAGCTCCCAGTGAATGCGGAGGCTCTGCGGGAGAGTGTATGATGTCCCTCTCACAAAACCGTAGATAGACATCTAGACAATGCCAATTGACAACATTGTTCTGTAATACGCAAGCGAAACCAAAGTCCTAGAATTATCTTTGAAGACCTCGACACACTCCTTTCCTCCTCCGTGTGACATCGTATAGAGTAGAGTCCACCGACAACCCTCACCAATCATAACCTCTTAGAGATCACGTCCGAACTATTCCAACCACTAAGTATATTGGTATTTTAAATCCCAGTCCCTGTGGGATCGATAAATCTTTATTACTTGACGACATCCATGCACTTGCAAGCATTGAGCGTGAGCGTGCACTTTGAGTCATCGACGGTATCTGTCACGAGATTCGAGGTCGCATCTGTGCACATCAAGTTTTTAGCGCCGTTGTCGGGGATTGTCGATTCGATATCAAATCGAACGGTGGTAAATTGGATCAGACTTAGGATTAGATTATTTAGTTGCTTTATTTTCTTATTAGTTTACTTTATTTGCTTTAGTTTTATTTTCATATTTAGCTTTAGTTTTTATTTTCAGCAGTAGTTTCCTATTTACTTATTGCATCTTAGATTTTTATTTGCTAGATTTTTTATTTTCTATTTTTAGGATTAGATTAGCACTCTTAATTTTGTGGTTTTGTTTGTCATATGCTTAGATGATTAGGGTCGGAAGGTCTAATTCCGATCGACTTAGAGATTGAGCGAACCTTTTACCATCGGAGAGCAGCACAGCAAAAGATGGACGATCAAGCTGCATCCGAGGTGAACATAGGAAGCCGACCTCTGCAGGACTATGCAACTCCTAGCGCTATAGGATTCTGGCCGAGCATAGCTTGACCGTCTATTTCAGCGAATAACTTTGAGCTGAAGCCGACACTTATACATATGGTCCAACAGAGCCAATTCGGGGGAGCTACGACTGAAGACCCGAACTGGCATCTTGAGGCTTTTCTCGAAATCTGCTCAACTATGAAACTGAACAAAGTCTCTACTGACGCGATCCACCTGAGCCTGTTCCCGCTTTCACTACGGGATAAGGCTAAGGCATGACTTCACTCTCTACCTTCTGGCAGCATCACCACATGGGAGCAGTGTGAGCAGCAGTTTCTGAATAAATACTTCCCACCAAGTAAGACTGCTCACATGTGCCATCTTATCAAAAGCTTTCGCCAGAAGGAGGGGGAGTCCTTATTTGAAGCATGGGATCGCTATAAGGGGCTACTTTACCAATGCCCACACCACGAATTGGAGAGGTGGCTGGTGATCCACATTTTCTATAATGGTATCGCTTACACCACAAATATGTCCTTGGATTCTGCCACAGGAGGAGCATTAATGAACAAGACCATAGAGGAGGCAGAGGAGCTTATCGAAGAGGTGGCACAAAACCACCATCAATGGGCTTCCGAACGTGGTCAACCCACGCCTATGACAGGACGATACACTGTCAACTCCATGGACCATCTTTCAGCAAGGATGGACACGCTCAGCAGACGGTTTGAATCTTTGAATACTTCATCTGCATGTGCGGCCATTGATTTTGGAGAGGGAGCGACAGCATATCGAGAGGACCACTATGGAGGGCAGGGGACCTCAGATGAGCATATTGAGCACTGTGACGCGATTGGGGATTATGAACAAAGGCCCCACAACCCATACTCTAATACCTACAATCCCGGATGTTGAAATCACTCGAATTTCTTCTACAAAAATAACTCGAGAAACCCCCAACCATCTAGAGGGTATGGGCAGTAGCAGGGTAGCGGGCAGCAACCACAGAAGTCCAGACTGGAACAGATGATGGAGGAATTCATCGCTACCCAAACTATGGCCAATGAGGAATTCCGTCGCCAACATCAAAAGTCTGAAGAGTCACTCAGAGACTTGAAGGCCACCGATGACGGCCTTGCGAGTCATACTAGGATGTTGTAGACGCAAGTGGCCCAAATAGCCCAATCCGTATCACAACCAATGAAGAGCTCTCTGGCGTGTCAAGGAAAAGAGGAAGGGGTAGGGCAAAGTAGCTAATTCACCAAGGGGTGTGCAACCATGATTTTCACCCTACCTGACCAAGCTGAGTTTGAAGAGAAGATCCCAATACAACTTGAGGACCCTAGTGAATTCGTTATTCCCTGCTCAATTTATGGGGAGAGCTTCGACGAAGCGCTATGCGACTTGGGGTCATCAGTCAGTGTGATGCCCTATGTATATTTTTTGAAATGGGACTGAGCGTGCTCCAACCAGCGAATCTTGGTATTTGTATAGGGGATAATTCAATAAAGGAGCCCGTTAGCCTGCTACCACATGTGCCTGTGATGATTGAAGATTTCGTGGTACCATGGACTTCATCATACTGGACACAGGACCCAATCCTCAGAATCCCATCATTCTGGGAAGGCCTTTTCTAGCAACCGCAGGGGTGTGCATAAATGTGAAGGCGCACCAGATCTCCTTGGAGGTGGATGGGGAGATCATCCTTTTCAGCCTTTTGGAGTATAGAGCTCCCTACCTTGATGGCTTCACATTTAGCAGAATGTAGCCAAAACCTCCAGATCAAGATCTCGAGATGGATGAATGGAGGTTCACTGAACCACTAGAGCCGAGTTGATAGTAGAGTGCAGTCGAGCTAAACGACCTTAAACAAAGTGCTTCTTGGGAGGCAACCCAAGTTTAATTTTAGATTTCCCTTTTCAATTGCATTGCATACATTTGTTTGATTTTAGTTTTGATTTCCATCACATTTAGAGTTAGGAATAGAAAAGAACTTTGCTAGGCAAAAATGAGACCCATATTAGCCTACACGGCGAAGTGTATGAGAAAATTTGGGTCATGGTGCATGAATGGGCAAAAAATGGGGACACACGGCCTGACCGTGTGTTTTCACATGGCCGTGCCCGATTGACTAGGGGCGTACATGGCCTGGCCGTATGTTTTTACATGGTCGTGGTGCACGAGGTTAAAAGGGGTGAGCCGTGTATTTTCACTCAATTTGCGCCGTGTGCTTCAAAAGTTCTTGCCCTAGCAGTGTGATTTCGCTTTCCCCTTCCTCTAGAAGCATTTCTAACCTCTAAAGAAGATAAAAGGAGAAAGGATGAGGAGGACCAAGACCATAACATCCCGATCCGGCACCTCGGAGCGATGAACAAGGAGAGCCGACGCCCCTCAAGCTCTGGAAGAGGGTAATGCCCTACCCCCTCTACTTTTTCGCAATAATGAACATAGAGATAGATACAATATGCTCTCTACTCGTAAACTTACTTCTACTAGGTACTTAGACGAGGATTTGCTAGAATCTTTAAGGTTGTTGGGTGATATGCAAACCCTATTTGCAAAAATGGGGTGGGATGAGATTATGGGAATAAGGCACCTAACCTACCCTAGGATAGTTTTGGAATTTTTGAGTTCTTTAGAGGTGGAAGTTTTAACGGGTAGAGAGAGCGAGGAGGGTAGGATAACTTTTAGGCTTTTTAACATTGAGCATGAGTGGACCCTTCACCAATGGAACTCATGCTTTGGCTTGCCAAGCGGGGGAGAGAGAAGAACCCCTAATAGGTACAACTCTCGTGTGATTTGGACTGAGTTGACAGGGGAGCACGCTTATGACCCATCTAGGGCCAAAGCGTCGCGCCTCCAAATCCCCATCTTTCGATACCTACACCGCATCATGACCAGTACCATATTTGGTCATGGGGAGAGTGACGGTGTAGTTAGAGCCAGCGAACTTCTTTGTCTATGGGATATGCTACAAGAAAGGAGTAGCATCTATGTAGGGTCCCACTTCATCAGACACTTAGTGAAGATGGGCAAAGCAGCATGCGGAGAGATCAATGTGGGAGGCCTACTTACTCACATTTGTTATAGGATGAGGTACGACTACACAACATTGGAGAGTATAGAGGGGAGCCCTAGGATCGACCTAGGAGTATGCAAGGCCATGATGATGATTGTAAGAGAAGGAGACTCCTTATGCTTTGTAAGGAAAATCTTACGACCCTTAGGCTCCCCAACCCGGATCGTACCACCATTACTATACGCGCCAACTGACGCTTAGTCCTGATAGTGGAGTCCCCTCCACATGAGGGACCATCCACATCAGTGCCCTTCTCTCCACCTTTGTATCACTCTCCCTCCAGTCCACACATGCATAGAAGCCCATCTAGTCCACGTCGACATGAGCCTACACCTGCACCACCACCACCTTTTTCTACTTTTGAGTAGGATGCAGGTACGTCGGCCTATGATTTCTGATCACGTCGCGATGACATTTACACTGAGCTGCAGACGCAGAGGCAACGATAGGAGGAGCAGAGCGCCTACCTACAGGCAGAGTTCTAGGGATTCCGGGAGCATTTCTAGTGGGCTAAGGAGTTTTACGATGAGACCCACTTATACTTTTAGGAGGAGATTGTTCGTCGCCAAGATGAGGCAGCCTACCGCAAGGAGATGCTGCAACACATGCATGCCCAGTAGGCGCAGTGGGCTAGGGAGGAAGAGCACCGAGCAGCCGCTATGTCCACCAGCTCTCAAATTGACCACATGTATATGTGGCATCAGCGGCTCAATAGTAGGTTCTCCAAGGATCCAGAGATGCCCAGGCTCCCAGACTTTCCACCTCGTCCACCCTATTAGAGGTATATTTTCATTTAAGTCTGGGGGGGAACCCCATGATTTATTTTGTTTTGTTTCCTAGCAGTAGTTTCTTTTCTAGTATATTCATTCATTTGTTCATGCATGCATGAGTTGTTGAGTTTCTTTTAGTACTTAATTTTTGGTGTCTGTAAAGCTACCTCAGTAGTATTTTTGAAAGTTGTTTGCATGAGTTGTTCCCATAGGTAGCTTAACTCCATTTATCTTGTGGTATTTTATTTTATTCGCTCTATTGAATGTTCTAGACTTACACTGGTTAGCTTTGTTTTTTACACTTACACATGTCGAACAGTCTGAAAGGGAGAATCTAGTACATACCTAGTTATGATTCACTTCAGTATTCTAGTACTTTGGAATCCATAGGTGACTCTAGGTTTAGCATTTTAGTTACTGGAGATGCTCGGATTGTGTAAGCCCATTCGGAAAAATCAAAATCCCTGTGAGCTGAAAAAAATAAAATAAGAAAAAAAAAGAGAAAAAGGAAAAAAAAAAGAGAGATTATGAGGGATAAAAAAATAGTTGTCGTGGGTGGAAATGGTTAGGTGCCCCTTTGAGGCTGAGTTAGGTTACTGGGGAAATACCTACCAATTTCTCTCAATACCGAGCAAACCTTTGAGACTTTATGCTAGATCTAGGGAACGACCCTCACTTTGGGTAGGTGAGTGCCTAAGAGCCAGAAACCTTAGGAAAGCTATGGGGTGACGACTTAACTCACCATCGAACGGGCATCCCCTAAGAATGGTTCGCCTAGCACAAACACGAGGAGCTAATTAGTGAATTTTTAGAACATATTTGTTTTGCTTTGATTGCAAATAACACCTGATAAATTTAGTTAGCATTCTAATTATGGAACAAATATCTTTTTAAAATTTTATGGCACTTAGGTTTGCTTGACGACAAGCAAAGATTTAAGTCTGGGGGAAGTGATGTGAGCAAAACATATAGGATTTTAGGAGTAGTTTTCGCTCACATCTTGTTACATTTTGTGTTAGTTTCATGCGTATGTTACTCTATTCTTGCACGCATTGCCTATTTTCTGGTTCGGAGGTCTGCTCGTTGTACATTTGTGTGCAGGTTAGCTTTTCTGGTGAAAAAGATGCATTTTCGGAGCAAAAGAAGGACTTTCGCAGCTAGACGCAGAGTGGAACACGGCCAAGGCATGTGGATTCACACAGTCGTGTCCAATGGGCAAAGAACAACACCCCAGGGCTGCACACGGCCTGGCCATGTGGAAACACACCACCGTGTGGTGCCCCGACAGATTTACGCGACTAGGGTTTTTTTCGGATTTTGCAGCGGTTCGAGGCGATGTCTATATAAGGATGGCTCTGCCCAAACCCTAGGGGGGAGGCATGATGGCTAGGACAACATGCCGAAGCCCTAAAAAGCTTCGGTAACTCATAGTGGGGAGAAGGAAAGCCGTCGGAGGTCCATAACTTGCAATACAACGCCGGAGAGAAGATCATGAAGCATCATATATCTCTATTTTTGCACTTTATTTCTATTGTATTCAAACTTAAATATGTTTTGTGATTCTTCCTTCGTATTTATGGAGTAGTACTTTCGATTCTAGGATTAGGTAATAGCTTATGTACATAAACAATGTTGGTTAATATTGAATTCTGGCCATAAGTTTGATTTGATAATTGGTAGTTGCTCTTTATTATATCTATGTGTGTTTGGCTTTTTTTCCGCTGTGCTTAGGTGATACGAGGTGGTGACAACCCTCACAATCTAAAATCTAGGAGAATTGATTAAGGAACCTAGGGGTAAACCTGATCTCTTGCAACTGAAGGGAAAAGGGTGCGATGGAAACGGAAACGGTCCGCCGTAGGGATTGATTTGGCATCCTCGTACCCTCTATCTCGTCCTTGTGGGTGGAGATAGCTCCCGGTGAATGCGGCGGCTCTGCGGAAGAGTGTATGATGTCCCTTCCACAAAACCGTAGATAGACGTCTAGACAACGCCAATTGACAACATTGTTCTGTATACGCAAGTGAAACCGAAGTCCTAGAATCATCTTTGAAGACCTCGGCACACTCCTTTCCTCCTCCGTGTGACACCGTATAGAGTAGAGTCCACCAACTGCCCTCACCAACCGTAACCTCTTAGAGATCACGTACGAATAATTCCAGCCACTAAGTATATTCGTATTCGAATCCCAGTCCCTGTGGGATCGATAAATCTTTATTACTTGACGATATCCGTGCACTTGAGGGAATTGAGCACGAGCGTGCGCTTTGAGTCCTTGACGGTATCCATTGCAAGATTCGAGGTCACGTCCATGCGCATCAAGCGCCCATCTCTCCACCTTTATATCACTCACCCTTCAGTCCATATGTGTATAGGAGCCCACCTAGTCCACGCCGACATGAGTCTGCACCTGCACCACCACATTTTTCCACCTTTGAGCAGAATTCAGGTACGTCGGTCTATGATTTCTCGGAATTCTGATCGTGCCTCGACGATATATACACTGAGCAGCAGACATAGAGGCAGCGATGGGAGGAGTAGAGCGCCTACTGCAGGGAGATACGACAGCACATACATGCCCAGCAGGCTCAGTGGGCTAGGGAGGAGGAGCACCGAGCAGCCACTGCATCCACCATCGACCACATGTACATGTGGCATCAGCGGCTCAACAGTAGGTTCTCCCAGGATCCAAAGATGCCCAGGCTCCCAGACTTTCCACCTCCTCCACCATACTAGAGGTATATTTTCGTTTAAGTCTGGGGGACCCCAAAGGTTATTTTGTTTTGTTTCCTAGCAGTAGTTCCTTTTATGGTATTTTCATTCATTTATTCATGCATGGGTTGTTGAGTTTCTTTTAGTACTTAGTTTTTGTTATCTGTAAAGCTGCCTCAGTTGTATTTTTTTTAAAAGTTGCTTACATGAGTTGTTCCCATAAGTATCTTAACTTTATTTTATCTTGTGGTATTTTATTTTATTCGCTCTATTGAATGTTCTAGACTTACATTGGTTATCTTTGTTTTTACACTTACACATGTCGAACATTCTGAAATGGAGAATCTAGTACATACCTAATTATGATTCACCTCAGTAGTCTAGTACTTTCGAATCTATAGGTGACTCTAGATTTAGCATTTTAGTTACTGGTGATGCTCGGATTGTGTAAGCCTATTTGGAAAAATCAAAATCCCAGTGAGCCAAAAAATAAAAGAGAGAAAAGAAAAGAGAAATAAAAGAAAATGAGAAAAAGAAATGAAAAAGAAGAGAAAAAAGATTATGAGAGATAAAAAAATATTTGTCATGGGTGGAAATGGCTAGGTGCCCCTTTGAGACTGAGTTAGGTTACTGGGGAAACACCTACCAATTTCTCTCAAAACCGAGCACGCCTTTGAGACTTTATGCTAGATCTAGAGAACGACCCTCGCTTTGGGCAGGTAAGTGCCTAAGAGTCGGAAACCTTAGGAAATCTATGGGGAGACGACTTAACTCACCATGGAATGGGCATCCCCTAAGAATGGTCCACTTAGCACGAGCACGAGGAGCTAACTGAAGGTTTTGCCCGGAAGCTCTGATACCAATTGAAGGTTTTTGCTTATCGAGTCCGTGAGGGGAAACTTCGCTTCCCACTTCACCTCGGTAGCTTGTCCATGGCGATCCCTTCGATGTCCCCGGATTAAAAAAAATTTAATCCTAAACAAAAGGGATTGCCCAAACCACCAAGCCATCATCGTGCTATTCGTTTAAAGAGGTCACTTGAACAAACTAGTTGTTCAAGCGACCATCCTCTATTCTACGAGTAGCCGCGGAATAGACGATGTCCGGATCGCCGGTTTTTGTATTTATGCTCGGGATCCAAGTATTATTTAGCCATTTACAGATTTATAACATGCTTATAATTGAAAAACAAAAACAAGCAAGTAACAAAAAGAGAAAGAAGAATAGGTATACCTCTCGATCTTCTAATGTATGACCTTCCTCCTTTTGGACGTCGTGTGGGCGACGATCTACCAAAAGTCGAAGCTCCTAGATCGCAAATCTTCCTTCCTTGCTCTTCCAAAACAAGAGGAAGAGTAGAAACAAGCTTTTTCTCTTCCCTAAAACCAACCAATCTGGACGCCGGCCACAAGAGGAAGAAGAAACAATCACCTTCCTTATTTGGTGCCGCCCTAGCCTCCAAACCCTAACCCTAATCCTATCTCAACTAGGATTCCTTCTTGCCGCCCAAACCCTAGCTCTCCTTTCATGTTGTTCACGCCAACCCCTTTGACCTCCTTTTATAGAGTTAGGGATAAGTCATGAATTAATCTCCTCCATTGGTTCTAGGGATTTAATCTCAACCGTCGGATCTAGAGATTTAATCTCAACCGTCGGATCTTAGATATTTAATCTCTACCTATGGATCTTAGAGTTTTGTTTCTATCCATTGGATCTAAGCTTCATGAGGTGTTAATAGGCTACATTAGGGACCATGAGGAGGAGTTGGATCTTGGCCACCCATGGATCAAGCCCACATAAAGTCCGATCCACTAATGATGATCCAATCCACTAAAGGTTCATCATTGATCTACCTCACCAACCCCCATAAGATAATATGGGATCCATATATTATTTGTACATTTTCTCCCCGTGTTTAAGATCTCGAATGTCCGTCGATTAATTAATTTACTTACCATTAATTAATCAACATCTAACTCCTTGAGTAGTACCACTCAACCTTTTCATCATGCCGGACCAAGTCCACCTGCAGGGTTTACATGATGAACCTTAAGAGCTCCTCAAGGGGACATCATCATCCTAATATATAGGACACGGTTTCCTCCTATAATCAATGGCACACTATATAAATAATATCATCTCCCAACTTACCGAGTCTATCGATTTAATCTATAAATCTCGCCCATTGGTAAATCAAAGATATGAGTACTAAGTATATGTGCTCGTTATTATATCGGGATTAAGAGCATGTACTAAATAATATCTGAGGTCTGATTCGATTATATAGTCAGCAATAAATCGAATCATCTCTAAGTCAGTCCTGCTCAATACACACAAAGTGCACTAGTGTGATTCTATGGTCAAGACAAACCAATACCAAATCACACAACAACCATTCTGATGGTTTGTCCAAAGCCATCTCGGTTGTGAGCCTTTACTTATACTTTTCAAGGGGCCAATAACATGATCTCCTGTATGACACCACACACCATGTTATCTACAATGTAAAGTATCAAACAATATTGCATAACCATAAAAATATGCAAACAATGATCATGTGATTCTTATTCTAAAATAAAGATGTTCATACAAAAGATAGACTTTTCAGTATACATCCCTACACTAACTTAGTGAATTTCTAGAACATATTTATTCTTCTTTGATTGTAAATACCACTTGATAAATTTAGTTGTCATGCTAAGTATGAAACAATATCTTTTAAATTTCATGGTACTGAGGTTTGCTTGAGGACATACCTGAAGATCTGCAATGCTACAACTCGTACCACCTGAGCACATATACCACAATATGACACATACAATATGGATGAACAACACTACCTCTGTAATCAACAAACTGTCATATGAGCGTTCTATAACAAATACAACAATGTACCTAGTCCATCTCGTACCACATCATGATACTGGTGAAAGGTGTACAACAATCTGACCAACTCGTAAATTGGTATACCACACACAACCAACATAGAATATGCAAATAACATGCAAGATGATGTATAAACAAATGCAACAATCATATCACAAACAAATACAACAACATATCCAACATATATATATAGACTGTATCTATATATACTGCTCACATTCACACACACATATATACATAAGTATATGTATATGTATGTATATACAAATTCCCTCACACATGACAATGCAAATGCTTGATCATGCTTGCGCACCCCACTCGCTACCACGACCCCAGTGCGGCCTAGGTGGCACGACATGACAACTGTCTCAACTCAACAACAACCACTGCTCTCGAGTGGACGAGTGGGCAGTATGAATAAGTAGCAATAAGCTAAAAAGCTATAAGCTACACCACGGGGGTCCTTACTGTTAGCCACTCCGACTGATACTACCCATGAGTGGTCGAGTACCCCACTGATGTGAGCGAAACATATAAGATTTTAGGAGTAGTTTTCCCTCACATCTCATCACATTTTATGTTAGTTTCATGCATATGATACTCTATTTTGCATGCATTTCCTATTTTCTGGTTCGGAGGTCTACTCTTTATACTTTTTTGTGCAGGATAGTATTTCAGGGGGGGAAAAGGTGCACTTTTGGAGCAAAAAAAAGGACATTTTGCAGCTAGACACAGAATGGGACTCGACCAGGGCATGTGGCTACACACGACCGTGTCCAATGGGTGAGATCAGACACCCCAGGGCTGCACACGGCCTGGCCGTGTGTTTCCACACGATCGTGTGGCGGCCCGCAAGATTTGCGCGACTAGGGGTTTTTCGGATTTTGCAGCGGTCCGAGGTGAAGTCTATATAAGGATGGCTCCGCCCAAATCCTAAGGAGGAGGCACGACGGCTAGGATGGCACACCGAAGCCCTAAAAAGCTTCGGTAACTCGCAATGGGGAGGAGGTATGTCGCCGAAGGTCCACGCCTTGCACTTCAATGTCAGAGAGAAGACCACAAAAGCATTGTAATTCTTTGTTCCTGCGTTTTATTCCTTATGTATTCGAACATAGACGTGCTTTGTGATTCTTCCTTCATATACATGGAGTAGTACTTTCGATTCTAGGATTAGGGAGTAGCTTGTGTACACATTACAATGTTGGTTCATGTTAAATTCTGCCTTTGAATTTGATTTGACAATTGGTAGTTGTTTTTTACTATATCTATGTGTGTTTGACTTTCTATCTGCTATGCTTAGGCGATATGAGGGGTGACATCCCTCATATCTAAGATTTAGGGGAGTTTATACAAGGAACCTAGGGGTAAACTTGATCCCTTGTAACTGTGGGTAGAAGGGTACGATGGAATCGAAAACGGTTCATTGTAGAGATTGATTCGGCATCCTCGTACCTGTAGGGGATCGGTATGGCCGGCTAGAGGGGGGTGAATAGCCCTCGTATGTTGGACGTTGTAAATTGCTCGTATATAAAAGATTAGCGCAAGCAGAATATACAAATACAAAGCAAAAGACAAACAATAAAACAAACGCTAACACGATGGTATAATGTGGTTCACGGCTACGCCGCTAATCCACGGTCCGATTCGTCCATGGTGAATCACTCCGCCAAAACCAATCACTATCGGTCTCTCCTTTGCACAAAGCTAGGTGGAGGTAACCTTTACAACCAAGATCACTCTTCTTACAATAGGATTGAAGTAAAGACAAGTAAGAAGAGTTTAGAGCTTGTGGGGCACTAGGAAGATCGTTTGGAGTATGAGCATTAGCCTCTCAAAGGCTCACACCCTCTCTTTTTATAGAGAGGGCTAACTTCTTCCGTTTAGCGCCATCGATCATTTGCCGCCCTTGGCGATCATTGCCGTCCTCTAGCGGCCTCCGAACACGTCGGATCCCGACCGTTGTAGTCAGCGGAACTCTTAGCGATCGGGATGGACCTCATCGATCGTGATGCTCCTCCGTAATCGGCGCGATCGGCTACGAGCGGTTAATGGCGAACCCTTATTGACGATCACTGCGCCTTGATGGTGATCGATGGTCTTGATCGGCCGCACGTATGGCGATCATTGCTCCCATAATCGGTCGATCGTATACGGTCGAACTCACTCGACTCGGAAGCGATCGCCATGACATAGCGATCGGCGGTGTCGAAAAACCCATCGACACTTGGCCAAATGGCCAAGTTTCACCTAAAACTACCCTTCCCGGGTTACAATCGCTCACTCTCATTTCTCGGAGTCCCTCGCCGAAGTTCTCTTCGTTTCGGCCCGTCCCTCGGCGACATCGGCAGCGGCTCGCAATGCTCCTTCGCGTCTCTTGCCTCGAAGTCTACTTCCTCGGCTTCACTCCAAGCTTCTCGTCCGGCGGTCCCTCGGATGCTCCAAGCGCCGCGGCTTCCGCAGCTATCCTTCACCGACTCAAGGCACGAGTCATGAGATGTGAAACTTCGCCCACGGCTCCATGTGCGAATTACTAAGTCTGCCGCGACTTGGCGCACATATCAAATCAACATATCAAACTAACTTAAACCCTTTGCCACACCATCAAAACTATATCACGGCAAGAGATTGCCCTAACAATCTCCCCCTTTTTGATGTGTGACAATCCGTTTAAGTTAGGTAAAAACATTTGATATAAATTCTAAGGTAAGAAAGCATGTAAAGATAAACATGATATAGCAACATGCAACTCCCCCTTAATCCATGAAACTCTCCATGCAAATTTTCTCCCCCGATCATATATTTCTCCCCCTAAAAGATATTTCTCCCCCTAAAATAATTAACTTAAACATAATTATTTCTCCCCCTTTGACACCATCAAAAAGATTAACACTAAGTTATAAGCTCATGGCATCAAGTATAATGGAGGAAAAATATGACAAGTTGATTTAAAATTGGGT
Source organism: Wurfbainia villosa (assembly GCA_025175895.1). NCBI lineage: Eukaryota > Viridiplantae > Streptophyta > Magnoliopsida > Zingiberales > Zingiberaceae > Wurfbainia > Wurfbainia villosa. Next base: position 72,134,464 of record CM045988.1, read on the forward strand.
ACCACTTGTTGATGGCATCGAGTATATTTCTACCACTTGTTGTAGGTTTACAAACTGAATTCGGCCTTCAATGTTTTGATTTACAGGCCACGATCATTGCTATTATCGATATGGTCGGTAGCTAAAGAATCAAATTTTTGATTTTTCGGGCCGAATTTCAGAAATGCATTATAAATTCAAAAATTTGAAAAATCATGAAATTTGGGGAACATATTTCTTTTAAGTATATCTATCAATGAAAAATAGTTTTCCATGAAAACTCATTATATTTTCTTGTTTTTGCCAAAAATCCAAACACTTGAAAAACCACTAGTTTTTGAGCATGTTAGTATCCATTTTAGCACCTAGTCTTGCTTTGAATTGTTCCAAAACATGAATACATGTATTTTAAGGTAAGAAATTGTTTTGAAAACATATGAAATATCCAACCATGATCTTTGGGCAATATGTCTATGAATTAAACATAAGCCTTCCCCATGATTGGTCTATTATTGCTATTTTGATACTTTAAATGACCATCTAAATGCCATAGGCATTAGTGGACATTTGTATCATCCTAATATCTCACCCATGCTAAGTTTGCAATCAAGTTAGCCTATAGTGAGTGTGAGATGTATCCTAGGGGGTATTTGTATATACTTAACCCATATATTCATGCAATTCTATCATGGTTAAGTATCAAGCTAACATCCTACATGATCATAATGACATATATCAATTAATTCTACATTATGATCATGAAATACATGTTTTCATCAAATAATCGTCATGCATTAGGTAATATGTGATGATAATAAACAAATTATCACCTAAAGCATGATTTAACCCTATTTCTCATGATAACATGCCAAATATCAAAATCATAAATCATGATTTAAAACATACATAGGAATTACATCAATCATCATGATTTAAGCATTATTACCTATTTATAGTGCGTTATCATCACCCAACACTATCTAAAAAATGTTGTCCGTCATCCTAAGTCAGCAAAATATGATATAGGTCAAGTTCATATGGTTGACTACCTAGGGTCATTCTAACCCTTAAGGATGGATTTTGGAACCCAAAATAAATTCTTTCCTATTGGGTTCACTAAATACTCCTTGGGAATCCATTTTCTAGCTATTGCTTTCTTTTTATCTTGTCCCCTAGCTATTAGGCATTTATAGGCCTTTTCATTTTTCTTTTCTTTGTATCCTAGGCCTTTCTTGTTGAAACTAGCTCTTTGGCTCCCTAAGATCATATTTCAGGTGTTGGAGCCTATAGTGAATTTTCTAGGGCTTTTGTTAAATAATCTACCTTTTCCCTTAAAGCCCTATTTTCATTTATACATGCATCACTAACATCCAAAGGCATATAAAGATCATGTGAGCATGCATCATCATGGCAAGAAGAAATATTTTCATTTTCATTTAAGCATGCTTTTCTAATTTTGTTCTAGGTCCTTAATTTGATCTAGCATGCTTTTGTTCTTCTTCTAGCTCTAAATAAGTCCTTAGTTAAGCTAGAAATCATGGAAACTATCTTATGGGGTGAGAGATTGTTACCATAGTTTCCATGTCCTCTTCTTCTTCGGATGATGAGATGATGTAGAAGCTCCTTCTTCTTCACTTGAGCTCTCTCCTCTTGAGCTTGAACCTTCATTTTCGGAGGAAGAGCAATCCAAGTCATCAAAGGTCATCAAGGCCAAATTGGTGACAAAGGCATTCTCCTCATCGGATGATGAGGAGGAGGATGAGGATGGATCATCCCAAGTCCTTGCCTTGAGAGCCTTAGCCTTTCCCTTCTCCTTTGTCTTCTTCTCCTCTTCCTTCTTTTTCTTGCTCCCCTGTTTCTTCTTCTTTTCTTCTTTCTTTTTCCTCTCTTCCTTGCTCTTGTTTAGGAGAGGACAATTGTCCCTTATGTGCCCTTCTCCTTGGCAATTGTAGCATATGACCTTCCCCCTTGGTCTTCTATTCCTATCATTAGATTTATCAAATCTAAAATTCTTAAATGCACGTCTTACCCTCCTTACCATATAGGCTTCTTCGGTGCTATCCAAGAGGAGGAGGAAGATGTCATCGGAGGAGGAGGTGATTTCCATCTTCTTCTTCCCTTACTTGCCAATAATGCTACTCCTCTTGAGGTTGAATTCTAGGCTCCTCTTGTATTCCTCAAGCCTAGTTTCGTGGAGTTCCATTGTTGAGAAGAACTCCTCCAAGGTGCTCACTTCTAAATTATTTGAGATATAGAATTAGTAAACCATTGAGCTCCACTTTGAGGACCGGGGAAAGGCATCTATGGCCTTCATTACCATATCCCGGTTTGATATCTTCTCACCTACACTTGTTAGTCCATTTAAAATTTCTTTGAATCTAGAATGCAAAGAAATTACCTTTTCTCCCTTTTCTAATTTGATGTTGGATAGTTGGGAGCGGAGGAGATCTCTCCTTGCTAGCTTTGCCTCGGATGTGCCTTTATGAAGCTCAATTAGCTTCTCCCACATCTCCTTGGTGCTTAGGCATTCTCCTATTCGGTTGATTTCTTGTTGAGGAGCACATTGTAGAGATGGTGCTTGGCTTTGGAGTTTGCAAGGTGCTCCTCTCTTTGCCTCTTAGTCCACCTAGATTTCTCTATTGGCTTCCCCTCTTCATCCCTAGGCAAAACGAAACCGGATTCCATTGTAATCATTATATCAAAATCCGTTTCGAAAAATACCTCCATTCGCTTCTTCCACCAAGCGAATTCTCCTTCAAACGGAGGATGGATGTTGGAGCGGCCATTTTGAAAGTTGCTTGTTGTGGCGGTTAGTCCTCGACAAGCTTTCCTTAGCTCGATACCACTTGTTGGGGATCGGTATGGCGGCTAGAGGGGGTGAATAGCCCTCGTATGTTGGGCGTCGTAAATTGCTCGTCTACAAAGATTAGCGCCATAAGCGAATATACAAATACAAAGCAAAGACAAACAATAAAACAAGCGCTAACACGATGGTATAGCGTGGTTCACGCGGCTCGCCGCTAATCCCGCAGTCCGGTCGTCCCGCGGTTCACTCCGCCAAAACCAATCACTATCGGTCTCTCCTTTGCACAAAGCTAGGTGGAGGTAACCTTTACAACCAAGATCACTCTTCTTACAATAGGATTGAAGTAAAGACAAGTAAGAAGAGTTTAGAGCTTGGGGCACTAGGAAGATCGTTTGGAGTATGAGCATTAGCCTCTCAAAGGCTCACACCCTCTCTTTTTATAGAGGGCTAACTTCTTCCCGTTGCGCCATCACGATCACGCTTGGCGACCTATCATCACACTACAACGGCCTCCGAACACGTCGGATCCCGGACCGTGTAGTCCAACGGAACTCTTGGCGCGATCGATGGACCTCATCGATCGATGCCTCCGTAGTCGATCGCCCCGCTACGAACGGCTGTGGGTCGAACCCTTATTGACCGATCATTCGCCGCTTCGGATCGGATGGTCTTGGCGCGATCGGCCTTACGTATAGCCGATCCTGGCCACAATCCGATCGATCGTATACGGTCGAACTCACTCGACTTCAGGCGATCGGATCGCCATGACATGGCCGATCGGCGGTGTCGAAAACCCATCCGACACTTGGCCAAATGGCCAAGTTTCACCTAAACTACCCTTCCCGGTTACAATCGCTCACTCATTTCTGAGTCCTTGAAGTTCTCTTCGTTCTCGGCCACGTCCCTCGGCAGCATCAGGCGCACGGCTCTGCAATGCTCCTTCGCGTCTCTTGCCTCGAAGTCTACTTCCTCCGGCTTCACTCCAAGCTTCTCGTCCGGCGGTCCCTCGGATGCTCAAAGCGCACGGCTTCCGCAAAGCTATCCTTCACCGACTCAAGGCACGAGTCATGAGATGTGAAACTCGCCACGGCTCCATGTACGAATTACTAAGTCCTGCACGACTTCAACGCACATATCACATCAACATATCAAACTAACTTAAACCCTTTGCCACACCATCAAAACCATATCACGGCAAGAGATTGCCCTAACAGTACCGTCTATCCCGTCCTTTTAGGCAGAGATAGCTCCCGGTAGATGCGGCAGCTATGTGGGAGAGTGTATGATTTCCCTTCCACAAAACCATAGCTAAACGTCTAGACAATGACAATTGACAATATTGTTTTGTGATACACAAGCGAAACCGAAGTCTTACAATCACCTTTGAAGACCTCGGCACACTCCCTTCCTCCTCCGTGTGACACCGTATAGAGTAAAGTCCACCGACAACCCTCACCAATCGAAACCTCTTAGAGTTACATTCGAACAATTACAACCACTGAATATGGTATTCGAATCCCAGTCCTTGTGGGATCGATAATCTTTATTACTTGACGACATCCGTGCACTTGCGAGCATTGAGCGCGAGCGCGCACTTTGAGTCTTCGACGGTCTTTGTCGTGAGATTTGAGGTCGCATTCATGCACATCAAGTTTTTGGCACCGTTGTCGGGGACTAATCGATTCTATATCAAATCGAACAGTGGTAAATTGGATCCGATTTAGGATTAGATTTATTTACTTGCTTTATTTTCTTTTTAGTTTGCTTCATTTTCTTTAGTTCTATATTTTTCATATTTAGATTTAGTTTTTACTTTTAGCAGCAATTTCCTATTTACTTATTGCATCTTAGATTTTGATTATCTAGATTATTTTATTTTCTGCTCTTAGAATTAGGTTAGCACTCCTAACTTTGTGGCTTGGTTTGTCATATGCTTAGATGATTAGGATCGAAAGGTCTAATTCCGATCGACTTAGAAATTGAGCGAACCTTTCATCGTCGGAGAGCAGAGCAGCGAAGGATGGAGGATCAAGCCGCATTCGAGGTGAATATAGGTAGCCGACCTCTACGGGACTACGCAGCTCCTAGCGCTAGAGGATTCAGGCCGAGTATAGATGGACCATTTATTTCGGCAAATAACTTTGTGCTGAAGTCGACACTTATACATATGGTCCAGTAGAGCCAATTCGGGGGAGCTACGACTGAAGACCCGAATCGACACCTTGAGACATTTCTTGAAATCTGCTTAACGATGAAAATGAATGGAGTCCTTGCTGACGTGATTCGCCTGAGCCTATTCTCATTTTCACTGCGGGATAAGGCTAAGGCATGGCTTCTCTCCCTACCTTCTGGTAGCATCAATACATGGGAGCAATGTGAGCAGCAGTTTCTAAATAAATACTTCCCACCAAGTAAGACTGCTCACATGCGCCATCTCATCACGAGCTTTACGCCAGAAGGAGTGGGAGTCCTTGTTCGAAGCTTGGGATCGCTACAAGAGGCTACTCTATCAATGCCCCCACCACAGACTGGAAAGGTGGCTGGTGATCCACATTTTCTACAATGGGATCGCTTATGCCACGAAGATGTCCCTAGATTCTACCGCAAGAGGAGAACTGATGAACAAGACCATAGAGGAGGCAGATGAGCTTATCGAAGAGGTGACCCAGAACCACCATCAATGGGCTTCCGAACGTGGTCAACCTACACCTGCAGCGGGATGATACACTGTCAACTCCATGGACAACCTTGCAGCAAGGATGGATGAGCTCAGCAGATGTTTCGAATCTATGAATCCTTCATTTGAATGTGCTACCGTTGACTTCAAAGAGGGAGCGGCAGCATATCACGAAAACCACTATGGAGGGAAGGGGACCTCAGACGAGAAGATTGAGCACTGTGACGCGGTTGGGGACTACGACAAAAGGCCCAACAACCCATACTCCAATACCTACAATCCCGGATGGAGGAATCACCCGAATTTCTCCTATAAGAATAACTCGGGAACCTCCCAACCATCAGGGGGGTATGGGTAGCAGCAGGGCAATGGGCAACAACCACAGAAGTCCAGACTGGAACTGATGATGGAGGACTTCATTGCTACTCAACCTAAGGCCAATGAGGAATTTCGTTGCCAACATCAAAAGTCTGAAGAATCACTCAGAGACATGAAGGCCACCGTTGACGGCCTTGCAAATCATACCAGGATGTTGGAGATGCAAGTGGCCCAGATAGCCCAAACCGTGTCGCCACCTGTGTAAAGCTCTCCGGTGAGTCAAGGAAAAGAGGAAGGAGTGGGGCAAAGTAGCCAATTCGCCAAGGGGTGTGCAGCCATGATTACCACCCTACCTGACCAGCTGAGTTTGAAGAGAAGATTCCATTACAGCTTGAGGACCCTAGTGAATTTGTTATCCCCTGCTTAATTTATGGGGAGAGCTTCGACGAAGCTCTATGCGACTTGGGGTCATTAGTCAGTGTGATGCCCTATGCATACTATCTGAAGATGGGACTGAGCGGGCTCCAACCAGAGAATCTTGGTATTCGTATGGGGGATGATTCAGTCAAGGAGCCCATTGGCCTGCTACCACACGTGCCTATGGTGATTGAAGATTTCGTGATACCCACGGACATCATCATACTGGACACAGGACAAAATTCCTAGAATCCCATCATTCTAGGAAGGCCTTTTCTAGTGACTACAGGGGCATTCATAGACATGAAGGCACACCAGATCTCCCTAGATGTAGATGGGGAGATCATCCTCTTCAGCCTTTCAGAGCACAGAGCTCCCTATCTCGACGGTTTCACATTTAACAGAATGATGCTAGAACCTCCAGATGAAGCTCCCAAGACGGATGAATGGAGGCTCACTGAACCTCCAGAGCCAAGTTGATAATGGAGTGCGGTCGAGCTAAACGACCTTAAACAAAGCGCTTCTTGGGAGGCAACCCAAGTTTAGTTTTAGATTTCCCCTTGATTGTATTGCATGCATTTGTTAGATTTTAGTTTTGATATCCATCTCATTTAGAGTTAGGACTAGAAAAGAACTTTTCTAGGCAAAAATAAAATCCATATTAACCTACACGGTGAAAGGTGTGAGAGAATTCGAGCTCTGACGCAAAATAGGGAGAGAAATGGGGAAACATGGCACGTAGTGTGTTTTCCACCACGGCCGTGCCCAACCTCCGAGGCATTTCACCACTATGGCTCATGAGGTTAAAAGAGGCGAGCCATGTGTTTTCATCCCATTTGCACCGTGTGCTTCGAAAGCTCTTGCCCTAGCCGTGTGATTTCATTTTCCCCACCATCTAGAAGCACTTTGAACCTCTAAGGAAGACAAAAGAAGCAAGGATGAGGAGGACCAAGCATGTAGCACCTCGATCCGGCACCTTGGAGCGACGAACAAGGAGAGCCGACGCCCCTCAAGCTCCGGAGGAGGGTAACGCCCTACCCACTCTTCTTTTTTGCAATAATGAACATAGAGATAGATATAATGTGATCTCTACTCGTAAGCTCATTACTACTAGGTACGTAGATGAAGATTTGCTAGAGTCTTTAGGGTTGTTGGGTGATATTCAAGCCCTATTTGCAAAAATGGGGTGAGAAGAGATGATGGGAATAAGGCACCCAACCTACCCTAGGATAGTTCTAGAATTTTTAAGTTTCTTAGAGGTGGAAATTTTAACGGGTAGAGAGAGAGTGAGGAGGCTAGGATAACTTTTAGGCTTTTTAACATTGAGCATGAGTGTACCCTTCACCAATGGAACTCATGCTTTGGCTTGCCGAGTGGGGGAGAGAGAAGAACCCCTATTGGGTTCAACTCTCAGGAATGTTGGACCGAGTTGACGGGAGAGCATGCTTATGACCCTTTTAGGGCCAAAGCGTCGTGCCTCCAAAACCCCATCTTTCGATACCTCCACCACATCATGGCCAGTACCATATTTGGTCATAGGGAGAGTAACGGTGTAGTTAGAGCTAGCGAGCTGCTTTTCCTATGGGATATGCTACAAGAAAGGAGTAGCATCGATGTAGGGTCCCACTTCATCAGACACTTAGTGAAGATGGGCAAAGCAGCACAAGGAGAGATTAATGTGGGAAGCCTACTTACCCACATTTGCCATAGGATGGGGTACGATTACACAATATTAGAGAGTATAGAGGGGAGCCCTAGGAGTGTGCATGGCCATGAAAATGATTGTGAGAGAAGGAGACTCATTGTGCTTTGTAAGGAAAAATCTGACGGCACTTAGGCTCCCCGATCTGGATAGTACCACCATCGCTATATGTGCAAACTGGCGCTTGGACCTGATAGTGGAGTCCCCTCCACATGAGGGACCATCCACATCAGCACTTGATGTGATCAAAATATATAGGGTTTTAGGAGTAGTTTTCGCTCACATCTTGTTACATTTTGTGTTAGTTTCATGCGTATGTTACTCTATTCTTGTACGCATTGCCTATTTTCTAGTTTGGAGGTCTGCTCGTTGTACCTTTGTGTGCAGGTTAGCTTTTCTGATGAAAAAGATGTGTTTTCGGAGCAAAAGAAGGAGTTTCGCAGCTAGACGCAGAGTGGAACACAGTCAGAGTGTGTGGATTCACACGGTCGTGTCTAATGGGCGAAGAACAGCACCCCTGGGCTGCACATGGCCTGGCCATGTGGAAACACATGGCCGTGTGGCGGCCCGAAGAATTTGCACGACTAGGGATTTTTCTAGAATTTGCAGTGGTCAGAGGCGATGTCTATATAAGGATGGCTCCACTCAAACCCTAGGGGGGAGGCACGACGGCCAGACGCACAAAGCCCTAAAAGCTCTTGAACTCGTGGCGGGAGGAGGAACACCTGTGAGGTCCACAACTTGCAATACACAACGAGAGAAGATCATGAAGCATCATATATCTCTATTTCTGCGCTTTATTTCTATTGTATTCAAACTTAAACAAGTTTTGTGATTCTTCCTTCGTATTTATGGAGTAGTACTTTCAATTTTAGGATTAGGGAGTAGCTTGTGTACATAAATAATGTTGGTTCATATTGAATTCTGGTCATAAGTTTGATTTGACAATTGGTAGTTGCTCTTTATTATATCTACGTGTGTTTGGCTTTCTTTTCGTTGTGCTTAGGTGATATGAGGTGGTGACAACCCTCGCAATCTAAAATCTAGGAGATTTGATTAAGGAACCTAGGGGTAAACCTGATCTCCTGCAACTGCGGGGAAAAGGGTGCGGTGGAATCGAAAACGGTCTACCGTAGGGATTGATTTGGCATCCTCGTACCCTCTATCTCATCCTTGTGGGCGGAGATAGCTCCCAGTGAATGCGGAGGCTCTGCGGGAGAGTGTATGATGTCCCTTCCACAAAACCGTAGATAGATGTCTAGACAATGCCAATTGACAACATTGTTATGTAATACGCAAGCAAAACCGAAGTCCTAGAATTATCTTTGAAGACCTCGACACACTCCTTTCCTCCTCCGTGTGACATCGTACAGAGTAGAGTCCACCGACAACCCTCACCAATCATAACCTCTTAGAGATCACGTCCGAACTATTCCAATCACTAAGTATATTGGTATTTTAAATCCCAGTCCCTGTGGGATCGATAAATCTTTATTACTTGACGACATCCATGCACTTGCAAGCGTTGAGCGTGAGCGTGCACTTTGAGTCCTCGACGGTATCTGTCACGAGATTCGAGGTCGCATCTGTGCACATCAAGTTTTTAGCGCCGTTGTCGGGGATTGTCGATTCGATATCAAATCGAACAGTGGTAAATTGGATCAGACTTAGGATTAGATTATTTAGTTGCTTTATTTTCTTATTAGTTTACTTTATTTGCTTTAGTTTTATTTTCATATTTAGCTTTAGTTTTTATTTTCAGTAGTAGTTTCCTATTTACTTATTGCATCTTAGATTTTTATTTGCTAGATTTTTTATTTTCTATTTTTAGGATTAGATTAGCACTCTTAATTTTGTGGTTTTGTTCGTCATATGCTTAGATGATTAGGGTCGGAAGGTCTAATTCCGATCGACTTAGAGATTGAGCGAACCTTTTACCATCGGAGAGCAGCACAGCAAAAGATGGAAGATCAAGCTGCATTCGAGGTGAACATAGGAAGCCGACCTCTGCGGGACTACGCAACTCCTAGCGCTATAGGATTCAGGCCGAGCATAGCTTGACCGTCTATTTCAGCGAATAACTTTGAGCTGAAGCCGACACTTATACATATGGTCCAACAGAGCCAATTCGGGGGAGCTACGACTGAATACCCGAACTGGCATCTTGAGGCTTTTCTCGAAATCTGCTCAACTATGAAACTGAACAAAGTCTCTACTGACGCGATCCACCTGAGCCTGTTCCCGCTTTCACTACGGGATAAGGCTAAGGCATGACTTCACTCTCTACCTTCTGGCAGCATCACCACATGGGAGCAGTGTGAGCAGCAGTTTCTGAATAAATACTTCCCACCAAGTAAGACTGCTCACATGTGCCATCTTATCAAAAGCTTTCGCCAGAAGGAGGGGGAGTCCTTATTTGAAGCATGGGATCGCTACAAGGGGCTACTTTACCAATGCCCACACCACGAACTGGAGAGGTGGCTGGTGATCCATATTTTCTATAATGGGATCGCTTACACCACAAAGATGTCCCTGGATTCTGCCACAGGAGGAGCATTAATGAACAAGACCATAGAGGTGGCAGAGGAGCTTATCGAAGAGGTGGCACAAAACCACCATCAATGGGCTTCCGAACGTGGCCAACCCACGCCTATGATAGGACGATACACTGTCAACTCCATGGACCATCTTTCGGCAAGGATGGACATGCTCAGCAGACGGTTTGAATCTTTGAATCCTTCATCTGCATGTGCGACCATTGATTTTGGAGAGGGAGCGATAGCGTATCGAGAGGACCACTATGGAGGGCAGGGGACCTCAGATGAGCATATTGAGCACTGTGACGCGATTGGGGATTATGAACAAAGGCCCCACAACCCATACTCTAATACCTATAATCTTGGATGTTGAAATCACTCGAATTTCTTCTACAAAAATTACTCGAGAAACCCCGAACCATCTTGAGGGTATGGGCAGTAGCAGGGCAGCGGGCAGCAACCACAGAAGTCCAGACTGGAACAGATGATGGAGGAATTCATCGCTACCCAAACTATGGCCAATGAGGAATTCCGTCGCCAACATCAAAAGTCTGAAGAGTCACTCAGAGACTTGAAGGCCACCGTTGACGGCCTTGCGAGTCATACTAGGATGTTGTAGACACAAGTGGCCCAAATAGCCTAATCCGTATCACAACCAATGAAGAGCTCTCCGGCGTGTCAAGGAAAAGAGGAAGGGGTAGGGCAAAGTAGCTAATTCACCAAGGGGTGTGCAACCATGATTTTCACCCTACCTGACCAAGCTGAGTTTGAAGAGAAGATCCCAATACAACTTGAGGACCCTAGTGAATTCGTTATTCCCTACTCAATTTATGGGGAGAGCTTCGATGAAGCGCTATGCAACTTGGGGTCATCAGTCAGTGTGATGCCCTATGTATATTTTTTGAAAATGGGACTGAGCGGGCTCCAACTAGCGAATCTTGGTATTTGTATGGGGGATGATTCAATAAAGGAGCCCGTTAGCCTGCTACCACATGTGCCTGTGATGATTGAAGATTTCGTGGTACCATGGACTTCATCATACTGGACACAGGACCCAATCCCCAGAATCCCATCATTCTGGGAAGGCCTTTTCTAGCAACCGCAGGGGTGTGCATAAATGTGAAGATGCACCAGATCTCCTTGGAGGTGGATGGGGAGATCATCCTTTTCAGCCTTTCGGAGCATAGAGCTCCCTACCTTGACGGCTTCACATTTAGCAGAATGTAGCCAAAACCTCCAGATCAAGATCTCGAGATGGATGAATGGAGGTTCACTGAACCACCAGAGCCGAGTTGATAGTAGAGTGCAGTCGAGCTAAATGACCTTAAACAAAGTGCTTCTTGGGAGGAAACCCAAGTTTAATTTTAGATTTCCCTTTTCAATTGCATTGCATACGTTTTTTTGATTTTAGTTTTGATTTCCATCACATTTAGAGTTAGGAATAGAAAAGAACTTTGCTAGGCAAAAATGAGACCCATATTAGTCTACACGGCGAAGTGTATGAGAAAATTTGGGTCATGGTGCATGAATGGGCAAAAAATGGGGACACACGGCCTGACCGTGTGTTTTCCCATGGCCGTGCCCGATTGACCAGGGGCATACATGTCCTGGCCGTATGTTTTCACATGGCCGTGGTGCGCGAGGTTAAAAGGGGTGAGCCGTGTATTTTCACTCCATTTGCGCCATGTGCTTCAAAAGTTCTTGCCCTAGCTGTGTGATTTCGCTTTCCCCTTCCTCTAGAAGCATTTCTAACCTCTAAATAAGATAAAAGGAGAAAGGATGAGGAGGACCAAGACCATAACATCCCGATCCGGCACCTCGGAGCGATGAACAAGGAGAGCCGACGCCCCTCAAGCTTTGGAAGAGGGTAATGCCCTACCCCCTCTACTTTTTCGCAATAATGAACATAGAGATAGATACAATATGCTCTCTACTTGTAAACTTACTTCTACTAGGTACTTAGACGAGGATTTGCTAGAATCTTTAAGGTTGTTGGGTGATATGCAAACCCTATTTGCAAAAATGGGGTGGGATGAGATTATGGGAATAAGGCACCTAACCTACCCTAGGATAGTTTTGGAATTTTTGAGTTCTTTAGAGGTGGAAGTTTTAACGGGTAGAGAGAGCGAGGAGTGTAGGATAACTTTTAGGCTTTTTAACATTGAGCATGAGTGGACCCTTCACCAATGGAACTCATGCTTTGGCTTGCCAAGCGGGGGAGAGAGAAGTTCCCCTAATAGGTATAACTCTCGTGTGATTTGGACTGAGTTGACAGGGGAGCACACTTATGACCCATCTAGGGCCAAAGCGTCGCTCCTCCAAATCCCCATCTTTCGATACCTACACCGCATCATGACCAGTACCATATTTGGTCATGGGGAGAGTGACGGTGTAGTTAGAGCCAGCGAACTTCTTTGTCTATGGGATATGCTACAAGAAAGGAGTAGCATCTATGTAGGGTCCCACTTCATCAGACACTTAGTGAAGATGGGCAAAGCTGCATGCGGAGAGATCAATGTGGGAGGCCTACTTACTCACATTTGTTATAGGATGAGGTACGACTACACAGCATTGGAGAGTATAGAGGGGAGCCCTAGGATCGACCTAGGAGTATGCAAGGCCATGATGATGATTGTAAGAGAAGGAGACTCCTTATGCTTTGTAAGGAAAATCTTATGACCCTTAGGCTCCCCAACCCGGATCGTACCACCATTACTATACGTGCCAACTGACGCTTAGTCCTGATAGTGGAGTCCCCTCCACATGAGAGACCATCCACATCAGTGCCCATCTCTCCACCTTTGTATCACTCTCCCTCCAGTCCACACATGCATAGAAGCCCATCTAGTCCACGTCGACATGAGCCTACACCTGCACCACCACCACCTTTTTCTACTTTTGAGCAGGATGCAGATACATCGACCTATGATTTCTGATCGCGTCGCGATGACATTTACACTGAGCAGCAGACGCAGAGGCAGCGATAGGAGGAGCAGAGCGCCTACCTGCAGGCAGAGTTCTAGGGATTCCGAGAGCATTTCTAGTGGGCTGAGGAGTTTTACGATGAGGCCCACTTATACTTTCAGGAGGAGATTGTTCGTCGCCAAGATGAGGCAGCCTACCGCAAGGAGATGCTGCAACACATGCATGCCCAGTAGGCGCAGTGGGCTAGGGAGGAAGAGCACCGAGCAGCCGCTACATCCACCAGCTCTCAAATCGACCACATGTATATGTGGCATCAGCGGCTCAGTAGTAGGTTCTCCAAGGATCCAGAGATGCCCAGGCTCCCAGACTTTCCACCTCGTCCACCCTATTAGAGGTATATTTTCATTTAAGTCTGGGGGGGGGACCCCATGATTTATTTTGTTTTGTTTCCTAGCAGTAGTTTCTTTTCTAGTATATTCATTCATTTGTTCATGCATGCATGAGTTGTTGAGTTTCTTTCAGTACTTAATTTTTGGTGTCTGTAAAGCTACCTCAGTAGTATTTTTGAAAGTTGTTTGCATGAGTTGTTCCCATAGGTAGCTTAACTCCATTTATCTTGTGGTATTTTATTTTATTCGCTCTATTGAATGTTCTAGACTTACACTGGTTAGCTTTGTTTTTTACACTTACACATGTCGAATAGTTTAAAAGGGAGAATCTAGTACATACCTAGTTATGATTCACTTCAGTAGTCTAGTACTTTGGAATCCATAGGTGACTCTAGGTTTAGCATTTTAGTTACTGGAGATGCTCGGATTGTGTAATCCCATTCAGAAAAATCAAAATCCCTGTGAGCTGAAAAAAATAAAATAAGAAAAAAAAAAGAGAAAAAGGAAAGAAAAAGAGAGATTATGAGGGATAAAAAAATAGTTGTCGTGGGTGGAAATGGCTAGGTGCCCCTTTGAGACTGAGTTAGGTTACTGGAGAAATACCTACCAATTTCTCTCAATACCGAGCACACCTTTGAGACTTTATGCTAGATCTAGGGAATGGCCCTCGCTTTGGGTAGGTGAGTGCCTAAGAGCCAGAAACCTTAGGAAAGCTATGGGGTGACGACTTAACTCACCATCGAACGGGCATCTCCTAAGAATGGTTCGCCTAGCACAAACACGAGGAGCTAATTAGTGAATTTTTAGAACATATTTGTTTTTCTTTGATTGCAAATAACACCTGATAAATTTAGTTAGCATTCTAATTATGGAACAAATATCTTTTTAAAATTTTATGGCACTTAGGTTTGCTTGACGACAAGCAAAGATTTAAGTCTGGGGGAAGTGATGTGAGCAAAACATATAGGATTTTAGGAGTAGTTTTCGCTCACATCTTGTTACATTTTGTGTTAGTTTCATGCGTATGTTACTCTATTCTTGCACGCATTGCCTATTTTCTGGTTCGGAGGTCTGCTCGTTGTACATTTGTGTGCAGGTTAGCTTTTCTGGTGAAAAAGATGCATTTTCGGAGCAAAAGAAGGACTTTCGCAGCTAGACGCAGAGTGGAACACGGCCAAGGCATGTGGATTCACAAGACCGTGTCCAATGGGCGAAGAACAACACCCCAGGGCTGCACACGGCCTGGCCATGTGGAAACACACCACCGTGTGGTGCCCCGACAGATTTACACGACTAGGGTTTTTTTCGGATTTTGCAGCGGTCCGAGGCGATGTCTATATAAGGATGGCTCTGCCCAAACCCTAGGGGGGAGGCATGATGGCTAGGACAACATGCCGAAGCCCTAAAAAGCTTCGGTAACTCATAGTGGGGAGAAGGAACACCGTCGGAGGTCCATAACTTGCAATACAACGCCGGAGAGAAGATCATGAAGCATCATATATCTCTATTTTTGCACTTTATTTCTATTGTATTCAAACTTAAACATGTTTTGTGATTCTTCCTTCGTATTTATGGAGTAGTACTTTCGATTCTAGGATTAGGTAGTAGCTTATGTACATAAACAATGTTGGTTAATATTGAATTCTGGCCATAAGTTTGATTTGATAATTGGTAGTTGCTCTTTATTATATCTACGTGTGTTTGGCTTTTTTTCCGCTGTGCTTAGGTGATACGAGGTGGTGACAACCCTCACAATCTAAAATCTAGGAGAATTGATTAAGGAACCTAGGGGTAAACCTGATCTCTTACAACTGAAGGGAAAAGGGTGCGGTGGAATCGGAAACGGTCCACAGTAGGGATTGATTTGGCATCCTCGTACCCTCTATCTCGTCCTTGTGGGCGGAGATAGCTCCCGGTGAATGCGGCGGCTCTGCGGAAGAGTGTATGATGTCCCTTCCACAAAACCGTAGATAGACATCTAGACAACGCCAATTGACAACATTGTTCTGTGATACGCAAGTGAAACCGAAGTCCTAGAATCATCTTTGAAGACCTCGGCACACTCCTTTCCTCCTCCGTGTGACACCGTATAGAGTAGAGTCCACCAACTGCCCTCACCAACCGTAACCTCTTAGAGATCACGTCCGAATAATTCCAGCCACTAAGTATATTCGTATTCGAATCCCAGTCCCTGTGGGATCGATAAATCTTTATTACTTGACGACATCCGTGCACTTGAGGGAATTGAGCACGAGCGTGCGCTTTGAGTCCTTGACGGTATCCATTGCAAGATTCGAGGTCACGTCCATGCGCATCAAGCGCCCATCTCTCCACCTTTATATCACTCACCCTCCAGTCCATATGTGTATAGGAGCCCACCTAGTCCACGCCGACATGAGTCTGCACCTGCACCACCACATTTTTCCACCTTTGAGCAGAATTCAGGTACGTCGGTCTATGATTTCTCGGAATTCTGATCGTGCCTCGATGATATATACACTGAGCAGCAGACATAGAGGCAGCGATGGGAGGAGTAGAGCACCTACTGCAGGGAGATACGACAGCACATACATGCCCAACAGGCTCAGTGGGCTAGGGAGGAGGAGCACCGAGCAGCCACTGCATCCACCATCGACCACATGTACATGTGGCATCAGCGGCTCAACAGTAGGTTCTCCCAGGATCCAAAGATGCCCAGGCTCCCAGACTTTCCACCTCCTCCACCATACTAGAGGTATATTTTCGTTTAAGTCTGGGGGACCCCAAAGGTTATTTTGTTTTGTTTCCTAGCAGTAGTTCCTTTTATGGTATTTTCATTCATTTATTCATGCATGGGTTGTTGAGTTTCTTTTAGTACTTAGTTTTTGTTATCTGTAAAGCTGCCTCAGTTGTATTTTTTTTAAAAGTTGCTTACATGAGTTGTTCCCATAGGTATCTTAACTTTATTTTATCTTGTGGTATTTTATTTTATTCGCTCTATTGAATGTTCTAGACTTACATTGGTTAGCTTTGTTTTTACACTTACACATGTCGAACATTCTGAAATGGAGAATCTAGTACATACCTAATTATGATTCACCTCAGTAGTCTAGTACTTTCGAATCTATAGGTGACTCTAGATTTAGCATTTTAGTTACTGGTGATGCTCGGATTGTGTAAGCCTATTTGGAAAAATCAAAATCCCAGTGAGCCAAAAAATAAAAGAGAGAAAAGAAAAGAGAAATAAAAGAAAATGAGAAAAAGAAATGAAAAAGAAGAGAGAAAAAGATTATGAGAGATAAAAAAATATTTGTCATGGGTGGAAATGGCTAGGTGCCCCTTTGAGACCGAGTTAGGTTACTGGGGAAACACCTACCAATTTCTCTCAAAACCGAGCACGCCTTTGAGACTTTATGCTAGATCTAGAGAACGACCCTCGCTTTGGGCAGGTAAGTGCCTAAGAGTCGGAAACCTTAGGAAATCTATAGGGAGACGACTTAAATCACCATGGAATGGGCATCCCCTAAGAATGGTCCACTTAGCACGAGCACGAGAAGCTAACTGAAGGTTTTGCCCGGAAGCTCTGATACCAATTGAAGGTTTTTGCTTATCGAGTCCGTGAGGGGAAACTTCGCTTCCCACTTCACCTCGGTAGCTTGTCCATGGCGATCCCTTCGATGTCCCCGGATTAAAAAAAATTTAATCCTAAACAAAAGGGATTGCCCAAACCACCAAGCCATCGTCGTGGTATTTGTTTAGAGAGGTCACTTGAACAAACTAGTTGTTCAAGCGACCATCCTCTATTCTACGAGTAGCCGCGGAATAGACGATGTCCGGATCACCGGTTTTTGTATTTATGCTCGGGATTCAAGTATTATTTAGCCATTTACAGATTTATAACATGCTTATAATTGAAAAACAAAAACAAGCAAGTAACAAAAAGAGAAAGAAGAATAGGTATACCTCTCGATCTTCGAATGTATGGCCTTCCTCCTTTTGGACGTCGTGTGGGCGACGATCTACCAAAAGTCGAAGCTCCTAGATCGCAAATCTTCCTTCCTTGCTCTTCCAAAACAAGAGGAAGAGTAGAAACAAGCTTTTTCTCTTCCCTAAAACCAACCAATCTGGACGCCGGCCACAAGAGGAAGAAGAAACAATCACCTTCCTTATTTGGTGCCACCCTAGCCTCCAAACCCTAACCCTAATCCTATCTCAACTAGGATTCCTTCTTGCCGCCCAAACCCTAGCTCTCCTTTCATGTTGTTCACGCCAACCCCTTTGACCTCCTTTTATAGAGTTAGGGATAAGTCATGAATTAATCTCCTCCATTGGTTCTAGGGATTTAATCTCAACCGTCGGATCTAGAGATTTAATCTCAACCGTCTGATCTTAGAGATTTAATCTCTACCTATGGATCTTAGAGTTTTGTTTCTATCCATTGGATCTAAGCTTCATGAGGTGTTAATAGGCTACATTAGGGACCATGAGGAGGAGTTGGATCTTGGCCACCCATGGATCAAGCCCACATAAAGTCCGATCCACTAATGATGATCCAATCCACTAAAGGTTCATCATTGATCTACCTCACCAACCCCCATATGATAATATGGGATCCATATATTATTTGTACATTTTCTCCCCATGTTTAAGATCTCGAATGTCCGTCGATTAATTAATTTACTTACCATTAATTAATCAACATCTAACTCCTTGAGTAGTACCACTCAACCTTTTGATCATGCCGGACCAAGTCCACCTGCAGGGTTTACATGATGAACCTTAAGAGCTCCTCAAGAGGACATCATCATCCTAATATATAGGACACGGTTTCCTCCTATAATCAATGGCACACCATATAAATAATATCATCTCCCAACTTACCGAGTCTATCGATTTAATCTATAAATCTCGCCCATTGGTAAATCAAAGATATGAGTACTAAGTATATGTGCTCGTTATTATATCGGGATTAAGAGCATGTACTAAATAATATCTGAGGTTTGATTCGATTATATAGTCAGCAATAAATCGAATCATCTCTAAGTCGGTCCTGCTCAATACACACAAAGTGCACTAGTGTGATTCTATGGTCAAGACAAACCAATACCAAATCACACAACAACCATTCTGATGGTTTGTCCAAAGCCATCTCGGTTGTGAGCCTTTACTTATACTTTTCAAGGGGCCAATAACATGATCTCCTGTATGACACCACACACCATGTTATCTACAATGTAAAGTATCAGACAATATTGCATAACCATAAAAATATGCAAACAATGATCATGTGATTCTTATTCCAAAATAAAGATGTTCATACAAAAGATAGACTTTTCAGTATACATCCCTACACTAACTTAGTGAATTTCTAGAACATATTTATTCTTCTTTGATTGTAAATACCACTTGATAAATTTAGTTGTCATGCTAAGTATGAAACAATATCTTTTAAATTTTATGGTACTGAGGTTTGCTTGAGGACAAGCAAAGATTTAAGTCTGGGGGAAGTGATGTGAGAGAAACATATTGGGTTTTAGGAGTAGTTTTCGCTTACATCTCATCACATTTTATGTTAGTTTCATGCATGTCACTTTATTTTGCATGCATTTCCTATTTTCTGGTTCGGAGGTCTGCTCTTTGTACTTTTGTGTGTAGGATAGCATTTCGGAGGAAAAAGGCGCACTTTCGGAGCAAAAGAAGGACATTTTGCAGCTAGATGCAGAATGAGACATGACCAGGGCATGTGGCTACACACGGCCATGTCCAATGGGCGAGGTCAGACACCCCATGGTCGCACATGGCTTGGCTGTGTGTTTCCACACGGCCGTGTGGTTTTTCTGGATTTTGCAGCGGTCCGAGGTGATGTCTATATAAGGATGGCTCCGCCCAAACCCTAGTGAGGAGACACGACGGCTAGGATAGCACGCCGAACCCCTAAAAAGCTTCGATAACTCACAATGGGGAGGAGGAACGCCGTCTGAGGTCCATGCCTTGCACTTTAACGTCGGAGAGAAGACCATGAAAACATTGTAATTCTTTGTTCCTGCGTTTTATTCCTTATGTATTCGAACATAGACATGCTTTGTGATTCTTCCTTCATATACATGGAGTAGTACTTTCGATTATAGGATTAGGGAGTAGCTTGTGTACACATTACAATGTTGGTTCATGTTAAATTCTGCCTTTGAATTTGATTTGACAATTGGTAGTTATTTTTTACTATATCTATGCGTGTTTGGCTTTCTATTTACTGTGCTTAGGCGATACGAGGGGTGACAACCCTCGTATCTAAGATTTAGGGGATTTTATACAAGGAACCTAGGGATAAACCTGATCCCTTGTAACTGTGGATAGAAGGGTACGATGGAGTCGGAAACGGTTCATCGTAGGGATTGATTCGACATCCTCGTACCGTCTATCCCGTCCTTTTAAGCGGAGATAGCTCCTGGTAGATGCGGCGGCTCTGCAGAAGAGTGTATGATGTCCCTTCCACAAAATCATAGCTAAACGTCTAGACAACGCCAATTGATAATATTGTTTTGTGATACACAAGCAAAACCGAAGTCCTAGAATCACCTTTAAAGACCTCGGCACACTCCCTTCCTCCTCCGTTTGACACCGTATAGAGTAAAGTCCACCGACAACCCTCACCAATCGAAACCTCTTAGAGTTACGTTCGAACAATTACAACCACTGAATATATTGGTATTCGAATTCCAGTCCCTGTAGGATCGATAATATTTATTACTTGACGACATTCGTGCACTTGCGGGCGTTGAACGCGAGCGCGCACTTTGAGTCTTTGATGGTCTCCGTCGTGAGATTTGTGGTCGCGTTCGTGCGCATCACCCACACACAGGATAACTTCACGTAACTCCAACTACCACTATCAATAGTGACTGAGTGCAGCAAAAAAAATGAACTGCCCTCATACCAGTTACTACTACCACGAGTAACTATGGTGGCAAGATGACTGACAACTCTCTTAACCACAAGGGAGACCAAGTCACCAACATGCATGCAAATGGAATGAATGCACAACAACACATACATACATCCACAACACACTCTCTATTCCTCATAGAGTCGTATACAGCTAACCATCGACCATGCTAGGACTTCCAGTCTGTAATGACATACCGTCGATGACCCACACTACCATGTACAAACATATGATTCGTAATAGTTATACAACAAAAGGTAAGAAGATACAACCACCAACTCTACATTATGGACATCATCTGCCCCCGGATGATTATTCCTGATGACACGAGTCAAATCAACATCCATACTCAGCTAACTACCCATGGTTAAGCATCTAAAGATCTACATACCATAGCATCAATAATTTATAGCAATGATGAACAAAATATGACAACAACAACAGTATATCTCAAAGTGCAAAGACTAAGTATCTATCACAGATTAACATGAGTGGAGTCAAGGTACGATATTAACAATATAGAAACTCATGCACTAAGAATAATCAACTACCTTACCAGAGTAAGAAATAGTACTCACCTGATATGTAGACTATGTTGATGGTCTTCACATCCATGAATCTATCTCAAATCATGATCCTAGTTTCGAATCCATGACACCAGCCCGTAGTTGCTTCCCATTTTGTCCTCTGCACATTTGCAACATATCTATAACACAACCTACTAAATAACGTATGGAATCAAAGCTTACTTCCTCTAAATTAATGCTTCCATCTGATTTTATGTTAACCGCTTCTTGATTCACAGCTGTGTATCCAATCCAAATCAAATAGTCGAATCAAAGACAACCGATCTCAATACTTAGTTGCATTGGAAGCTAACCCCAAATCTACCTTAGAAAGTTCAAATCTGTACATGGGAGAGGAGCTAAATGGACAGTAGCAACACTAATGGATCTGTCGCCCATAGTGAAAGGCTATGAATGGATGCTAAGAGTCGATCAGCTGCAATGGCCCTGAAGATGATCACGACATACTGATCTGAAGGCGATGGTCACGGAGATGACAACAATGAACATGGTTGTGCTGAGATCAGGAATAGTTGCAAAGAACGATGGCATTCTAGATCGGAGATGTCATAGAGAAGAAGAGACCGAACTCCTCCTTGGCCTGTCCGATAAACATCAAAGATGTTGTTGGTAGGTGGTGTCTCGGCTCCCAAGCAGTACACAACAAAAATAGAGCCAATGGGGATGAAGAGCTCACCGCGACAAAGACTAGATGCAACGGCGGTGCTTGCTGCCTAGGTGGAGATCTTCGGCGGCGAAGCGGCAGAAGGGGGTAACGATAAGCTGGGCTTGAGCGGCGGCAATGGCAGATTGAGCTCCCATGATCTGAAGGAGAGGATGAGATACACGATTAGAAAAGCTAGGGATTGGGGAGGTTGAGGGCCGATGACGGCGACAGTGGATCCAACTTGCGGTGGCAGCAGTGTGGCAATGACGACCAGTGCGGTGGTGGCAGTGCGAGCTCGAGCAATAGAGTTTAGGAAGAAGAGATGCCAAGCACCTTTGATTGGCCAAGAGAGGAAGAAGCCAATGATGAGAGGTCACGCACGGGAGAGGAAGAGAAGAGGCGGCAGCGGCAATAATGACCTTGCCGAGCTCAACTCACATGAAGAAGCCGACGAACGGGCAGAAGGTTACGCGATCGGGAGAAACAAGCAGCAGAAGAGGACAATGGTGCGTGGAGAAAAGAATCGGGGATTAAAAGAATACAGTTTAGTTATTTAAACGTAGGAAACTTAGGCTTATTAAACTCATTAATTCCTCCTTACTAATAAATCAAATAGGCTTTCTCGAAGCCTATTAAATCTTTCCCCATAAATTGACCATACAAAATCCATTTAAATCCAGAAAAATTTCTAAAAAATTCCATAAGAAAATTTCTTAATTAACAAGGGGAATTTATTATTATTTTATTTTATTTCGATATCTTTCATTCTCCCCCACTAATAAAAATTTGGTCTCTAAATTTCCTACTCATGTACGAGTATGAGATGTCACAACACCCATCTCAAGTACTTGGAGAAAAGTCACACACCTCAAGTAACTAAGTGGGATACTAAGCTTGAATATTATTTTTCAGCTCTCACATAGCCTCCAAAATCTATCATGTACGATTTCAACAAACCTTCCAAAATCTGACTAGTACATTCATGGATCATCTATCAAAAGATGAATAATCGTACCAGAGTGGAGCTCTATACCCATGGCTTGTCGGAGACCTTCCCAGAACTGTGAGATGAGCCATGAATCTCTATCACAGATGATATTCAAGGATACACCATAAAATATGAAAATCCCCCTGCAGTATCATTCCATCAAAAGAACAGACAAATCCATCTTACAAATCGATAGAAATTGAGCAGACTTAGCTAATCAATCACTGATTACTCTAAATCGCATCAAGCCCTTTCTGAATTCCAGATAATCTCCCAACACAGTCCATCATACTAGGCTCCCACTTCCATCTCAGTACGTAACCCTACTGGTCACTAATATTCCACCTTTACTAGTTGGCACACTAACACCAAGCTATGAACTCAACCATGTCCTACATGTATCATTCCACCAATAAGAACGTTTCAGAACTTGCTATTTTTGGATACACTCCAAATACATCACCAATCATGAATGATGAGTCTCCTGGAACAACTCTTCCTAAATCTAATATAGCTCCAGAAACCACTATCCTCCTCAGTGACGGAGAATTATTCTCTCACAAGAGAAATCTACTGTCCAAAATCCACTCTATCGCATAGAACTGAAAGTGACTGGGAGACTATAATGACCAATCTCCTTGTTATATCTATCCATGTTCTAGAAACTCTATGCAGCTACCCAACAGCTAGCCAAACTCCATGAGCACTCCTACACCATACATCTACAACCCCTTAGTTGTCGTAAACCTAGGATACACCCCATTCAATTGCATCAGAATCGCTCTGATCCCTGTAATGATGCATCTGCGTACAATATCCTTCCATCCACCCCGGAAGGATTAACTAATACTTGTG
This sequence comes from Wurfbainia villosa, assembly GCA_025175895.1. Classification (NCBI taxonomy): domain Eukaryota; kingdom Viridiplantae; phylum Streptophyta; class Magnoliopsida; order Zingiberales; family Zingiberaceae; genus Wurfbainia; species Wurfbainia villosa. The sequence goes on from CM045988.1 coordinate 72,158,212, forward strand.
CAAAAGTTAACCATCGTCTAGGTCCTGAAAATTGAGTTCACAAGCTTTTGACCAAATGAATGTCATCAGCATCCTGGTCCAACAAGTCACCAATATAGTATCGCTAGAGCATCCTATTCACATCTATAGTAATAACCAAATCCATACAAGGAAACCACCATCTATGGTGGCCGAGTGCGCAACTCCAACTACCACCATCAATAGTGGCCAAGTTATGCAACTCCAACAACCACAAAATGATTCAACCACTCCAGGATACTCGATTCCTCAAGTCCATGGACGACTAAATCATTAACTAAGTCTAACAATATTATCAAAAGTTCATAAAATTCATACCATGTATGAAACATCTTTTTCTACACACCCGCATCCTTTTTACTCTAAGCTGATGATATCTCAATCATCACACTAATAATGATAACTGTATGACACCAAGTCACTACAATCATAAATCAACCCTAGAGTATACATAGGTGTCCTTTAGCTAATCTAAATAGATCATCTATCCACAAAGAAGGTTACTCATTTCCAACAGCTACCGCATTTCATCATCGATAATCGATGCATAATCTTAAAGGTTCATCTCTCTTTTAACAAAGAGTTCCGAATCTTCTCAATAAGAAAAACTGGGATAAATAAATCTCCCATCCAAATTCTCCGATAATCATAACTTACACTCTTCCAATTTCCATAGTGTTTGGCAACACTGATACCAATAAAATTACCTCCCGATATGAGGTCTTTAATACTGAAACTATTCCCAAAATCACTCCGATCGCATACTCCACTTGCCTATGCAGTGGTAAGCTTGGGAGTTTATCCAAAACTACATCCAAATACTCTCGGATTATATGCACATCTGAGAGATACATTATACTATCATTTCAACAACTAACTATCCATAAGGATATGTTTATAGTAAAGGTATGTCTATCAAAGTCTAAGGGCATCCCTTGACTTCTTGGTCGTTGATCAATATCTCACCTGACAGTAATGATACAACTAATCTACATGATCTAAATATAGAAAATCTTCTAATCCTAAGAATGTTCTAGACAAAGATACTTGTAAACTATCAGTATCTCTCGATATATCAGCAAATAGAGTAACCTAAAGTAATACCTAGAAGGATCAATCCTTCAGGTCGATATGTCTCTTCTTGAGTAATCATGTAAACACGTCCAACTTCTACTCTTGGCGGCTGAGCTCATGTAGGTGCAAAAGACTACCCTAGAGGAACTGAAATCAACTACTCAAACTGAGATACAAACCAATCGGCTATAATGGAGATGGTAAACACTGCTGTATTGGTAATGAGCACACCACCGACTACGTAAATACTGAATCACTATCAACATCATAGCACACTCCAACTCTGCAAACACTATAGATGCAACTGAAGAATATATAATAGATACGACCATCATCGTATACTCTCTCCTCTGCACAAAGCAAATCCATGTTTGGGGAAGTAACAGTTGTTGTTGTCTGCATGAGTCTTCTGAAATGTCTTCTGCTGATGTTGCTTAGTAAATAACTTCCCCTGGAGGGAAGTATCCAGGAACTCCAACTATGTCTGAGTAGTAGATCACTGCTGATGTGATAACTCAATCTTCTGTGATGACCTTTGCTGTCGAGATTGTGCATCATCCTCTTGGAACAACCTTGATAGTCTTCAACTGGATCTTCGAAGTACACTTTCTCTTCATGTGTACTGGTTGCTTACATTAGTAACAGATGGACTGATCCAATGGATAATCCGACTCTGTGTGTCTTCGTGATCCGCACTGCATGCACATAATCTGGAGTCTTTCCTCTGATTTTGCAGATGTCCATGAGAACATCCTAATGATCTGTGGCTGGTCTTCTCTAATCGAAAAGTACCTCATAACCCATGACTCCGATCTTACTACTTGTGTCCAACATTCGGAGACTTCTAATTCCAATAATTTAACTTCCAATGTCTACTAATCGATCGACTACTTCTAAAGCACTTTCTACAGAGTCATTTCCATACACATGACTTGGACTAATGCTTTTCGGTAAGATCTAATAGAAGGTCCATATATCCTTATCCGAATGTAAGCCAATAAATCGTGGGTGACTTAAAACATCCATTCTCATTCTTGAGCTATTAGGTGGGCGCAAACTCTGCAAGTATAGCAGCTTTGTATGGTACTCCATTACCAAATGATCACCTTACTTGATTCCCAAGAATTCCCTAACAACACGTCAAAAATGACACGAGGAATTACTCTCTCTCAACATCATTGCACTAGGACCAAGTGATGTGTTATTCCTCGAAGGTTATTTCCTACATCTTCAATCATGTACTGGCTTGATCCCGATAATAGTATGCAACTAATTCTACTTTCTCTATATAACACGAGTTAAGTACTCAAAAGTACTTTCAAAGTTATACAACCCAACACGATCAACTAAGAGATCAAAATCCCTATGAAACACCATACACTAATCCTCTACTATCTATATCAACAATAGTATACTTGTTTTTCCATTACCCCATGGTTAATGATCTGACTAGCATAAATAGGTGAAAATCTCTAAGACTGTAATGTTTGATCTTCATAAGAAATGTGACTACCTGACCCTGTTATCCGACTCGATATCAATCGGCTCTCAAAGGTAATTCACCTTTTCGACAGCAGGTTCAAGTCTCATAGACTCAACAAGTCGTTCCCGTGGTCAACTCATACCATGGTTATGAATAGTGAATAAGACACAACATGACTTTCCCTGTTATAAACAACTAGATGTATAGACAACAAAAGGATATGTGATAATAATTTACATACCTTAAACCTAGTAGCTCGGAGATGTACTGCCACAGCTAGATCCCAGAACTCACAAAACCAAAATCGAGTAAAACAAAACTGGATATCCGAACGACATAAAATCCGAAAGTGGACTTCGCAACCTAAGGCTCTGATACCAATAAAATTGTCATGCCTCGAGAGTATGCCGAGCTCAAAAAACAGACAACATCTCCCCTATACATGAAACAATTCCTGTTGATACAAAGTATTTCGACCACAACCACACAACATAATGAAATGACATTACCAAATAATACAACCACAACGACACAAAGATGCTCACCGGTGCGACTCTAACACACTAAACAAAATATGATCAAATCTGACATCCCCACCAAAAGCATAATAAAAGCCAAATACAACACTTCACATACATGACTATAATCCAAAAATAGTAGCGGAACAAATATGAACTAAACTCAAAATTCTTGGTGTGAGATGGGATCAGCTGGCGGAGCTCTAAGTATCCTAGGAATCTTCTACCTATTACCTGGGCGACAGAAAAACCCAGGGTCTGTGGTGGCAAGTATAAAACTCAGCGGTAAAGAATGGATAGTGCATGAACTAAATAAATGTAAGGAGATCAACAGATATATAGTCTAAAGGTACAAGAGATAATCACTACTATAACATAACCCATGCGTATACTAAAAGATCAACTAAACAACATAAGGTACTGACATACTTGAAGATCTGCAATGCTACAACTCATACCACCTGAGATCATATACCACAATATGACACATGCAATATGGAAGAACAATACTACCTCTATAATCAACAAACTATCATACGGATGTTCTATAACCCCACTCGCTACCACGACCCCAGTGTGGCCTAGGTGGCACGACATGACAACTGTCCCAACTCAACAACAACCACTACTCTCGAGTGGTTGAGTGGGTAGCATGAATAAGTAGCAATAAGCTAAAGAGTTATAAGCTACACCACGGGGGTCCCTATTGCTGGCCACTCTGACTGACACTACCCATGAGTGGTTGAGTGCCACACATAAGATAACTGCACGCAACTCCAACTATGTCTATCAATAGTGGCCAAGTGTGGAACAACAAATGAACTTTCCTCACACCAGTTACTACTACCGTGAGTAACCAAGGAGGTAGGATTACTGACGACCCCCTCAACTACAAGGGAGACCAAGTCGCCAACATGCATGCAAATGGAATGAATGCACAACCACACATATGTACATCCACAACACACTCTCTATCCCTCAGAGAGTCATATACAACTAACCATCGGCCATGCTCGGACTTCCATTCAGTAGTGACACACCGTCGACGACCCACATTGCAATGTATAGACATATGATCCGTAATAGTTATACAACAAAAAGGTAAGAAGATACAACCACCAACTCTACATTAAGGACATCATCCACCCTTGGATGATTGTTCCTGATGACACGAGTCAAATCAACATCCATACTCAGCTACCTACCCATGGTTAAGCATCTAAAGATCTACATACCATAGCATCGGTAATTTATAGCAATGATGAACAAAATATGACAACAACAATAGTATATCTCAAAGTACAAAGACTAAGTATCAAGCACAGAATAACATGAGTAGAGTCAAGATATGGTATTAACAATATAGAAACTCATGCACTAAGAATAATCAACTACCTGACCAGGGTAGGAAATTATTTGATTTTCGGCACCGTGGCGAGTGTGTGTTCGAACATGTTTCATAAATATGTGCACAATGAAAGAATTAAAAAGCAATAAATCTAATTTATTATAACACATACACCATATGCATGCATAGTACAACATGTGTAGACATAATCACAGTTTCAAATTTTGTAATAAAAGTAAATTACGCTAGTTATACCTGACATATCATGTGCAGTAGGAATGACATCAACTGCAGCAACTCTCGCTAGAATTGCCTCTATCCGTATCCACGCCGAGTACCGTCGGGATAGCTTCGCCAAGGTACGAGCCTCGTCTTCGTAGGAGTCACTACCCTCGCATCGAAGATGATGTGATCGAGAGAAGATCACAATCCGAATTAAAATTCGGATTCGAAAATGAGTCCCCAAAACTCACTGTTCCGAAGAGGTATTCGTCAACCGATTGATGAATCCTTGGTCCTCGACCTATGAGGATTATTGGAGATCCAATCCCTGGTAAGGAAGTCACAGTCGGAGCTCCAAATGCCATCCAAATGACTCTTTGACAAGAAGGAAACAAGCTGTCCAAAAACTAGACAGCTTGGTGGAGGACTTGGCGCCGACCAAATGAGATGACCAACTGATCCTTGGTCACTAGAGACAAGGTGGGTCACCGGAGGGTCGCCGGAGGAGTGGCCAGCAGCAGCTGGACGCCGACAGCTTGGGTGGACGGCGACACAAAGTCCTGGGCTGGCATGGATCTCCTTGGGCGGTGGCAAGGAGAAGAGAGGGAGAGGAGAGGGAGAGGAGAGGAAGAGAATTTTCAAAAATAAACTTAGGGTTCTCTAAACCTCTGGCCACGCTTTTATAGAGCACGTGTTTCTTAGCCATCAAGAAACCTTTTCCTTAGAGTTATTGGTTCATAACCAAAATCTATTAACCCGCTCCAATAAATTAAGTTAAAATAAATCGAACCGTGTTGGTCTATTTTAAGTTAAAACAAACCGAGCCAACTTTGGTTTATTCGTTTAAAACAAACCAAACCACTTTGGTTTATTCTCCACCATTGGATTAGAACCAAACCAATTTGGTTTATCCATCATGTCTTCATAAGACTCGACCCATCCATGCTTCCATTGTGACTGAAGATTTCATGCTCGCTCCTTGTTTGGTCCAACCAAACCTAGTTTCTCTCGATATGAGAATCTCATTCTCAAGCTCGTTTTAAATCCTTCAGATTACGCTCATTGTGCGTGTGACCAAATAGGTTCCATATTAATGTTGGTCGTCTATAATTAACCATTAATTATAGAACGATTATGAGTGACACCTAGTAGTACATCATGATCCCAATTAACTGGAAAATCAACGGTTGATCCCATAATCATTTCTGAACCCCTTCAACAGCTACAATGAATCATGCCCCATTCTCTTCACTCATCTATACCCACTTGGTTCAGGACATGGTCTATAGTGTCAGTGCCCACAAGGCTGACTATGTCATACCTAGCCCAAGTATCATTTCCTTATCCTATGGATTCTAGTTACTGCACATGTATCCTAGAGTACCTTACTCTAAACATGTAATGCTTTGGCCAAAGACTTTAGTAACAATCCAACGAGAGGCCAAGGGTATACATCTCCTCGCACGGAGTGGTGAATCCTTTATAGACTATTCAAACACCTTCTGGCATTTCGACTTATACCCAATCATCCTGGGTCCACATCTCCTTAGAGATGCTTGCTTAAGATGTCAAAGCATAAGTCTCATGACCAAGATGACTTGAATACCGCAAGTCAAACGAACATCACACTTAAGCTGTAGTAAGAACTTCATTGACATATCCATATATGCAGAGAACCATATGAAGTCTTACAGCTGGTCACTCCAATAAACTAGTTACCATTATTGGGTTTGATCCGTGAGGGGATACTTCGCTTCCCACTTCAACTCGGTCGCTTGTTCATGGCGATCCCATCGATGTCCTCGGATTAAAAATTTAATCCTAGAAGGGAACACCCAAACAACCTTGTCATCGTCGTGCTATTCGTTTAGAGTAGTTACTTGAACAAACTTGTTGTTCAAGCGACCAACCTCTATTCCACGAATAGCCGCGGAATAGATGATGTACGGATCGTCGGTTTTTGTGTTTATGTTCGGGATCCAAGTATTATTTAGCCACAAAATGAATATATCATGCTCATAATTGAAAAACAAATATAAACATGTAACAAATGAAAATAGAGAATCGATATACCTCTCGATCTTCTATTGTATGACCTTCCTGCTTTCGGACGTCGTGTGGGTGACGATCTACTAAAAGTTGAAGCTCCTAGATCGCCAATCTTCCTTCCTTGCTCGTTCAGAGCAAGAGGAAGAATAGAAACAAGCCACTTTTTCTTCTTTCAACCAACCACCAAACTCCAAGGTTGGAGCTTGCCGCCGACCAAGGAGGAAGAGGAGAACAGGTGAATGCCAACCAAAGCTCCAAGGGAGAACCCTAAGCCTAGGTTTTACCGGCCAAAGAGAGGGTGAGGGACTGATTTGGACGCCGGCCAATGGCCGAAAGTGCTTGGTCGGAAGAAGAAGAAAGGAAAGACCTTCCTTATTTGGTGCCGCCAAGCCCTAAACCCTAGCCTCCAAGCCTTGCCGCCCAAAAACCCTAATCCTATCTCTAGTTGGATTCTAGTTGCCGCCCACCCCTTGCCCTCCTTTTATAGAGTTAGGGATAAGCCTTGTTTTAATCTCCACCATTGGTTCTAGGGATTTAATCTCAACCGTCGGATCTAGAGATTTAATCTCAACCGCCGGATCTAGAGATTTAATCTCTACCTTTGGATCAAGAGTTTTGTTTCTATCCATTGGATCTAAGCTTCATGAGGTTTTAATAGGCTACAATAGAAACCATGAGGAGGAGTTGGATCTTGGCCACCCAATGGATCAAGCCCACATAAAGTCCGATCCATTAATGATTATCCATTCCACTAGAGGAATATCATTGATCTACCTCACCAACCCCCATAAGTTAATATGGGCTCCATATATTATTTGTACATTTTCTCCTCGTGTTTAAGATCTCGAATGTCCATCGATTAATTAATTTACTGACTATTAATTAATCAACATCTAACTCCATGAGTAGTACCACTCAACCTTTTCATCATGCCGAACCAATTCCACCTGCAGGGTTTACATGATGAACCTTAAGAGCTCCTCAAGGGGACATCATCATCCTAATATATAGGACACGATTTCCTCCTATAATCAATGGCACACCATACAAATAATATCATTTTCCAACTTACCGAGCCTATCGATTTAATCTATAAATCTCGCCCATTGATAAATCAAAGAGATGAAATACTAAGTATATGTGCCCGTTATTATATCGGGATTAAGAGTATGTACAATATAATATCTGAGGTCCGATTTGATTATGTAGTCAGCAATAAATTGAATCACCTCTAAGTCGGTCCTGCTCAATACACACAAAGTGCACTAGTATGTTTCTATGGTCAAGACAAACCAATACCAAATCACACTACAACCATTCTAAAAGCCATCTTGGTTGTGAGCCTTTACTTAAAATTTACAAGGAACTGATAACATGATCTCCCGTGTGACACCACACACCATGTTATCTATAATGTAATGTATTAGACAATATGCATAGCCATAAATATGCAAACAATGATCATGTGATTCTTATTTAAAAAATAAAGATGTTCATACAAAAGATAGACTTTTCAATATACATCCCAACAATCTCCCACTTATACTAAAAGACTATGATGTCCTCATACTGCCATACATCTGATTCCCATTCCTTCCACATGCCTATCAAAAACTCTCGCTAAAAAGGCCTTAGTGAAAGGATCTACTAGGGTATCCTCAGATGCAATCTAGGCGACAACACCTTCTAACTCCTTTACGATTTCTCGTATCAGGTGGTACTTGCGCTCTATGTGTTTACTAGCTTTATGGGCTCGTGGTTCCTTCGAGTTTGCAACTGCACCACTATTATCACAATAAATTGTGATAGTTTTGGGCAAACCAGGAATCACATCCAAGTCCATCAGGAAGTTCCTGAGCCACATAGCTTCTTTGGCCGCCTCAGAGGCTGCCACATACTCAGCTTCCATGGTAGAGTCCGCCACGCATTTCTGCTTGACACTCCTCTATACAATGTCTCCACCTCACAAAGTAAACACAAAACTTGAGGTAGACTTACTGTTATCCCTATTTGATTGGAAGTCAGAATCGATGTAACCCACAGGGAGTAATTGGTCTGCTTGGTAAACCAGCATATAATCCCTATTCCTTCTAAGGTACTTCAATATATGCTTTACCGCAGTCCAATGTCCCTGTCCTGGATTACTCTGATATCTGCTGACCATGCACACGGCAAAGCAGATATCTGGTCTCGTACAGAACATCACATACATGAGGCTTCCTACTGCCGAGGCATAAGGAACCACCTTCATCTCCTCTATCTCCTCAGATGTTCTAGGACACTTCTCCTTAGATAAAGGAACCCCATGCCTGAAAGGGAGAAAACCCTTCTTGGAGTTCTGCATGCTAAAACGATCCATAATCGTGTCTATGTATGAAGCTTGGGATAAGCACAAGATCCTTTTCCTGCGATTGTTAGGGAGGTTGCTTCGGAGGCTCATTGGCTCCCATGTCCCCAGATTAAAATTTTCACTAATGAAAGAATTAATCCGGATGGGATGAGTTTCCTTAGCAAAACCAATTCATCATCGTGCTAACAACTTGAGTGGTCGCTTGAACAAACTAGTTGTCCAAGCAACACAACTCTTCTAGTTGATTAGCCGCGGAAGAGACGACGGACGGATCGCCTGTTTTTGTGTTTGTCTTCGGGGTTCATGATTATACAAAATATATACATATGCATAATTGTATAATCAACAATTAAAAGAACATTCTCAGATCTGAAAATAAAGTTATAAAACTTTATACCTTACGATCTTCTACCGTATGTCCTATCCTTCTCGTGGACGAAGTGTGGACGAAGATCCTCCACGAGTAGAAGCCTTCTAGATCGTGTTCTTCCCTTCCTTGTCCGCTGCGAACAAAGAGAAGAACCAACAATACCTTTCCTTTCTAGAACCGGCCACCAAGCTAGGAAGTTTGATGCAACCGCCGACCAAGGAACGAATGGATGAAGCGCCGGCCACCAATACAAAGGGAACCGCCGGCCACCTTGGAGATTGGAGAAGTGAACGCCGACCACCAATGGAAGGAGAACCGCTGGCCAAGGAATAAGAGAGAGGCCTTGAGGATGGGTGCCGACCAAGTGTTGATGGAGAATGATGGGCGCCGGCAACAACTAGAAGGATGAAGGTTGCCGCCCAAAACCCTATCTCCAAAGCCCTAGCCGCCCACTTTGAGAAGAGCCAAACCCTAATTCCAATTCAATTGATTCTTGCCGCCCAACCCTAAGCTTTCCTTTTATAGAGTTAGGCTTAGAACTCCTTTAATCTCCACTGTCAGATCTAGGGATTTAATCTCCACCGTCGGATCTAGGGTTTTATCCCAACCGCCGGATCTAGTGTTTCATCCCAACCATCGGATCTAGGATTTCATCCCAACTGTCGGATCTAGGGTTTCATCCCAACCGTCAAATCTAGGGTTTTATCCCAACCGTCAGATCTAGGATTTTATCCCAACCGTCGGATCTAGGGATTCATCCTAACCATCGGATCTAGGGATTTAATCCCAACCGTTGGTTCTAGGTTTTGTTTTACATTCTTGGATCTAGACTTCACAAGGATTATATTAGGCTACGATAGGGACCATAAGGAGGAGTTGGATCTTGGCCACCCGATGGATCGGAACCACACAAACTTGATCCATCAATGATGTTCTATTCCACTAGAGGATCATCATTGAACTACCTCACCAACCCCCATAAATTAATATGGGCTCCATATATTATTTGTACATTCATCTCCCCGTGTTTAAGATATCGAATGTCCGTCAATTAATTGATTTACTGACCATCAATTAATTAACATCTAATTCCTCGAGTAGTACCACTCAACCTTATCATCATGTTGACTAAGTCAACCAGCTGGGATTACATGATGAACCTTTTGAGCTCCTCAAGGGGACATCATCAACCTAATATATAGGACACGGTTTCCTCCTATAATCAATGGCACACCATGTAAATAATATTATTTCCCAACTTATCGGGCATATTGATTTAATCCATCTAAATCTCACCCACTGGTAAATCAATGAAATAAATTCTAAGTACATGTGCCCATTATTATATTGGGATTAAGAGCATGTACAACATAATATCCGAGGTCCGATTCAATTATGTAGTCAGTACTAAATTGAATCACCTCTATGTCGGTCCTGCTCAATACACCTAAGTGTACCAGTGTAACTCTATGTTCAAGACAAAACAATACCAAGCTACACTACAACCATGCCAATAGTTTGTCCAAAACCATCTTGGTTGTGAGCCTCTACTTATATTTTACAAGGAACTGATAACATGATCTTCTGTGCCATACCAAGCACCATGTTATCTACAATGTAAAATATTAGACAATATGCACACATATAATAAATATATAAAGTGCAAAAAATGATCATGTTATTCTTATTTCAAAATAAAATGTTCATACAAAAAGAGCTAGGGTTTCAGTATACATTCCAACAATCTCCCACTTATACTAAAAGACTATGCCGTCATCACTCTGCCATACATATGATCCCCATGTCCTCCACATGCCTATCAAACGCTTTCGCTGGAAAGGCCTTAGTGAATGGATCCGCCAGGTTATCCTCTGATGCAATCTTGGCGACAACAACTTCTCCTCGCTTTACGATCTCTCGTATAAGGTGGTACTTGTTGGGGTTGATCCGTGAGGGGAAACTTCGCTTCCCCTTCGCCTCGGTTGCTTGACCATGGTGATCCCTTCGATGTCCCCGGATTAAAATTTAATCCTAGACAAAAGGGATTCCCAAAGCAACCAAGTCATCATCGTGGTATTCGTTTAGAGAGGTCACTTGAACAAACTAGTTGTTCAAGCGACCATCCTCTATTCTACGAGTAGCCGCGGAATAGACGATGTTCGGATCGTCGGTTTTTGTGTTTATACTCGGGATCCAAGTATTATTTATCCATTTACAGAAATATAACATGCTCATAAATCAAAAATAAATACAAGCAATGAATAAATGAGAAAGAAGAATAGGTATACCTCCTAGTCTTCTAATGTATGACCTTCCTCCTTTTGGACGTCGTGTGGGCGACGATCCACCAAAAGTTGAAGCTCCTAGATCGCAACACTTCCTTCCTTGCTCTTCCAAAGCAAGAGAAAGAATAGAAACAAGGATATTTACCTCCCTAAAACCAGCCAACAAGAAGCAAGGAGTATCCTTGCCGCCGGCCAAAAGCTCCAAGGGAAGACCCTAAACCTTTGTTCCACCGGCCAAGGAGAAGGAGAAGGCTTTTTTTGGATGCTGGCCAAGGTCTGGAAGGAAGAAGATGGGCGCCGGCAACTTGGGGAAGAAGAACAACTAAGGAAAGACTTTCCTTAATAGGTGCCGCCCAAGCTCCAAACCCTAATTCCTAACCTTGCCGCCAACTCCAAAAACCCTAGCTCTCTTCAATTGTTCTCCACGCCAACTCCATGCCATCCTTTTATAGAGTTAGGGATAAGCCATGAATTAATCTCATCCATTGGTTCTAGGGATTTAATCTCAACCGTCGGATCTAGAGTTTTAATCTCAACCGTCGGATCTAGAGATTTAATCTCTACATTTGGATCTCGAGATTTGTTTCTATCCTTTGGATCTAAGCATCATGAGGTGTTAATAGGCTACATTAGGGACCATGAGGAGGAGTTGGGTCTTGGCCACCCATGGATCAAGCCCACATAAAGTCCGATCCACTAATGATGATCCAATCCACTAAAGGTCCATTATTGATCTACCTCACCAACCCCCATATGATAATATGGGCTCCATATATTATTTGTACATTTTCTCCCCGTGTTTAAGATCTCGAATGTCCGTCGATTAATTAATTTACTAACCATTAATTAATCAACATCTAACTCCTTGAGTAGTACCACTCAACCTTTTCATCATGCCGGACCAAGTCCACCTACAGGGTTTACATGATGAACCTTATGAGCTCCTCAAGGGGACATCATCATCCTAATATATAGGACACGGTTTCCTCCTATAATCAACGACACACCATATAAATAATATCATCTCCCAACTTACCGAGTCTATCGATTTAATCTATAAATCTCGCCCATTGGTAAATCAAAGAGATGAGTACCAAGTATATGTTCCCGTTATTATATCGGGATTAAGAGCATGTACTAAATAATATCTGAGGTCCGATTCGATTATGTAGTCAGTAATAAATCGAATCACCTCTGTGTCGGTCCTGCTCAATACACACAAAGTGCACTAGTGTGATTCTATGGTCAAGACAAACCAATACCAAATCACACTACAACCATTCCGATGGTTTGTCCAAAGCCATCTCGGTTGTGAGCCTTTACTTATACTTTACAAGGAGCCGATAACATGATCTCCCGTGTGACACCACACACCATGTTATCTACAATGTAACGTATTAGACAATATTGCATAAAAAATATGCAAATAATGATCATGTGATTCTTATTTCAAAATAAAGATGTTCATACAAAAAATAAACTTTTAAGTATACATCCCTACAATCTCTCACTTATACTAAAAGACTATGTTGTCCTCAAAGTGCCATACATCTGATCTCCATTCCCTCCACATGCCTATCAAAAGTTCTCGCCGGAAGGCCCTTAGTGAAAGGATCTGCCAGGTTATCCTCCGATGCAATCTTGGCCACAACAACTTCTCCTCACTTTATGATTTCTCGTATCAGGTGGTACTTGCGCTCTATGTGTTTACTAGCCTTATGGGCTCGTGGTTCCTTCGAGTTTGCAACTGCACCACTATTATCACAATAAATCGTGATAGTTCTGGGCAAACCAAGAATCACATCCAAGTCCATCAGGAAGTTCCTGAGCCATACAGCTTCTTTGGCCGCCTCAGAGGCCGCCACATACTCAGCTTCCATGGTGGAGTCTGCCACGCACTTTTGCTTGACACTCCTCCATACAATGGCTCCACCTCCGAAAGTAAACACAAAACCTGAGGTAGACTTACTGTTATCCCTATCAAATTGGAAGTCGGAATCCGTGTAACCCACAGGGAGTAATTGGTCCTTGCAGATCAAAGATATAATCCCTAGTCCTTCTCAGTACTTGATATATGCTTTACGCGATCCAATGTCCTTGTCTGGATTACTCGATATCTGCGACCATGCCCACAGTAAAGCGGATATCCGTCTCGTCTGAGCATCGCATACATGAGGCTTCCTCTGCCGATGCATAAGGAACTTCATCTCCTCTATCTCCTCGGATGATCTAGGACACATCTCCTTAGATAAAGGAACTCCATGCAAAAGGTAGAAAACCCTTCTTGGAGTTCTGCATGCTAAAATGCTCTATAATCGTGTCTATGTATGAAGCTTGGGATAAGCACAACATCCTTTTTCTGCGATCCCTTATAACCTTGATCCCAAGGATGTGTCCCACCTCTCCTAAGTCCTTCATATCAAACTGTTTGGACAACCATACCCTTACGTCTGATAACACCTTGATATTGTTGCCAATCAACAAAATGTCATCTACGTATAGTACAAGAAATACCACTACGTTTCCGTTACATCTCTTGTATACACAAGACTCATCCGGACTTTGAATAAATCCATAAGACTGGATCACTTCATCAAACCGGATGTTCCAAGATCTTGAAGCTTGCTTCAATCCATAAATGGACCGATTAAGTTTACATACAAGATGCTCTTTGCCTTTAGCAATGAATCCCTCTGGTTGCTTCATGTAGATGTTTTCCTCAAGACTTCCATTAAGGAAAGCTATCTTGACATCCATCTGCCACACCTCATAATCCATATGAGCTGCTATGCATAAGAGAATCCGGATAGATTTAAGCATGGCTACCGGCGAAAAGGTCTCCTCATAATCGATACCCTCTTTCTGAGTATACCCCTTCGCAACAAGCCTCGCTTTGAAGGTCTCAACCTTCCCATCTATTCCTCTCTTTCTTTTGTAGATCCACTTGCATCCAATGGTTTTTCCACCATCGGGTGGTTCTACTAGCTCCCAGACCTGATTTGAATCCATAGATTCAATCTCAGCATTCATTGCACTCTACCAAGATACTGCATCTTTATCTTGGATTGCCTCATCATATGTCCAGGGATCAGGTTCATGTTCGCCAGGGACCAAATCAGAAGATTCTCCCAAGAACATGAATCTATTAGGCTGTCTCACAACCCTCCCACTACGACAAGGTATCACCTGTGTATCCTCTGTGACACGCGGTGCAGTGACATGTGGTATATCCTCTTGTACCGGTGGTACTAAAGAAGTGACTTCCCCTTTTAGCTCCTCCAGAACAATTTTACTCTTGGGCTTGTGGCTCATCACATAGTCTTCCTCTAGAAATCTGGCGTTCGTGCTAACGATCACCCTCTGATCTCTAGGACTATAAAACAATCCACCCTTCGTTCCTCTGGGATAGCCAACGAACAATCGTACTTCTGTACAAGGTTCCAACTTGCCAGCATCTGCCTTCAGCACATGTGCTGGACTCCCCCATATCCGAATATGTCTTAGACTAGGCTTTCGCCCAGTCCACAACTCTGTGGGAGTAGAAGGCACTGATTTAGATGGAACCAAGTTCAGAATGTATACCGCCGTATCTAGAGCATATCCCCAGAATGAATCTGGCAAGTCAGAATAACTCATCATCGATCTAACCATCTCCATAAGAGTCCTATTCCTTCGCTCTGCTACACCATTCTGTTGGGGTGTGCCAGGTGCAGTCAATTGGGATTGAATCCCAGCCTCTGATAAGTAGTTCCTAAACTCTCCCAAGAGGTACTCACCACCACGATCAGATCGTAGTGTTTTGATACTTTTACCTTAACGTTTCTCCACATCAGCCTTGAATTCTTTGAACTTGTCAAAGCATTCAGACTTGCGGCGCATCAGGTAAATGTATCCATATCTTGAGTAATCGTCTATAAAAGAGACGAAATACTCAAAACCACCTCTAGCCTGGATAGACATAGGACCACACAAATCAGAATGAACCAATTCTAACACATCTTTGGCTCTATACCCCTTGGCCTTAAAAGGCCTCTTGGTCATCTTACCCTCCAAGCAAGATTCACAGGTTGGGAGATCCTCCACCACTAATGAACCCAAAGGTCCATCAGCTATCAACCTTTGAATTCTGCTTAGGTTAATGTGACCAAGCCTAAGATGCCAAAGATATGTTTGGTTTATCTTCGAAGGTTCTTTTCTCTTATTAGAATTAGAAGATGAGTTATTAACTTCAATTTGCATCGTGGGAGGTTTTGGTTCCAGTGTGTACAAATTTCCTATCAATGTACTCGAACAGATAATGCCCCTATCTCTTTTTATAACAACTCTATCATTGAAAGAAATAGAATATCCATCCATAAATAATTTAGAAACTGAAATTAAATTCTTTCTAAATAAGGGTACATAAAGGCAATTCTTAAGAACCAAAAGTTTATTTTTCTCAAAAGATAAATGAACATCTCCCACTGCAACAGCTGCCACCTTCGTGGCATCGCCCAAGTACACAGAAATCTCCTCGGCCCGATTCTGCGGTTTCTGGAACCCTGCAAAGTATTGCGGACATGATCGATGGCTCCGTATCTACACACAGTGCCGTAGATAACACCGCTAAACATGTTTCAACGACTAGACCAAAGATATACCTTTGTTCTTGCGGTTGGGGCGATCCTTCTTCGATGTCGATCGCTTACAAGTGAAGCACTTGCCTTTCGGCTTCTTCACTCCTCCTGAGTACCTCCCACCCTTTGCCCGGTTTGTTTCTTCTTCTTCTTGCCTTTCGGTTTAGAAGCGAAACCTTAGTCATCCACGACATGCGCTGAGCACTCGGCGAAATAGTCCCTCTGCACGCTGGAGTTACATCGGAAGTTCCGCCAATGAATACAACCTCTTGTTCATGTTGTAGTTGAGGTGCTCAAAACTCCTGAGAGGCGGAGTATGATATCGACACAGGTTTCCCCATCGATCTCGGCTCCTAGGACCTCCGGCTCATTCAAATGAGCCATCATCTTGAGAACATGATCCCTCACGGGTGTTCCTCGATCATGGTGGTCGTCATCAAGTTTCTCATGGATTCTTGCCTCATGACCCGATTACGGTGTCTAAAAGCTCCTTGAGATTGAGCATCATCTCATAGGCGTGGGCATGGCTTGATGCGATGTTGGAGTACATTTGACATAGATGCCAAAATGTAACACCGTGCCATCTCATCGGCCTTGTTCCACTTCCTATAGCTCTCTCTCTCCTTTTCCCCGAATTCATCTGCGAGCTTGGGAGGCACTCTTGAGGTACATATTTGTATTCCTCGTGATCAAGACAATATCTAGATTCCTCTTCCAATCTACATAGTTGGGTCGATAAGTTTGTTCTCTTTGATATCACAAGTGGGTTGAAAGTCATTTTGGAAAAAAAACCTAAGAATCACATAAATCAAAACATTAGATTTCAAAAAATTATTGATTCCTCAAACAATAAATTTTAAAATCAACCAACACCTCAAAACACCGAGAATACTGTATGCCACGATAGTGTGGGCGTATCACAATTCTACATTTGTAAGGAGGTTTTACCCATTAATTTTTACTATCTTGTCAACCTAACTTTTTGACAGTAAAATTAATAGTTAGTTCTCTTTGGACGATAATGAATTCTACATTTGTAAGAGGAGGTTTTAGCTATTAATTTTACTATCTTGTCAACCTAACTTTTTGACAAGTAAAATTAATAGTTGGTTCCTCTTTAGCCCTACAAATAAAGGCAGTGACTCCGATGGGGAGGATACTTATATTTGTATCTAAGTGTTCACCATTACTCGGTACCAAGGTAATTATCTTGGGTTATGTACCTTACGATGGGCAAGTACACACGCTCCTTGATAATTTCCTATAACCATATTCGACCTTGTGATCTGTAAACAAACCCATCCGATAGGGAGGAAGGCACTCAGAGCCGACGCGCAAGTTTGTTTGCATCACTTGTCAAATTGTAATGGAGGCCGCGGGAATTTATAAAAATATCCCTCTCCCACTTAGTAATTTAAAATTGAGGAATTTTCCTAGCCTACGACATGCATATCTAACAAAAAACAATAAATATGAAAAATAAATTATTTTCCAACTATTATGGCTTTTGTCTTCAATATGACTCCCGTCGCATCGTCATCTCGTCCGCTCCTCCTACGCCATGTACGAGCCATCCGGAGATCCAAGCCAAGACTAAATCCTATTTTAATTTACATCCATCGATCCTATACTCCACGAGGGAGTGTACATGAAATCTAGATCGAAAGTAAAATAAAATAAAGAGCGGCTAAACAATGTCGTATTTAATTTACAAAAACTAAATACTAGCCTCGTCAACCCCGAGGATTCAACAAAATAAACATTTACACACATACAATCACATACACACACATGCCATAATAGTCGGATCTTATGACTGCAACCAAAGAGTTAAACTACGCATATCCTATTATTATCCGAAACATTTAATATATGAAAAAGTGCATAAAAATTAAGCGAATCCTAAACACACAAAACCGGAAACCTTGGCTCTGATACCAATTGTTGGGGTTGATCCGTGAGGGGAAACTTCGCTTCCCCTTCGCCTCGGTTGCTTGACCATGGTGATCCCTTCGATGTCCCCGGATTAAAATTTAATCCTAGACAAAAGGGATTCCCAAAGCAACCAAGTCATCGTCGTGCTATTCGTTTAGAGAGGTCACTTGAACAAACTAGTTGTTCAAGCGACCATCCTCTATTCTACGAGTAGCCGCGGAATAGACGATGTTCGGATCGCCGATTTTTGTGTTTATACTCAGGATCCAAGTATTATTTAGCCATTTACAGAAATATAACATGCTCATAAATCAAAAATAAATACAAGCAATGAATAAATGAGAAAGAAGAATAGGTATACCTCCTAGTCTTCTAATGTATGACCTTCCTCCTTTTGGACGTCGTGTGGGCGACGATCCACCAAAAGTTGAAGCTCCTAGATCGCAACACTTCCTTCCTTGCTCTTCCAAAGCAAGAGAAAGAATAGAAACAAGGATATTTACCTCCCTAAAACCAGCCAAACAAGAAGCAAGGAGTATCCTTGCCGCCGGCCAACAAAAGAACGAAAGAGAAGGAGTTTTGGGTGTGGCCGGCCAAAAGCTCCAAGGGAAGAACCTAAACCTTTGTTCCACCGGCCAAGGAGAAGGAGAAGGCTTTTTTTGGATGCTGGCCAAGGTCTGGAAGGAAGAAGATGGGTGCCATGTACTTGGGAAGAAGAACAACTAAGGAAAGACTTTCCTTAATAGGTGCCGCCCAAGCTCCAAACCCTAATTCCTAACCTTGCCGCCAACTCCAAAAACCCTAGCTCTCTTCAATTGTTCTCCACGCCAACTCCATGCCATCCTTTTATAGAGTTAGGGATAAGCCATGAATTAATCTCATCCATTGGTTCTAGGGATTTAATCTCAACCATCGGATCTAGAGTTTTAATCTCAACCGTCGGATCTAGAGATTTAATCTCTACCTTTGGATCTCGAGATTTGTTTCTATCCTTTGGATCTAAGCATCATGAGGTGTTAATAGGATACATTAGGGACCATGAGGAGGAGTTGGGTCTTGGCCACCCATGGATCAAGCCCACATAAAGTCCGATCCACTAATGATGATCCAATCCACTAAAGGTCCATCATTGATCTACCTCACCAACCCCCATATGATAATATGGGCTCCATATATTATTTGTACATTTTCTCCCCGTGTTTAAGATCTCGAATGTCAGTCGATTAATTAATTTACTAACCATTAATTAATCAACATCTAACTCCTTGAGTAGTACCACTCAACCTTTTCATCATGCCGGACCAAGTCCACCTGCAGGGTTTACATGATGAATCTTATGAGCTCCTCAAGGGGACATCATCATCCTAATATATAGGACACGGTTTCCTCCTATAATCAATGCCACACCATATAAATAATATCATCTCCCAACTTACCGAGTCTATCGATTTAATCTATAAATCTCGCCCATTGGTAAATCAAAGAGATGAGTACCAAGTATATGTGCCCGTTATTATATCGGGATTAAGAGCATGTACTAAATAATATCTGAGGTCCGATTCGATTAAGTAGTCAGCAATAAATCGAATCACCTCTGTGTCGGTCCTGCTCAATACACACAAAGTGCACTAGTGTGATTCTATGGTCAAGACAAACCAATACCAAATCACACTACAACCATTCCGATGGTTTGTCCAAAGCCATCTCGGTTGTGAGCCTTTACTTATACTTTACAAGGAGCCGATAACATGATCTCCCGTGTGACACCACACACCATGTTATCTACAATGTAACGTATTAGACAATATTGCATAAAAAATATGCAAATAATGATCATGTGATTCTTATTTCAAAATAAAGATGTTCATACAAAAAATAGACTTTTAAGTATACATCCCTACAGTACTTGCGCTCTATGTGTTTACTCGCCTTATGGGCTCGTGGTTCCTTCGAGTTTGCAACTGCACCACTGTTATCACAATAAATTGTGATAGTTCTGGGCAAACCAGGAATCACATCCAAGTCCATCAAGAAGTTCCTGAGCCATACAGCTTCCTTGGCTGCCTCAGAGGCTGCCACATACTCAGCTTCCATGGTAGAGTCCACCACGTATTTCTGCTTGACACTCCTCCATACTATGGCTCCACCTCCAAAAGTAAACACAAACCCCGAGGTAGACTTACTCTTGTCCCTATCTGATTGGAAATCCGAATCCGTGTAACCCACAGGGACCAATTGATCTGCCCGGTAAACAAGCATATAATCCCTAGTCCTTCTCAGGTACTTCAATATATGCTTTACTGCAGTCCAATGTCCCTGTCCAGGATTACTCTGATATCTGCTAACCATGCCCACGATAAAGCAAATATCCGATCTCGTACATAGCATAGCATACATAAGGCTTCCTACTGCCGAAGCATAAGGAACCGCCTTCATGTCCTCTATCTCCTTTGATGTTTTGGGACACATCTCTTTAGATAAAGGAACTCCATGCCTAAAAGGTAGAAAACCTTTCTTGGAGTTCTGCATGCTAAAACGAGCAAGGATAGTGTCAATGTATGAAGCTTGAGATAAGCACAACATCCTTTTCTTGCGATCCCTTATAACTTTGATCCCAAGGATGTGTCCCACTTCTCCCAAGTCCTTCATGTCAAACTGTTTGGACAACCATACCCTTACGTATGATAACACTTTGATATTGTCGCCAACTAACAAAATGTCATCTACGTATAGTATAAGAAATACCACTACATTTCCGTCACATCTCTTGTATACACAAGGTTCATCCGGACTTTGAATAAATCCATATGACTGGATTACCTCATCAAAGCGGATGTTCCAAGATCTAGAAGCTTGCTTCAATCCATAAATGGACCGATTAAGCTTACATACAAGATGTTCTTTGCCTTTAGCAATGAATCCCTCTGGTTGCCGCATATAGATGTTCTCCTCAAGACTTCCGTTAAGGAAAGCTGTCTTGACATCCATCTGCCAAATCTCTTAATCCATATGAGCAGCTATAGATAAGAGAATCCAGATAGACTTAAGCATAGCTACCGGCGAAAAGGTCTCCTCATAATCGATACCCTCTTTCTGAGTATACCCTTTCGCAACAAGCCTTGCTTTGAAGGTCTCATCCTTCCCGTCTACTCCTCTCTTTCTCTTGTAGATCCACTTGCATCCAATGGTTTTTACACCATCGGGTGGCTCTACTAGCTCCCAAACCTGATTAGATTCCATAGATTCTATCTCTGAATTCATCGCACTTTGCCAAGATACCGCATCTCGATCTTGGAGTGCCTCGTCATATGTCCAGGGATCCGGTTCATGTTCACTAGTGACTAAGTCCGAAGACTCTCCCAAAAACATGAATCTCTCGGGTTGTCTAACAACCCTCCCACTACGACGAGGCGCCTGCTGTGTATGCTCTATGACACGCGGTGCAGTGACTTGTGGTGTCTCCTCTTGTACCGGTGGTACTGAAGTCGGGACTTCCCCTGTTAACTCCTCAAGAAAAATCCTACTCGTGAGCTTGTGGTTCATTACATAATCCTCCTCTAGAAATCTGGCGTTCGTGCTAACGATCACCCTCTGATCTCTAGGATTATAAAACAAACCACCTTTCATTCCCTTAGGGTAGCCAACAAACATGCATACTTCTGTACGAGGTTCCAACTTACCAGCATCAGCCTTCAGCACATGTGCTGGACTCCCCCATATCCGAATATGTCTTAGACTAGGCTTTCGCCCAGTCCACAATTCTACAGGGGTAGAAGGTACTGATTTGGATGGAACCAAGTTCAGAGTATACATTGTCGTATCCAGTGCATACCCCGAGAACGAAACAGGTAACTCAGAATAACTCATCATCGATCTGGCCATCTCCATAAGAGTCCTATTCCTTCGCTCCGCTACACCATTCTGCTGGGGTGTGCCAGGTGCAGACAATTGGGATTGAATCCCAGCCTCTGATAAGTAATTCCTAAACTCTCCCAAGAGGTACTCGCCACCACGATCAGATCGTAATGTCTTGATACTTTTACCTTGACGGTTCTCCACATCAGCCTTGAATTCTTTGAACCTGTCAAAGCATTCAGACTTGTGGCGCATCAAGTAAATGTATCCATATCTTGAATAATCGTCTATAAAAGAGACGAAATATTCAAAACCATCTCTTGCCTGGATAGACATAGGACCGTACAAATCAGAATGAACCAATTATAACACATCTTTGGCTTTATACCCCTTGGCCTTGAAAGGCCTCTTGGTCATTTTACCTTCCAAGCAAGATTCGCAGGTTGGGAGATCCTCCACCACTAATGAACCTAAAGGTCCATCAGCTATCAACCTTTGAATTCTGCTTAGGTTAATATGACCAAGCCTTAGATGCCAAAGATATGTTTGGTTCATTTGCGAAGGTTCTTTTCTCTTATTAGACTTAGAAGATGAGTTATTGATTTCTATATGCATCGTGGGAGTTTTTGGTTCAAGAGTATATAAATTGCCAACCAATGTACCAGAACAGATAATCTCCCTATTCCTTTTTATAACCACTTTGTCATTAAAAGAAATAGAATATCCATCCATAAATAATTTAAAAACTGAAATTAAATTCTTTCTAAAAGTAGGTACATAAAGACAATTTCTCAAAACCAAAACTTTATTCCTATCAAAAGATAAATAAACGTCTCCCACTGCAATAGCCGCCACCTTTGAAGCATTGCCCATGAAGACGGTAATCTCTCCCTCAACTAGTCGTCGGGTTTCCTGGAACCCTTGCAAAGTATTGTAGACATGATCAGTGGCTCCTGTATCTACACACCAGGCACTAGTAGATAACACCGGTAAACATGTTTCAACAACTAAACAAGAAGATATTGTTGGGTTTTTCCGAGCTGCTAAAACCGCTTTTTGCGTTGCGGAAACCTCGGAAGCCCCGGCCACGGATCCGTGCGAAGTATAAAAATTATAATTACATGTATGTGCTTACAGAAATCCTAGATCTACCTTAGATCTAAGAGGTTAGAATGTTACCCTCGTAGCGACGCCCTTCGCTTATTCCGCTCGTCCAAAAGTTCGCCGGAACTCGAGAGTGTCAAGTGCACACTCCTCTATGGTATCCACACAAGCAATAGGTGGAGAGAAATGCCTTAGAGTGTGCTAGCACTCCCTTAGGAATTTCGGCAAGATTAGGTTTGGAGAGGTAGAGCTTGAGAGGAAGAGCACCAAGGTTGAAGATGAAGTAATTGGAATAACTCCCCAAATGAATTCACCACCCATAACCCCTAAGTGGCCGGCCACTTCATGGAGGGGGGGTTACATGCATGCATGTAACTCCCATGACGCTTGGTCTCCCTCATGATGTGGCACCAATTGACCAAGTCAATGATGATGTGGAGCACCATCATTGGCCGGCCATGCCTAGTCATCATCATGACATGTCATTTGGTCAAGTCAAACTTGACCTTTCATCTTCCCTCTCAAGTCAAGTCAAACTTGACCTCTAATCTCCCATGGTTGATCAAATCTAACCACTTGACTCAAGTCAATTTAATATAATGAATCTCTATTCATTAATTTAAATTGATTTGATGAATCAAATCTCAATTAGACTCATTCAACACTTGAATCAACTTGAGTCTAACTCAATTAGTCTAATTTGGATTACTCTTAATCCAATTTGGTTCATCCCATGAACCTAATCCTCATGGTTCATCATATGAACCTAATCTCCATCTAATTTCTCTTATGTGTGTGACCCTATAGGTTCTTGTAACGTTGGCAATGTCCCTAAACCGATTTAGGAACATAAGCAATGAGCGGTATCTAGCAACACATCATTGCTACCCAAGTTATAAGAATGTTGAGCTCCAACATCACCTTTGTGACTACTAATTGTGACTCTCACAATATGTGACAATGTCCCTCTATCCTTGACATCTAGATTGACCAATCGAGGCATAGACCGTGTCATCCTCGGTACAATCTAAATCTTGAACTCCAAGTAGACTCACTCTAATCAAATGAGTTCAATATCTCATATTGACTCATTTGGGCATGGCCATGCACTTCGTGGTCTCACTCTATCAAGAATATCGATGTCACCCCCGTCATATAAGAGGGATAGATCCCATCTACATCACTCACATCCCTCCGCATAATTCGTTACATACCCAGTAATCGCCTTTATAGTCCACCCATTTACGGGTGACGTTTGACGAAGCCAAAGTATGCAACTCATTATGTAGGGAACCATGGTGACTTCAGGTCTAAGGACTAATAGTCATACTAATAGCCACATGAGAAAGTATATGACACTCATATAACGATCCATGATACTTTCTCATGGCGGGTCATTCAGTATATATTCTCCAATGCATACCCATGTGTCAACTTGATATCTCATATCCATGACTTGTGAGATCAAGTCATCTTGTTGACCTACATGCTAGTCTCTATGCATTAACATTGTCCCTGAATGTTAATACTCGACTAGGAATGATTAAGAGTAGTGTTCTCTATATCATCTCATTATCGATTCAACCAATCGATTGATATAGATAAGAACCTACTACTCAATGACATTATTATATTTAGTTATTTGGCACCAATACAAGTAAATATAATAACCATGCCTTTATAAATAGGAATATGATACAATAAAGTCCATATAACAATCATCATATGATTGGCTCTAGGGCTTTCACTAACAGATATACCTTTGTTCTTTCGGCGAGGACAGTCCGCCTTCCAATGTCCAGTCTGCTTGCAAGTGAAGCACTTGCCTTTCGGCTTCTTCACTCCTGCCTGAGGTCCCACTTCCACTTTCTTTGCTCCACCTTGCTTCTTCTTCTTCTTACCTTTCGGTTTAGAGGAAGAAACCTTCTGAGCGACCATGTCTTGAGCACTCTGACGAAAAAGCCCCTCTGTCGCCTGGAGTTCTGTCAGAAGCTCCGCCAACGAATACAACCTCTTGTTCATGTTGTAGTTGAGGCGGAACTGCTCAAAACTCCTAGGCAGAGACTAGAGAATGATATCAACCTGGGTTTCTCCATCGATCTCAGCTCCGAGGACTTCCATCTCATTAAGATGAGCCATCATCTTGAGAACATGATCCCTAACGGGTGTTCCCTCGACCATGGTGGTCGTCATCAAGTTTCTCATTGCCTCCTGCCTAGCCGCCCTACTCTGATGTCCAAAAAGTTCCTTGAGATTGAACATCATGTCATAAGCTGTGGCTATGGCCTGATGCTGATGTTGCAGCGCATTTGACATAGATGCCAAAATGTAACATCGCGCCATCTCATCTGCCTTGACCCATTTCTTATAATGTTCTTTCTCCTTTTCATCAGAGTCATCGGAGGGCTTAGGAGGACAGACCTCGAAGAGTACAAATTTGTACTCCTCCGCAGTTAAGACAATATCCAGGTTTCTTTTCCAATCAATGTAGTTTAGACCAGTAAGTTTGTTTTCTTTTAAAATCACAGCAAGTGGGTTGAAAGCCATTTGAAAATCCTAAAAATCACAATGATCAAAATATTAGATTTCAAATATTATTGATTCCTCAAAACAATAAAATCCCGAAATCAACCAACACCTCAAATCACCGAGAATATCGCATGCCACGCTGTGTGGATGTATACGAATTCTACATTTGTAAGAGGAGGTTTTACCCATTAATTTTATTATCTTGTCAACCTTACTTTTTGACAAATAAAATTAATAGTTGGTTCCTCTTTGGCCCTATAAATAAAAGCAGTGACTCCGATGGGGAGGATACTTTTATTTGCATCTAAGTGTGCACCATTACACGATACTAAGGGAATTATTTCGGATTATGTGTCTTACCGCTGTGGAAGTACACATGCTCCTAGATAATTTCCTATAACCATTATTTGACCTAGTGATCCGCAAACAAACCCGTCCGCAGGGAGGAAGGCACTCAGAGCCGACACACAAGTTTGTTGCATCACACGTCAAATTGTAATGGAGGCCGTGGGAATTAATTAAAATATCCCTCTCCCACTTAGTAAATTGAAAATGAGGAATTTTAAAACATACACAACATGCATATAAAACAAATAAGCAATAAATATGGAAAAAATAGAATTTTTCCAACTATTATGGCATTGTCCTCCAATATGCATCCCGTCGTGTCACCACCTCGTCCGCTCCACCTTTTCCCGTGCGCAAGTCACCAAAGATATCCAAGCCGAGATAAATCATTTTACTTACATCCATCGATCCTATACTCCACGAAGGAGTGTACAAATAATCTAGATCGAAAGTAAACTAAAATGAGCGGCTAAACAATGTCGTATTTAATTACAAAAATTAAATACTAATCTAGCCTCGTCAACCCCGAGGATTCAAATAATAAATATTTACACACATCCATTCACATAATAGTCGTATCTTATGCCTGCAACCAAAGAGTTAAACTACGCATATCCTACTATTATCCGACACATATAATATATGAAAAAGTGCATAAAAATTAACCGAATCCAAAACACACAAAATCGGAAACCGTGGCTCTGATTCCAATTGTAGGGAGTCGCTTCGGAGGCTCATTGGCTCCCATGTCCCCGGATTAAAATTTTCACTAATGAAAGAATTAATCCGGATGGGATGAGTTTCCTTAGCACAACCAATTCATCGTCGTGCTAACAACTTGAGTGGTCGCTTGAACAAACTAGTTGTTCAAGCAACACAACTCTTCTAGTTGATTAGCCGCGGAAGAGACGACGGACGGATCGCCGGTTTTTGTGTTTGTCTTCGGGGTCCATGATTATACAAAATATATACATATGCATAATTGTATAATCAACAATTAAAAGAACATTCTCAGATCTGAAAATAAAGTTATAAAACTTTATACCTTACGATCTTCTACCGTATGTCCTATCCTTCTCGTGGACGACGTGTGGACGAAGATCCTCCACGAGTAGAAGCCTTCTAGATCGCGTTCTTCCCTTCCTTGTCCGCTGCGAACAAAGAGAAGAACCAACAATACCTTTCCTTTCTAGAACCGGCCACCAAGCTAGGGAGTTTGATGCAACCGCCGGCCAAGGAACGAATGGATGAAGCGCCGGCCACCAATACAAAGGGAACCGCCGGCCACCTTGGAGATTGGAGAAGTGAACGCCGACCACCAATGGAAGGAGAACCGTCGGCCAAGGAATAAGAGAGAGGCCTTGAGGATGGGCGCCGACCAAGTGTTGATGGAGAATGATGGGCGCCGGCAACAACTAGAAGGATGAAGGTTGCCGCCCAAAACCCTAGCTCCAAAGCCCTAGCCGCCCACTTTGAGAAGAGCCAAACCCTAATTCCAATTCAATTGATTCTTGCCGCCCAACCCTAAGCTTTCCATTTATAGAGTTAGGCTTAGGACTCCTTTAATCTCCACTGTCAGATCTAGGGATTTAATCTCCACCGTCGGATCTAGGGTTTTATCCCAACCGTCGGATCTAGGGTTTCATCCCAACCGTCGGATCTAGGATTTCATCCCAACCGTCGGATCTATGGTTTCATCCCAACCGTCGGATCTAGGGTTTTATCCCAACCGTCAGATCTAGGATTTCATCCCAACCGTCGTATCTAGGGATTCATCCTAAACATCGGATCTAGGGATTTAATCTCAACCGTTGGTTCTAGGGTTTCATCCTAACCATCGGATCTAAAGATTTAATCCCAACCGTTGGTTCTAGGTTTTGTTTTACATTCTTGGATCTAGACTTCACAAGGATTATATTAGGCTACGATAGGGACCATAAGGAGGAGTTGGATCTTGGCCACCCTATGGATCGGAACCACACAAACTTGATCCATCAATGATGTTCCAATCCACTAGAGGATCATCATTGAACTACCTCACCAACCCCCATAAATTAATATGGGCTCCATATATTATTTGTACATTCATCTCCCCGTGTTTAAGATATTGAATGTCCGTCAATTAATTGATTTACTGACCATCAATTAATTAACATCTAATTCCTCGAGTAGTACCACTCAACTTTATCATCATGTTGACTAAGTCAACCAGCTAGGTTTACATGATGAACCTTATGAGCTCCTTAAGGGGACATCATCAACCTAATATATAGGACACGGTTTCCTCCTATAATCAACGACACACCATGTAAATAATATTATTTCCCAACTTACCGGGCATATTGATTTAATCCATCTAAATCTCACCCACTGGTAAATCGAAGAAATAAATACTAAGTACATGTGCCCGTTATTATATCGGGATTAAGAGCATGTACAACATAATATCCGAGGTCTGATTCAATTATGTAGTCAGTACTAAATTGAATCACCTCTATGTAGGTCCTGCTCAATACACCTAAGTGTACCAGTGTAACTCTATGTTCAAGACAAAACAATACCAAGCTACACTACAACCATGCCAATGGTTTGTCCAAAACCATCTTGGTTGTGAGCCTCTTCTTATATTTTACAAGGAACTGATAACATGATCTTCTGTGCCACACCAAGCACCATGTTATCTACAATGTAAAATATTAGACAATATGCACACATATAATAAATATATAAAGTGCAAACAATGATCATGTGATTCTTATTTCAAAATAAAATGTTCATACAAAATGAGCTAGGCTTTCAGTATACATTCCAACAGCGATCCCTTATAACCTTGATGCCAAGGATGTGTCCCACCTCTCCAAAGTCCTTCATATCAAACTGTTTGGACAACGATACCTTTACGTCCGATAACACCTTGATATTGTTGCCAATCAACAAAATGTCATCTACGTATAGTACAAGAAATACCACTATGTTTCCGTCACATCTCATGTATACACAAGACTCATCCGGACTTTGAATAAATCCATAAGATTGGATTACCTCATCAAAGCAGATGTTCCAAGACCTCGAAGCTTGCTTCAATCCATAAATGGACCAATTAAGCTTACATACAAGATGCCCTTTGCCCTTCGCAATGAATCCCTCTGTTTGCTTCATATAGATGTTTTCCTCAAGACTTCCATTAAGGAAAGTTGTCTTGACATCCATCTGCCACACCTCATAATCCATATGAGCTGCAATGCATAAGAGAATCCGGATAGACTTAAGCATGGCCACCGACGAAAAGGTCTCCTCATAATCGATACCCTCTCTCTGAGTATACCCCTTCGCAATAAGCCTCGCTTTGAAGGTCTCAACCTTCCCGTCTATTCCTCTATTTCTCTTGTAGATCCACTTGCATCTAATGGTTTTTACACCATCGGGTTGTTCCACTAGCTCCCAGATCTGATTTGAATCCATAGATTCAATCTCAGTATTCATTGCACTTTTCCAAGATGCTGCATCTTTATCTTGGATTGCCTCGTCATATGTCCAAGGATCAGGTTCATGTTCGCCAGGGACCAAATCAGAAGATTCTCCCAAGAACATGAATCTATCAGGCTATCTCACAACCCTCCCACTACGATGAGGTATCACCTGTGTATCCTCTGTGACACGCGGTGCAGTGACTTGTGGTATATCCTCTTGTACCGATGGTACTGAAGAAGTGACTTCCCCTTTTATTTCCTCCAGAACAATCTTACTCATGGACTTGTGGTTCATCACATAGTCTTCCTCTGGAAATCTGGCGTTCGTGCCAACGATCACCCTTTGATCTCTAGGACTATAAAACAAACCACCTTTCGTTCCTCAAGGATAGCCAACGAATATGCGTACTTCTGTATGAGGTTCCAACTTACCAACATCTGCCTTCAGCACTTGTGCTGGACTCCCCCATATCCGAATATGTCTTAGACTAGGCTTTCGCCCAGTCCACAATTTTATGGGAGTATAAGGCACTGATTTATATGAAACCAAGTTCAGAATGTACACTGCCGTATCTAGAGCATATCCCCAGAACAAATCTGGCAACTCAGAATAACTCATCATCGATCTAACCATCTCCATAAGAGTCCTATTCCTTCGCTCTGCTACACCATTCTGCTGTGGTGTGCCAGGTGCAGACAATTGGGATTGAATCCCAGCCTCTGATAAGTAATTCCTAAACTCTCCCAAGATGTACTCACCACCACGATCAGATCGTAGTGTCATCTATATCTTGAATAATCGTCCATGAAAAAGATAAAATATTCAAAACTAGTTCTTGCTTGGATAGACATAAGACCATACAAATCAGAATGAACCATTTCCATCACATCTTTTTCTATACCCCTTGGCCTTAAAAGGCTTCTTGGTCATTTTACCCTCCAAGCAGGATTCGCAGGTTGAGAAATATTCCACCACTAATGAGCCCGGAGGTCCATCAGCTATCAACCTTTGAATTCTGCTTAGGTTAATATGACCAAGCCTAAGATGCCAAAGATATGTTTGTTTAATCTTCGAAGGTTCTTTTCTCTTATTGGAATTAGAAGAGAGTTATTAACTTCTATTTGCATCGTGGGAGCTTTTGGTTCAAGTATATACAAATTTCCTATCAATGTACCAGAACAGATAATCTTCGTATTCCTTTTTATAACGACTCTGTCATTAAAAGAAATAGATTATCCATCCATAAATAATTTATAAACCAAAATCAAATTCTTTCTAAATAAAGGTACATAAAGGAAATTCTTAAGAACCAAAACTTTATTTTTCTCAAAAGATAAATAAAACATCTCCCACTGCAATTGCCGCCACCATTATGGCATTGCCCAAGTAAACGGTAATCTCTCCCTTAGCTCATCGTCGGGTTTCCTAGAACCCTTGCAAAGTATTGCAGACATGATTAGAGGCTCCCGTATCTACACACCAGGTGTCGGTAGATAACACCGCTAACCATGTTTCAATGACTAGACTAAAGGATATACCTTTGTTCTGTTTCGGATTGGGACAGTCCTTCTTCCAATGTCCATCCTGCTTGCAAGTGAAGTACTTGCCTTTCGGCTTCTTCACTCCTCCCTGAGATCCTCCCACCACCTTTGCTCCACCTTGTTTCTTCTTCTTCTAGCCTTTTGGCTTAGAAGTAGAAAACTTCTGAGCAACCATGGCCTGAACATGAGCAAGCCTTTCTGTCGACTAGAGAATGATATCGACCTGGGTTTCCCCATCGATCTCAGCTCCAAGGACTTCCAGCTCATTCGCAGGCTTAGGAGGATACTCTTCAAAAAGTATATATTTGTACTCCTCAGCAGTTATGATAATATCTAGATTCTTTTCCAATCAACATAATTTGGGTACAGTAAGCTTATTTTCCTTTAGTATCACAACAAGTGGACTGAAAGTCATTTTTGAAAATCCTAAGAATCACATAGATCATTACTTTAGATTTCAAAAAATTATTGATTCCTCAAAAAATAAAATTTTAAAATCAACCAACACCGAGAATATCGTATGCCACGATCGTGTGGACGTATACGAATTCTACATTTGTAAGAGGAGGTTTTACCCATTAATTTTACTATCTTGTCAACCTAACTTTTTGACAAATAAAATTAATAGTTGGTTTCTCTTTACCCCTACAAATAAAAGCAGTGACTCCGATGGGGAGGATACTCCTATTTGCATCTAAGTGTTCACCATTACTCGATACCAAGGTAATTATCTCGGGTTATGTGCCTTTCGATGGGGAAGTACACACGCTCCTTAATAATTTCCTATAACCAGATCCGACCCTGTGATCCACAAACAAACTTATCCAATGGAGAGGATGGCACTCAGAGCCGACGTGCAAGTTTGCTTGCATCACATGTCAAATCGTAATGGAGGTCGTGGGAATTTATAAAAATATCCCTCTCCCACTTAGTAATTTAAAATTGAGGAATTTTCTAGCCTACGACATGCATATCAAATAATAAGCAATAAATATGAAAAATAAATTATTTTACAACTTTTATGTCTTTTGTCTTCAATATGTCTCCCGTCGCATCGCCATCTCGTCTGCTCCTCCTACGCCATGTACGAGCCATCCGGAGATCCGAGCCGAGATTAAACTATTTTAATTTACATTCATCGATCCTATACTCCACGAGGGAGTGTACATGAAATCTAGATCGAAAGTAAACTAAAATAAAAGGAGTGGCTAAACAATGCCATATCTAATTACAAAAAATTAAATACTAGCCTCGTCAACCCCGAGGATTCAACAAAATATACAATTACACACATACAATCACATACACACATATGGCCATAATAGTTGGATCCTATGCCTGCAACCAAAAAGTTAACCTATGCATATCCTACTATTATCCGACACATATAATATATGAAAAATGCATAAGAGTAACCGAATCTTAAACACACAAAACCGAAAACTGCGACTCTGATACCAATTGAAGGGATTTGATCCGAGAGGGGAAACTTCGCTTCCCACTTCAACTCGGTCGCTTGTTCATGGCGATCCCATGGATGTCCCCGGATTAAAAATTTAATCCTAGAAAAAGGGAACACCCAAGCAACCTTGTCATCGTCGTGCTATTCGTTTAGAGTAGTCACTTGAACAAACTTGTTGTTCAAGCGACCAACCTCTATTCCACGAATAGCCATGGAATAGACGATGTACGGATCGTCAGTTTTTGTGTTTATGTTCGGGATCCAAGTATTATTAAGGCACAAATAGAATATATCATGCTCATAATTGAAAAACAAATATAAACATGTAACAAATGAAAATAGAGAATCGATATACCTCTCGATCTTCTATTGTATAACCTTTCTCCTTTCGGACATCGTGTGGGCGACGATCTACCAAAAGTTGAAGCTCCTAGATCACCAATCTTCCTTCCTTGCTCATTCCGAGCAAGAGGAAGAATAGAAAAAAATCCTCTTCTCCTTCTTTCAACCAACCACCAAACTCCAAGGTTGGAGCTTGCCGCGGGCCAAGGAGGAAGAGGAGAATAGGTGAATGCTAACCAAAGCTCGAAGGGAGAACCCTAAGCCTAGGTTTTACCGGCCAAAGAGAGGGAGAGGGGCTGCTTTGGATGCCGGCCAATGGCTGGAAAGTGCTGCTAGGTCGCCGGCCACCTTGAGGGAAGAAGAAGAAAGGAAAGACCTTCCTTATTTGGTGCCGCCAAGCCCAAAAACCTAGCCTCCAAGCCTTGCAACCCAAAAACCCTAATCCTATCTCTAGTTGGATTCTAGATGCCGCCCACCCCTTGCCCTCCTTTTATAGAGTTAGGGATAAGCCTTGTTTTAATCTCCACCATTGGTTCTAGGGATTTAATCTCAACCGTCGGATCTAGAGATTTAATCTCAACCGTCGGATCTAGAGATTTAATCTCTACCTTTGGATCAAGAGTTTTGTTTCTATCCATTGGATCTAAGCTTCATGAGATTTTAATAGAATACAATAGGGACCATGAGGAGGAGTTGGATCTTGGCCACCCAATGGATCAAGCCCATATAAAGTCCGATCCATTAATGATTATCCATTCCACTAGAGGATTATCATTGATCTACATCACCAACCCCCATAAGTTAATATGGGCTCCATATATTATTTGTACATTTTCTCCCCGTGTTTAAGATCTCGAATGTCTGTCGATTAATTAATTTACCGACCATTAATTAATCAACATCTAACTCCATGAGTAGTACCACTCAACCTTTTCATCATGCCGGACCAAGTCCAACTGCAGGGTTTATATGATGAACCTTATGAGCTCCTCAAGGGGACATCATCATCCTAATATATAGGACACGGTTTCCTCCTATAATCAACGACACACCATATAAATAATATCATTTCCCAACTTACCGAGCCTATCGATTGAATCCATAAATCTCGCCCATTGGTAAATCAAAGAGATGAATACTAAGTATATGTGCCCGTTATTATATCGGGATTAAGAGTATGTACAATATAATATATGAGGTCCGATTCGATTATATAGTCAGTAATAAATCGAATCACCTCTAAGTCGGTCCTGCTCAATACACACAAAGTGCACTAGTGTGTTTCTATGGTCAAGACAAACCAATACCAAATCACACTACAACCATTCCAATGGTTTGTCCAAAGCCATCTCGGTTGTGAGCCTTTACTTATACTTTACAAGGAACCGATAACATGATCTCCCGTGTGACACCACACACCATGTTATCTACAATGTAATGTATTAGACAATATGCATAGCCATAAATATGCAAACAATGATCATGTGATTCTTATTTCAAAAATAAAGATGTTCATACAAAAGATATACTTTTCAGTATACATCCCAACAACCATAACTAGCATCCACAATTAACTCCGGACATCACAATGTCTCCAGCCAGTGAGAATCAACTGCTTGGATACACCAAAGAGTATACCTCGTGTTAGTCTCGATAGAATTGATGGTGTACAAATCCATCAATTCATTGACTAGGGATAATTCCAATACATCACATTTACACATGTAGAGATACTCACTAGTTGTGATCCAATCACAAATTCTCTCATGCTGTGAATTGTATTGTGGACATTCAGTAAATGAGTTTAAGATATAATCAAATACATGAAAATATGCATACTCAAATAGTGAATCTTCATTTATCATATAAATGATTTAATCATAAGGCGATTGCCTTAGGACACCTCTCATATATAACTAACATAAATATTACCCACTTGATATATAGACTATGTTGATGGCCTTCACATTCGTGAATCTATCTCGAATCATGATCCTAGTTTCGAATCCATGACACCAGCCCATAGTTGCTTCCCATTCTGTCCTCTGCACATTTGCTACACTGCTATAACACAACCTACTACATAACGTACGAAATCAAAGCTTACCTTATTCTGAATTAATGCTCCCATCTGATTTAATGTTCACTGCATCTTGATTCACATCTGTGTATCCAATCCAAATCAAATAGTTGAATCGAAGACAACCGATCTCAATACTTAGTTGCATTGGAAACTAACCCCAAATCCAACTTAGAAAGTTCAAATCTATACATGGGAGAGGAGCTAAATGGACGACAACAACACTAATGGATCTGTCGCCCGTAGTGAAAGGCTATGAATGGATGCTAAGAGTCGATCAGCTGAATGGCCTTGAAGACGATCACGACATACTGATTTGGAGGCTATGGCCACGGAGACACCAACGATGAATAGGGTTGTGCTCAGATCGGGAATAGTCGCAAAGAACAATGGCATTCTAGATTATAGAAGTTGCAGAGAAGAAGAGACTGAACTCCTCCTTGGCCTATCCGATAAACATCAAAGTTGTGGGCGTTAGGTGGTGTCTCGGCTCCCAAGCAGTACACGGTAAAAACAGAGTCAATGGGGATGAAGAGCTCACCGCAAAAAAAGACTGGATGCAGTGGTGGTGCTTTCTACCTAGGTGGAGATCTTCGACGGCGAAGTAGGAGAAGGGGGCAATGGCAAGCTGGGCTCAAGTGGCGGCAATGGCAGATTGAGTTCCCATAATCCGAAGGAGAGGATGAGATGCTCGATCAGAAAAGCTAGGGATCGGGGTGGTCGAGGAGAGGCGGTGGCAATAGTGGATCCAACTCACGGTGGCAGTGGCGTGGAGATCACGATCGGTGCGGTGGCAGCAGTGCGAGCTTGAGCAACGGAATTTAAGAAGAAGAGATGCTGAGCACCTTTGATCGACGAAGAGAGGAAGAAGCCAGCGATGTAAGGTCGTGCACGGGAGAGGAAGGGAAGAGGCGGTGACGACGATAATGATTTTGTCGAGCTCAACTCGCGTGATGAAGCCGACGAAGGGGTAGAAGGTTGCACGATCGAGAGAAACGAGTGGCAGAAGAAGAGAACAACGATGGTGCATGGAGAAAAAATGTTAGGGCAATCAATGTAGGGAATTCTTTATGCCAAATGGCATATGCGCAACGGAAAAATTAGGATCCCTTCCAAGTGATCCATGCGAAAGCAAACTCGTATAAAATAAATTTCTCTAAACCAAGCCTATCTTATAGGAGAGGATTACCTTTGTTGCGTGCCCTTGTTAATCCCGCTTCTTCCTTTTGTTTGTTGGATCTTTAGCACGTTCAAGTGTCCGTGCCTCTATATGTATCCACACGAGCAAGCTCTTGTCTCACAAAAGAAAAACTAGAGGAGCTCTCCTTTACTTCTTGCTAGAGAAGTCCCTAAAGGAGAGGAAGAGAAGGAAAAGGAGAAAGGAAGAAGAAGACTCCTCTTCTTGCTAGCCTACACTCACAAACCCACACAACCAAAGCTTCCACCAAGCTCTCTCACAACCACAACAACACAACCAGCTTCCACCAACAAAGCCTGTCTTTGGCAGCCACTCCATGAGAGTCTTTTATAGGGTTGGAAAAACCCTTTCACCTCCACACATTCAATGCAATCCATTGCATTGAGACATATCCTTGTTTGGCCGGCCACTTAAGGAGACAAAACCATTTTGTTTCCTTCCACCTTAACTAGCTTAGGTGTATGCTTAGGTGGCATGCATATGTGTCATTCTTATGTGGCTGTCATGCATGTTGAATTAATCTTATTAATTCAATTAAGCTTTATGTTATCATATTGAATTAATCTTATTAATTCAATCATATTGAATTAATCTTATTAATTCAATTAAGCTTATGTTATCATATTGAATTAATCTTATTAAATCAATAAGGTAACATATTGAATTAATCTCATTAAATCAATTAGCTAAAATTCTCATTAAGCTTAAAGTCCAAAAACCATTTTGTACTTAAGCTTATTCCCAAATTATTCTAGTCAAACTAGAATACTCTAATTCCTCTAATTATCATGCTCTTTGTGTGTGACCCTATAGGCTCTCATAACGTTGGCAGTGGATCTAAACTCTTTTAGATACACAAGCAATGAGCGGTATCTAGCAATACATCATTGCTACCCAAGTTCTGAGATAAGTCAAGATCCGACTAACCTTTCCGTGACTACTATAATATATGACCGTGTCCTTCTATCCTTGATATCAGATTGATCAATGAGGCATAGACCGTGTCATCCTCGATCAATCTATGTGTTTCTTGATCCCTGAGTAAACTAACTCAAACAAATGAGCTCAATATCTCATATTGACTCATTCGAGCATGGCCATGCGTTTTAGTAGTTCTACTCAATCAAGGGGCCCACCGATATCACTCTCGTCATATGAGAGGGATAGATCCCATCTACATCACTCACATCCCTCCGCATAATTTGTTATATACCCGATGTCGCCTTTATGGTCCACCTA
Source organism: Wurfbainia villosa (assembly GCA_025175895.1). Classification (NCBI taxonomy): domain Eukaryota; kingdom Viridiplantae; phylum Streptophyta; class Magnoliopsida; order Zingiberales; family Zingiberaceae; genus Wurfbainia; species Wurfbainia villosa. The sequence goes on from CM045988.1 coordinate 72,195,649, forward strand.
TTACGGGTGGCGTTTGTGAAAACCAAAGTACATAACTCCTTATGTAGGGAACCGTAGTGACTTCAGGTCTGAGGACTATTCATACCAATAGTCACATGAGAAAGTTTATGACACTCATATAACGATCCATGAAACTTTCTCATGGCGGGTCAGTTCAGTATATATTCTCTAATATATACCCATGTGTCAACTTGATATCATATATCCATGACTTGTGAGATCAAGTCATCAATTGACCTACATGCTAGTCTTTATGTATTAATATTGCCCTTGCATATTAATACTTGACTAGGAACATTTAGAAAGTGTTCTCTACAGCCTCTCATAATCAATTCTGCCAATTGATGTGCTGTAGATAAGAACCTACTTTTCTAGGGCATTATTATATTTAATTTAGCTGGCACAAGCAAGACTTAAATATAATAACCAATCCTTTGCCTTTATAGAATATGATACAAAATGTTCCCTATTCAACCATCACATGATTGGTTCTTGGGCTATAACTAACAATCTCCCACTAGCACTAGTACCAATCACTATGATATCTAATACCTAGTGACCTAGTGTGACCATCATGCTTCCTCTGTGCCAAAGCCTTGGTCAATGGATCTGCGATGTTAGCTTCTGTCGGTACTCTGCATATCCTCACATCTCCTCTATCGATGATCTCTCGAATGAGATGGAAGCGCCGCATGATATGTGTTTGGTTCGCTGATGTGATCGAGGTTCCTTAGCCTATGCAATAGCCCCATTGTTGTCACAATAGAGGTCTATTGGATCTGCAATGCTAGGAACTACCCCAAGTTCACTGATGAACTTGCGGAGCCAAACAGCCTCCTTTGCTGCATCGGATCTTTGCAATATACTAAACCTGTTGTAGAATCGGAAGTGTGCTTTGAACTCTTCGACTCACGGCTCCACCATTCGAGGCAAAACACGTACCGATTGCGATCTATAGTCATCCTTATGCATTTGGAAGCTTGCATCACACTGTAACCCTTCTGATTAGCTCCTCATTGCCTCGAATATCGAAATATTCTTTCGTTCTTCGTAAGTATTTAAGAATATTTTTAACTGCTATCCGATGACTTTCACCGGATCATTGAGTATCTACTCGTCATGCTCAAAGCATCACGAGATGTCGGAGCAGTACAAAGCATGGCGTACATATGATAGACCCTATAGCGGATGCATAAGGGATCTTATCCATGCGATCTCTCTCCTCCTTAGAAGAGGACATTGAGTCTTGAAAGACTTACACCATGTGATAAAGGTAGAAACCCTTTCTTGGAATTTTGCATAGCAAAAGCGATCTAGCACTTTATCAATGTATGTACTCGACTTAGGCCAAGTAATCTTTTAGATCTATCTCTATAGATCTTGATGCCTAGAATATAGCGGCTTCACCTAAGTCTTTCATCGAGAAACAATTCCCTAACCACATCTTCACATTTGGAGTGAGGGAATATCATTTCGATGAGAAGTATGTCATCTACATACAAGACAAGAAATACAAGTGCTCCCACTATTTCTCTTGTAGACACAAGGTTCATCTTCATTCTTGATGAAACCAAACTCTTTGATTGCATCATCGAATCGAAGATTCCGGCGAGAGGCTTGCTTTAGTCCATAAATGGACCTTTGCGGTTTACATACCTTTCCGGGATGCTTTGGATCTTCAAAACCCTCGGGTTGTGTCATGTACACATCCTCGAGTAGCTTTCCATTGAGCGGTTTTGACATCCATCTGCCGGATCTCATAATCATGGTAGGTGCGATAGCAAGTATGATCCGAATGGATTTAAGCATCGCATGGCCCGGTGAAAAGGTTTCTTCATAGTCAATACCATGAATTTGTTTGAATCCTTTAGCCACCAATCTACCTTTATAGGTATGCTTATTACCATCCATGTCAGTCTTTACTTTAAAGACCACTTACACCAATGGGTTTTACCCCTTGGTGGATCAACCAAAGTCCATACTTGGTTAGTGTACATGGATTCCATTTGGATCTCATGGCCTCTAGCCATTTCTCGAATCTGGGCTCATCATAGCTTCTTGATAGGATGTAGGCTCTCAAGATCGACAAGCAATACTTCACCGTTGTCGGTCAAGAGAAAAGAATATCTCTCGGGTTGACAGCGGATCCTATTAGATCTACTGAAGAGGTTGGTCTACTTGAGCAGTGTTTGCTCCACAACTCTTTGGGCAACAAATTCCTCATCCACAACACTTTGTGGTGCACTGTTCATTTTCCATCGAAGCCTTAGTGTTATCATCATCTTGAACTTCTTCAAGATGAATTTTACTCCACTAGTATTTCTAGAAATAAATTCTCTTTCTAGAAAGAGCATTTCCAACAAACACCTTGCCAAGTGTGGGATTGTAAAGTAATATCCCTTAGTTTCCTTGGGATATCCTACAAAATAACACTTATCGATTTGGGTCCTAGTTTATACGAGACTTGGCGTCTAACGTAAGCTTTACAACCCCAAATCTTTATAAAAGACATTTTGGGACTCTTCGGTCCATATCGTATATGGTGTCTTTTCTCGGCTTTTGATGGGCAGCGATTAAGTGTGAAAGCGGTGTCTCTAGAGCTAAACCCCAAAAGGAAGTAGGTAGATCGATCGGCTCATCATTGATCGTACCATATCTAATAAGTCACGATTTCTCCTCTCGGATACACCATTCCATTGTGGTGTTCGGTGGAGTGAGTTGGGATATTATCCACACTCGGCCAGTGATCACGAAACTCTTGACTAAGGTATTCACCACCTCGATCGATCGAAGTAAGCTTAATCGCTTACCAAGTTGATTTTGTACTTCATTCTTGAATGCTTTGAACTTTTCAAAGGATTGACTTATGTCTCATCAAATATAAGTAGCCAATCTACTCGTATCATCGTGAAAGTAATAAAGTACTTATAGCCTCCTCAGCCCGACATTGAAAGGGCCACATACATCATCGGTATGTATGAGTCCTAACAAGTCGTCGCTCTCTCGCCATGTCCACTAAATGGAGTTTTAGTCATCTTTCCTAAAGACAAGACTCGCATACCTCATATGATTCAAAATCAAATGAGTCAATAATCCATCTTTATGGAGTTGGGATATGCGTTTTCATTTATGTGACCTAGGCGTGATGCGAAGATATGTTTAGTTCAAATCATTCGATTTGAACCGTTTAATATTTCGTTATAAATTGGGTTTTCTAAATCTAGAACATAGAGACCATTCATAAGTGGTGCATTACAATAGAACATTTCATTTAAATAAATGGAACAACATTTGTCCTTTATTATAAAAGAAAAGTTTTCTTGTCTAAACAAGATCTGAAATTATGTTCTTTGTCAATGCGGTACATAAAAGCACTCCTCTAGTTCTAAGATAAGCCCGAGTGGGCAAAGACAAAGAATATGTTCCTCTGACTCACCATTGCCTACTCGTAGGTCCACTTAGCCTTTGCCATTATTCTACTATTTCTCGGTCCTGCACATTAGTACAAATGTGAGATGCACATCCGTATCTAATACCCATGTAGAAGAAATAGATAGATTAACTTCTATAACGTGTATACGAGGCGAAGTCCCACTTCTTTTGTTCTTTACTTCCTCAAGGTAGACTTTGCGATTCCGCTTCCGATTGTCGATCTCACGCAATGGAAGCGGTCCCTTCCTTAGGTACTTTACCTTTACCCTTTGAAGTGGATGAATTGGCCTTGCCTTTGGCTTGGGTCTTACCCTTGCCTTTGCGCTTACCTTTGTCCTTCTTGACCATTAGTACATTACTAACTTTCTTCTTGAGATTTGGTTGTGATTCTTAACATCTTTGAGAATCTCGAGCAAAGGTTTATCAATTTCATTCATGTTATAATTCATGGCGAATTGATTATATGCTTCCAGCGATTGCGGGATAACATCGGTTGCCAATTCTTGGCTCGATGGAAAACCTAGTCTTTGAGGTTCTCAGCGTACCCAATCATTTTAGTCGTGAGTTCCTACAGTGTTCCTTCTTGCATCTTGCATGCAAAAAGAGCCTTAGACACTTCAAAAGCGCTCGTGCCTAAGCTTGTCCTTGATATAGTTGTTTCAAATGCTCAACCATATCATAGGCATCCATGTTCTCATGTTGCTTCACAGCTCGGAGTTCATGGTGGCAAGCATAAGACATGACACATCTAATCGTCATCTTGATGCTTCTTATAAGCATCCTTTTGACAGTGGCGCATAGGCGGGTATTTGAGGTATGCTCTAGGACATATAGTTTGCGTTCTTGCTTGAGGATAATCCTCAAGTTCCTATACCGATCAAGAAAAGTTTGCTCCATTGAGCTTGTCCTTCTCAAGGGCGGATCGCAAGTTGAGGGTGTGTCGTGTTAGATGACATGGTGATCTACAACATTAAAATGCAAAGTTTAAGTATCATACCTAAATCATTTAATTAGGCCTTTAATTAAATGAGGCTCCCACTAAATTCTCATAGCTACTATTTAGCTATAAATTTATATGGGATAAAGATCCACATCATAATTCGTCTTGAGTTAGCTTTGGCTAATCGCCCAAGACGTAGTATAATTAGGTAGGCAATCTTTTGCCAATTACATCTGATGTAACTCTTTAATAGCTTTGGTTAAGTTTTAGATTAGTTTAGTGTTTATTCCTAAACCGGCTTCGGTGTGGCGAGGCACGAGGCCTTCTTGGATATCGAACAGCGACCACTTCTAAGACAAAGCTGATGTTCGGAATTCACACAAAACTAATTTTAACACTTATGTTCAAAGCTAATATATGCCTCTACTTTCTTAACTAATTAAGAAAACTTAATTAAGTCTTAACCAAGTTTGATAGCGGGACATCACGATTGTCCACTCGCACTCTTCAAGATAAAATGCATTGCTTTGCTTTGCAAACCCAATAACAAATGATCGAGGAAGTAGTGAGTACCAACTTTGGTAGGCATATCGTTTAGACTTATTAAGAAATAAACATGTATCATATACATATTAGCATACATCACATATAAGCTAAACTAATCATGCATCACATACAAGCTAAACTAACATGCATCATACATATTAAACTAAGCGTGTCATGGTTATGGCCCTTATTCTACAATCTTCTCAAGCCAATGAAAGATTGATTGGTCAACCTAGGGATAGCATCTTCTCCTAAGTGCTTCCTTTTGGTTGTCTTGTGTGTTGACTTCCTCCTTGTAACCTCATCTTCCAATGGACCCTCCATCTTTGTTTTGTACATTACAAAGGAGAAATACTCGAGTTACATTGAGTCTAAAACTAATTTTACAACAAGAATTTTAGGAGAAGGCACGACCAGAGCCGTATTAAAATTACAACACACAATCACAAACTTTTTGGGACTAGGCCATAACCATGCACCATGTCAATTTTAACTTTTAAAAGACATTGGATATTTTATTATGTTTGAAAATTTGCTAATGCAATTATCAACTCATAATAAAATTTATCCTACTTCTATATCACATATAAAATAGAAAACCTATTTTATATCGATCTTTATAAGTGGCTCGATACCCTTTGTAGGGAATTCTTTATGCCAAAATGGCATATGCATAGAGAAAATTAGGATCCTTCAAGTGATCCATGAGAATGAAAACTGGTATAAATTAAATTTCTCTAAACCAACCCTAGCTTATCGCAGCGGTTTACCTTTGTGGGGGGCCCTTGTTATCCCGCTTCTTCCTTTTGTTTGTTGGATCTTTAGCACGTTCAAGTGTCCGTGCCTCTATATGTATCCACACGAGCAAGCTCTTGTCTCACAAAAGAAAACTAGAAGGAGCTCTCCTTACTTCTTGCTAGAGAAGTCCCTAAAGGAGAGGAAGAGAGGGAAAAGGAGAAAGGAAGAAGAAGACTCTTCTTGCTAGCCTACACTCACAAACCCACACAACCAAAGCTTCCACCAAGCCCACACCAACAACACAACCACAAATGCTTTTGGCCACTTACCACTCCATGGGTCTTTATAGGGTTGAAAACCTTTCACCTCCACACATTCAATGCAATCCATTGCATTGAGACTTTTTGTTTGGCCGCCACTTAAGGAGACAAAACCATTTTGTTTCCTTCCACCTTATCTAGCTTAGGTGGATGCTTAGGTGGCATGCTTAGGGGCATTCTTATGTGGCATTCATGCATGTTGAATTAATCTTATTAATTCAATTAAGCTTATGTTATCATATTGAATTAATCTTATTAATTCAATCATATTGAATTAATCTTATTAATTCAATTAACAATATTTTATCATATTGAATAAATATTATTAAATCAATAATGTAACAAATAGAATTAATCTCATTAAATCAATTAGCTAAAATTCTCATTAAGCTTAAAGTCCAAAAACCATTTTGTACTTAAGCTTATTCCCAAATTATTCTAGTCAAACTAGAATACTCTAATTCCTCTAATTATCATGCTCTTTGTGTGTGACCCTATAGGCTCTCATAACGCTGGCAAAGTGGATCTAAACTCTTTAGATACACAAGCAATGAGCGCATCTAGCAATACATCATTGCTACCCAAGTTACGAGATAAGTCAAGATCCGACTAACCTTTCCGTGACTACTATAATATATGACCGTGTCCTTCTATCCTTGATATCAGATTGATCAATGAGGCATAGACCGTGTCATCCTCGATCAATCTATGTGTTTCTTTATCCCTGAGTAAACTAACTCAAACATATGAGCTCAATATCTCATATTGACTCATTCGAGCATGTACATGCGATTTTGTAGTTCTACTCAATCAAGGGGCCCACCGATATCACTCTCGGCTATATGAGAGGGATAGATCCCATCTACATCACTCACATCCCTCCGCATAATTTGTTATATACCCAAGAATCGCTTTTATGGTCCACCTCACATGTGACGCTTGACGATACCAAAGTACATAACTCTTATGTAGGGAACCGTAGTGACTTCGTGTCCGAGGACTATTCATACCAATAGTCACATGAGAAAGTTTATGACACTATATAACGATCCAATAAACTTTTCTCATATGATTCGATTGATATATTCTCTAATATATACCCATGTATCAACTTGATATCATATATCCATGACTTGTGAGATCAAGTCATCAATTGACCTACATGCTAGTCTTTATGTATTAATATTGCCCTTGCATATTAATACTTGACTAGGAACATTTAGAAAGTGTTCTCTACAGCCTCTCATAATCAATTCTGCCTATTGATGTGCTGTAGATAAGAACCTACTTTTCTAGGGCATTACTATATTTAATTTAGCTGGCACAAGCAAGACTTAAATATAATAACCAATCCTTTGCCTTTATAGAATATGATACAAAATGTTCCCTATTCAACCATCACATGATTGGTTCTTAGGGCTATAACTAACAATCAACCCATGTGATACGGTTTCGATGTGTGTGGCAAAGGGTTTAAGTTAGGATTGATATGGATTTGATATGTGCGTTGAAGTCATGCAGGACTTAATAATTTACACATGGAGCATTGACAAGTTTCACCTCTCATGACTCGGTCACTAAAGATGCACTGCAAAGTCAGCTTTGGCATTTAGTTGAGCAATTGGAGGAATTGCTTTGGAGGTATAGGGTGAGAATCTGGATTTCACCTCATGCACTTAATGCATCCAGGGACTTTGGCCATTGGGACAACCGGTGAGGACTCAAGGGACAAAACCATGGCGTAACCATCTAGCAGGTGGATGTTTAGGTGAAACATGCATGTGGCATTCGGATGAGATTCATGCATGTTGAATTAATCTTATGTCATGGCAATTGGCTTATGTTATCAATTGACTCGATCTTATTAATTCAATTGCATGTTATCGTATTGCGATTAATCTTATTAATTGAAAAAGATCGATTGATCGATTAATCGATGAGACGGAAGCTTGATCGCATTGAGTGCTCGCTTTAGCTTTCTCATTATTAGCTCCGCCATGAGATGATCCCCAGTAGCCGTTGGATGAAATCCAACGTGGAATAAGTCGTTATCAATGGCTAATCAGGGCGCGACTAATCGGGGCATCGTGGACGCCGGGCCCCAGCGAAGAAGGGTTTCTTCTCTATAAAAAGAAGCCATAGATCAACTTGGGAGGCTAATGCTTCTACTCTAAACATCTTCTCAAGTGCCCAAATGTTTTCAATCCTCTTCCTTGAGCTTATTTCAATTATATTGTAAGAGGAGTGATTCTTGTGTAAGAAAGGATACCACCACCTAGCTTGGTGCAAAGGAGATAATAGTGGAAAGCTTTAGGCGTGATTCACCTTGGAACAAATCAGGTCGTGGATTAGCGGCAAGGGTCGTGAACCACGTTACGACTTGGTGTTAGCGTTTGCATCTATTCTTTCTTTACTTTGTCTTAATTGCTTGTTTTGTTTTGTTTTCGTTGCACTAATATTGTTTGCAGACAAGTAATCAATGAACGACCATCATCGTCTACCAAGAGGGCTATTCACCCCCCTCTAGCCGACCACCGACGTTCCAACAAGTGGTATTAGACCAAGTCACTTGTCACCGGACTCACCGCCGTAACAAGAACAACAACAACGATGGCCGGCTCCAACATTCACCCACTAAAATTCGAAGGCAAATTCTCTTGGTGGAAGAAGAGAATAGAGGTATTTTTTGAAATTGACTTCGATATTATGTTCATAATGGAAAATGGTTTTGAGATGCCTAGGGATGAAGAGGGGAGAGTACTAGAGAAGTCAAGGTGGACTAAGAAGCAAAGGGAGGAGTACCTTGCAAATTCAAAGGCCAAGCACCACCTCTTCAATGTGCTCCCCCAACAAGAGATCAATCAGATTGGAGAGTGTGCAAGTGCCAAGGAGATGTGGGAAAGATTGGTAGAGCTTCATGAAGGCACTTCCGAGGCAAAGGTTGCAAGAAGAGATGTCCTACTCTCCCAACTCAATAACATTAAACTTGATAAAGGGGAGAAGGTAACATCCTTACATTCTCATTTTAAGGAAATTCTTAATGGCCTAACAAGTGTAGGGGAGAAGCTCTCCAACCAGGATATGGTCATGAAGGCTATAGATGCCTTTCCCCAGTCCTCAAAGTGGAGCTCCATGGTGGACTCCTTCTATATTTCGAAGAATTTAGAAGTGAGCACCTTAGAAAAATTCTTCTCCACCATGGAGCTACATGAAATAAGGCTTGAAGGAGTAATTGAAGAACCAAGCATCAAGCCATCAAGGGGAGTGGCACTAGTAGCCAACAAGGGGAAGAAGAAGAAGGAGACTCCCTCCTCATCCGATGAAGACTCCTCCTCCTCCTCCATGGATAGCACGGAAGATGTTGGGTTTCCGGCACCGCGGCGTGTGTGTGTTCGATCATGTTTCGCAAACATGAGCACAGCGGAAGCAATTAAAAATAATAAATCTATATTTATTACAACACACACAACACACGCATGCATATTACAACAAGTGTAGACATAACCGTAAATTAAAATTTGCAAAAAAAGAAAATTATCTACGTTATACCTTTCGTATGACGTGTAGCGGGAACGGCATCAACCGGAACGATCCTCGTAAGAATCGTCTCTATCCGTATCCACGCCGAGCTCCTCGGGATGACCCGCTAAGCCACGAGCCGTCTTATATGGGTTACTAGCCTCGTGTTGAAGGCGGATCGAGAGATGATCACGATCCGAATCCAAATTCGGATCCTAAAGCGAAGTTCTCAAAACTCGCTTCTCCGGAGAGGTATTCGTCAACCGTTTGGTCGAATCCCCGTACCTCAGAGGATTACGGAGATCAAATCTTTTAGATCTATCTCTATAGCACTAACCTAGAATATCCAAGCGGCTCCGACAACAAGAAACAAGCTGTCCAGAAAAACTGGACAGCTTTGTGGAGGAATAGAGGCCGCCAAAGAAGATGTGTGGTCACCTTATCACCAAACCCACAAGAGATCACCGGAGGTCGCCGGAGTGTTCAGCTGAATCTTGGTCTCCGGCAATGACTTGGATATGCGGCACAAAAGTTGACAAACACCTAGGGTTGGCGCCGACTAGAGAGAAGATGGAGGGGCGGCACAATTAGGTTGCGGTGCATACCTAATTGGTGCTTGATTGGTTTAAGCCCTATTTTATAGAGAACTAATCTCTTAATGGATGGTTAATGGATCATATCCATAAAGCCCGTTAACCCGCTCCATTAAGATAAGTTAAAATAAACCAAACCATGATGGTTTATTTTAAGTTAAAACGAACCGAACCAACCTTTGGTTCATTCGTTTAATATAAACCAAACCCTTTGGTTTATTCTCATCCATTGGATTAGAACCAAACTATTTTGGTCCATCCATTATGTCTTTCATAAGACCCACTTCCATCACGCTTCCATTGCGGATCGAAATTTCATGCTCGCTTTATGTTTGGTCCAACCAAACATAGTTTCTCTCGATTCGAGAATCCCATTCTCAAGCTCGTTTTAAATCCTTTGGATACACTACACTGTGACCAAATAGGTTCTTTTGTTGGCCGTCTATAATTAACCATTAATTATAAAGCGATCATAGTGACACCTAGTAGTACATCATGATCCCCAATTCAAGAAAGATCAACGGTTGATCGAACTATTTCTACTTGAGCTCGTTTGTTCCTGACTCGATTCCCTTCACTCATCTTATACCCACTTGGTTCAGGACATGGTCTATTGTGTCAGTCCCCACTAGGCTGAATACGTCACACCTAGCCCAAGTATCATTTCCTCGTCCTACGGATTCTAGTTACTCCACATGTATCGAAGAGTACCTTACTCTAAACATGTAATGCTTTGGCCAAAGACTTTAGTAACAATCCCGAGAGGCCATGGGATATACATCTCTGAATTTGGGTCCTTTATAGGCTAGGACTTACCTTCATCATCACTTGACTTATACCCAATCATCCGGGTCCACATCTCCTCGGAGATGTTTGCTTAAAGCATAAGTCTCCATGATCAAGATGATGACGAAGTGTACGCGTCTCAAAGGAACCCACAAGCCAGGAGTAAGAACTTCATTGACATATCTATATATGCGAGAGAACCATATGAAGTCTTTCTGGTCTCAATGAACGAGTTACCATAACTAGCATCCACGATTAACTCCGGACATCACTATCCCAGTCTCGGCCCGGTGATCAGAAACTCTTGGATACACCAAGGTATACCTCGTGCTAGTCTCGATGGTAAGTCCAAATCCAAATTGGATTCATCGAATGTGAATAATACGATACATCACAATTACACATGTAGAGATACTCACTAGTTGTGATCCAATCACAAATTCTCTCATGCTGTGAATCGTATCGTGGACATTCAGTAAATGAGTTTAAGATCCAATCAAATACATAAAAACATGTATACTCAAATAGTGAATCTTCATTTATCATATAAATGGTTCATACATAAGGCGATTGCCTTAGGACATCTCTCATATATTACTAACAGAAGAAGCATACATTGTAAGGAAGGTAAGACGTGCTTTGAAAAATTTTAAATTTAACAAATCTAATGATAGGAGAAGGCAAAGGAGGAAGATAATTTGCTACAATTTGTAGGGATGTATACTGAAAAGTCTACCTTTTGTATGAACATCTTTATTTTGAAATAAGAATCACATGATCATTGTTTGCATATTTTTATGGTTATGGAATATTTATGTCCTTTATAAAATACTGTTACATTGTACAAGAGATTATGTTCTTTGTGATGAAAAGTATATGCTCTCTAGTATAAGATAAGCCCGATGGACAAACCACTTAAGAATATGTTCCTAGTGTGATTGATTTGTATTGTCTTAACCATAATCACACTAGCGCACTTTTGTGTATTGAGCAAACTACTTAGGTGATTGATTTATTCTATGATACATAATCGAATCGGACCTTAGATATTATTTAGTACATGCTCTTAATCCCGATATAATAACGGACACATATACTTAGTACTCATCTCTTTGATTTACTAATGGGTGAGATTTATAGATTAAATCGATAGGCTCGGTAAGTTGGGAGATGATATTATTTATATGGTGTGTCGTTGATTATAGGAGGAAACCGTGTCCTATATATTAGGATGATGATGTCCCCTTGAGGAGCTTATAAGGTTCATGAAAAGGTTGAGTGGTACTACTCATGGAGTTAGATGTTGATTAATTAATGGTTCTTAAACACGGGGACCCATATTATCATATTTAGTGGATTGGATTATCATTACTGGATCAGACTTTATGTGGGCTTGATCCATGGGTGGCCAAGATCCAACTCCTCCTCATGGTCTCTAATGTAGCCTATTAACACCTCATGAAGCTTAGATCTAATGGATAGAAACAAAACTCTAGATCCATAGGTAGAGATTAAATCTCTAAGATCCGACGGTTTAGATTAAATCTCTAGATCCGACGGTTGAGATTAAATCCCTAGAACCAATGGTAGAGATTAAAAGGAGGCTTATCCCTAACTCTATAAAAGGAGCTTGATGGGTTGGCATGGAGATTAATCCAAGGAGAGCTAGGGTTTTGTGCGGCAAGAGAGGAATCCTAGTTGAGATAGGATTAGGGTTTGGAGGCTTAGGGTTTTGGAGGCTTGGGCGGCACCAAATAAGGAAGTTTTCCCTTTCTTCTTCCTTCTCCATTGGCCGGCATCCAACACCCTTTCTATCCCCTTTCCAGCCCTTGGCCGGCACCCAAAGCCTCTTTTCTTTTCTCCTTGAGTGGTGGAAACAAGATTTAGGGGTCTCCCTTGGTGTCTTGGTCGGTTTGCATCATCATCTCCTCCTCCTAGTTGGCCGGCGGCAAGGATTCCTTTTGTTCCTTGTTGGTTGGTTTTAGGGAGGAGAAAAACCTTGTTTCTATTCTTCCTCTTGCTTTGAAAGAGCAAGTAAGAAAGATTTGCGATCTAGGAGCTTTGACTTTTGGTAGATCGTCGCCCACACGACGTCCGAAAGGAGGAAGGTCATACATTAGAAGATCGAGAGGTATATCGATTCTCTAATTTTTATATGTTACATGTTTGTATTTGTTTTTCAATTATGAGCATGATATAATTCTATTTTGTGGCTAAATAATACTTGGATCCCGAGTATAAACACAAAAATCGGCGATCCGGACATCGTCTATTCCACGGCTACTCGTTGAATAGAGGATGGTCGCTTGAACAACGAGTTTGTTCAAGTGACCTCTCTAAACGAATAGCACGACGATAACTTGGTTGTTTGGGCAATCCCTTTTGCCTAGGATTAAATTTAACCCTTCAATTGTTTGTGTGTTTAGGATTCGATTAATTTTTATGCACTTTTCATATATTATATGTGCTGGATAATAGTAGGATATGCGTAGTTTAACTTTTTTGTTGCAGGTATAAGATCCGACTATTATGGCCATATGTGTGTATGTGATTGTATGTGTGTATTTTGTTGAATCCTCGGGGTTGACGAGGCTAGTATTTAATTTTTTATATATTAGATACGACATTGTTTAGCCACTCTTTATTTTATTTTACTTTCGATCTAGATTTCATGTACACTCCCTCGTGGAGTATAGGATCGATGAATATAAATTAAAATAGGTTTTAGTCTCGGCTCGGATCTCCGGATAGCTTGTACATGGCGTAAGAGGAGCGGACGAGAAGGCATTGCGACGGGAGACATATTGAAGACAAAAGCCATAATAGTTGGAAAATAATTTATTTTTCATATTTATTGCTTTTTGTTTGATATGCATGTCGTAGGCTAGGAAAATTCCTCAATTTCAAATTACTAAGTGGGAAGGGAATTTTTAAAATTTGACAAGTGATGCGATCCCTTCCAGTGATCCATGCGAAAGCAAACTCGTATAAAATAAATTTCTCTAAACCAAACCTATCTTATAGGAGAGGATTACCTTTGTTGCGTGCCCTTGTTAATCCCGCTTCTTCCTTTTGTTTGTTGGATCTTTAGCACGTTCAAGTGTCCGTGCCTCTATATGTATCCACACGAGCAAGCTCTTGTCTCACAAAAGAAAAACTAGAGGAGCTCTCCTTTACTTCTTGCTAGAGAAGTCCCTAAAGGAGAGGAAGAGAGGGAAAAGGAGAAAGGAAGAAGAAGACTCCTCTTCTTGCTAGCCTACACTCACAAAAGCCCACACAATAAGCTCTCAAGCTCTCTCAGCCTCAAGCTCCCAACAACCAACACTTGCTTTGGCGGCCACTTCCATGGGGTCTTTTATAGGGTTGGAAAAACCCTTTCACCTCCACCATTCAATGCGATCCATTTGCATTGGGACACAAGTTTGGCGCCATAAGGAGACAAAACCATTTTGTTTCCTTCCACCTTATCTAGCTTAGGTGGATGCTTAGGTGGCATGCTTATGTGGCATGCTTATGTGGCATTCTTATGTGGCATTCATGCATGTTGAATTAATCTTATTAATTCAATTAAGCTTATGTTATCATGTTGAATTAATCTTATTAATTCAATCATATTGAATTAATCTTATTAATTCAATTAAGCTTATGTTATCATATTGAATTAATCTTATTAAATCAATAAGGTAACATATTGAATTAATCTCATTAAATCAATTAGCTAAAATTCTCATTAAGCTTAAAGTCCAAAACCATTTTGTACTTAAGCTTATTCCCAAATTATTCTAGTCGAACTAGAATACTCTAATTCCTCTAATTATCATGCTCTTTGTGTGTGACCTATAGGCTCTCATAGCGTTGGCGGTGGATCTAAACTCTTTTAGATACACAAGCAATGGCGCATCTAGCAATACATCATTGCTACCCAAGTTCTGAGATAAGTCAAGATCCACTAACCTTTCGTGACTACTATAATATATGACCGTGTCCTTCTATCCTTGATATCAGTTGATCAATGAGGCATAGGCGTGTCATCCTCGATCAATCTATGTGTTTCTTGATCCACTGAGTAAACTAACTCAAACAAATGAGCTCAATATCTCATATTGACTCATTCGAGCATGGCCATGCGTTTTAGTAGTTCTACTCAATCAAAGGGGCCCAGATATCACTCTCGTCATATGAGAGGGATAGATCCCATCTACATCACTCACATCCCTCCGCATAATTTGTTATATACCCGATGTCGCCTTTATGGTCCACCTGCTACGGGTGGCGTTTGTGATACCAAAGTACATAACTCCTTATGTAGGGAACCGTAGTGACTTGGTCTGAGGACTATTCATACCAATAGTCACATGAGAAAGTTTATGACACTCATATAACGATCCATGAAACTTTCTCATGGCGGTCGATTCGATTATATATTCTCTAATATATACCCATGTGTCAACTTGATATCATATATCCATGACTTGTGAGATCGAGTCATCAATTGACCTACATGCTAGTCTTTATGTATTAATATTGCCCTTGCATATTAATACTTGACTAGGAACATTTAGGAAAGTGTTCTCTCTGACCTCTCATAATCAATTACGCGATTGATGTCTTTGTAGATAAGAACCTACTTTTCTAGGGCATTACTATATTTAATTTTAGCACAAGCAAAACTTAAATATAATAACCAATCCTTTGCCTTTATAGAATATGATACAAAATGTTCCTATTCAACCATCACATGATTGGTTCTAGGGCTATAACTAACAATCTCCCACTAGCACTAGTACCAATCACTATGATATCTAATACCTAGTGACCTAGTGTGACCATCATGCTTCCTCGTACAAAGCCTTGGTCGATGGATCTGCGATGTTAGCTTCATCGGTACTCTGCATATCCTCACATCTCCTCTATCGATGATCTCTCGAATGAGATGGAGCGCCCGCGATATGTGTTTGGTCGTGATGTGATCGAGGTTCCTTAGCTTTGCAATAGCCCCATTGTTGTCACAATGAGGTCTATTGGATCTGCAATGCTAGGAACTACCCCAAGTTCAGCGATGAACTTGCGAGCCAAACACCTCCTTTCTTTGCATCGAGATGCGCAATATACTCGGCTTCATTGTAGAATCGACAAGCGTGTCTGCTTTGAACTCTTCGACTCACGGCTCCACCATTCGAGGCAAAACACGTACCCGATTGCGATCTATAGTCATCCTTATGCATTTGGAAGCTTGCATCACTGTAACCCTTTACGATTAGCTCCTCATTGCCTCGAATATCGGAAATATTCTTTCGTTCTTCGTAAGTATTTAAGAATATTTTTGCGCTATCCGATGACTTTCACTGGATCCGATGTAGTATCTACTCGTCATGCTCAAAGCATACGAGGCGTCGAGAGCAGTACAAAGCATGGCGTACATGATAGACCCTATGGCGGATGCATAAGGGATCTTATCCATGCGATCTCTCTCCTCCTTAGAAGAGGACATTGAGTCTTGAAGACTCACACCATGTGATAAAGGCAGAAATCCTTTCTTGGAATTTTGCATAGCAAAACGATCTAGCACTTTATCAATGTATGTACTCTGACTTAGGCCAAGTAATCTTTTAGATCTATCTCTATAGATCTTGATGCCTAGAATATAGGCAGCTTCACCTAAGTCTTTCATCGAGAAACAATTCCCTAACCACATCTTCACAGACTGGAGTGAGAAAATATCATTTCGATGAAGTATGTCATCTACATACAAGACAAGAAATACAAGCTGTGCTCCCACTATTTCTCTTGTAGACACAAGGTTCATCTTCATTCTTGATGAAACCAAACTCCTTGATTGCATCATCGAATCGAAGATTCCGGCGAGAGGCTTGCTTTAGTCCATAATGGACCTTTGCAGTTTGCATACCTTTCCAGGATGTTTTGGATCTTCAAAACCCTCAGGTTGTGTCATGTACACATCCTTGAGTATCTTTCCATTCAGAAAATGCGGTTTTGACATCCATCTGCCAGATCTCATAATCGTGGTAGGCTGCAATAGCAAGTATGATTCGAATGGATTTAAGCATCACAACTGGTGAAAAGGTTTTATCATAGTCAATACCATGAATTTGTTTGAATCCTTTAGCCACCAATCTACCTTTATAGGTATGCTTATTACCATCCATGTCAGTCTTTACTTTAAAGACCCACTTACACCCAATGGGTTTTACCCCTTCAGGTGGATCAACCAAGGTCCATACTTGGTTAGTGTACATGGATTCCATTTCGGATCTCATGGCCTCTAGCCATTTCTCGAATCTGGGCTCATCATAGCTTCTTGATAGGATGTAGGCTCGTCAAGATCGACAAGCAATACCTCACCGTTGTCGATCAGAGAAAGAATATCTCTCGGGTTGGCGGATCTATCAGATCTCTGAAGAGGTTGGTCTACTTGAGCAGTGTTTGCTCCACAACTCTTTGGGCAACAATTTCCTCATCCACAACACTTTGTGGTTCTGTTCATTTTCCATCGAAGCCTTAGTGTTATCATCATCTTGAACTTCTTCAAGATGAATTTTACTCCACTAGTTTTCTAGAAATAAATTCTCTTTCTAGAAAGACAACATTTCTCAACAACACCTTGCCAAGTGTGGGATTGTAAAAGTAATATCCCTTAGTTTCCTTGGGATATTCTGAAAATAACACTTATCGATTTGGGTCCTAGTTTATACGAGACTTGGCGTCTTACATAAGCTTCACAACCCCAAATCTTTATAAAAGACATTTTGGGACTCTTCGATCCATATCGTATATGGTGTCTTTTCTCTGACTTTTGATGGAGCGATTAAGTGTGGCGGTGTCTCTAGAGCTAGTCCCCAAAAGGAAGTAGGTAGATCGGTCGGCTCATCATTGATCGTACCATATCTAATAGATCGATTTCTCCTCTCGGATACACCATTCCATTGTGGTGTTCAGGTGGAGTGAGTTGGGATATTATCCCACACTCGGCCGGTGATCACGAAACTCTTGACTAAGGTATTCACCACCTCGATCTGATCGAAGTAGCTTAACAGCTTACCAAGTTGGTTTTGTACTTCATTCTTGAATGCTTTGAACTTTTCAAGGATTACGACTTATGTCTCATCAAATATAAGTAGCCAAATCTACTCATATCATCGGTGAAAGTAATAAAGTACTTATAGCCTCCTGGCCCGACATTGAAAGGCCACATACATCGGTATGTATGAGTCCTAACAAGTCGTCGCTCTCTCTCCATGTCCACTAAATGGAGTTTTAGTCATCTTTCCTAAAAGGCAAGATTCGCATACCTCATATGATTCAAAATCAAATGAGTCAATAATCCATCTTTATGGAGTTGGGATATCGTTTTCATTTATGTGACCTGGCGGCGATTGCGGAGATATGTTTGGTTCAAATCATTCGATTTGAACCGTTTAGTTATAAATTGGGTTTTCTAAATCTAGAACATAGAGACCATTCATAAGTGGTGCATTACAATAGAACATTTCATTTAAATAAATGGAACAACATTTGTCCTTTATTATAAAGAAAAGTTTTCTTGTCTAAACAAGATCTGAAAATTATGTTCTTTGTCAATGCAGGTACATATAAGCACTCCTCTAGTTCTAAGATAAGCCCGGTGGGCAAAGACAAAGAATATGTTCCTCTGACTCTGACAACTTTTGCGCCATTGCCTACTCGTAGGTCTACTTAGCCCTTTGCCATTTGTCTACTATTTCTCAGTCCCTGCACATTAGTACAAATGTGAGATGCACATCCGGTATCTAATACCCATGTAGAAGAAATAGATAGATTAACTTCTATAACGTGTATACCTGAGGCAGAAGTCCCACTTCTTTTATTCTTTACTTCCTCAAGGTAGACTTTGCGATTCGCTTCCGATGTCGATCTCACCGCAATGGAAGCAGTCCCCTTCCTTAGGTACTTTACCTTTACCCTTTGAAGTGGATGAATTGGCCTTGCCTTTGGCTTGGGTCTTACCCTTGCCTTTGCGCTTACCTTTGCCCTTCTTGACCATTAGTACGTTGCTAACTTTCTTTTTGAGATTGTTGTGATTCTTAACATCTTTGAGAATCTCGAGCAAAATTTATCAATTTCATTCATGTTATAATTCATGTGAATTGATTATATGCTTAAACAGCGATTGCGAGGATAACATCGGTTGCCAATTCTTGGCTCAGTGGAAAACCTAGTCTTTCAAGGTTCTCAACGTACCCAATCATTTTGAGTACGTGAGTTCCTACAGGTGTTCCTTCTTGCATCTTGCATGCAAAAAGAGCCTTAGACACTTCAAAACGCTCGTGCCTGGCTTGTCCTTGATATAGTTGTTTCAAATGCTCAACCATATCATAGGCATCCATGTTCTCATGTTGCTTCTGAAGCTCAGAGTTCATGGTGGCAAGCATAAGACATGACACATCTAATGCGTCATCTTGATGCTTCTTATAAGCATCCTTTTGACGCAGTGGCCGCATGGGCGGGTGTTTGAGGTAGGCTGCTCTAGGACATACGGTTTGCGTTCTTGCTTGAGGATAATCCTCAAGTTCCTATACCGATCGAAAAGTTTGCTCCATTAAGCTTGTCCTTCTCAGGGCGGATCATAAGTTGAGGGTGTGTCGTGTTAGATGTCATAGTGATCTACAACATTAAAATGCAAAGTTAAGTATCATACCTAAATCATTTAATTAGGCCTTTAATTAAATGAGGCTCACTAAATTCTCATAGCTACTATTTGCTATAAATTTATATGGGATAAAGATCACATTATAATTGCCTTGAGTTAGCTTTGGCTAATCGCCCAAGACGTAGTATAATTAGGTAGGCAATCTGCCAATTACATCTGATGTAACTCTTTAATAGCTTTGGTTAAGTTTTAGATTAGTTTAGTGTTTATTCCTAAACCCTTCCCGTGGCAGCACTGAGGGCCTTCTTGGATATCGAGCAACGACCACTTCTAAGACAAAGCCGATGTTCGAAATCACATAAAACTAATTTTAAAACTTATGTTCAAAGATAATATATGCCTCTACTTTCTTAACTAATTAAGAAAACTTAATTAAGTCTTAACTAAGTTTGATAGGACATCACGATTGTCCACTCGCACTCTTCCAAGATAAAATGCATTGCTTTGCTTTGGCAAACCCAATAACAAATGATCGAGGAAGTAGTGAGTACCAAGCTTTAGGTAGGCATATCGTTTTTGACTTATTAAGAAATAAACATGTATCATATACATATTAGCATACATCACATATAAGCTAAACTAATCATGCATCACATACAAGCTAAACTAACATGCATCACATACATATTAAACTAAGTGTGTCATGGTTATGGCCCTTATTCTACAATCTTCTCAAGCCAATGAAAAGATTGATTGGTCAACCTAGGGACAGCATCTTCTCCTAAGTGCTTCCTTTTGGTTGTCTTGTGTGTTGACTTCCTCCTTGTAACCTCTTCTTCCAATGGACCCTCCATCTTTGTTTTGTACATTACAAAAGGAGAAATACTCGAGTTACATTCGAGTCTAAAACTAATTTTACAACAAGAATTTTAGGAGGAAGGCACGACACGCAGGCCGTATTTAAAAATTACAACACACACACATTCACAAACCTTTTGGGACTAGGCCATAACCATGCACCATGTCATTTTAACTTTTAAAAGACATTGGATATTTTATTATGTTTGACAATTGCTAATGCAATTATCAACTCATAATAAAATTTATCCTACTTCTATATCACATATAAAATAGAGAAAACCTATTTTAATCTCTTCGCAAGTGGCTCGATACCATGTAGGGAATTCTTTATGCCAAATGGCATATGCAAGAACGGAAAATTAGGATCCCTTCCAAGTGATCCATGCGAAAGCAAACTCGTATAAAATAAATTTCTCTAAACCAAACCTATCTTATAGGAGAGGATTACCTTTGTTGCGTGCCCTTGTTAATCCCGCTTCTTCCTTTTGTTTGGTGGATCTTTAGCACGTTCAAGTGTCCGTGCCTCTATATGTATCCACACGAGCAAGCTCTTGTCTCACAAAAGAAAAACTAGAGGAGCTCTCCTTTACTTCTTGCTAGAGAAGTCCCTAAAGGAGAGGAAGAGAGGGAAAAGGAGAAAGGAAGAAGAAGACTCCTCTTCTTGCTAGCCTACACTCACAAACCCACACAACCAAAGCTTCCACCAAGCTCTCTCACAACCACAACAACACTTGCTTTGGCCGGCCACTTCATGGGGTCTTTTATAGGGTTGGAAAAACCCTTTCACCTCCACACATTCAATGCAATCCATTACATTGGGACACAAGTTTAGCCGGCCACTTAAGGAGACAAAACCATTTTGTTTCCTTCCACCTTATCTAGCTTAGGTGGATGCTTAGGTGGCATGCTTATGTGGCATGCTTATGTGGCATTCTTATGTGGCATTCATGCATGTTGAATTAATCTTATTAATTCAATTAAGCTTATGTTATCATGTTGAATTAATCTTATTAATTCAATCATATTGAATTAATCTTATTAATTCAATTAAGCTTATGTTATCATATTGAATTAATCTTATTAAATCAATAAGGTAACATATTGAATTAATCTCATTAAATCAATTAGCTAAAATTCTCATTAAGCTTAAAGTCCAAAACCATTTTGTACTTAAGCTTATTCCCAAATTATTCTAGTCAAACTAGAATACTCTAATTCCTCTAATTATCATGCTCTTTGTGTGTGACCCTATAGGCTCTCATAACGTTGGCAGTGGATCTAAACTCTTTTAGATACACAAGCAATGAGCGGCATCTAGCAATACATCATTGCTACCCAAGTTACGAGATAAGTCAAGATCCGACTAACCTTTCCGTGACTACTATAATATATGACCGTGTCCTTCTATCCTTGATATCGATTGATCAATGAGGCATAGACCGTGTCAACCTCGATCAATCTATGTGTTTCTTGATCCCGGAGTAAACTAACTCAAACAAATGAGCTCAATATCTCATATTGACTCATTCGAGCATGGCCATGCGTTTTAGTAGTTCTACTCAATCAAGGGGCCCACCGATATCACTCTCGTCATATGAGAGGGATAGATCCCATCTACATCACTCACATCCCTCCGCATAATTTGTTATATACCCGATGTCGCTTTATGGTCCACCCTGCTACGTGACGTTTGACGATACCAAAGTACATAACTCCTTATGTAGGGAACCGTAGTGACTTGTGTCCGAGGACTATTCATACCAATAGTCACATGAGAAAGTTTATGACACTCATATAACGATCCATGAAACTTTCTCATGGCGGGTCAGTTCAGTATATATTCTCTAATATATACCCATGTGTCAACTTGATATCATATATCCATGACTTGTGAGATCAAGTCATCAATTGACCTACATGCTAGTCTTTATGTATTAATACTGCCCTTGCATATTAATATTTGACTAGGAACATTTAGAAAGTGTTCTCTACAGCCTCTCATAATCAATTCTGCCAATTGATGTGCTGTAGATAAGAACCTACTTTTCTAGGGCATTACTATATTTAATTTAGCTGGCACAAGCAAAACTTAAATATAATAACCATTCCTTTGCCTTTATAGAATATGATACAAAATGTTCCCTATTCAACCATCACATGATTGGTTCTTAGGGCTATAACTAACATCTGAGTGCCTTCATCCATATCGGATGGGTTTGTTTGTGGATCACAAGGTCAAATATGGTTATAGGGAATTATCAAGGAGTGTGTGTACTTCCCCATCAGAAGGCACATAACCCGAGATAATTACTTGGTACCGAGTAAAGGTGAACACTTAGATACAAATATAAGTATCCTCCCCATCGAAGTCACTGCTTTTATTTGTAGGGCCAAAGAGGAACCAACTATTAATTTTACTTGTCAAAAAGTTAGGTTGACAAGATAGTAAAATTAATGGGTAAAATCTCCTCTTACAAATGTAGAATTCGTATACGTCCACACTATCGTGACATACGATATTCTCGGTTTTTTGAGGTGTTGGTTGATTTTAAAATTTTATTTTTTGAGGAATCAATAATTTTTTGAAATCTAATGTTTTGATTTATGTGATTCTTAGGTTTTCTTTCAAAATGAATTTCAACTCACTTGCTGTGATACTGAAAGAGAACAAACTTACTGGACCCAACTATGTTGATTGGAAGAGGAATTTAGACATTGTCTTGACTGCTGAGGAATACAAATATGTACTCATCGAAGAGTGCCCTCCCAAGCCTACAGATGATTCTGGGGAAAAGGAGAGAGAGAGCTATAAGAAGTGGATCAAGGCCGATGAGATGGCGCGGTGTTACATTTTGGCATCTATGTCAAATGTACTGCAACATCAGCATCAAGCCATGTCCACTGCTTATGATATGATGCTCAATCTCAAGGAGCTTTTCGAACACCAGAATCGGGCTGCGAGGCATGAGGCCATGAGAAACTTGATGACGACCACCATGATCGAGGGAACACCCTGTTGGGGATCGATTGGCCGGCTAGAGGGGGGTGAATAGCCCTCGTTCGTTGGATGTCATAATTCGTTCATTCTCGTGTGCTTGTCTACAATTGTCGTTAATATACGCAGCGGAATAACAATATAAATAACAACAATACAAGCACAATCAATACACAAGCATATACGTGGTTCGGAACCGAATGGTTCCTACTCCACGGGGTGAGCTCAACAAGCTCGTGTTATGCGCACGACACTAACAACACTTCTTATCGACTACACGTCGGAGGTGGAGAAACCTCTCACAAGCTATTTCAACAAGTAATATGAAATACAACAAGAAATACAAAGATAATACAAAAGAGAACTTTTACACAATTGTTTTGATCGCTTTCTTGTTGCTTGCTTTTGCTTTCTCTTGAAGGTCTGGAATGCAACAACAATTCCCCTCCAAAGTCACCTCAAAAGCCTTTTACGAAATCCTCCAACTCGAGCTCCATTTATAACCTGCATCAAGCTATTTTTGCGCCCATCAGTCGACTGATCATGACCATCAGTCGACTGGTCCTGTAGCCGTTGTCTCACAATGGCCAGATCCACGTTGGTTAAGTTCCAACGGATCACACATCCCGATCGTGATGCCACCCATCGATCGATCGATCATCCATCACCGAGTCTTTGGCGAAGCTCGACTCCATTCTGCGTCTGCAGACAGTGTCATCACCGATCGCCATCCCTCGATGATCGATCTCCCAACAATGATCGCCTCCCTCCCGATCGATCAGCCAGACTTGGTTCAGTCGAACACTGGTTGAACCCATACGACCTAGAGCAGTCGATTGGCATCTATGCCAGTCGACTGATGTCGGCTAAAACCTCAAACATAACGATGTTTGAGCCTCCGACACTCAGTCTTAGCCACTTGGCCAAGTCCACCTTATCCCTCATGGAGTTCCCCACCGAAGCTCTCTTCCCTCGGCCTACGTCCCTCGAATGCGCCAAGCGCACGACTTCGCAACACCATCCTTCGCGTCTCATGCCCTAGAAGTATGCTTCCCTTTGGGCTCACTCCATTCGCTCCCCGTCCGGCGGTCCCTCGGATGCACCAAGCGCACGACTTCGCAATGCCATCCTTCACTGACTCAAGGACCCGAGCCTAGTGAAGAGAACTTCCCAAATGCACCAAGCGCACGGCTTCGTAATGCATTTCTCACCAAGCACCAAGCGCACGGCTTCGCAATGCTTTGGATTTCCCATGCCAAGCACCAAGCGCACGGCTTCGCAATGCTTTGGACTTTCCCATGCCAAGGCTTCCCCCTTGGACTTCCACACCAAGCTCCATAGACTTTCCCATGACAATCCCATGTCATGAGTTTTGTCTATCATCAAAATACTATCAAGGTACTGCTCGAGTCAAACTCGAGTCAACTTGGGCCGATTGCACCAACAATCTCGCCCTTTTTGATGATTGACAAAACTACCATCTCAAGTCTACCAATTCTCATATCCCAATGAGAATTCCAACGAACCCTAATTGGTAACTTGGTAACTTCTCCCCCTTTTTGACATTACATCAAAAAGGTCCTCCCCAAGGGTATGAATGTCTCATATTCCAATGAGATCTTACAATCTCTCCCTTGGAGGAACACATGCCTACAATCTTTCTAGTGATCCCATATCACTTAAAGAGAGGCAACCAAATTTTCCTCCCATGAAGAAATACACATCCATCTTCCCATGATGGATACCTCCCCCTAGAGGCTTGCTCCCCCTTGACCATTGCACCAACAATGTCCTTGGAGAGTCCCTAAGCCAATAGAAACATTAACCAAATCAAAATTAAGGCAAAGTTCAACAATGAACTCTCTTCCACCTTAAAATTGATACTCACCCTCAACCCAACTTCTAATTCATATCCAATGGATTTCCACCCTCTCTAATGCTCTCCCAAGCATATCCTAGGGCTAGGAGTGGTTAGGGGACCAAAACATGGCTAAACATGGGCCTAACTATCAAGTTTACCTGAAATCAGCCTGTGCCAGTCGACTCCGTTAGAAACCAGTCGACTGGACTTACCATCAGTCGACTACCATTACAGAGCGATCGATAATCGATTCTCTCTTGATTTTGATTTAGAATGGATTTTCGAAATCCATAAGTAAATATACGTAATTTTAAAAATCTTGAAAATGCATACGTATAATACTTATTCTAAACACTATGGGTGAAAAATATTAGAAATTTATTTTACCCATTAAATTAGGAGATTGATACAAAGTTCAAAAAGAAAAGCTTCAATAAAGAGCCATTTTTGTATCATCCCATTCAATGGTGATAGCTATCAAAAGATAGGCTTCACCAAGGTTTTTCAAAATGTTTTCAAAATGTTTTTCAAACCTTTATTTTCTTTTTCCTAAACATCTCACCGATATCTAGATGTGTAAAACACATACAAGTCAAATTTTTGTGAGATGTGGGTTTTGTTTTGTTTATGTTCTCATGCATATTTCTAGGCAACATTAATTTGATTCCCTTCAAGTTGTGTTATAGTCCTTAACTCCATTTTAAACTATGCATGATATGATTATAGCATAGATATGATATAAGTAAAAGCATATGCCAATATCATGATGTCATGGCATGTGAATGATGTTTTAGCATACATGACATATAAGGATGAGTCTAAACATGATCATGACATTTTTAGAGATAAAAATGAAAATAATGTCATGACATGGTAAGGCAAACAAATCATGACAACTAAAATATACTAAGGTATAGAATACCTAAGTGTGAAAATCAATTTGCCATTTTTTTAGGGATTAAATACATTTTGCCTTAATGCCATTCATCTCCCTAGTGTGCCAAAAATCCAAAATGGCACACCATGACTTCTATGACCTAATTGTGCCAATTTAAATCATTTTAAACTTCTCAAACCATATTGGCCCACCCTAATGTGTCAACTCACAATGGCTAGGTTAACCACGCATCCACTTAGGGTTGACACACCCTAACCCATTTAGCGTGAATCAATCACGCTCTTAGGAATCCAATATCTATTGGAGCTCCTTGGGTTAACAAGGTATTCCCTAGGGATAACTTTTCTAGATACCTTCCTAATGACCCTTTTAGGCTTTGAAGCCTTAGTCAAATGGGTCTTACTTGGGTCAAACCTAGAGGTGACTCCTCCATTGACCTTCTTAGTGGCTACATTTGATTTCTTTGAGGTGTTAGCCACTAAGCACACACCATGACTAGTCTTAGGGAAGATTTCCCTATTAGCCTTGGTTTTCCTAGACCTAGAAATAGTTCCATAATTAAATGGAACATTATGATAAGTCTTCTTGGGCTTAGGTTTGTGACCCAAACCTTCCTTGCCCTTCGACCGTTTTTGAACCTTAGGTCTTGACTTTTGGGCATTTGATCCTAGAATTGAATTTTCTATGATTCTAAGGGCTTTCTCCATTCTCTCAAGTCTTGACCTCAAGACTTGGTTCTCTAGCTCTAATTTTCCCATTTTTGAATTTTCATTAGGTTTTTGAGAAAGCCTCTTCTTCTTAGGCATGTGCCTAGACTTTTTGGGATTAATACCCAAATTTTCTTCTACTCTCCTAATTGACTCCCTAGGCAAGATATTTCTAGAATTATGAGTCCTAGGTTTGTCTTTAGTCATATGAACATGCTTGGCACCTAAGCAATAAACCTTATTGTTTCTCCTAGCATGCTTTTCATTAATAATGGCAAGAGAACTAAAATAATTTTTGGCATGCTTTTTGACTTTAGGAATTGACGGTGCATTAACTAAATGTACCTTAGGGTTAGCTTTAGAAGCTCCCCCTACATGAGTCACACCTTCTTGCCCTTTCTTCCTCCCCCTAGGGCATTGGCTTCGGTAATGTCCCCGTTGGTTGCATTTAAAGCACACAATGTGCTCTTTGCTCTTGATTTTGGGAACACCGGCATCCTTTGACTTTGGGTTGACTTTTGGTGTTGATGTCTTTTCCTTAGCCAATTTAGGGCATTTACTCTTGTAGTGCCCTTTCTCCCTACACTCAAATCATATTATGTGATTTTTATTTAAAATAATAACACTTGAGTTACCTAGGGAGGTGGTGGAGGCCTCTTCCTGATCTTCACTTCTCCCAGATGTGGATGCTTCTTGTTCTTGCTCCGGGATGGAAGATTGCCTCTCCTCCCCCTCAATGCTAGAGGTGGAGGTCTCCACCAAGTCATCAACATCTTCAAATGTTGTGGGTTCTTCTTCCTCGGCATTTTCTTCTACTTGTGCCGGTTGGGAATTTCCTTGGAACTTTATTATCTTATTCCATAGTTCCCTTGCATCCCTATAATCACCCAATCTAGACCAAATAGTGTTAGGTAACAAATCACTAATCAATTTAATTACCTCGAGATTTGTCTTGAAGTTCTTGATTTGGTCTTGGGTCCACTTTGATTTTTCTATGGGCTTGTTTTCTTTGTCACTAGGCATCTTAAAACCATTTTCTACAATTAACATAGAATCAAAATTTGTTTCAAGATATACCTCCATCCGTTTCCTCCACCAAGCAAAATCTCCATCGAATTTCGGTGGATGGATGAAGCCGGCCATTTTGTAGTGCTCTCACGGCGGTTAGTCCTTGAAGAGCGACCTCGGCTCTGATACCACTTGTTGGGGATCGATTAGCCGACTAGAGGGGGGTGAATAGCCCTCATTCGTTGGATGTCGTAATTCGTTCGTTCTCGTGTGCTTGTCTACAATTGTCGTTAATATACGCAGTGGAATAACAATAGAAATAACAACAATACAAGCACAATCAATAAACAAGCATATACGTGGTTCGGAACCGAATGGTTCCTACTCCACGGGGTGAGTTCAACGAGCTCGTGTTATGCGCACAACACTAACAACACTCCTTATCGACTACACGTCGGAGGTGGAGAAACCTCTCACAAGCTATTACAACAAGTAATATGAAATACAACAAGGAATACAAAGACAATACAAAAGAGAACATTTACACAATTGTTTTGATCGCTTTCTTGTTGCTTGCTTTTGCTTGCTCTTGAAGGTCTGGAATGCAACAGCAATTCCCCTCCAAAGTCACCTCAAAAGCCTTTTAGGAAATCCTCCAACTCGAGCTCCATTTATAACCTCGTGATCAAGGCGCCATCACGACCGATCGATCGACCATCACCGATGGTCCCGTAGTCGTTGTCTCACAACGGCAGATCCACGCTGGTTAAGTTCTAACGGGATCACACATCACGATCGATGGCACCCATCACCGATCGATCATCCATCACCGATCATCGCGAAGCTCGACCATTCTCCCGTGCGCGACAGTCATCCCGACCGCCATCCGGTGTGATCCCCAACAATGATCGCCTCCCCAAATGATCGATCAACCAGATTCTTGGTCCATGGTCGAACCCATACCTAGAGCAATGATCGACATACATCTATGCCGATCGATGTCGGCTAAAACCTCAAACATAACGATGTTTGAGCCTCCGACACTCAATCTTAGCCACTTGGCCAAGTCCACCTTATCCCTCATGGAGTTCCCCACCGAAGCTCTCTTCCCTCGGCCTACGTCTCTCGGATGCGCCAAGCGCACGACTTCACAATGCCATCCTTCACGTTTCATGCCCTAGAAGTATGCTTCCCTTTGGGCTCACTCCATTCGCTCCCTGTCCGACGGTCCCTCGGATGCACCAAGTGCACGGCTTCGCAATGCCATCCTTCACTGACTCAAGGACCCGAGCCTAGTGAACTTGCCAAGTTCTCAAGACTTCCCAAATGCACAAAGTGCACGGCTTCGCAATGCATTTCTCACCAAGCACCAAGCGCACGACTTCGCAATGCTTTGGATTTCCCATGCCAAGTACCAAGCGCACGGCTTCGCAATGCTTTGGACTTTCCCATGCCAAGGCTTCCCCCTTGAACTTCCACACCAAGCTCCATAGACTTTCCCATGACAATCCCATGTCATGAGTTTTGTCTATCATCAAAATACTATCAAGGTACTGCTCGAGTCAAACTCGAGTCAACCTAGGCCGATTGCACCAACACACCCGTGAGGGATCATGTTCTCAAGATGATGGCTCATTTGAATGAGCTGGAGGTCCTAGGAGCTGAGATCGATGGGGAAACCCAGGTCGACATCATACTCCAGTCTCTACCTAGGAGTTTTGAGCAGTTTCACCTGAACTACAACATGAACAAAAGGTTGTATTCATTGGTGGAACTTCTAACAGAACTCCAGGTGCTAGAGGGACTATTTCGTCAGAGTGCTCAGGCGCATGCCGTGGTGACCCAAAAGGTTTCTACTTCTAAGACGAAAGACAAGAAGAAGAAGAAACAAACTGGGGCGAAGGCGGTGGGAGGTACTCAGGGAGGAGTGAAGAAGCCGAAAGGCAAGTGCTTCACTTGTAAGCAGACTGGACACTGGAAGAAGGACTGCCCAACTGGAAGAACAAAGGTATATCTTTTGGTCTAGTCGTTGAAAGATGTTTAGCGGTGTTATCTATCGGCACCTAGTGTGTAGATGTTAGTGAAAAGCCCTAGAGCCAATCATGTGATGATTGTTGTATGAATTTTATTGTATCATATTCCTATTTATAAAGGCATGGTTATTATATTTACGTGTATTGGTGCCAAATAACTAAATATAATAATGTCCTTGAGTAGTAGGTTCTTATCTATATCAATCGATTGGTTGAATCGATAAT